>CM053583.1:200167036-200190915 GCA_028627135.1 Pseudochirops cupreus
ATCTATCCATCCATCCATCCATCTAACTATCCATCCATCCATCCATCTAACTATCCATCCATCCATCCATCCATCCATCCATCCATCCATCTATCCATCCATCCATCCATCCATCCATCTAACTATCCATCCATCCATCTATCTATCTATCTATCTATCTATCTATCTATCTATCTATCTATCCATCATCCATTCTGTTTTCTGTCTCTCTATTCTTTCTATCTTTCTACGCTATCACCTGTCTGTCTCTCTACCTTTATATCCCCAGCTCTGGTGTTGTGTCTTGCTGGCAGATATTTAATAAATGTTTTTTGAATTTAATGGTATGAGATTGAAGGGTAAAATTAAGCAACAATCTGTTGACGATAAGCCTTTGTCAGGAGAATGTCAGCTCTTTGTGGGCGGGGACTGCTTTGTATGCCTTTGTGTCCTACCAGCCCGACTCATTGCTCCGCGATACGCATCGTTCTGCTTCCCGGTGGCCCCTCTTAGCTTGGACCAAAGCACCCTCTCTGGAACGTTCCTCTCCAAATGTTGTCTCCTCCTATTAGAATGTAACCTCTTCAGGTTTTGCATTTGTGTTTGTATCCTTGTACTTGGCACATAGTGATCATTTAATAAATTTTTTTCAGTTAGTATTCATTGTTTTATTCATTCATTCATAATTGTGGGGAGGCAACTGGGGCTTTCCCCAGGGCACTGATCATCGGAGAACTTCAGACAGCACCCTCCTCCTTCACAGGTGAAAACAGATGAGCTTAGCACCCAGTTGACAGGACTGGTGAGTTAGAACAGGAAGCTGCCAATTAGCCCAGGAGAGCTCCATCCTGGCTGAGCCCCACCCAGGCTCCCCAACCCTCACCCCACACCTTGGCTTCCCAGTGTCTTAGGGTCTCAATCTCTCCCTACACTGGACTATACCCTGGAGTCTTTCCCTGAGCAGAGTTTGTGTCCTGAGGGCTGTAGTATCTCCCCAAAGCTCAATCCTGCTGTTGCTGAGAGATCATTTACCAAGCAGACTCTGATGGATGATGAAGTGACTGACTCTCGTCCTGCTTCAGGATGGATGACTCCCTACTAAGGTGTCCTCCCTGAAAGGAAACTTCTTCCAGAATTCTAACAGTTCACATTTAAACTACTCAACTGCCTTAAACATTCAGCAACAATGGATATCATTATACCATCATAACGGGAAAGAAGGGTCATTTGCTCACAGTGCTCTTCTTCCTTGGTACAAAGCATTGAAATGGAGGTACAGAGGTTTGTACAGTGGCAGAGGAAGGGTCTCTTCTTCAGTCTAGCATCCCAAGCTGACCTATCGGTTAGAAGTACAGAAAGTACAGCATGAAGGAGAAGGCTCCATTCCTCAGGTGGACCTTAGTACAACAACATAGAAACCATGGAGAGAAATATGAGACTAATCCAATCTACAAGCATCTATTAACCCCCTCTTAAATATGCGAGGCACTGGGCAGTATGTGTGTGTGTATGTGTGTGTGTGTGTGTGTGTATGTGTGTGTGACATACAAAGGCAAAACTAAAGCATCCTCTGTCCTCAAGGAGCTGATACTCTTTCAGGGGATTATTCCTGTAGTATGTTCCCAAGTAAGAGTATATGGGGAGATGGAATGGAAACAATCACTTATCAAACACCTTCTATGTGCCAGTCACTGGACAAAGCACTTAGCAAATATCCTCTTGTTTGATCTCATAAGAACCCAAAGAGGTGGGATTATTATCCCCATTTCACAACTGAGTAAACTGAGGTGAACAGAGGTTAAATAATTTGCCTGGATCACACAGCTAATGAGTGTCTGAGGCTGGGTTTGAAGGCAGATATTCTTGACTCCTGGAGCAATTAGGTGTTGCAATGGATAGAATCCAGGCCTGGAGTCAGGAAGACTCATCTTCCTGGGTTCAAATCTGACTTCAGACACTAACTGGCTAGGTCACCCTGGGCAAGTCACTTCACCCTGTTTGCCTCAGTTTCCTCATCTTTAAAATGAGCTGGAGAAGGAGATGGCAAAGCATGCCAATACCTTTAACAAGAAAACCCAAATGGACGCATGGAAAGTTGGACATGATGGAAACAACTGAACAACAACAACATTCCTGAATCCAGAGCCTGGGCTCTATTCACTGCACCATCTAGCAGCCATATACATGGATGGATCACTTATTGAGAGAATAAGCTTCTGTAGCTATTTGTTGAAATAGAGAAGCAAGACTAGAGTTTCGTTTTATACTTTATTGATCTCAAAATCTGTGGTCTCGTGGGGCAAGAGCTGGCATCTCTCCAAGAATAGAAATTGCAGAGGGCAAAGAGTTCCTCATCCAGAGCTCCCTCCATCTGTGAAAATCGAAGGGTTTCCTTGAGGGCTTAGCTCAGAGGTTACTTTTCTTCCTGTCCCTTCTCTTTCCCCGTTAGTTGTTGTTGTGATTGTCTACTCATTTTCAGTTCTGTTCAATTCTCCATGACCCCATTTGGGGTTTTCTTGGCAAAGATGCTGGAGTGGTTTGTAATTTGTAAAAAATAGTTCATTTTACAGATGAGGAAACTGAGGCAAACAGGGTAAAGTGACTTTCCCAGAGTTAGAAAGCTAATAAGTGTCTGAGGTCAGATTTGAACTCAGGAAGATGAATCTTCCCACCTCAGGCCTGGTGCTCTATCCACTGTAGTGCCCCTACCTGCTCCCATTCTAAGTTGCTTCTCCTCAACCTTGTTTTCATCTTGTTTCAATCCCTCTTTAATGTTTGTGCTGGCCCTCTGGAATTGTCTATCTTGTCTGTTCATAGCTGTTTGCATGATGTCTCCTGCCATTAGGTGGTGGTTTTATTAGGCTTTTGGTTTTATTTGTATCTCTCTTTCATAGCACAGTCCCTTGAACGTACCAAAGGTCTGATGCTTGATAAATCTTATAAATCATAAATGCTTGACGGGTCGAATTCTGCATAGACTGATATTCATATTGATGTGGAGTTACATTAGTATGCTGGGTGAAATCTACCTATGGCTAATTTCCTCGACAATAAAAGCCCGGTAGGTTCAACATGCTTATCCCCATTGCATATAGACAAAGTATTAATGCTTTTGATTGCCTCTTATTCAAAGATTTTTGAAATGAGGAGTTTGCAATCAATGTGCATACTAATTGGAATCAAATGTGGGCTAACGCCTGATTTACCATAATTCTAATATCTAGGGAGTATGTATTAGAACATTTTGCATAAATTGCTTTTCTGCACCAACTCTCCATAATTGCCCATCAACATTGATCAAAGTTGACAAGACCTTTATCAAATCATACATATCCTTCTGGGTACTTTACCTGATTATAGTATTCACAAAGTACCCGATACTGAATGTGATTATAATTAGGTAGTTAGATGTCTTAGGGAATTTGTCACATTGCTGTACTTCATTCTTTTCAACAAATGACGATTCAGCACCTGCTGTGTGGAGGGCACTGTACTAGGCACTACGGGTACAGAAGAGAACCTTCTAGGTCCTACAAATACAAAGACTTTTTTTTTAAAGAAGAATATGTACAAAGTGCATACATTTAGATACATAATATAAATAAAGTGAATGGAAAAAGAAGAAAGCACCAGCAAGATGGGGGTGTCAGAAAACGCTTCCTGTAACAGTTGGCCCGGGAGCTCATCCTTGAAGGAAGCTAAGGATTCTAAGAGGTCAGATGAGAAGACCTGAATGGGCAGTTGGCTATGGGGTTTGGCCATGGGGTTCAGGAGAGAGGTTCGGGCTAGATGTACAGACCTGGGCATCATCTGTGAATCAATCCACTCTGGGAAATCAGTCAAGGATGGATAGCTATCATTTGCGTATGATCCTAGGACTACAAAGAATTAAACATTCATTTGGAAAATGCTTTTGGATGCCTGATGTTTAGGAGGCAATGCTCTCCAATGGGGTTGTCCTTTGAAATCATCTTTTGAATTTTTTTTTTCTCATGGCATTTCAGGGTTGATTTTTAAACACATTGTTTTATTATGCAACTGTCATCATTTTTACTATGTGCATTGTTTTAATCAATGAGAAGGCAATGTGGCATTACATAAAGAGCATTGGACTGATGGCCAGGAGACATGGGTTTGAATCTTGGCTCTACCACTTATTATCTGTGTGACCCTAGACATGCCACTTCTCTCAGGGCCTTGGAGTCCTCATCTGTACAATGGAGAGGTTAGGTTAGGTTAGATGGCCTTCCATGTCCCTTCCAGTTCCCCATCTATAATTCTGTGCCTCGTTCCCAGTCAGAGTTTGGGGGCATAGAGATGAATGTACTTGCCTTTTTAAAAGTTGCTGGTGCTTTATAGATTCAGGTACTGCTATTATTGTCACGATGATTGGCGTTCTCCGAGGTCCCCCTCACAAGCAAATGAAGTACATGATCATTGGAAGGTGCTTATTTTCCAAATGAACGCGTGAGTTACTTTAGTAAACACTTTTCTGCAGCTGTGGACAGCATTATGCGGTGCACATATTAATTCTGTATCCCTCCGAGCTCATACCTCCGAGTGATGGGCCTCCCTCTTTTAAAATTTATTTGTGGGGGCTGGGGGGAATGTGATTTCTTAACTAGTATTCTTGTATTTCTTATGCTTTCTGTGATACCAGACTTGGTGGTTATCAGCTTTATGGCCCCTTGTAGCTTCTGTGTCCAGTCTAGTGTAGGCTCAGCCTATGCAAGGGTGGGCAACCTGTGGCCTCAAGGTCACCTCTGGCTTTCTAGGTCCTCAGGTGCAGCCTTTTGACTGAGTCTAAGTTTTACAGAACAAATCCTTTTATTAAGGAGATTTGTTCTGTGAATTTTGGATTCAGTCAAAGAGTTGTTTTTGAGGACCTAGAGGGCCACAGATGGCCTCAAGGCCACAGGTTCCCCACCCCTGGTGGAGTATCAAGCCCTCCTGGTGACTCCCAGAGCCCAGTGTGGCTCAATGGTGAAAGACTTGGCATTTGGGGATGATGCTATGAATCCTGGGTATGTGTGTGTGTGTGTGGGGGGGGGGGGGGGTCCTTAGATTGAAAACCCCTGCCCCCGCTAGGCTGCAGGGGTCAGGGAAACTGCACCAAAACTATATGTAATGTTAATAGGATTTAAGATCTTCCCCACCCATTAATAGGCCTCACATGGAGCCCATGAAAGGAAGCTGGCTTAGGGGAGGCTTGCTCATAGGAGGCATTGCCCAAAGGTTGGGATGCCCTATGGCTCTCAGAAGTGTATAAATACTCTTAGATGGTATTTTGCTTTGGGGTCTCACTTATGAGAAGGATCTTGTGATTCCCTGGCGGAGATTCTGAGTGGCTGTATATTCAGAGCTCCCTGACTGGCTCAGAGGTAAAGACCCTCTCCATCCAGGGATGAATGTAAAGTGTATAGCAATATTGCTTTGATTCAGGCAGTCAGAGCCCTCTCTGTTGGTCTTTATTCCTCTGCTTGTTTTTTCTCTGCAGTTCAGGATGCTGACTTTTCCTGTCAATAGTGAATGTAATTAAAAAAAAAATTGTTGGCCCCTAAAAAGCTGTCTTTCCTAGTAAAGCAGATCTGAGAAGCTGTGCTAGCAGCCATCCTGGTTGTGCCAGTGTGGTCGCCATTACACTGTGCCAGAGACGACAGGGCATTGAGCCAGAAAAACTGCCCACCCAGCCCATTTTAGAAGGGAATCTGCCCTCTGGCTCTCTCTTTCATCCTTTCTCTGGAGCTCATGCCAAGTTGCTGTCTGGGATTTCCCATGAGGGTTAGGTGCCTTTTCCTTCCTTCCCTAACCCCCATCTCCCAGGAGAAATTGATGTGCTGAAATATGGCAACCAGTGTAGGTGCTGGCCTTCAAGAACCCGGGGCTTCTGGCTGCTGCTTTTGCTGTTCCCAGGAGTATACTGATAAACATGCCACTTTGACTTTTTAAAAATAAATGCCTTTGTGGCCTTGGGTGAGTCAACTATTGTCTCTGAGTCTCAGTTCCTGCTCTGTAAAATAAAGGATTTCACTAGATGCTCTCCTTCATCTCTGGACCTTGGTTTCCTCACAAAGGGGAATGGCCTCAGTAATGTGGTGGTGGCTCTTGGCCACCTTCTTCCCTTCTATTTGTGATCATGGCTATGGCCACTTTCTTGACTCCAGGTCAACGTTTCCTCCCCAAAGAGTGGTACATCTACAATCAGAAGACCTGGCTTCTGGTCCTGGGCATGTCCCTTCTCCTCACTGGGCCTCAGTTTCCTCCACTGTAAGATGAAAAGTGTTAGATTGGATGATTTCCAAAGTCCCTCCCAGCTACATGCTGAGGAAACAGGAGACCTACATGACACCTTCTGAGCCCAGAGGGACATAAAAGGGACAATCCTGACATATAAAATCCGAGGAGAGCTGAGCCTGAGGAGTTAATAAGGTGCTGCAGAAGTAAGCATAATGAAGGCTGGGGGCAGTCAGCGCTTCGGGAGGCCCGGAAGAGAGGAGGCAGGTAGATCTCTGGTTGAAGGCTAGTGCCCCTCATTAATTAGCACTGTGCTTGGCATGCAATAAGCACTTAATAAATGCCTGTCGGTTGGTTGATTGATTGATTGCACTCCAAGGACTCCTTCCAGTGTGAATTCTTTCCTGTTGAATAAGGCCTGAGTTCTAACTCTACTGCACACACTGACAGGGCTGTTGCTGTTCTGGTCTGCAATAAAAGACAGATGAGCATTAAAGACAGCCATCCCTTCCCCTTCCACTCTCATCCTACCCCATCCCTATCCATTATCTTTCTTCCTTCTGACGCTTGATTAGGTATAGCTTTTGTCTGGGTCTTTCCCCATATACATGGAATCTAATGAGGCCTTTCCTCTGTGGGAACCTTCTAATATGTGAAGAAGTTTGAGTTCATGCTGAGGCATCTTTCTGAATTCATTAGTTTTTGGTCTCTCTCTCAGTTGGGGTTTCCTTATTGGGAAGGTCACTCACCTGAAACCTCTTTCCTGAGAAACACAGAAACTTTCTCTGATTGGTCCCTTCGAGGTTTCCACTCAGCCTTCCTAATCGGCTCTCATCATCACAGTTTGTTCCAAGGAACAGTCAGAGCTATAACTAGGAATTTTTCCACCCACCCAGGGAAAATTTATTGGTGGTGGTGGAGTTAAAGATGGCCTCTGCTGGTGGAATGATACTAGGAGAGAGTGCGGCCCTTCCTCCAAGAGCCTGGCCTCTGCATCAGGCAGCATGGGGGAGATGGTGAACATGGCGGCAGGGAAAGACAAGCCCTGAGAACCACAAAAGTGAGACTCTGGAGGGACGACAGGGACTTGGAATAGGACCAGGAGGTCGAAGGAAAAGGATTGCTGTATGGAGAAAGTGAGTGTCCTGGAGCCCTTGTTACAGCTCTGCCTCAGGAATACACCCTGGGAGCTTTCCCATGACTTCTCCAGATGTTCAAACAGATAAAAGCTTCAGCTCCTTCCACCACTCTCCCATCCTCCCTTCCTGCTCATCTCCTCACTCTATCTGATGCCATTCAGAATGCTGGCATTCCCATTAATCAGGCATGAATGAGCACCTCAAAGCCCCCCATAGACAAGGGTACTTTCTGCAGACTCCACCTCTAGACAGTGGACTCATCAGAACGGGGTGACCTTAGACAAGTGACTTCCCCATTCTTGACCTCATTTTCTTCATTAGTGAAAACAAAGGCTGTGCTAGATACTTTTAAAAGTCCGTTCCCAGGTTGTCTCATTCTAGGCTGCCAGGAATTATGGGCCAGTTCTAGGTCTTACAAGTAAACCCAACACCTCTCGTGACCACCAGGTGGAGCTATTGGGCATAAAAAGAATCCTCCAGTGTTGGTTCCTAGAGCTCTCAATGGGTACCAGATCTTGTTAATAAGAGAGCGGACCCAACTCATCGCCTGTAATGACAACAGGGAAATGGTTCTGGGGCCATTTGAAGGCTGAGTGGAGTTAATAGTTATCCTGTTTAAAAGGAGTGGAAATGGAAGTCTCTTTAAGCTACAACAACAGTGAAAAACTCCAAATAACTGTGAAAACCTGGAGTCGGTCTCTCTCGCCCCCTCCCTTTCCCTGTCTTTTCCATTCCGCTTTCCCTCTTTCCTTCTTTTCTCTTATTCGTCCTTCTCCTCCTTTGTCTCCCACCCTTTTATTCTTCTCAGTTCCCTTTACGTCTCTTAATTGATCACTGATTTATGAAATTACGAAAGAGGGGCAGGCATGCCCTGTTCTTTGGGTACTTGTGTGGAAAGACCAAGAATTGACAGCGGGGAATAGGGGATGGCGATCATATTTTAATAAGGCACAAATTTCAAATAAGTGGGGAGGGGTACAGAGGCAGATGGTGGTGTGGGGACAGGGAATGGAATGGTGAAGGAAGGCAGCTTGGGGAAGAGGACGGGAGGGGGAGAGTCAGACAGTATCACTTATATAACCATGAATTAGCATTGGGAGCACTAGGCAGCATGGACTTGAAGGAGAAAGAAGACAGGGGTGGGGGGCAGGGGCAGGAGATTGGGGTCTCATTTTTATTGGGTTTTGGGGGATAAGATCAACTCTTTGTTCTGTGCCCCCTTGGACTGAATTCATTAACATATCCAAATCATCTCAGAGTTATCAGTAAAACTTCAAAGTCTCAAATTTGTCATCACCTTTTTGATGTTCTGCTGGTGTGGAACATCAGGGCTCCAGAATTTGTCTGGAATTTACAGAAACTTTGACAAGCCACGCTCAGATGGTTTCTCCTCATTTGGCACATATTAGCGGGATGTGAATTTTAGATAGTATATGATACAATTTGTAAATTGTGCTCCTTTAATCTTTTAGATGGTTTACACATAATTTCCAGGTTCCCCTTTGCAATCTTATTTCCTGTCACAATTACTTACTATTCTGACTAGAAGGGGTGGGTGGGTGGGGTATGGTCAGAGAAATCAGAGTAAGATACAATTTTAACATTGTAAAGGGATTTATGATTCTCACATTAATCGATATATGTGTAATAAATATACTAACAACTTAGATTTCTCAGAGCTCCCTTTCTTTTTATCTTACTCTTAGTCTCTCCCTTTTCCTCTTTCCCTCTTCTCCTCTGTCTCCCTCTCTATCTCTTCTCCCCACTTTTTTACAATCCCTCCTTCTCTCTTTTCCTCTCTTTCTTTCTTCCTCTTCCTTTCCTCCCTTTCTCCCCTTCCCCACATATATTGAGATACTGAAGGCCAGTTCTCTGGGGACAGAAAGTCTTCCAAGCTTGGTTGCATGCACCCCTGGGAGATGTAGGAATTGAGTTCTGAAGAGACATTATTGTTTCCTGTCAGCTGAAGGAGAAGCTACAGAACCACCTGGAGGGGTGATTAAGGAGGCTCACTGTGGGATTGGGAGGATTAGTTTGATCAGTGATTCAAAAGAGACAGAGGAGAGAAACAGGAGTGGTGTGAGTTTGAGGAGCTGCCACCACCCCAGGAAGGGTGTAGGGGGAGCACACTAAAGTTTGTGCAACTTTTCTTTCTGGAGATCTGATTAAAAAAAAATATGAGGACATGCTTTGTCTCTCCTTTCCCTTCCCCCCTGTCCCCTGCTGTCTTAAAGGGCAGGTGTCAAATCTAAACTTTTCCTGTTAAAGTTATGTTTCTATTGTAATTAGCATAGATGCCAACTTATTCAGGACCATAATAGTGTCTGATTGGTGTGTTCCATTATTTTGAAGTGGAAACCAAGGAGGAGAGCAGGGATAGCACAGGGCACCAACCAAAGTGAAAGGGTTGAGCATAAGGGCTTTCTGAACTGTAGGGGAGAGGAGTAATTTTCCCTGGAGGCTGGGGGTTCAAGAGCTAAAAAAGGAAAGAATCTTATTAATAGTGATTTTAAAAAAAATTCTGAACCTCCCAAAGTTGAGGCAAGTTTGGATCTGGGTTTTCTCCTCTTGAAGCTAAAAATAATAGTTGATTGCTCTATGGAGGGGAAGGAGAGAGGGTTGGGTACTACTGTGATCATGCTGACTTCTCCAATGTAATGGGACGCAAACCTGAGTATTTGCATAAGATGCTCTTCATTGGTGGAGAGAAAGATTACCCAATACTGTGTGCCTAAGTGAGGGGTGAAGTTGGTGAGAGCTTGGGAGAGGAGAGATTCTTCCCTGGAGCTTTCCTTGGTGCTCACTAAGGGAGGAGATTCATTCAGGATAGTTGTTCTGAGAAGACTACCTTTTGTCCCAAGCGCATGTCAACTTCACCCTACCTTGCACCAAAGAGGAACGTCTTCTTCAAAGACCCAGACTGGAGCCCAGAGTTATACAATTGTTTTCTCGATGTATTGTGCAAGGAAATCATTTGGTAGGGGTGGAGCTGAGGGAGGTGACTAGAAATCAGGCCAAATTTGGTGGAAAGAAAGGAGGCGTAGCCAGACAAGGCTGGGCATGCCTACATTTTCAGGGTAGGGATCAGGGTGAGTGAGTATGTATCCCTTCCTATAGTAGCTTAAAAAGTGAATTTTTCCACTTCATACAAATAATCCATACAGATATCTGCTTACACACACATATTAAAACGTAGGACTAAGACAAAGAAATAACTTTGGAGGTGAATATGTCCGTGAACAATTGGCAGAGGATTAGCAAACCAGGAAATGAGGGCATTGTTGGGGGGCGGGGGGGGGGGGAGCCTCAGGTGATAAGATTGCTTTGAGGAGGGTTAGGGATCAAATAATCTTACTTTCCTAAGCACTTATACTTGGAACACAAAACTGAGCCAGTTACTTCTCTCATTTGTAAAATGATCAGGGCTGGATGAGAGGCTCTCCAAGTTCTTTTTGAGCTCTGACATTCTCGGATTCTGTAAGTAGTCGTTCACCAAGTCCAGTCCATCCTTCCTTGGACATGTTCCTTGTTTTGGTTCTTTCCCCACCTCTTACACTGCTATTCCCCAGGTTTCCCACCACTTCACACCAAGGCTGATATCATAGTTATCTTGCTAGATCGTTTGCCTCCAGGCTCTTTCCACCTTAGTCCTCGTTGCTCATGACCATCAGATGTTTTCTTTACATTTCTGTTTCATTATGCCAACCCTTAGCTGAAAACGCTCCAATGATTTCCATTCCTTGTAGGATAAAATCCAAATTACTCAGCCTGGTATTGAAGGCTTTCCATAATCCGATTCCCTTCTAAGCAACCAACCGACATTTTCTTTATCTTCTCACCAGCATTAAGCAAGCTGGTTTTACTGCGCCCTCAATACTTTGTACTTATTCCTGATAGAAGTGAACAATAATTTATTAAATACCTACTTTGTACCAGGCACTATGCTATATTTGTGATTTACAGATATCTCATTTGATCATTGATGCCAAGCTTTTGAATAGCCTTGAATGTCCTTTTCTCTTCCTCTGTTTAAATCTACCTATTTTTTTTGTGAAAAATTATTAATAATCAATATCTTGGAGATTTGAAGCTTTCCCAAGCTCCCTTCTTTCAAAGTCTATTTTTAGTTTTTCTTCACAAGGACTTTACAGATAATGAGATTGCATTGACTCTCCTTATCCATGTCAGCCCCCACCCAACCTTGCAAGTAATTCTATCTAAAGGAGGGAAACCTTTTGTTTTCCCCTTGGGTGGAGACAGATTCTTTTGTCTAGATAACTCAAGCCTGGAGTGGTCTGGTATAGATGGGCCCAGGTGGTATTTTCTCTGTCCAGGGGTGAACTATCAGGCCCTATTGGAAGGGCATGTAAACTGTGCACCCTAACCCTCAAAAGAGCCTGCAGCTCCCATGCACAGATGCATGCACTTTGAGAGTAATAAAAGCATGCAACCAACTTAATTCTGTTGTGTTTCTTAGACCAAACTCTGAAGGTTGACATTTTCAAGGTCAGGCCCAAGTCTGACCTCTTCCACAAGGCCTTTCACATTCATTCATTCAACAGATACTTATTGGAGTCATTCTAGGTTCAAGGCACCCATGTTAGGTATTGGTGATAGGGTTGAAAGGACAGAGCTGAAGCCATGTGACAGAGGGGAAGTTTCAAAAGTTCTCTGTATACCCAAGGCAAGGAAGATGAGCTTTTGAAGCTAGGTTCTGACTTCATCCAGTTCTGGTACACAAATGATCACATCAGCCCATCCTATTGCAATGTTCACCTGTAGCCTGTGGGAGAATTCAAATGTGAATGGCCAGACAAGGCTCTGAGAATCCTGGATCAGTTAGGCTATGGGGGTCTAAGGACATTCTCTCTATTTTTGTTTTGTGTGGCTTTGATGACCCCTTGGGGAAGGCAATGAGGAGTTGTGTCCTTTCAGGTATCTACGGGTGGGTCCTGGGAGATTTACTCTACATTCTAGCCTAATTAGACTATTAACTGTGAATTTGATGCAGTATACCACCTCCATACATTTGTATAGGCCACCCCAGTTCCCCAAAGCATACCCTCCTCCCTTTGGCCTTACAGAATCTATATTTTCTTTTAAGCCTAAACTCATGTAACGTTAATGGGATGTAAGATCTTCCCTGACCATTAATAGGCCTCAAGTGGAGCCCGTTAGGGAAGCTTGCTTAGGGGAGGCTTTCTGTAGGAAGGCTTTCATGCCTTTTGTTAATTTCTAATTAGGCACTGAGTCACTGAGAATTGTGATGCCCTCTGAATCTAAAAAAGGGTATATATACCCTGAGGTTAGCATTTTGCTTTAGGGCTCACTCACTGGAGAAGTGATTTGACCAGATGAGATTCTGGGTAGCCATTAAGGCCCCCCCGCCCTTTGAAAAACTCAGGTGTTAGTGCTTCGCTCTCTGGTAACAATGTATGTCAGACAGTTGGATCTGTCTGTTGGTCTATGCTAATTTCTCAGACAGAAGTCCTGTCTGTTGGTCTTTATTTCTCTGCTTGTATTTTCTCTATTTTCTTTGTTTGGATTTGCTCTGAAGTTCTGGGTGCTGATCTTTCCCCTTGAACTAATGAATGTAATTAAAAAAGATTGTTGACACCTTGAATAGCTATATTTCCTAGTAAAGCAGATCTGAGAACTTGTGCTAGCAGCCATCCTGTGTATGCCAGTGTGGTTGCTGCTACAGCTCACCTCCTTGAACACTTTATTATCTGTCCCATGTGGAAGTGTTCTCTACCTTCTGAAATTTTCTTAAAGCACTTTGCCAGGATCTTTCTTTTGTTCCTCTTACTTCCCATCATGCACCATACTTTTCTGCCTATTCCCTTCTCCCCTTTCCCCCCATTGACCATAAGCTTCTTGAGGGCAGCAGTGGGATCATTTGTCTTTGTATTCCTAGCACCTTAGCACCTCACACAGTGCCTAGACATAACTGATGCTGAAAAAAAATATTTGTTGAATTAAATTACATTCACTAAAGACTTCCTCTGGGTAGAGTTCTGTGCTGGGTGCTGAAGGTTGGGTCACTTCTGTCCTGAATATAACTTGTTTTGTCTATACTTGTTTGCATGTTGTCTCTGCCATTAGATTGTAAGCTCCTTGAAGGCAGAGACTATCTTGCCTTTTTGTTTGTATCCCCAGTGATTAACACAATGATAGGCATATAGTAGGTGGTAAATAAATATTGACTGATTGATTGACCAATCATGGAGTTTAAATTCTGTTAGTGGGGTCCAACATAAGGATATAGAGATAATACAAAAATATTACATCAACTCATTATTCAGCAAGGCTATGTTATGTGCCCACAATGTGCCCGACACTGTACCAGGGACCAGAGTGTGAATGGTCCTTGCTGTCAAGGAGCTCATAGTCTAGCTGGGGAAGACAATAGATTTTTGTAGTAAGAACAACACCTGTTTGATACAAATAGAATTTGTTTCCCTAAGTTTGGGGGCTAAGAAGACCAGCCTTTTTTTTTAAATTGATTTGTTCATTTACTTTTAGTTTACAAGATTCAGTTCCAGAATCCCTTGAGTTTCAAATTTTCTCCCCTCCCTCCCCACCACACCCCCATGGTGGCTTGCTATCAAGTATAGGATCTGCAAATACTTTCACATTGGACATTAGTCTGGTTGTATAGAAGGGTTGTAACTGATGGAGTGGACAATAGGAAAGAAGAAACAAAACCAAACATGGAAAAGAAAGAGAGCATGTAGATTGCTTCAGTCTCCATTTAAACTTGGTTCTTTCTGGATTTTTCTCTCAAAGTAGACATCTCCTTCCATCCTGAGTCTTTTAGAGTTGTCTTGTAACCTTGCATTGCTGAGTTGGTTGTCACACATACAATGTGTCTGTCATTGTGTAAAAATTTCTCCTGGTTCTGCTCTTCTCACTTAGCATCAGTTTGTATAAGCCTCTCCAGGTAAACATGAAGTCCATCTGCTCCTCGTTTCTTATAGCACAATAGTATTCCTTTACATTCATATACCACAACTTGTTTAGCCATTCCCCAGTTGATGGGCATCCCCTTAATTTCCAGTTTTTTTGCCACCACAAAGAGAGCTGCAGTAAATATTTTTGTTAAAAAAAGAAGAAGAAGAAGAAGAAGAAGAAGAACAGCCTTAGAATCTGATTGACCCTGGGGTACAGCAGCTGGAATTATTTCTTTGATTTCTGGCCAAATTGTAAGGCAAATGTCCTAAGATGAGCTCAGGGAAAACAGAAATCTCCTGTGGAGCAAAAGGCAAAAGCTTGCTTGATCTTGACATTCCGAATGAATATAGACCTTGAATGTGGGGCCTCATGATCTTCCCTTCACCACTTCTCCCCTTAATCCAGGCATAAAAGGCCCAACCTACGATAGATGAATTAATTTGCTTCTCAGGAGTCTTAAGTAGAATTGCCATTGGACTGCTGGGATGACTTCCTGATTAAATGTAGCCAGTTGCTGGGGTAAACACAGAAGTGAGGGAGAGTATTTAATTAAGAATTATATCTTTAAAATCTCGTCACAAATAAAATTGTTTTTGTTTTATTTTTGCCTTCCAGTCTGAAGCCTGAATCATAGGATTGGACTGAGCTTGTCCTGGTCCAGAACAAAAAAAGACAAAAATAGATACAGAAGGATTTGGGGACAGAATTGGCATAGTTCAGGGGGATCAGGAAAGGGCATATGTAGAGGGCAGTATGTGAGCTGAGCCTTGGAGGATTCTAGGGATTCTAAGACACAGAAGTAAAGAGAGAGGGGATTCCTAAAGCATGGAAGCAGGAGGCATGAGTACTATAGATGAGAAACAGGAAGAAGGGTAGTCTGGCTGGCCTTCAGCATGAATGGGAGGGAGTAATTTGAGGGGACAATGTAAAGGTATATGGGACAAGGCTGTGAGGCTTTAAGTGAAAAATGGAAGAGTGTATTTGATCCTGGAGGTAATAGGGAGCCCCTGGGGTTTATGGAGTAGATGACTGACATGGTTAGATTTGTCCTTTAAAAAAAATCAGTTTAGACTTTAGAGGTTGTATGAAGGCTGGATTGGAAAGGGAAGAGAATGGAGGGAGGGAGAGCAATTAGGGGGCTGTTGGCAAGAAGTGATGAGGGCCTGGACTGGGATGTGAGTGGAGGGAGGGGGAAGTGAGAGACATTGTGGAGGCAGAACAGACAAAATTTGTCTGCTGAGTACTTATGAAGCGTGAGTGAAAGGGAGGAGCAAAGGATGGTATCAACACCTTGATTGTATGACTAGAAGGACGGTGGTGCCCCCTCATCCTTTTCCCACAGCACCCCACAAATGGGGAAGTTGTGAAGCAGAGGGAGCTGGGAGGAAGGAGAAGATGATGAGTACAGCTTTATATGTGATGAGTTGGAGAAGTCAGCAAGATAGCCAGTTTGAAATGTCCAGTAGACCACTGGGAATGGATAGATTTTGGGGGTTCACACTGTGGGAGAAAAACTCAGTTCTTTGCTTTGCCCCAAATCAAGTCGGAGCCCAGATCATTCTGGGCTTGGATCAGTTAATGTTTGCTGAAGGCAGAGTCGACCTTTAAAACAATTTCCCCCCCAATTCATCTCTTTAGCCTGTTCCGTGGTATTTCCTACCATCAATAGGTGCCTGTATACATTCATTACTGTACTGGATTTTAGCTTCGAGACTACACTGTGCTGATGTAAAATACATTTAATTTCTTTTAGACCTTCTTCCAGACTCTGACTGACTCATGCTGATCGTTGCAAGCCCCAGAGTTGCATTCTACTCTGTATTGATTCCGTTTTGACTTTCTAATGCTATTAATTCTTGACCTTACACTTCTCTGCTTCCAAATCACATTTCAGATGTTCTAATTCTAGTCTGCTTCTTCCCCCTGACCCACAGTCTCTTTTTCCATCCATATTAACACATTAAAAAAATGCATTGGGCACTTCAGTTTGCTACTGGGTGATGAGAGGTGAAACTTCCAGGTTTGCAGCCAGAGTTGGTGTAATGACATTGCATTATATTTATGTACAGTAACTTGTCCAGCCATGTTCGGTGATTGGGCGCTCTCCCCTCTCTCCTTAGTTTCCAGTTTGTTGCTTCTACCAAAAAGAGGTGAAAAATGTTTTTGTATATGCTGATCCTTTCCTTCTCTCTGGGATCTCTTTGGGGGTATAGGACTAGATAGTGGTTCTGCTGGGTCAAAAAGTGTGCACAATTTAGTGACGTTTTGGGTTTAGTTACAAATTGTTTTCCAGAAAAGCTGGACTTCTTCCCAGCTCCTGCAGCAATAGACAGCACCTGGCTTTCCCCAGTCCCTCCAACAATTGTCGTTCTTCTTTATTGTCATTGTTGTCAGCAAGATGGGTGTAATGTAGAAGCTCACAGTTGTTTTCATTTGTAGTTTTCTCATTATTAGATTATTAACTGATTTTTATTTTCCAACAACCTTTCTGATGGTTCCCAAACAGATGAGCAGCTTGTTTGCCCACTACCCATTTAGGTGACACTTTTAAGTAATTTTTGTGTGAATCCAGTAGCTGTTTAAAATCGAATTTTCATTTGATAACTCAGAGTCAGAGCTCTAGCTAATATGGGAATGATTAGAAGTTTGAACATTGTGGGGATGGGGGTGGTAGCTTTAACCAGACCCTCCAGGGGGTGAACTCCTTCTCCTCCAGGCACTCTGCTGTCAGAGACCATCCTCGGGGCTGTACTGTTAGGCCTTCTAATTCATATGCTGCATCTTTCGCAGTGGATACCTGGAATCAGCAATGATATTGGTTCATTCCGGCTAAGGTGGGATGATGAATCCTTCCCACCTCCCTTCTGGGTTTTCCTCAGACTGACTCAGCTAAGCCTTGCTTCCTCCTAGTGCCTCTCCCACTCCCAAATGGAGTATCAAGGTCTCTACCCAATGAGACAAGCCTGGGGTTTCTGTCCCTTCCGTTTCAGGTCTCGTATCCCAAAGCCTCAGGTCTCTTGGGTTGCCCTTCATATATGTTGACCCAGCTAGTGGTCTGCCATGTTTTAGCCAGGTCACTCAAGTTCTTAAGATCCTCCTAAAGTCTGCCCCCATCTTCTTGGCCTCTCACTACATACTGGTCAGATTTATTATGTACTCCCTCTTTATCAACATATCAGTCAATCAACAGGCATTTATTAAATACCTCTTCTGTTTCAAGCTTGGGATGAAAAGACAAGAGGCAGTGCTAAGATCAATGGATTACAGTCAGAGAATCTGAATTCAAATTCTACTTCTAATAATTAGCATAGAAACAATAATGAAATTCACAGGAGCTGATGAGATCACCAAGTGATGTAGTCTAGAGGGAGAAGAGAAGAAGCCCTGGGATAGAACCCTGAGGGGCACCTACAATTAGAGAGTGTGATCTGGAGGAGAAGCCAACAAAGGAGACAAAGGAGAAGTCAGAGAGGTAGGAGGAGAACCAGGAGAGATGGCTGAACTCAGTTTTTCCTTAATGCTTTCCCTGATCCAACCAAAATGGCTTTGCATTTATTTATCTGTGAATTGGTGTTTTGCCCCAATAGCGTGTAAGCTCTTTGAGGTTGGGATCACTTCGGTTTTTTTCTTTCTTCCCCAGCACCTTCTAGAGTTTTTGGCTCATAACAAGTAGTTACTAAATGATAACTGAATGAATAAATGAATACTCTCTGAGGTCTCTTTCACCTCTCAAATCCTATGATGGCATGAATGTGGAGACCCCCCCTTTCTGCGGGGGGGGGAGAGAGAGAGAGAGAGAGAGAGAGAGAGAGAGAGAGAGAGAGATAGACAGACAGACAGAGAGAAAGAAAGAGAGAGAGAGAGAGAGAAAGAGAGACATAGAGAGAGTGAGTTTCAATATTGGCTGAATAGAGCCCCTAGATGGCTTAGTGGATAGACCACAGAACCTTGGAATAGGAAGACATGAATTCAAATTCTGCCTCAGATATCCTGTGACCCTGGCTAAGTCACCTAATTTCTCTGTGTCTCAGTTTGCCCATCTATAAAATGGGGATAATAACAGCACCTACAGGGTTATCATGAGGACTAAATGAGTTAATATGCAAAAAGTGCTTTGCAATATTTAAAGTACTATATAAATGCTAATTGTTATTATTATCTTTTTTATTATTAGTGTTAAATATAGGGTTATGGGTCTATAAGTTCCTTTTTGTCTTTCCCCAAGGGCATGATTAATTCTTTTATAGGAAAAGCAGCACAGATGCATTAAAAATAAAACCTCCACCTTTTAACATATCCCAGTGCCTCCTTTCAGCCCAGAAAGCTACACTTCCTTTTAAGTTAACGATCTACAAGCATGCAACAAAGATAAGATGTCAGAATTCTTTCACTGCTTACCATTTTCCCCTTAGGCTAGCAGGTGGAAAACATAAATTAGGATTTACTCTACCTAATTAGGGGAATGATTAAGGCTAATAACTCTGGACTTCTTCCAAAAGCATTTCATGGTTATGTTTAAATAAAATTTGATTAGCATTTGTTCATACAAATGCCTCCCAAAATAAATAAAATGAATAAGTTCACTTTAAATTAAATTACTTTAATCTTATTGCTAGAATTTCTCTGAGATCTAGAAAGATGGGAAAAATGTAAAAAGGGCTAGAAAGCTGAAGGTCACAGCGGTGCAGCCTGTTCAGGATCTAAGGGCAAATCGCTAGATCTGAAGCCCAGTTTATGAGGCTGCTGGTAATACAATGCAAGAGATCTGGAATCGGGAAGCCCTGAGTTCAAATGTGGTCTCAGATATTTGTTGGCTGCATGACCTTGGGCTAGTCACTTAACCTCTGTGTGCCTCAGTTTTCTTAGTGGAATAGGATGATAGCTTTGCAACACTGTAAGAATCTCAAAAGAAATAATATTTGGGGGGAAGCTAGATGGCACAGTGAATAGAGCTCCCTCCCTGGAGTCAGGAGGACCTGAGTTCAAATCCGGCCTCAGACACTTGACACACTTACTAGCCGTGTGACTTTGGGCAAGTCAACCCCAATATGCCCTCCAAAAAGGAAAAAAAAATAATATTTGTAAAACACCTATCAGAGTGCCTAACCCCTAATCAGTGCCTAATGTATACATGTTTCCTTCCTTATAGAAGCTGCAACTTGACAGTCAGTCAAGATTTCTAGTTATAATCAATCAGCCTATCGGTGTGATTCTTCCATTAACTAGCAACAGAACTTGGATAAATTTCATTTTTCTCAGTCTCTTTTCCTCATCTGTAAAATAATGAATTGGACTAGGTGACTTTTATGGTACTTTACAGGTCTAACATTCTGTGATCTTAATGGACACTAAGGCAGAATTATTAATAGATGAAACTTCTCTTATGTTTCCCTCCCTCCCTTTTCTGTGTGCTTCTCCAGATTTCCCTGTATGCTTTTCACTTTGACCCTTCTCTCCTCCCTCCCTGCATAGGCAGAGCCTTCTGCTTTAAAATAATTTCGCTGGGCTCTTCCCTATCCTCCTTGTGCTTCCACTTCTCAGACTTTAAAAGTACTATTTACTATGACTTACCATAAGAAATGACCGAAGGAATGGTTTTAGAGAAACTTGAGAGGACTTGTGTGAACTGATGCAGAGTGGAGGGAGCAGAACCAGGAGAACCATTACCACAATAACAACATTAAGAACTGAATGCAATGACTATTCATGATTCCAGAGGGCCTGTGATGAAGCATGCTACCCATACTTACTGATAGAGAAATGATGGACTGGGTACAGAATGAAACATATATTTTGGGGCATGACCAATGTGAGAATTTGTTTGTTTTTTTTTGCTTGACTATGTATATTTGATATAAAGATTTCATTTTGCTTTTTTTCAATTGGGAAGGGGGATGGGAGAGGTGGAGACAGTATTGGCAAAGAAGAAAAATAAAAGAAGGAAAAGACAGAAAAAGAGGGTCTTTGAAAGTACTTTTCTTCAAAAATGCACAGAAGAGAACAGAAAGAGGGTCAGAAGGTATCATAAATAAATAGGGCAGCCTTGAAAGTTATCTGTTGAGTTTATGATGTACTTTAAAAGAGAACTAAGCTGCATGTGCTTGGGATTGCAATTTCATGTCCAATCCTCTTTCTTTTCTACAATTCATATGCAAATATTTATTCTATTTGGTATTTGTTACTCAGTTTTTAAAAAAATGTAAAGTACTGTTCCCTCATTGCTCTGATCTCAGCTAATTGTCCAGGAAAGAGAACTAGGAAGCCAATTCATACAAAGGTATAAAGCATGCTAAATAAATACTGGTGCCTTAATTTGTTACTTTTCCTAGGTTAGAATCATTTAAAAAGAGAGGCTTGGAAGGGGAACCCAAAGAAATTAATCTCAGCAAATCAATATTCTTTTTATTTAAAAAAATATTTTTTGTTATTCTGAACTTGACAAAAATCAATAGCTATGAGTAGTTTCACATACGAAGAATAGAAAAAGTCTTGTACATCAAACCACAAATCTCTTATGTTCTACATCTTGCTTTTTAAAAAGCACACAATAAATTCAATCGATGAGTTTTGAAGCTGCCCTGCCTGCCTACATCTCCTTCTGACCTACCTTCTGTTTTCTTCTGTGCCTTTAAAAATGCTTCAATAACCCTCTTTTCTTTCTCCTTTTTTTTTGAGAGAAGCTTCATTATTGCTTACCCCCTATTTCCCACCCCCCCTCCCCGCCCTCTAGTACCCAGAGGGTCAATTTTCAATCTGTGAGGCTGTCAGCTAAGGGACAGATTTGAGTTGGAGAAATCCCCTGCTTACTTGTCACTGTGCCTAGTGTCTTCTTTTGGTCCAGGCTAAGGCACAAAACTAGCACTGTCTATTCCAGCTGTTCCTGACTTCTTATTTATTCAAAGTTCAGAGGGCTATCTGTAGAACAAATATTTGGGTCTTTGGGTAAGAGAGGTGTGTGCCACTGGATGAGGAATGTGTTTATGTTGGGAGGAATGATGAAGAAAGGGGCAACTGAACATCTTCTGTTAAACTGAGCTGCAAGGGTATGGGAAGAGTGACTGCTCATAGCTAAAACCTGCCAAGTGGGAGAAGTTAGGATTAGAATGTGCCCAGCAAAAGCTCCTTGGAGGGACTTAGAGAGCTCAAGCAGTCATGAAGGAGGGCTATTCAGGGCTATTGAGGGGAAGGAAGGCTCAGTCCTCTTGCCTTTGTTTGATCCATATTCCTTGATGCTTTCAACTAGGAGATATTCCTTCTCATCAACCCATATATTCCAGGCAACTCCAGTTTGGGAGGCTTGCCTGTATGGTCCAGCAGCTTCACCAGTGTGGATTACACATCTCCCAGCCCTACTTCATTCTTCTCAGGTAGTCTTTGAGAGTGGCTATGTCCAATGGTAGCTATCTCTAGTGTGAGGGGGGCAGGGTGGAGGGAAGAAACAAAAGAGAAATTTATTTGATAACCTTTTTATACATTTAAAAGGAATCGCAAGTTGTACATAATAGATCTGCAGTTTCTCGTGCAATCATCTTTTTTTATTATACATTTTATGGAAATATTTGTTTTATTCCATAAATTAAATTTTTAAAAAGAGAGTGGCCATGTCCAAAAGACTCTTTTCTTTTGCCAATCTGGCCATGGGTCTCTCTGAGTTTGGCTGGGCCCTTCGTCACCCCACACAGAGCTAATCTTTGGGCTCACCAAATCCTTTTTTTGCCCTTATAGGACCTGGAGCTACTTTCCCTTTGATATTTGGAGAGCCAGGACCACCTCCATGCCTCAAGGAGGTATTGTAGCAGGACTTTAGTGAGAGATGGTTTAACTGGCCTGGAGTTAAACAAACATCATAGTAAGAACCCAAAAGTCTTGGGTTAGAACTCTAGCTTGGCTACTCACCACCTGTTTTGAGTTTTCTTGGCTCCTTACTTTTCTGATCTGTAAAATGGGCTGTTTGGGTGAGATCTCTAAGGGTTGTTCCAGCTCCAAGATTTATGAGCCCAAGTGCCCACATTCATGTATGTGTTACAAAGTGCCTTGCACTCAGCCATAGAACTGTAGCAACTCATGGCTGGAAAGGACTTCAGAGATCATCCAATTGCTCCTGAATAGAAATCCCCTGTGCAATATTCCTGGAGAGTCTTCACTTAGGTCCTCCAGTCTTCTCCAGCAGATTGCTTCCTTTCTCCTCCTGCTTCTCTCTCTAATCTGCCAGCTCTCCCTTTTGACTCTTTCTCTGATGCCTATAAGCCATATTTCACCTAGCCAAAAACCACCAGCACAACAAACCAATTTATCCTTGATTCTACCATTCCCCCTAGCAATCATCCTAAATCTCTTCTCCCCTTCTTGGTTAAACAAACTCCCTGAGAAGACATGTTTACATTTGGTTCCTTGACCTCTTCTTCTGTCACTTGCTTCTAAACCTTCTGCAATCCTCAGCATTCTACTGAAACTGCTCCCTTCCAAGTTACCAGTGATCTCTTGATTGCCAGATTTAATGGTTTAACTGGAGCACTGGAGAGAGGGCAGAGTCTGAAGTCAGGAAGACTCTTCTTCCTGAGTTCAAATTTGGCCTCAGACACTTACTAGCTATGTGACCCTGAGCAAGTCACTTCACCCTGTTTGCCTCAGTTTCCTCATCTGTCAAATGAGCTGGAAAAGAAAATGGCAAACCACTTCAGTATTTTTGCCAAGAAAACCGCAAATGGGATCATAAACAGTTGGACAGGACTGAAAAATAACTGAATAATGGCTTGACCCTCATCCTTCTTGACCTCTTTGCGACCTTTAACACTGCTGATCATGCTCTTTTGGACAGTGTCTCCTCTCTAGACGCTCCTTTTCAGGACATTGCTCCTGCCTGCTTCTCCTCCTACTTGTCTGATCATTCTTTCTGAAGATCCTTTGCTGGATCTTCATCCAGCAATAGTGGATATTCCCTAAGCCTTTGTCCTGGGCACGCTTCTCTTCTCCCTCTCTATTATCTCTCTTGGTTCCTGAGGGTCAAATTATCATCTCTGTGTAGATGATTTCCTGGTTTTATATCCATCCCTGACCTTCGTTTTCACCCTTCTTCCCACTCACACAACTACCATGACGCTGGTGTAAGTTCTCATCACCTCATTCTAAGGCTCATGCCACTGTCTCCCTTCCTCAAGTCTCTGCCCATTCCAATCTCTCTTCTACTCAGCTGCCAGGGATATTCTTGAAGCACAGATCTGACCACAGTACCCCCTTCCATCCTTCTCTGTTAGCTTAAGTGGCTCCCTAATATATCTGGGATCAAATAGAAAATTCTCTGCTTGGTGTTTAAAACCTTTCACAACCTGGCCCCTTTCTTCCTTTCTAGTCTTCTTACCCCCTATTCCATGTCCCTGTCACTATTCCTAGGTGAGGACGGTCTATCTCCCCACTTTGTTTTGGTCACTGCCTGCTCTTCCTCCTTACTTCTGCCTCCAAGTTTCCCTGGCTTCCTTCAAAGCTCAGCTAGAATCTTACCTTCTGCAAGGTCTTTCTGGGTTCCTCCTTTTCCCCCCCTCCCCTACCTCTACTCCACCCCCACCACCTTCCCTC
>CM053583.1:200191015-200346558 GCA_028627135.1 Pseudochirops cupreus
CCCCCCCCCCCCCCCCAGAGAGATGTCGTTTGGTTCTCTTCGAGCATGAAAGACAACAACCAACATATTTTGTATGTGCACAGCTCTCTGCATGTGGTGTGCCCATCGGTCTGTGAGATCCTAAGGGCAAGGACCAAGTCTTTGCCTGTCTTTGTATATGCAGTAGCATTTAGCCAAGTGCCTGGCACACTTAATGAAGGCTTGTTGACTGACTACAGTTTCTATCTAAATGTCTGCTCCCCTCCCCCCTGCCCCTGGTGGGCTGCTAATTATACTGTATTATAATTAATACAACTTAATTATAGGATTATTTCTGACTAGAAGACATTTCTTTTCATTGAATCTTATGTGCTCTCAAGTAAATCCTGGCTGGGAGGTCAGACTTTAATATTTTAAGACTTTGTAACTTCATCGGGCAGCTTTCAGGTATCCCTGCTCCTCTGCATCCTTGGAAGGCAGTCTTTGAGAGATTTAGAGGAAGCTGCTAGGAAATTTGATAGTGAGCCCACGTTGCTTCCTTGTGCATTAAGGGACAGAAGAGAGACAGGAGATAGTGATGTTCTCAGTTTGCCATTTTCTGAGCTGGATAATACATATGGATAAAAATAGTGCCTGCCTCCCGGGGTTGTTGGGAAGATTGAATGACAGAATATTTGTAGAGCACTTAGGACAGGGCCTGGCATGTGCAATTGCTTAATAAGTGTTTGATCCCATCCCCCCTTCCTTAATACCACTTTAATCTACAACAAACATGAGAAGAATCTGCTCTCCAGCTGGAGATCCACATCCCTAGCGCCCTGGCTAAGCTCTATGCCTCAGTTGTAGCAAAATGGTTGGGGGACTGGAGCACTAGGAATGCATGGATCAGCAGGTGCCAAAAGACTTCATGCCCATTAAAAGTTGCTGTGGGCACAAGTTTTTGTACAGTTTGTCACTGATGACAAACATTGAATGTGTGTGGGGTAGTCTGCTGGATCTGACAAATGTTTGGCTCAGGGCCATGTCTGCTTGGCACTGACATTGACTGTCTTGTATGATTAAGGACACTAAAGGCATGTAGAGACCCTATGGGGGTAACAAGACTGTTCTAAGGATGGCTTTTCCTTGAACATCCACATCAATGCAGGGGTGAAGCGAGGTTGCCTTTTCGGCCCGATAGATTTTAAATCGAACGCTGGAACTGTGATGAGGGCAGGTTTGAGATATTTCCTGTATCACAGGAAAATGAATGTCTGAGCAAACACAGGTGATTGGGCCCCAGGGACTGACACTCAGGCTCTCTTTTGTCACATTGTCCTGGACAACGTTCGAGAGATTGCCATGTGGGCAGGACGATATTTTAATGAGACAAAATGTTGGTCCTTATTTACCAATGGCCAACGAGAGAGGGTAATCCTCACTCAATTCCAGGTTGAAAAACAAAAGATTTCCATAATGTCAGAGGAGAACACATGCCTTTATCTCAGAATTCCTTTGGGGTTCCAAACCAAGATTTGGCCAATGACGCTATACCAAATCCAACATCTGTTTTGGACCTAAAAGGCAAGTCAAATCTGACACCCTGGAAGAAATAGGTCACAGTAAATACTTTTATCTTACCTTATGCCTCTTTTCATTTTAAGAATGGTGTGGTTTCCAAAAGGGCCATCACTTTCTTGGATAGGACAACTCAAAAGAAAAGTAAGAGGTAGTTATATCTCTCCTGGAGAGTCAAAATCAACTCCCTGTATTTTCCCTACAAAGTGGGGGTGGGGAGAGGGAATGAGTTTGTTGCTACTGATTATAATGGTGGGTACTGGATGGGTAGTTCATGGGCTGACCTCAATGGACCTGGCTTGGCTTTCTCAATGTTTCCCTAGTGATTTGGTGAAGAATAGAACCTTACCACTTGTTTGAATAGTTCAATGAAGGGAGAGTTTGACAATGTATGGGATACTGAAAGAAATGACAACCCATGTCCTTAGACAACATTAAGGCTATCATAATGCTGGCGCAGCTAGGTGGCACAGTGGATAGAATACTGGGCCTACAGTCAGGAATACTTATCTTCCCTGAGTTCAAAGCTGGCCTCAGACACTTACTAACTGTGTGACCCTGGGCAAGTCACTTAACCCTGTTTGCCTGTTTTCTCACCCTTAAAATGAGCTAGAGAAGAAAATGGCAAGTATCTTTGCCAAGAAAACCCCAAATAGGGGTAACAGAGTTGGACACAACTGAAAATGCCTGAACAACAAAATCACAGATCTATGAAGGGCAGAGTGCCGGAGACCACCAGGGCTCCAAACACTCTGCCTGTTCTAGGTTTAGAAGAGAAACCTTGACCAGGTTTGATAATTATCCGCCGAAAGAATCTCGCTGCTTCCCTCCCTGACATCACTGGGCTGCACATTGGGTCTGGCACAGAGTAGGTACTTAACAAATGTTTACTGACTGATGGATCTTGGAAACAGATACTCAGCTCTCGATTCAGCCAGAGCTGGGAAAGTTGCAAAATATAATAGTGTTCTAACATTTGATCCAGATGGGATTTGGCATTTCTAGTTATACTGGGGTTGTAGGGGCTCTGGGAATGGCTGGATTATCCAAAATGGAAATGACAAAGAAGTAGGGAAATCTCAAGAGAAAAACCATTAGTACGATGAAGTCAGATGGAACAGAGATGTAGACATTTAGCAAGTTACCAGAGTGAGACAGTTTATGGAATGAATAGAAATGAAGGATAACACCTCTCTCTTTCTCTTTCTCTCTCTCTGTCTCTCTGTCTGTCTCTCTCTGTCTCTCTCTCTGTCTCTCTGTCCCTCTGTTTCTGTCTCTGTCTCTGTCTCTGTCTCTCTCTGTCTGTCTGTCCCTCTGTCTCTCCCTCTCTCCCCTCTATTTTAGCTGGACATAATTATTTTGATCTCTTTGAACCTGATTGGTAAGTTTTCCTTTTATAGGCTTATTGAAGGTTTGACTTCATTTTTATCTATACCATTATATATATATATATATATTTCATATATATGTATATGCATATTATATGGAATTTAAGTTTATGCTAGCTATCATATAACATTCTTACTTATTTATTCAGAAGAAAAATTATGTTGGGAACCATAGTGATATTGTAATGATTAGGTATCTTTTTTTAAAAAATGAAAATACAGTTGCCAAAATATTTTTAAAAAACAAGTTCATGGGCCCCAGGTTAAGAAGCTTGGAGTTAGAGGCTGGGTTTGGTGCCCTCAGAGATTCTTTGATACCAAAATAGAGATTTCATTAACCTGTATCTGAACCATAATTAGGGAAGAACAACTGGGACTTGCCTTAGAAGACAAACATTTAGAGGGTGATAGAAAGGTCTTTCAGTCCTTCAGCAATATAGCCACAGCAGAGTTTATCCTTAGTTAGTAAGAATTAGGATGGAATTAGTCCAACCCCCTCATTTTTTCACATGGAGAAACTGAGGGTCAGGCAGGCTAAGTGATTTGCCAAAGATCACATAGGTGGAATTTGAACCCACTTCCTCCTGCCTCCAAGTCAAACACTTCACCCACATGGGTCAGTATTGATTTAGGGTGTGCCTGCTTTGTAGTAGGTGATTAATAAATGATTATTGACTGACTGGGTTTTGGGCTGCCTGGGTGCAGAAATTCCTTTTGACTCTGTCCATCTCCTCCTCAGGGTAGTCTGACTCAGGCTTCTCTCCCCTCTGTGTCCCCAAACCAGGGCAAGCTCTCATTAATGCTTCATTTTCTTCCATCTTCTCATCCCAGGTGAGAACTTCACCCTGACCTTCCTGAGTCTTCATTATATAAATATAGACATAAGCTGTGTTATCACTCCTGAAGCAATGCAGCGCCTTCACTCTCCCACAGCTGGGAGCACACTGTAAACTCACACTCAGATCTGGGGCCATGTGTTTCTACCCTTTACCCTTCTTTACAGTGAATACAACACTCTCCCCTCCGCCCCCCCCCAACCTCTCCCCTTGGGATTTCTGGGCTATGAGTCATGAGAAGGGCCTTTACCACACCAAGCTCCAGTGGAATTTGGCTCTGGAGGGCACCACCTAAGGACAGCCCTATGGATCTATCTCTGTGGGAGGTCCAGGTTTCAGTGGGAAGAGAGCTGGCTAACTGTCCATTGGCTTTCCCTTGCTAGAGAGCAGGGAAGGGGGTGGAGAGATAACAAGTGAATGGCTTTTGGATAAAATCAAGTTTGCTCAAGGAGGTAATTAAAAAAAATATTTGGGATGTTTTACTCTGTTTCCAGATCATAGTAGATAAGAGAGCTGACTTGGAAGATGGGAAGACCTGGCTCAAATCCTGTCTCTGACAGGAACTCACTGTGTGATCCTGGGCAAGTCACTTTGGCTCTCAGTGGCAGCCTAGGCAATGCCAAGGCCATAAGATCTAGAAGGGGTGGCTACCTACACTAGTAAAGGGATTTTCCTCACCAGTGAAAGCCACTATTGAATCACAGGCTCAGTCCCTAGACTTGTTCTACTTTATTTCATTTGTGGATTGGCAGAGCAGGTTCTGTTGGATGTTGGAAGCTTCTTAAAAGTGAAACCAGGACACTTTTGCTTGTGTCTGATCAGCTCCTAGCACAGAGACTGGATATTACCAGTGTTTAAGAAATACTGTTGATTGATTGACTGGTTAGAAATTTGGATGAAGGGGAGAAATGAAAACAACTGAAATCCTTAGATGATAAGTTGCAAAAGGGAAAATCATTTAACTTTAATATCATTTTTCAACCCACATTTATCATGCAAAACAGTGTTTTCAGGGCTGCTCAGTCACCTTTGGTGTCCACCCAATTCACCCCCCTCTTACCTCTGACTCCAAGAACCTGTAGTGTTCACAGTGGCCATACCCCACAAACTGTCTTGGCAGTCGGGCTAAACCAGGTTGGGGGTAAACGTTGGGCCTCAAACCCATTGATGAGTTAGAGGGATGTCTATCTCAAGCATGTGAAGACTTCCCCTGGAAGAAATGGATGGATGAGAACAATTTGTTCCAATGACAATGAAGGCACCTGGAATAGGCGCTATGGAGCACTTTGAAGTTGGTCAAGCACAAAGAAGCCAAGGTCATCCTCTGCATCCTAAGCCAAGTCTTGAGTTTTGTCCTACCATTGGACATCTATGCCTCAGGAAAAGAGAGTGAGGCTGATGACGGTGCAACTCTTCCTCATTTAAATCTAATTCATGAGTAAGTCAAGACATCACCCTCGATGTCATTGGTCATCTCCAAAGCTGAAGGACAAACAGCAGCAACAATCATTCGAAACAGAGTGGCAGTGTATATAGTGGCTAGAGGGCTGGCCTCAGAGTCAGGAAGACCAGGGTTTGAGCCTTGACTTCCTTTTTTTTTTTTAATTTTATTTTAGTTTGCATCATTCATTTCCACAAGATTTTGAGTTACATATTTTCTCCCCCTCTTTCCCGAGCCTTGACTTTCAACCATCTGTGAAATGGATGAGAAGACCTTGAAGGTCCTTTCTGGCTCTAAAGCTGTGATCTGTAGGATGACAACTGGACCTGAGATGTCAATGGTGAACAAAATTCTGGGAATTTATTCTACCAATTCAAGGTGGCACCTTCTTTGCTTCTTAGAGTCTTAGAGAGCTGCCTAGAGCACTAAGAGGTCAGGTAACTTGCCCAGGTTTACTTCCTCCAGTATGCGTCTATTTCTTTGTAATCCTGTAGTTTAATGATTTTATTAGCTATGTGCTCCAGGACAAGACATTTTTTCTAAGACTAGAAGTTAAAGAAGAACTGTTAATTTGTGTTAGCATGGATAATTTCCCCATTAGGAGAGTTCTTTTGTTAAAAAAAGATTTTTAATTTTCCCCCAATTACATATAAAAAACCAATTTTAACGTTTTATTTCCAAATTTTGAGTTCCAAATTCTCTCCCTCCCCCCAATTGAGAAGGCAAGAAATTTGACATAGGTTATACATGTATAGTCATACAAACCACGTTGCCATGTAAGTCTTGTCATGAAAGAAAACAACCAAAAACAAACTGAGAAAAATATAAAGAAAAAGTAGCTTCAGTCTGCATTTAGGCTCCACCAGTTCTTTCCAGGAGAGTTCTTTATGCCACTAAAATAAAAAATCTGGACCAAAAAAATGATTTCCGTGGGGTCCCCACACATGAACTCATGAGAATTTGAAGACACATTCCAAATGTTTCCCCAGATCTTTAGTGAAGCTGTGGGGAAATCTTCCCCACAATAAACTATGTATCTATCCTCCTTGCAGATAATCAGAAAGGCTAGAAACACCCAGGCAAATCACCTAGCCTCTCTGGCCTCAGTTTCCTCACTTGAAAATTTGGGGATTGGACTTGATGGTCTCTAAAGTCCTTTCCAGGTCTAGATCTATGATCCCATTATACTATGGTCTGCTTTCCTATAGTCTTAGATTCAGAGACTGTGAGAAAGGTAAGAGTAGAGAATAGCTAAAAAAACCCCCCCAACAACCTGAGGTTTTGTGGATTGTAACAGCAATGTGAGTCAATCATTTATCCTGGCAGATGGGGGGGGGGAGTGGGAGTGAGTGAGTGAATGAGAGAGAGAGAGAGAGAGAGAGAGAGAGAGAGAGAGAGACATATATATATATATATATATATATATATATACATGCATACATACACACACACACACACATATACGTATAACTGCATTAAGAGAAGCAAAGTGTTTAGGGTGAGGGAAGTAACAACTATAATCTACTTTTCTCTGGTCATATCACTCCCCAGTCAGTTCTGAGGGCTACAGTTTATCAAGAATATTGACAAACTGGACAAATATCAGGAAGAGGGTGAGGAGGCTGGTGAAGGGCATCCAGCTCATGTCACACAAAAGGGCTGACTGATGGAACTAAGAACATTCCTCTTGGAGAAGAGAAGGCTTAGAAGGGACTATACAGTGTCTGACCCTTAATAATAATTTGTGGATTGATTGCTACGTTAGTTATCTTCAAGGATCTAAAGGGCTCTTTTATGTAACAGGAAATCAACTTATTTTGCTTGGTCCCAGAGGGTAAAAATAGGAGGGATGGGTAGCAGTTGTAGAGAAACAGGTTTAGATCCTAGGTCTGGAAAAAGAAAAGCAAAAGGACTGAGTCAGAAGGTCCTAAATTTCTGCTCAGTAGAAGTCTTCAAGTGGAGGTTGGAGGACCTCTTGCTGGAGAGAAGCTGCCTATTCATGTATCACCGGGACTAGTTGGCCTCTGAGATTCTGAGAGTCCCTATGAATGGAGGATCTTTCTTTTTTTTAATTTAAAAAATATTTATTTACTTTTATTTTACAACATTCAGTTTCACAATCCCTTGAGTTCCAAATTTTCTCTCTCTTCTTCTCCTCCTCCCTCTCCCCATGGCGGCATGCAATCGATATAGGTTCTGCAAATACCTTCACATTAAACATTAGTCAGGTTGTAAAGAAGGATTATAATCAATGGGGTGAACAATGAGAAGTAAGGGACAAAACAAAACACAAAAGAGAGAGTAAGTAGTTTGCTTCAATCTGCATTCAGACTCTGTAGCTCTTTCTCTGGATGTGGATATCCCTTTCCATCATGAGTCTTTTGTAGTTTTCTTCTAACTTTGTATTGCTGAGAGAAGCCCAGTCTATCAAAGTTAATCATCACACATAATATGTCTGTAATTGTGTACAAAGTTCTCCTGGTTCTGCTCTCCTCACACAGCATCAGTTTACATTAGTCTCTCCAGGTTATGAAGTCCATCTGCTCCTCATTTCTTATAGCACAATAATATTCCATGACATTCATATACCACAATTTGTTTAGCCATTCCCCAATTGATTGGCATCCCCTTGATTTTCAATTCTTTGCCACCACAAAAAGAGCTGCTATAAATATTTTTGTATATACAGGTCCTCCTCCCACTTGTATGATCTCTTTGGGATACAGCCCTAGAAGTGGTATTGCTGGGTCATAGGGTATGTACATCTTTTATAGCCCTTTGGGTATAGTTCCAGATTGCTCTCCAGAATGGTTGTATCAGTTCACAATTGCACCAACAATGCATTAGTGTTCCAATTTTTCCACATCCTCCCCAGCATTTATCATTTTCCTGTTTTGTTAACTTAGCCAATCTGACTGGTGAGATGTGGTACCTCAGAGTTGTTTTAATTTGCATTTCTTTAATCAATAGTGATTTAGAGCATTTTTCCATATGCTTATAGATATCTTTAATTTCTTCCTCTGAAAACTGCCTGTTCATATCCTTTGACCATTTATCAATTGAGGAATGACTTGTATTCTTATAGATTTGACTCAGTTTTCTGTATATTTTAGAAATGAGACCTTTATCAGAGACACTGGATGTAAAAATTCTTTCCCAATTTTTCATTTCCTTCCTAATCTTGGTTACATTGGCTTTATTTGTACAAAAACTTTTCAATTTAATATAATCAAAATTATCCATTTTACATTTTGTAATGTTCTTTAACTCTTGTTTGATCATAAAATCTTCCCTTCTCTATAAATCTGACAGGTAAATTATTCCTTGCTTTCCCAGATTGCTTACAGCATCAGCCTTTAAACCTAGGTCATGCACCCATTTAAACTTGATTTTGGTATACAATGTGATGGGGACCTTTCATCTTAGAAGTCCAAGAATACTTCAAAACAAACAGCAAGCTAGGGTAGCTAGGTGGCACAGCGAATAGAGCACTGACCCTGGAGTCAGGTAGGACTGGAGTTCAAATCTGGCCTCTGACACTTAACACTAACTAGCCCTATGACCTTGCACAAGTCACTTAACCCCAAATACCCCTATGAAAAAACAAAAACAAAAAAACCAAACCCAACAGCAAGCTATAGTGGTATTTACTGAATGCAGTTCTTGAAATTTATGTAGTATTTTGCTACTTTGTACCATAAATTAGCTAATTCACCCTGAAATAAAACTGGGGCATATGGAGTGCTATAATTCTTAGTGACATAACCCTGAATTCACAGGGCTTGGTTCTTTGGCACCATGCTACTCTTTTCAAGTCAGCTATTGTAAAACCATCTGAACTCTGAAGGTGCTGGGCTGTTTCCAAGAGGCATCCTTGGCCCTGGCAGAACTGGCAAGGATTGGACTTCTTTTTAAAATTCCACTCACTAAGAAAAGAACATAGAATTGACTTCCTCTGCAGTGGAGGAAACTCCTAACTTTTAGCAGGCTAGCACTTGGACCATATAGTATTTTTTGTTTTGCTAAATTTTAATTTTAGAAAATTTTTATAACTAAGAATAAGAAGTAAGGTTTTCTCATTAGTGAGACATTTCCCCTTTTCATGTGTTTTAGATCACAGATTTAAATTATGGAACAGGCATGTTTTTGTGTGTTTAGCAGAGTTGCTGGCACAATGCTCAATAAATGCTTTTTGACTTGGAAAATCTTCCATCAGCCAAATGCTTACATATGGAATATGATTTTCCTTTCAAATTACATCACAATATTGGAATTTTTCCTCTGGACCTACTTTTAAAAAAAAATCTCATTTTCATTCTGCAGTGAAATTTGGAATAATGCCCAGAAAGTGACTAAGATATCCATATTCTTTGACCCAGAGATCTCACTGCCAGGCAAAACCTCTAAGGAGGTCAAAGATAGAAAGGTCTCATAGACACTAACCTATTACAGCAACATTTATTTTTGTAGTAGCAAAGAACTGGAAATAAATTAAAATTCCATCAATTGGGGAATGGGTAAACAAGTTGTAGTACGTGAATGCTATCTTGTAAGAAAAGATGAACATGATGAATACCTAGAAGCAAGGAAAATACTTAAATAAAATGATAGAAAGTGGGACAAGTAGAACCAGGATAATAATCTAGAGCCAGATTACAGTGATGTAAATGGGGCGGAGCAATGACAAAACCATGGGAATTGAATGATAGCAAGGTTGGCCTGAAAGAAGAAGTGTGAGGAGGCACTTCTGTTTCCTTGTAAAGGTTGGGGAAAAGGAGGATGAACACTGCCCATAATGTCTAGCTCTTTTGATGTGTTGTTTAATTTTTCTGAACGTTTTTGTCTTCCTTTTTGGAAAATTCTATATGAGAAGGGGTGGCTCTTGGAATAGTGGTGGTGAGAGAATGTAACACTGGGAAATGTAGGTGATGGAAAAACAAAAGATCTCAATAGAATTTATTAAAAATATCTAACATAAATAAAAAGCATTTAAATTTGTATTCTCTTGGCTAAGTATTTGGGTACATAGCAGTGGAACGATACCAAGTCCCCACTCTCCTCATCTGTGGAAAATATTACAATGTCCTTGCCATTGAAATCCTTGGTCTCAAACGTTATCCGTACTTAAATTCCAAAGGGACAATGTCCTGGTTTAAAAATTTCAGTTATAGTCTTTTTTTTTTTTATCTTTCTGTTTTCTAATAGTATTTTATTTTTTCAAATTATATGTAAACACAATTTTTAGCAAATTTTTCTCCCTCCCTCTATTTCCCTTTCCCTAAGACAGTAAGCAATTTGATATAGGTTATTTCCATATTAGTAATGTTGTGAAAGAAGAAACAGACTAAGAAAAACCGTGAAAAAATAAAGTGAAAACAGTATGCTTTGATCTGCATTTACAATCCATCAATTCTTTCTCTGGACGAGGATAGCGTTTCACATCGTGAGTCCTTTGGAATTGTCTTGGAAGTTCTTTTCAAAGACCTGATCGGTTCGTGTCATAGAAAACTGTTCATGGTAACTGAACTAGAAGTGGAAATGTCTTTCTTTTTTTAAATTAAAATAAGAGAACCATATTGAAGAGGAATTCGGAGAGACAAAGAGTAAAAAGGGCAAAGAAGTCTTCCTGATTTTGCTTATGCCCTGGCCTAGACCTTGGTTTTCTAAGAAAAAAGCATCTCTGTAGGCGAATGAGTATTTCTGCAGAGGCATTTGGTGAAAAGCCTCTATTAAACTTTAATCTTTTTCTCTCTCTGGAGTATTTTGTCTGTTTTATTATTAGTATAACATCGTATGTCGAAATGCTTGGGTCAGAGAGATTTTTAAAAGTGAGACAATATCTGTTCTTTTGGATTTCTTAAGCAGGGATCCTGGGATTTGGATAACTGATAAACCTTTCTGACCAGCAAGCAGAGGCCTCCGTTTTTCTCCCACATAATGGACGCCTCACAAATACTGTTCATTTATTTATTTTGAGGTTGTGGGTTTAGATCTGATCCAGTCACTCTTCTGTCTTGCTTAGTTAGGCTCCCATTCACTTTATTTCTATACTCAGCACCGACGTGGTAGAGGAAATGGCCGTTTTTCAGAAGGGTGCTGAGCTGTTAATCTGTGGTCTGCTTATGGGTGAAGGGACACTGGGAAAATCAGTGGCTCAAAACACCCCGACATGTCTCCATCTGGACACTCCTTTGCCTGTCCTTGAGAACTGGGATCCGAGCTCGGGTACCTACTCCTGTGTGACCTTGGGCGGGTCACGTTCTCCCGGACTCCCCGCTCCTCTATCTCCGCCCCCCCCCCTCGCGGACCGTGCTCCAGCCTCCGCTTCCGCCCTAGCCGCTACCGGTCCTGCCCTGTCAGCTGCGGAGTCGGATCCGGAGCCGATCCTGAGCCCGAGGCGCCCCCACGCCCCTCCTGTAGGCCGCCCGGCTGCCCGGAGCATTACCGCGGCTCCCCTACTGCGGTGCCCCCGGCCCGCTCGCCCCCGGCCCGCTCGGATCGCCGGAACACCAAGTTCCGTAACAGCGGCGAAGCGGCCCGTGGCCTCTGGGGCGGCTGCTGGGCTGCTGGAGTGTAGAGCGAAGGGGGCGCACCTCGCCCGGTGGGGGGCCCGCGCAGCCCCGCGACATGGAGGCGGAGGAGCGCGGGGGAGGTGAGGGAGGGGGAGGGGGAAGTCTCTCCTGCCCCCCGCTCCCCTCGCTGCCCTCGCTGGCCCTGGAGCCCAGCACCCACCGCCAGGCCTATCACTGGTGCCGGGAGTTCCTGCCCGGAGCCTGGAGGGCGCTGTCCGAGGCCCAGCTCCAGGTCAGCGTGGTCCCGGGCGGCCTCAGTAACTTGCTCTTCCTCTGCTCCCTACCTGACTGTGTCCAGAGCGTCTCGAACGAGCCCCGCCAGGTGCTTCTGCGCCTGTATGGTGCCATGCTGCAGACCAGGCCCTGTGATCCAGAAGGAGCCGGGCCACTCCGGAGCAAGCAGGCCGTCCAAGGGGCTGACGCCACGGTGCGGGAAAGTGTCATGTCCACCATCCTGGCCGAGAGGTCCCTGGGCCCGAAGGTCTACGGGATCTTCCCTCAAGGCCGCCTGGAGCAGTTCATTCCCAGCCGCCCCTTGAACACCGAGGAGTTAAGTTTGCCACACATCTCTGCAGAAATAGCTGAGAGAATGGCCGTGATTCATGGCATGAAGATGCCAGTCAGTAAAGAGCCCAAATGGCTTTTTAGAACCATGGAGAAATATTTAAATCAAGTTCTGACAATTCAGTTCACCGAAGAATCCAGAGTTAAACAACTAAACAGAATCCTTAGTTACAATCTGCCTTTGGAAATGGAAAATCTAAGGTCTTTGCTGGAATCGACTACATCTCCATTGGTGTTTTGCCATAATGACTGCCAAGAAGGGAACATCCTCTTGCTGGAAGGCAGGGAGAACTGGGAAAAGCAGAAGCTGATGTTCATCGACTTTGAATACAGCAGTTACAATTACAGAGGCTTCGACATCGGCAATCACTTCTGTGAATGGATGTATGACTACACTTACGAAAAGTACCCCTTTTTCAGAGCCAACATCCTGAATTACCCTACCAAGGAACAACAACTTCATTTTGTTTCTAACTACTTGGCTGCCTTCCAAACTGGATCTGAAAACCTCAGCAAAGAAGAGAAGTCCAAAATGGAGGAAGAAATATTGGTAGAGACCAATAGGTTTGCCTTGGCATCTCATTTCTTAGGGGGACTTTGGTCAGTCATACAAGCCAAAAGTTCATCTATTGAGTTTGGGTACATGGACTTTGCCCTAGCCAGATTTGATGCCTATTTTGATCAGAAGAGGAAACTAGGCTTGTGAACCTTGGAGCCACTTGAAGCAGGGGGTCCCCCCAGCTGTTTGTGTGATGAGAACAGCTGGGAAGGATCTCTCCTCTGCGGGACTCCTGCACCTGCAGCTTGGGAGGCTTGGCCTGCCTCCCTTGGGAGCACTGATGTGTGGGAGACTACAGAGCCTATATTAAACTTGCCTGACATTTATTTCATGTCTTGTTAACGATTTCAGTAGGAGTCTTTGACGTGAGATCAGGAAGCACACTAGATTTCAGGAGTTGAGTGGCATCATCCTTTACTCCTCCTTCTGGCAGGTGGGGAGCTTGTTCCCCCCTACACACCAAGACCAAGCAGCATTGTGGAGGGGGGTCAGCTGGTTCTTATGTATTTTTTTAATCGTGCTAGTAAAGATTTCGGACAGGATGTTTGGCAGTGGCCATGCATCGTAGATGCTACTAGCTTGCAGATGGGAACAGAAGCTGCCCACAGTGACACTGCTTGGAGGGCATGCAATGTGCCCCTGCATGCCCAGGACACTAGTATCCCAAGCTTTGGATCCAAATCACCAATGCTCAAGAAAGCACATCGACATAGAGCTCACACTGTGGCTTCTTTGTGACTGGTGAACATGCTTTATCATCTGGAGGTCTCTTACAGTAACTAGAAAGAACCCTTCTCGAAATTGCTGGGCTGCCAGTGAAGGGGGCCAGAGTGCCTGTGGTGGGCCATAGGGCTGAGAGCAGTGGGGAGGGACAGATTTTGGCTGATAGGCCTGGTACATCTCTCATGCTCTAGGCCTTTCTCTAACCTCTAGAGACCCTCCTGTGTGGTGGGGAAGGGAATGATTTAATAACCTTCTCCTCCTGCCATTTGTGGGGTGGGAAGGGAATCCTTGTAAAGGTTGAGGTGCCCCAGCTGCTTCCACAGATCCTACTTTTCCCTCAAGACACCCTACTGGTGCCATGATTGGGGTGACCAGTGGACTGTGCTGAGGAATGGGGGCCCAAGAAGAATCGCTGTGAAATGTCCATAGGTATTAAATGATGCTTTGGGGGTAAACCTGGGCCCTTTTTTACTCTGAACCTTTACTTGAGTTCTTTGCGCAAACATTTATGCCGGCTCACAGATTGTGCTATACTAAAAATAAAAGTTTTAAAATAAAAAAAATGCAGACGGTGATTTGTATGGTTAAGATTCTGTCATTCGAACCTTAGTATGAATGAAATAGAAGTTCCTTAGGAACTTAAGCTGTTGTTTAGAACTTTGAATGAACGTCCCAGATAATCAGGGAAAGTCTTGCCATTTAGTACCTGTTTGATTAGTATAATACCTGGCATAATAATAAATTATTAACGAATAATAAAAATTAATAAATAAGCACTTAATAAATATTTTTCGATTGAGCATTACCTTGGGCAAGTAATTTTACATCCCTCAGCCTTAGTTTCCTCGTTTGTAAAATTAAAGGATTGCACCAGATAACGGCTGAGTTTACTCTAGGAGTCAGGAGAAACACTGACTCAGTGTGAAGCCTTCAGAGCCCACCGAGACAAAATCACACCCGAACGAAACCCTCAGGGAGAAAGAATCCCACCACCCTCTAAACCAGCGCACTCCACTTTTGGGATAGTCCCCAAGCCTCGGGAGGTTTGCAGCATTGCATCTCTCCCCTTCTTCCGTTCCCTCTCCTGCTTTTAGTCTGACCTTCCGGCCTTAACCATAGGCTTTTAATCTGGCCCTCTGGCTTTAACAATAGGGTTATAAATGGGTGGGTGTTAAAAGATAGTACTAAAAGACTTTAGACTAAGTTTAGAGGTAGAATCTCAGATTGGGAGCTGGAAAGGACTCCAGACATCATCTCACCTAGCCAGCCATCCCTCTCTACTGCAGACCAGGAAACGGGCCCAGACGAGCCACTTGCCCCATATCCCCCAGTTAGGGAGCAACAGATTTTTCTGTTCTTGCCAGTACAGTACAGCACGTTCCCTGTGAGCATTTTTGCAAACTCGATCTAACTCTAGGGTCCAATGAGAGACCCTTTCAGTGACTTTTTGCAACGCAAGACTTCTGGGAAGCTCCCCCCGCCCCCGTCCGCCCCAGTGGTGGTCAAGGGCGTCCCTGTCCACCAGCCGTGACCTTGGAGCTGGGTCTGGCCAGAATTCGGGTCGCCGGCTGCGGTGTGAGGGGTGTCTAGACAGAGCGGAGGGTAGAGTGAGGGGGAGGCAGGCCTCGGCCTTCCCTCCCTGCCGTGCCCATACCCGCCCTCGTGGGCCCGGCCCCGAAGCGGATCCGCCGAGGTCTCCGCCCCTCTCCAAGGTAGCCCGAGCCCAGCCCGGCCCCAGAGCAGGCGCAGGCGCCGGGGCAGGCCGGGGCGGGGCTGGGCCGGGCTGGGGGCCGGAGTCGAGATCGGGGGCGGGGCCGTAGGGTTGGGTGGGACCGGCTCGGGGCTGGGGCTGTACAGTGAAGTCTGGGTCGGCCTGGGCTGCGCCACGTCTCTGCTCTCGCGTTCCTCCCCCCGCCGCCGCCGCCTCTGCCGCCGCCGCCGCCGCATCCCGGCCCCGCCGCTCGCCCCGAGCAGCACCGCGCAGCCCCACCAGCCCCGCCAGCCCCTGGGCACGTCTGAGAACCAGCCACCAAGGGTAAGTCGTCTCGGAGACAGTGAGCCTGGAGGCTGGCCAAGTCCTCCCTGGGGTATTGGGAGATGCAGAGAGCGCTAGCCGGGATCCAGAAGTCCTGGGTTCAAGTCCCAACTTTGCCACCTGCTAACTGTATGACTCTGAGCGAGTCCCTTCCCCTCCGGAGCCTGGAGTCCCCAAAGAAGGGGGTTGTGATGACCTAGGGGGAAGAACAATGAACCTTTGTTCAAATCCCACCTTTGCCACTATCAGTGTAACTGGGCAAATCAATTAACCTCTGTGGGCCTCAGTTTCCCCTTTGTAAAGTCGGAGGAGGGGGGCTAGGTGGCCTTTACCTACCCTTCCAGCTCTAAATCCTGACTCGGTGACCCCCAGACTTCCCCCAGTGCTTACATCCTTCGGTAGGGGAGCAGGGGCGGGGCACCACACTGTCTGCCCTCCCAACTGAAGCCCCATGCCCGTGCCTTGTTCGAGTCATTAGTTACAGATGCCACTCGCCTGGTCTCCTGCCGACCCGTCCCGTGGGGAAGATGTAGGGATGAAAGCGGCTATACCTTATTTCTTCTGATGTGCATTAATTCCGGTCACCTCTCCTGGGGAGTTGAGTATTTGGCCTCCTTAAGAGAGATACACTAACCTTTCACATTACTCTCTTCTATTGTAGGTCCTGTTCACCTTTTCCCTACGTCTCAGAATCCAGCATGGTAACATCCTTTACTTTCGCAATCTTCTATTTAATGTTACTGAAATTGAGCAATTGGTTATTATTGTTTTAGTGATCAGAAAACTAATGCTTATCATCCGTTTAAGAACAGCCAGTATGGTTTAGTGGTTAGAGAGCTGGTCTTGGAGCCAGAAAGACCAACTAGCTTGTATGACCCCGGGCAGGTCACAGCCTCCCAGTGCTCTGGGCAGTTCCCTCTGAGACTCAGTTGCAGAGAAGGTGCCAGCTTTCATTGATCGGGGAGTTTCCTCATCTGGGGAGTTTCCTGTATTAATTAAATCCCAAATCCTGCCACTGTCCCGTTAATGTTCATAGATTTGGAGCAAGTGGGGGTCTTAATAATAGTCTTGTCCCACTCCCTCTGGGCTCCGACAAAGTTGGAATTTAATGCACCTCCCCTTCCGACTATCGATTTAGGATTCTTTCCTCTACTTTGCAGCGAATAGTTTAAAAAAAGGGCGAATTCGAACTTAAGTTTAGAACTATCCCTGCCTTTTGGATTCCCTTCTTGTGGTGACCTGTTATCACACTCCCTCCCCTCTCCTCCCTCCCCCTCTCCCCCTTTCTTTTTCTTTCTTCCCTAAATTGCTTTGAGTGGAAGTTCACTTAGGGCCCAGAGGCAGTGATTTGGGTGGTTCCCCAGCTCCCCCAACACTCCCTTCCTTTTCCTTCGCTGTGTGTAAAAGTGAGCTCTTGGGAAAGCCTCTGTCTTTGGGACTGGAGTGTGTACAGCTCATCGTGGTCATGTGAGTTGATATTTTCCTCCCAACTTCCTATAATTTTTGGCAAGTTTCTTCTATTTCAATACAGTGGGTGGGGACTGACTTTTTCCGCTGTCCTAAGGGCTTCTGTCTCAGCCCCACTGGAGGAGGAAGAAAATTCCTCAGTTTGCTTTCAAATCGTGTATTTTATGTATTTTGGGGGTTGCTTCACTTAGTGGAAACTGGTGAGACTAGTTCTTTACCACCCTGAGGGTGACAACCAAGACTGACAACAGAATTGTAGAACTTGTCTTGTTATATTATTAAATTACTGTTTAAAAATCTCATCCTAATACTAATTTTACATATGTATACCTGATTATGTATGTAATATATCTATCATTTATCCTGTCTATCTATCTATCTATCTATCTATCTATCTATCTATCTATCTATCTATCTATCTATCTATCTACCTACCTACTTATCTATCATTTATCCTGTCTATCTATCTATCTACCTACCTACCTACTTATCTATCATCTGTCCTGTCTATCTGTATACACACACACACACACACACACACACATACATACACACACACTTCCTAATAGGATCATAGATGTAAAGTTAGAAAGGACCTTGGAAGCCAACCTAGTCAGGCTTCCTCATTAAAAAAAAATTATTTACTTATGGTCTTTTTGGAGGGGCGAAGGTAGGGCAATTGGGGTTGTAACTTGCCCAAGGTCACATGGCTGGTTTTGTGTTAAGTGTCTCAGGTCATTTTTGAACTCAGGTCCTCCTGACTCTAGGACCAGTGCTCTATTTACTGCACCAACTAGCTGCCCCTGGCTTCTTCATTTTACAGATGAGAAAATTGGGGGCTAGAGAGTAGTAGTCACTTGCTCCAAGTTACATACATAGTAAGTGGCTAAACTAAGATTTGAATCCAGATCCTTTGACTCTGACACAGCCCTGTGAGAGAGAGCTGGCCTTGAACCTGAAGAGATATGGGTTCAGGTCCTCCCTCAGACACATCTTGACTGGGTGAATCCTATAACCTTTCAGCATTCTACACACCTTTCTAAGACTAAATTATTGAGAAGTACTGACCTACATTGGTAGAGGGAGTCTTTTTATGCTATACCATTGCAATTCTAACTCCAATTTCTATCTCTGACTCTGGAGTTAATGCTTTTCCCAATGTAGCCCATTCCCCATAAAAAGCAAAAAGCCCAGAACAAAACACCTCATGTTGTCCGGTGCAGCAAAGAGGATTAAAAAAAAATTGTACAACAGGGTTTGGAATAGTTCCAACCATATCCTATCTCATGGAAGTTCATCTCGGTCTGTCCTACCATTAAAACAGAATTCGTTTTAGGTCACCTAAGAGGAAAGAAAGGCCAGTGCACTTCATTTTCACAGTACATTCCTTGATGTTGTACGGCCAGATGGAGACCCAGGTGAAGGTGTCCCAGCGGAGCATTTATTCATAATGCTTCCATTATTCTCTTTCCCATATCCCCACTTCACATGCCACAAAAGCCCAATCAGTTCTCCTGTTACTGTGAGTGGAAACTTGGAGTTTCCCTTTTCCTTTTTCAATGAAAGATCTCTGTGAAATTACCTTGGCAATCCTTCCTGAGAGGGATAAGCTCCTTTTCCTGGAGATATCTCCTGGGGTAGTTACATGTATGGTGATTGACTGGGCACAAAGAATAATTCCGCACAATGTCAAACCACTTTTTATAGCTCTTATTTTTCAGTGGATGGTCCAAAGATTTTCACTCAATTGCTTTTAATTTCAGAGGTTCTCCATTCCTAACATGACAACTGATCCTGCAAAACTTCAAAAATGGACATATTGGCCAGTTTCATGGGAAATGGCTCTGAGTATCTTAAGGCCATCAGTCCCAAATTTATTGCCCCAGGCATTTATTGATACTTATGATAGTGTAGGGCATGCCTGGGTGCTGGCTGAACAAAGATGAAACAATTCCTGTGCTCCAGGATCCTGCCTATCTCTGGAGTAGGGTGGTAAAAGTACCATAATAACTGCTAGGCTTCAAGTCACTGCCCCTTTGACCTCAGTTTCCTCATCTTTGAAATGAGGCTGTTAGATTTGGAAGGGCCCTCAGGACTCATCAGAAAGCCCCTCGAGCTCCTCGGACTCTTGCCGGAGGAGAGAGGGGAGTGCTAGAAATAGGCCTGGGCTGACTGACCGACCACACCTGGGAACGTCATCAGTCTGGCAGGGCCCAGCTGCTCTCTCAGCTGCTCTGGATCATGGGAAGTAGAGCCTGGAGGAAAGAGGGCAGTTGGCTCTGGCTTTTCTTAATCCACCTTTAGACCCAGGCCAGGGAAACATTTCATTACAGTGTTTTCTTTGGGTCTTTCCGTGTTTGTGTTAGTTTCTGTAGCCAGCTCACGCGGTAATATTGTCTCTGAATCCCTCAGGAAGCTTTCCGGCTGGGGGCCAAGGGGGGCAACAGTGTTGCAGCATCCCGGCGGTTTCTGGGGCAGCCTCTTTGTTGATGTGACCTGGTCCCCAGGTTCCACATCTGTACACACATAGATACGCAGATGTTATAGACATACATTCATTCATATGTGCTCCATACACACAGAATATACATGCTTTGGATATTCATACAACATATACTCACTAATTGCGTACATATATTATACACTATACACACATACACACACAGACACGCTTTTGTTGTTCAGTCATTTCCAACCCTTCATGACCCCATTTGGGGTTTTCTTAGCAGAGATACTGGAGTGGTTTGTGATTTCCTTTTCCTCATCTTCACAGGCAAGGAAACAGATGCAAACAGGATTAAGTGACATGCCCAGGGTCACACAGTTAGTAAGTGTCTGGGTTCAGATTTGAACTCCAGGTTCAGTGCTCTATCCACTGTACCATTTAGATGTCTTCATATACATGTGTATGTATCTATGTATCTATATCTATATCTGTATTCTCACACTGTATATTAGCTACATAAACATAATATCATATATCCATACAACTTAATTTACATTTTATATATATATATTCTCACACTCTACATATGTAAGCTCTATAAACAATATATATATATATATATATATATATACATATATATACAATTCAATACATACACACTCAATATATACATGCCATATATTCACACAAGATATATACATACACACATTATGTACACACTGCATATATGAACACACTCAATATAACACACACACTTACACACTTAGCATAATACACATTCTATTGAGAATTTTCAGAGTCCTTGCTCATTACTGCCAATGAACATCAGCAATCAAAGCATGTGTTGAGCTCCTACCGAGTCATCACCTAAAGAGAAGGGGCCACTACTTTGAGCTATTAAGTGTTCTGAAGTTTTCTTTCGTTAAGCAATGAGGAGGAAGGGAGATGTTGAGATGTTTTGCTGTAAGCTGCAAAAACATTTAAACAAATGCCAAATATGGAACAAAATAGAGTTAATTGTTAACTATTTTTAGCTCCTAAAAATCCTTTTTTAACAATAAAACATACGCAATATACACATGCTCTATAGATGCACTATAAACAGTATCCATATATACACATGTACATATTTCTATATGTTCTCTATATACATACTCACAGTATATATATATATATATATATACATATATATATACACAAGTTAAGCATATACATCCTTACACACATACATGCATGCACTAAATATGTATCTATGTGCACACATGTAACATGCATCTTTAGATGTTTGTTTCCTCATCTATAAAATGAGAGAGGTGGACCAAATGGCCTTTAAGGTTGGTATTTTGGAAAATCTATAATCTAATGTGTTGGCTACCACATCAAGGTCAAACTCCTCTGGTCAGCATCAAAGGCCCTTTGTGACATAGGTCCATTCCAGCCTACCTAGCCTTCTACTCCTCCATAGTCCTTCAATTGAGTAAGGCTGGCTTATGACTACACTATTCCCCTAACTCTGCTCCCCACACAAACTTTGCTTTTGATTATTCATTTTTCCTGCCCTTATCCACCCCTCTGCCCACTAAAAATTGAACCCATCCTTCAGGGTCTGGATGAAGTCCCAGTATCTCATTCAAACACCACCAAACTTTCTAAACAAAACAATCAATCCCTCTCCCCCCCAAGAAACATAATAGAGTGAACTGGGCAGTGAACTGGAAATCTGTAGACACTGTAGGTTCCAGCCTGGCTAAGCTATTAATGGATACTATGATTCTGGCCAACTTGACTTAGCCTGAGCCCCAATATCTTCCTCTGCTAAGGGAAGGGAGGCAGACCAAGTGATTTCTGAGGCCAGGTCGGCTTTAACATTCTGTGATTCTGAGAGGCAATGGGTTGGAGTGGGCAGAGTACTGGAATTGGAGACAGGAACACCTGGATTCAAATCTAGCCTCAGACACAAGCTCTGTGACTGTGGGGAAATCATTTAGCCTCTTTAGCTTCAGTTTCCTCATTTGCAAAATGAGGGAGTTGGGTTGGACTCAATCTAGAGCCCTGTGGTGGAGGAAACCAAGCCTTTCACCCCTTTAAGTTTAGACTTTAATCTCCTTGTTCTGTCTCCAGGAAGAAATTGCAAGTGGGCACCATACTTCATTCGGGAGTGGAGTGCACCTGGTTTCTTTGGGAAGTGTTGATGAAATTTGCAGATGGTTGAACTTGGGGGCCCTTCAAGATCTCATGCTTGTTTTAATGTTTACCACTTTTGATGTAGGGCTTATGAAATGTTATACACATTTCCTGCCTTCCTAACCAGAGTATATGAATGTAACAACCTTTTTCTTAATGAGCTACTATCACAGTTATAGGTATCAATTATGCCAGTTCTTTAGGGAGCCAGTGATTTCATTGGTTGGGTTATTGCCTTTATTCATTCTCTTTCATTCATTCTCCTCATGTCCCCAGGCATGTACTAAAATCCTTTCCAACTTGGTAGGACATGCAAGGCAAAATTTGTGGTCTTCCTCAAAAGCCTTTGAAAATCCAGTCACTTGGTGCCATAATGAGAATTTTTTTTCTCTGTAGAATATAAGCTCCTTGAGGACAGGGGTTTGTTCTCATTTTTCTATTCCCAATGACAGACTATCTCTATGTCTTAAACCTTAGGACTTGGGGATGAGGATTGGACTTGAGTTTTCATTGGTAATTGGGAACTCCCTGAAGAGAAACTTTCTCTACCAATGAAGGAAGGTACTTTCTTTGCAAATTTCAGTCCTAGAGTTACCTAAAGCAGTTCCAGGTTAAGTGACTTCACCCAGGGTCACACAGCTAGCTTGTGTCAGAGATGAGATTTGAACCCACGTGTTTCTGACTTTTAGGCTGACTCTCTCTCTACCACACCATGCTGCTCTAAACATAATAGGTGCTCAGTAAATATTCATTAATAGCAATTGTGGCTTATGTACCAAGGGACTCTTAAGATAAAGATTTTTCTGTATCTTTAAGGTTATTGGCCAGAGACATCCTTTCACTGGAAGATGCTTGAAAACAACTACCTGTTGAATGAATAAGAATTTGCCCTTTATTTTATGCCAACCACCATGCTAAGCAATGAAGATGCAAACAGAACATTGAGACTGTCCCTGCTTTCCAGGAGCTCATACTATTAATTAGGGGAGAGAACATTCCAAGAAAATTCATCTTTAGGACAGATATAAAACTCCTTGCAGCTGCCCCAGGATCCCCAGGGCAATGCCCTGGGGTGCTTGGATTGTAAAAGAAGGTCTGTCTGGTGACTGTGGTGCAGGGTCTGGGGTGCTTGGATTGTAAAAGAAGGTCTGTCTGGTGACTTCTATGCAGGGCATAGAAGCAGGGCAGATGGTCAGGCCCAGAGGACCCTAGGGGGCTTGGTGGTCTTCCATGGCACAGAGAAGGAATAACATTGTTTTTATCTCATCCAAGCTGTGAGCAATTGAACAGTCAAGGGGGAGGGTACCCCTGGTTACAGCAGGTTTTCCTGCTGGGTTAGGGAGTTGACCATGGGAGATGACACTTCCTACTTTTGGATCTTTTAATATAACTAAAACAGAAATAACTTTCAAAAAATTAGGTATATTTTCTCAACTTTTATTTTGCAAATGTTGCTTCTTGCTTTCAGAGGGGAGCCTGTTTTAAGGCATGTGGGACTATTTATGACTACATTAAATGATTCCAGGCTCCTTTGCATCCAAATTTTCTAGTCTGCTCCCAATCAGCCTTTTCTACTAACTCACTACTGCTTCACCCAAAGCCTGAGTTCCAGCAGAGCCATGTTTCATTTGGGGAATTTAGCAGTTTCTAGTTGGAGTGCCTTCCTCACTCACTGTCTTCCTTTGCCTATGAAAATCCAGCCAGTCCTCCAGTTAGGGTGCCACCTCTGGTGTGGTGCTGAGGAAAGTGTGCTGACAATTTAGAAGACTGCGTTCAGATCCCAGCTTTGCTCCTTCTGCTGGGTGCCCTTGGGGAACTCATTCCATGTCCCGTGGGCTTCAGATTCCTAATCCTAATCCTAAACCTAAGTGAAAGGTTTTGGAGTAGGTGACTTCTAAGGGCCCCTCCTTTTCTGAGTCTCTGATTCTAGGATTTTCTTTTCCTCATTATTGAGCCTGGATGAGACAGTTCTGGATTGGGAGCCATAGGGACCTGATTACAGATCCACTTTGTGCTCTTTATTTTTGGGGGAGGAAGGACTTAGGGTAAATTAGCTCCCATTTTTTTTCCACTTGTAAAATGAAGTAATTGGCTGACTTCCAAGATTCTTCCCTATTTCAGCCTCATTTGTCTATACCTTTCTCATCTCTGCAGAGTTTCTGGGTCTCATGTGTTTGGAACTTTTCATGTTTTTATGACTGTATTTCAACATAATTTATTTCTTTTGTAGTCCTATGTATTTTATTTTATGCATATTATGTGATTGTGAGAAGTTCAGAGGCTCCTCCAGACTGCCCAAGGCATCCATAACACAAGAAAGTGGGAGAAGCCATACTTTAAGGTTACATTGGCCCTTTGAGGTAGGCAGAGCTAGGAAGCCCCATTATACAGATGAGGAACCTGACCTACCAAGAGGGTAAATAAGGAAGCTCGAGGTGGGTTTTGAACCTTTGTCCTGACTCCAAATCCAGTGATGTCTCCAGTTTCCCTTGCTTCTCTGTCCATGCTATGTGTTTTTAAAGTAAAGTAACAGACCCCAATACCTACAATTCAAGGCAATATCTGCTAATATTTCACTACTTTATTATAAACTCCCTGACAGCAAAAATTGCTGTTTGTACAGCTCTGTGCCGCATGAGAAGTTTGAGCCCAATACCTGAAATATAGTAAGCGACTGAGAGATGTTTGTTGAATGAAAGAATGAATTCTTAAAGTTTAATTTCTCTCATTTTGCTGTTTCTTTCTTTGCTTTCAGGATATCAGCAGTTTCAAAGGGAAAAAAAATCTGTATGCTGTTGTAGGCTCACACTTGCCAGAAATAATTTTTCTTAATTTATCCTTCTAAATTCAAGCATTGTTGTGCTGTTGGGAGAAATATCCAAACTGATAGGCTTCTCATACTGTCAGACATCTCTCCATGCAAATGATTTCTTACTTAAAAAAAAAATTCCTTGTGTGTGTGTTTTTTTTTCTCCAATTCAATTCATTTCTCTCTTCTTCCCTCTATCTCCTTCTCCCAGTGGAAAAGGAAAACCCTTGTCGCAACTCTGCATGGTCAAACAAAACAAATTCTCACTTTGGCCATGTTTGAAAATCATCCAGGTCATTTTGAAGTTCCAGTTGTGAGGGTTCTTGAATAAGGAGTGTTTTATAATCAGCCTTTCAGAGGGCCTCAGTTTATGTGACTGTTCATTAACCATTTAGTTTCATCAAACAGAATATTAGTTACTTTCACCCCCCCCCAGAGTCATTTTAACGTTGTGTCAATCCGTCTTTGATCACTTGCTTCGAGGGGCGCACCTGGCCAAAACTGACCCAAAGATACTGAAGCAGTTGAAAGGACTTCTTTCTTTTAGGTGGATCTTTACCTAATTTGGTCTGGGCCGATCCATCCAAGGCCCCAGGCCTTTTTCCTTCAAAAGAGAAGTCCTTTCTGGACTGATTTTGGTTGAGGAGAACCAGATTTTGCTTCCTATTCAATCGTTAACAAGTAACTGATAATGGTTTCTCTTTCAGATTAGTCCCTTCAGGCTAGGATACTTTTTAAAGTGCTTCCTTAATGTATCTAAAAGGGACTGAGGGTGTGGTGTGTGTGTGTGGGGGGGGGGGGGGAGGGAGGGACAGGTTGTTATCTGATCTCCCTTCTTTTGGGGAGACTGGTGAAACCGTCACACGTACTTATGTAACAGGTGGTCATTATCACTGGTTCCTCCCTGATTCAGTTGGCCCCTACTTGCAGAATGTGCATGGTACCAGTTTTCCCCAAGCCTGCTCAGCCAGACCAGGGGGCATGTCTTTTCTTTAGAGTCATGCCTTATTCCAGAGCCAAGAGTCCTTTAAACTGGCTGGGGAGAGAACAATGAATGAAGGAGAGAAAGTACCACCGGTGAATTGCTCCTGGGGCTAATCTGGCTAGTTTGAAGGAGGTAAAAGTAAACTAAGGTTGGAAAGATAGATTGGAACCAGATGACTGAGGATGATAAGGTGTGGACTTTTTAATCCTAGTGGGATAGGGAGCCAAAGAAGGTTATTTAATTAGCAGAGTGGAATGGCTGACCTGCACCTCACCTAGGAAGATTATTTGTAAAGGTGTATCAAGTAGGGTGGTATTAGGGGATTAAGAGCTGGCAGGATGGTAATGTGGTTAGGGAGAGGTGGCAAATGTGAGAGATTGTGGACATGGGACTTGAGTAGACCTGACAATTGAATGGGTATAGGGAGCTATGGAAGAGTCAAAACTAACTCTCAACTTTCCCACCTGGATGACTGGAAGATTGGGGGTGATTTTTATCAAAAATAGGGGAATTGTGAAAGAGAAGAGTTTAAAGGCAAATTTGGTACCTTATTTGTATATGTTGATTTTGAGATGCTGATGGGATGTGGGATATGTCATGTATTCAGTAAACTATGGAATTAAGTAGAAAAAGAAACTAGTTTCTGTGGAAATGACTCAGTCTCCAGGTGCTGTGCAAACAAAAGTTGCACAATTATGATTTACTGCTCATTATGGGATAACAATGAAGGCTTATGTTAAAGGGGACGCTGAAATTTAAAACCAGCTTTATTTCTTAACCAGATTTCCTATCCATAGAACGAAAATGACAATTATTGATAATTGTTATGATATAATATGATTTTGAAAACACTTAAGGAAGGCCTGGTTTTCAAGATATGTCAAGTGAAAAAAACCCATAAATAGTCCTATCACTAGACAGGCAGAAGAAAAGATATCAACAATTATAAACCCACATGCCTACTTATTATTCTTTATAAAATCTTTGAGAGTCACTGTGACACAGATGGCCTCTCCTCTCCCCTCTCTTCTCCCCTTTCCCTCCCTTCATCTTCCCTCCCCCTTCTTTCCCTCTCCCTCTGTTTATCCTCCCCTCCCTCCATTTCCCTTCCTTTTCCCTTTTCCTCCCATCCTCTCCCCTTCCTTTCTTCTTCTCTTTCCCTTCCTCTTCCTTTCTCTTTCCCTTCTCCTTCCCCTTCCATCCTTTCCCCTTCCATACTTTCCCCTTCCTTTCTCCTTCCCCTTTCCTTTCCCCTCATCTTCTCCCCTCCTTTTCTTCCTTTCCCCCTCCATCTTGTCCCCTTCCCTTTTCCTTCCCTTCCCTCTCCCATCCTCTCCACTTCTGATGCCAGTGAAGTCATAGATCCAGTCCCTATCCCAACAGCATTTTTTTTTTAATGAAAATGGTCCCTGCCTGCCTGCCTCCCTGTTCTGAAACCCTCCTTAAGGAAATTTGAGAAGGAAACAGGCAGGCTTTCTCAGACACTGTTCTATAACAACTCTCAGCCCCTCCATCACAGAGATGACTGAGAGCCACAGTGAATGTGGTAATAAGACTCTGCAAGGGCTGCTCTTGATGGATTGGCTCAGTAGAATATTCCCACTTAAAAGCTTTTTTCCGGAGAGGTGCCTCCCATGAGTATGCTAAGGTCATGCAAGATTCCATGTCAGACCATAGAAAAGGGTTTGCTCAAGAATCCAGCAAGTTGCCAACTTCAAGGGAAGCACCAACCAGGGAGATATAAGCCTCTGAATGGTTCTTTACTAATGGCATTGAGATTGCCCCTGCACAAGTCCCCTAACCATCCTCTCCCTCAATTTTCTCATCTATAAAATGGGACTAGGAATACTTCCAGCCCTCAATGGGTTGTCACAAGGATCACATGAAGTCATATTTCACAAGCTTGTAAATGTTGAAGCTTTGTATAAATAGCCCTTCTCATTTGTGCATGTGAGAGACTTTTAAGAGCTACCTGAAAGAATGAAGGCTATTGTTCTAAATAGTCTTAATGACTCCTGCTATTTATATGGCCTTAAATACCTGGAAGGTCAAGCTGTGCCAATCCACTTAATATATATATTTTTTATCCATTAGGCAAGGAAAATAGAATTAGTAGGATGCACATTTTTATTTCAAGGTAAAATTATAATCTTTTTGCATGAATTGATGCTCCTGATCCTTTTAGTGTTAAGGTTTTTGAAGCCAGTAAGTATGTTGTCTCTGAGCCTCACAGCAACCCTCTGGGTATTATTTCTGTTTTGCAGATGAGGAAAGGGAGTCTCGGAGAGATGAGGTGACTTGTGCATGGTCATACAGCTGGCGTCTGAGGCAGGCTATGAATGTAGGTTTCCCTGATTCCAAATGCTTTACTCCAGTCATGGCACCGTATTGTTTACTTAATTACTATTCTAGAGCCGAGCTTGGAAAGGGGGAGATACAAGAAAGTATATTTGGAGGGGACTGAGAAGAGGGGGAAGGAAGGAAGGCTTCTGAGGGAGAGACACGGCCCAGGCTAAGTCTGGACAACAAAGAGCGCATCTGGCGCAGCCTGAACTGGGTGAGGACGGAAGGCAGAGACAGAGAGTGCTCTTGACCCCAGGCCATCCCTATTGGCCTGATTTCTTAGAAGAGAGAATTACAACTTTGACATCACAAATATTCATCCAGATACAAAAGAAAACAGGACTCTGCTTGTTACCTGTTCACAGCTAATAAAGGAAATCGATACATCTGGGAGTTTGTTGACCCCCTGGTGTGGATAGACTGGTGTCATTGACCTAGAACAACCTCGGTCCGACACCTGGGGTTCACTGACCTAGAGCTGAAAGAGACTTCAGGAGCCAGCTGCTTGGACTTCTTTGTTTTACAGATGGGGAAACTGAGGCCCAGTGAGGTGAGGTGACTTGCTCAAGGACACTCAACATAGGCAGGCAGTTTGAACACAGGTCCTGACTCCAGGAGTATGCGATTACTGTTCCCATTTTACAAATGAAAAGGAAGCAAACAAAGGTTAAGTGACTTGCTTGGAGTCACAGAGCTAGTAAGTGTCTCAGGCTGGATTTGAACTCAGGTCTCCAAGAATTCAAGTGTAGTGCTCTACGTAGTATGCTAGAATGTAATAGAGACTTTTGAAGCCTTCTGTCCGACCTATAGCTAAAGCCCCTCACCAGCATCCCAACATGTGGCTGTAGGGCCAACAGATTTCCCGAGGCCATCAAATCCTGTTCTATGCTTCTAGAAAGCCTTCATTTAAATTGTTCCAGGTGGGGGGTGGATGGGGAGGGCAGGGGAGGGGAGGATGTTTTCAGAGCCTGTCTCTGAATCTGAGGCACACAGAGGTTGTGTGCTCAGGGTCATATGGCTAGTAAGTAAACTGAGGCATTATTTGGATACAGATCTTCCTAACTCCAAACCCCAGTGCCTTACCCACTAAGCCATATTGCCTCTCGAAAACTATTGCTGTTGGCTACAAATTCCTGCTTTGATTAGACTGTAAGTTCCTTGAGGGTAGGGACTGTCCTTTGACTTTCCTTGTATCCAATTACTCAGCACTGTGCTGGGCATTTAATAGGTTCTTGGCTTGACTTGACTAGATTGTAAAGGCTTTGTGATCCTGAAGGAGCAGCTTCACTAAGTCCAGAGGGGTTCATCCTTAATTTGGCCCCAAGATGGTTCATTTTTTAGCCAAAGGAACTCCTATTTAAATCCCACATCCAGAAATGTTTTCTCTTAACAAGAGGAGGATTGGATGCAACTACTCAGATGGTCAACAAGCATTTATTAAGCCCTTACTGTGTGTTAGGCACAGTTGCTAAGTGAAAGAAAGACAGGATAAAGACAGTTGGCTTTGACTATACAAGGTATGGGTTTGCCAGTTGCGTGATGGCAGAAATGATCCTCCCAGAACTGACTGCAGATGTCAGTGAATTCCTTGAGTGGGCATTTATTGACCACCCATTGTATGTCCCCTGCCTTCATGGAACATACAATAAATACCATATATATAAAACATCTCCCCTTCTCTCTCATTTGTCCCCTTCTCTCTACACCTACATCTCTGCCTTTATTCAGGCCCACATAACCTCACATTTGGACTATTGCAATGACCTCTTAACTGGAGAAGGAAATGGCAAATCACTCTAGTATCTTTGTTAAGAAAACCCCAAATGTGGTCATGAAGAGTCAGGCATGGCTGAAACGACTGCATAGCAACAACACTGACCCCTTAATTTGTCACCCTGCTTCCAGCTCCTGCCTTTTCAAGTCCGTTCTCTACATAGCTGCTAGATCGATATTCATAAGGCACACATCTGACCTCATTACTCCCTTACTCGGAATCTTCAGTGGCTCCCTATTGTCTCTCGGCTAACACAGAAAATCATCAGTCTGGCCTTTAAAGATCTCTCCCACGGACTCCCAAATTTTCAGTCTTGTTTGGTATCGTTCTCCTGTCCATAGTCACTCTGTGCTGTGTCTGACCTTCTCCTCCTACTTCTGGGTCTTTAGAATATTCTTACTCTTCTTTCTGTCATTGAATCCTTGGCTACCACTGGGGTCCCGTTCATGTCCTGCCTCCCCTCGAGGCCTTTCCTGATCCTCTCAGGGAATGCTTCCTTCCTCCTGACATTGCTTAATTTTTATAAAGTAGAATTATAGTTATTATATAGCACATTTACAATAGTAAGATATTATAATCATTGTGCAGTATATGCTAATTATTATAAACTATTTAATTATAATAGTAACTATTGTGAAGTTTTATATAATAATAACTGGCATTTATGTAGCACTTTGAGGCTTGCAGAGTGCTTTACAATCTTATCTCATTTTATCCTCACAATAGGATAGGAGGTAAATGCTATGATCCCCGTTTTGCAGATGAGGACACAGGCAGATAGGTTAAGTGACTTGTCCAGGGTCACATAGCTAGGAAATAACAAACAAGATTCAGACTTGAGCCTTTCTGACTCTGGGCCTGGTGCTTTATTCCCTCCTCCACTTTCTATTTCTTTGCATATATTTTGCATCTACTTCTCTGTGTACGTGTCATATTTTCCCTCAGAAGAATGGAAGATCCTCCCAGGGCAGGGACTTATGTCATCTTTGTATGAGGCAGCTTTGTTGTTGTTTTGTCGTTTTCCAGTTGCTCCCAACTCTCTGTGACCCCATTTGGGGTTTCCTTGGCAAAGATATTAGAGGGATCTGTCATTTCCTTCTCCAGCTCCTTTGACAGATGAGGAAACTGAGGCAAACAGAGTTGAGTGACTTGCCCAGGGTCACATAGCTAATAGGTATCTGAGGCTGGATTTGAACTCAGGATGATGAGACTTCTTGATTCCAAAGCCAGTGCTCTATCTAGGGGGCCACTAGCTGGCCTCACATAGTATAGTGAAGGTTTAACAAATGTTTGTAGAATTGGAAATGTGATCCTTTACAGTAAATATTTCAGACCTCTAATGGGCAAATCTATACAATAAATGTTTATTGGGTATATCCTGTGCAGCCCAGGGCTTCTCTGAGCTGGGGATTATACTATCCTTTTGTTTTTCTCTTCCGTCTTTTTCTTGATGCTCCACCCGCTACCTCCCCCCCTCCCCATCTTTTCCAGTGCACTTTATCCCTAAGACACACATTGCTTTGTACTTTGGGTGAACTGACTGGGGAAAGCTGACCTGAAGCTATCCATTTGTCCTAGAGACAAATGGCTTCTAACTTCTTTTAGAACAGTCATTGATTATGAAGATAAAGCCCCTAAGGCTTTGAGAGGGAAGTGCTCTCTTGGAAAGGCTGGTCGACTGGGATCGCTTTCATCTGAGTGGGATTGATCAGCCTGCCTTGCACTGTCCCATTAGCCTCCGAGGTATGATTTCACCAGGCTAGGCACTCATGAGTATGTGCTTTCTTTTTCCACTGTGCATTTGTGGTTGTAAAAATTCTGATTTCTGCTGTATACTTTTAAGACATTTTTCCCCTTCCAGAAAATCATAGGGCTGAGTAGATTTTTCTCAAGGTGATAATTAAAGGATGAATTGGGTATCTCTGCAATTTTTTTTCCCCAAGGAGAATTCTTTGGAAAATGTTAATATTGAAGGAAAAAGGGAGTTATTTAGTATGGATGAATTAAATGCAACATCTGTTTACTAGGAACCATCTTTGTGGTAGTCACTGGCCATAAAAGATAAACACTAAGCAGTCTTTGCCCTCAGGGAAATTATACCCAATTAAAAACAAAGTTATTTCTGGAGGGAGAGGGTGCTAATAACCAGGTTTGGAGAAATACCTCTTGTAGGAGTTGGTACCTGAGCTGGTTGGATGAGAAATGTGTGCATAAAGGTTGGGTGAGAAATGTGTGCATTTCAGACAAAAGCTTGAAGACCCGAGATGGTAACTATACTGAAAACCTCTAACAAGTCACTTTAATTAGAACGGAAGGCAAATGAGGGCCAACAAGATAAAAAGATCTGAAAGGTTGGGAGGAGCCAGGTTGTGAAGGACTTTAAATGCCCAGTTTTTGGGTTGTCCTCGAGACCAAAGGGAGTCCTTAAAGATTTTTGAGTTGGGGGAAGGGTAAGGATAGCTAAGAGGTAAGGGTAAGGTAAGGATAGAGATATCCAGGTAGAATGGAAGGTATACAAATGAAATAAAATTTAGATCTCTGAAGAAGCTATTTTGAGTTGAGATAAACTGAGTTTCTTGAGAAAATGAGAAAACTATTCTTGTTCAGAAGAAAAGGGGTTTGGAGGGGAATCACCCCTATAAAATTCTTCCACCCTCTGACTCATATTTGTGAGTCACATCTGGTTTCCAGATGTTACTATAGCCTTGAACTGATTTTGAGTGTGATTCACTTAACATAGCTTGGAAGGAAAATATTTCTTCAGCTCTGGAAAATAAGCATTCCAATAATAATTTTCTTGTTTCTCTTTGACTGTGGGATATTCAGAGCACACCCCACACTGGTTCAGCTAGAGTCAAGAGTCCATGTTGAGGGTAACATGGTGGAGGTGACTCACTGTCCTGGTGATTTTTGGTTTGTTTAAGGGAGTTTGGTTTCTATGGTGTCTTCAGAGTTGATATGAAGTGGTCCCACTTGGCAGAGTAAACTTGGTAGTTATGTTGAGAAATCGATGATTCATTATCACTGTCCTTTTGAAGGAATTTCTCTTAAAGATCCCTCATCTATCTTCTTCCTAGTACAGTGCATGGCTCATTGTAAGAACTTAATAAATTATCTATCTCTGTCTATTTGATAGCCTTTAATGGTGATTCAAATACAAGTTTATCAAAGAATAGGCTCGTGTATGTTGAGTTCTGTTTCTGGGTTCCCTCCACTTCCCTTGCTAAATTTCTCTGTCCTTTTTGTAGGATCATAAAGCTTTTCATCATTCTTGCTTTAGAGTATGTTTTTTTTTTTTAGTTTTTAAAAATATTTATTTTTCAAATTATCAGGTATTAAAAAAAACCCACAACAATCTGTTCCTCCCATTACCTTCTTCCCCAGTCATTCAAAAGCAAAACACAAGAAACCCTCCAAACAACTCTCTCAATACATGTCCAGATAGTAAGACAAAACACGTTTCTCCACTAACTGTTTGAAAATGTATGCTTCTTTCTGCATTTGAGGGTCATCACGTCTTTCTCGAGAAATGAGTTATGTATTTCACCTTCATTCTTCTGGACTCTTGATTTCTCATTGTGATAGATCAGAGTTCTGAGGTCTTTTCAAAGTCATTTTTCTGTAGAGTACATTTTGATAGTTAAAACACTCATTAAATACTTAAAGTGTATCAGATTGGAGATACAGTCAAACAAGACAATGTGTATCCTCAAGAAGCTTATGTTCTAGCAGGGGAAACCACGTAGAATAGAAAGTGGACCTAGAAAGCAGGGAGAGGGGAAAGGCATCATTGGGGAGGACGATAAGCAGAATGGCTTGGTGTGTGAAAGTGTATGGCAAAGTCCAAAGAGCTACGATTTTAGGATTTTTTATTCACTTAAACTTTCCATACCCCAGTTATTTCATTTATAAATGGAGATGAGTAGACTAGATGACCTAAGGTTCCTTCTACCTCCAATGCAGGTGTGGGGAGCCTGCAGCCTCAAGACCCTCTAGGTCCTCAAGTGTGGCCCTTTGATTGCATCCAGACTTCACAGAACAAATCTCCTTAATAAAAGGGTTTGTTCTGTAAAACTTGTATTCAGTCAAAATGCTGCACCCAAGGACCTAGAAGGCCACATGTGACCTCTAGGCCACAGGTTTCTCACCCCTCCACTCAAGTGATGACCTGCAGTCCTATGACTTACTCCTTGAAGAACTGAACCACATTATTACAGATACATTTATCCTAAATAAAATCACATGACCAAAGACAATTGCAACAAAACAGAAGACTGACTCATGGGGTCTCCTTGGAGAGGCAGACTAGGAGGTGGCCAAGTTTGTTTCATTGTCTCTCCAAGAATGCCGTGACACTTGGTGACATTGGCTACCGGGTCACTTGGTAACAGAGAACTCATGATCAGCATTTTCTAGAAGGCCACCATGAAGATAATTACAGCTTGTACTCCACCATCTAGTGCAAAGAATGAGGGGGGACAGGGAGGGAACAAGCATTTATTAAGCCCTTACTAGTATCTCATTTGGTCTCAATGAGGAAGTAGAAAAATCCATGAGATCATCCAAATTAGATGAGCACAGGCTGGGATACTCTGACTTCAGTGCACATCTAAGTGCAGGGGAAGATGGCAGGAGTATGTTGGAAAATATGGCTCAGGATCGAGAAATAAAAGCAGACCAAAGCTGTTAGCCTGCAGGAAGCCTCACACGTAAAAATCATGAATATTTTATTCAGCAAGAGCCCTAGAGATACTGGTTATGATGAGCACAGACTGCATTGAGTAACAGAATGCGAAACAGGATCAATGTCCATTACCCTTGTGGTAGTTTGGGATTGACCATCTCTGTAGGTAGCTAGGTGGTGCAGTGGAGCACTGGGCTTGGAAACAGGAAGTCTCATCTTCATGAGTTCTAATCTGGGCTCAGGCACTTACTAGCTGTGTGACCTTGGGCAAGTCACTTAACCCTATTTACCTCAGTTTTTTATCTGTAAATGAACTGGAAAAGGAAATTGCGAACCACTCTAGTATCTTTGCCAAGAAAACCTCAAATGGGGTTGCAAAGAGTGGGATACAATGGAACATTTCTTTAGAAGCAACATCAGTTTGATGGGGCATCACAGAACCCTAAGGCACTTTGCAAATATAAGTTGTTATTGAAATAAGACCTAATATATGTTGTTTTAGGTTTTATTAGGTCATCTAAGCATTGCTGGCTAAGCAGCAAAGGAAATAGGGAATTGATTTTAAAAAGGAAAACATGAGTGTCTGTTTTCGGAATGGTGGAGTCATGGTGGAAGCTTGTTTAGAAGTGAAAGCAACAATTCTTAGTCTCTGGTTTTCTTTTGCCTCAGGTCTAGTACATTGACCAAATCCAAGTAGGGAGAGATCCAGTCAGTGAAAGAAGAGACAGATTTAGGACATGGCCCCAAGAATAATTCATCTTACATATGTTTAACAAGAGTAAAGAAGACATCCCTGCCTCCCTACCCACAAACTGAGCTCTGCTGGGGAATAGGAGCCCCAAGAGGGAAAGTGTCAACCTGGAGTATTGGGACAACCCCCATATGGTCATGACCCTGTGAGTTCACTGCATTCAGGCATATTGATCTACCCATCTACCCATCCTGAGTAACCTGGCTTCTAGTCTTGGGAGACCAACATTTTACCTCCTCGTGGGGCCCGGGGTGTTATACAGCCCACTGAAGTTTCTTTTGTAAATCCTAAAATATGGTACAAATATAGACTTATCTGTTTAGCTTTTAAAGCCCTTTATGAAATAGCCCCACTCCCTCTTTCCAGCTTATGTACTTCCCCACACGCACTCTGTGATTTAGTCAAATGGGTCTTTTTGTTCCTCTCACACAAAATTAGGACTTTTCAGTTCAGACACTACCTTCTTCATGAAGTGATTCTTCATTCTGATTTTCTGCTAGTCCCCCCCCTCCCCCCCAGCTCCTTTGTATCTATTTACTTCAGATTTATTCTATAGATGCTGATATGTGACTTGTCTCTTCTATTACATACGATGTGGGTTCATTTTGAGTAGGGATTTTTAAATTCCTGATTTGTAGCTTTATTTCTGAGTTATAAACGCTCACACTAAAAATTTAACAATGAGCTCTCAGAAGTTTTAGCACATCCCTGGAATAGAGTGAGGGATAGGGACAGGATCCGTGATTTCATTGGGAGGGGGAACACCCAGGTAAGGAAACTTCCTCTCTCAGTGCAGGTAATCAATCATCTTCCCTGCCTTAGAGATTTTCCTAGAATCCCAGGTTTTAGGTTTACTTTCTTTTTTTTTAAATTATTTTTTCAAATTATGGAACAAGACAAGCATTTCCATAATGCAGTACAATAAAAACGATGATTGTAGATGAAACTGCAAATCTACCTTGTACAACTTGCTGTTCCCTCCAAATATACAACAAAGTTATCATGGAAATTTCTTTTTCCTCCCCCCAGAAATGACCACCAGTAGACCCAAATAAGCAATATATGTATGTAAAATTATTCTACACATGCTTATATTTATTGGTTCTCTCTCTGGATGCAGATAGCTTCTTTCTTCATGTGTCACTTATTTTTAATTTGTATGTTTATAATAGTCAAAATAACTTAGTCGCTCAAAGTTGTTCTTAAAACAACATTGCTGTTACTGTATACAGTGTTCTCTTGGTTCTGCTCATTCACCCTTTGTTATTTCATGCAACTCTTTCTATGTTTTCCTAAAATCATTGAGTTCATCATTTCTTATAGCACAGTAGTATTCCGTCACAATCATTGTGGTATATACCACAACTTGTTTAGCCATTCCCCAATTAATGGGTATTCCTACAATTTCTGGTTCTTTACCACCAAAAAGAGAGCTGCTATAAACATCCCATTCACATTCAAAGTTATAATTGCTATTTGTGAATTTCCCTCTTATTTTCACTCGCTATTTTCTTTCTCAGTCTCTCTTACTGATCTGGAGAACAGACTGAGAGACAATATAGTCTGTATGTTTCAGAGTCAGAATGTGAATCCACTATGTCGTATCTGGCACATGTTAGGTGATTAATATGTTTGAAAGACTGATATATTCCATGTTGCTGGCTGTACATATTACAGCATGAATCTAGATGGACCATCTATCCTTTGTCTCCTTAGGCAACTAGAGGCACAGTGACCGCTTTCCCTGGCTTTGATGACCGGGCTGATGCTGAAACCCTTCGGAAAGCAATGAAGGGACTTGGTAAGAAGGCCTTAAGCGTTTTGTACAGCTTTCTTTATAAATCATTATTCTTGCCTGCAATGTCTTAGTCTTTGCTTCATGGAGAGGTTAGTTTAAAAATGAAAGCCTTCTATTGCCTTCCTTCTAAGGCTGCCTTAAGCACCCTGCTGATACAGTGAGAAAAATCAGCAACTCAGATGTCACAGGACCCAGATTCAAATACTAGGTCTGTCACTTAGACCTGTGTGACCTTTGGAAATTTAATTAAGGTCCCTGGGCTTCCATTTCCTCATCTATGAAATGATGGGGTTGGATTAGTTAGGCTCTCAAGTCCCTTCTAGCCCTAGTCCTCCATCCCTTGATATATCCATGACAGGAACATAGGGTATTACTAAGCCCATACCTGAAGTCTTCCCAGCTTGGTCAAACCTGCCAGAGCTTGCCAGCCACTGGTTCAGAACCCAGAGCTACATTCACATTCAGTGATGGGACACTGCTATGGGACCCGAGTCCCTAAAATGGGGATTGTTTTAAAAATGCCAATGATCCTTTTGTAACCACCAAAAAATGTAGTAAGAACTAGAAGCTGTAGCTGCTAAGTGGAGAGAGTGGGAGGTGGGAAAATGGGGGAAAGGTGACCCTGTAGAGTGTTGTGGGTTTTTTTTAGGGAACTGGGCCATAGTAGAGCCTGAGAGTGGGGCTATTCAGGAAGATGACTGAGCTGGTTTATGAATTCCTTGCAGGTACTGATGAAGAAAGCATCCTGACTCTCCTCACAGCCCGAAGCAATGCCCAGCGCCAAGAAATCGCAGTGGCATTTAAAACTTTATTTGGCAGGGTAAGTAAGTGTCTTTTGTGAAATCACAGAATAGAATATGACAGGATCACAATACATGAGGCATGTTTGAAAAAGGCAGCTAGGTGGCGCTGCAGGGGATAGAGCACCAGACCTGGGGATGGGAAGACTCATCTTCCTGAGTTCAAATGTGACCTCAGATACTTATTAGCTGTGTGACCCTGGCCAAGTCACTTAATGCTGTTTGCCTCAGTTCCCTCATTTATAAAACGGAGATCATAATAGCACCTACCTCCCAGGATTATTTTGCCAACCTCAAAGCTCTCTATAAATGTGCTATTATATAAGTAATATATACATATGCTATGACCAGCGCAGTTGGGTGGGCTAGCGATCGGTGAGAGTAAAGAGACGGGGGTGTAATCAATAGTCTGTTTATTACAGAGCCATTTCATACAGTGCCAATGATACAAGGAGCCCACAAATTTTATATATCCCCCAGCAGAAGATCTACATGACCAGAAAAAAATGAAAACAATGTACAAGGACCCTCCTTTGATCTTGTTCACTCTTTACCCTTGCTTAAGGCTAGTTATTTAGTAGGGCTCTATCATAGGACCATGTCTGGAGGCATAAACAAACAAGACTATACATCTTCCTGATTATCTGCCCTGTAACCTTGCAGATGTTTGTATAGAAGAGGGGAACACTCTGTGAGTGGGGCTGGGGGACCACTGAAAGTTCTCTACATACATACATATTATTCTCATAGTACAGGTCTGACAATACCACTCTGCTGTTCCATAAACACCCTGTGAGCTCCCTGTTATTATCTCCAGGGTTAAATATAAACTTCTTTAGCTTTAACCCTTCACCCTTCACTATTAGACCCTGTCTACTCTTCCAATTTCATATTAGTTATTATTCATATTCATAATATTATTCATATTACATATTATTTCTTTCTACCCACTGTGTGATCCAACCATAATGGTCACTGAGCGTGCTCTTGTGTGCACACACATGCGCATACTCACACGCATGCGCGCACTCACACACATGCCGTCTCCAGTCTCTGCATCAATGTCCTGACCATCCCCAGTGCCTGGGATGCCCTCCCCCCTCTGCTTCTGAGAATTCCTTGACTTCCTGGCCCCTGCTAGAGCCTTTCCATCTAAAGTTACATTTAATCTACTCTCTGTGTTGTTTACATATTGATTTAAGTGTATGCTATCTCCCCCTTTAGAACGTAAGCTCCTTGAGGACAGGGATTGTTCCTTTAAATCCTCAGTGCCAATGTAGTATATGATTAGCACTTAGTAAATGCTGAAGATTGAAAATTGATTACCACATAAGGCTTCTTCTTTAGATCTTTTTTAAATTATGTTCACCTAACTTTCAATTTACAAGTGAATGGTATACTATGGTGGTTAAAAGTCTTGGACTTGGACCTGAGTTCAAGTCATACCTCTGACACTTATTAGGTGTATGAGCCTGGGCAAGTCACCAAACCTCAGGTCCTCAGTTTCCAAATCTGTAAAATGAGGCTGGATGCAATGACCTTTAAAGCACCCTTCCAGCTCTAAATCTGTGATTCTATGAACATCTGTTATTTGTGAAGAGATAGCTTGTGTATGTGAGGAAGGAATCATTTACCCCTCCTCACTGGTCAATCCATCTGTGTCTTTGTCTTGGCAGGATCTTCTGGATGACTTGAAATCAGAACTGACGGGGAAATTCGAGAAGCTCATTGTGGCTCTGATGAAGCCTGCCAGACTCTACGATGCCTATGAACTGAAGCATGCTCTGAAGGTAAGGGAGGAGGAGGAAGAAGAAGAGTCCCCTCTTAAAGAGGCAGTGGTTTGCTCAGCAGCAAAGGTGAAAATGCCTGGCCACGTTCTTTGGTTCTGTTTTTATGAGTGACTCTGAGTTGTTTTGAGGAGGCTGCTTGGAAGCTCCTAGTGAGATGGGGGAGAGAGGGGAAGAGAGGGGAGAAAAGCAACACCCCATTTTTAGGCAAAACATTTATGTTGTTTTTTCTGCCTAATTTAACAGTAACATCCTTCAGGTTCTTCTTGAGTCTTTCATGATATCAGAGCTTTTAATTATCTGCCACATTTGGATCTTAGTTTGAGAAGTTATCATTATAGAAGAAAGACAGCGCAGTTTAGTGGTTGAAGAACCAAGGAGACACATCTCAACTGTACTGACCGAGGGATGCAGGACCAGTCACCTCCCTCACTGCTCAGTTTTCTAGGCCACTCTCAAAGACCATAAAATGGAACTGAATGTGCCAGCCTGCATTGGAAGCTCCCTCATTGCAGGAATTTCCTTATCTGAGAGTTTTCTTTACCAACAAAACCACAAATTGCTTCCCTAGCTTATCTTTAGGGTTATTAATGAGTCAACCTAAGAGCACCATGATAGTGTGATTTAATTCAACAAACATTTATGAAGTAACTGTTATATTCAAGGCCCTGGGATAGGTGCTGGCAGGGAAATGAGAGAGAATTGTCATGATGGGGACTTTTTGCCTCAGTGTTTTTCTCTCCTCCCTCTGTTCCTTATGAGGACAAGATGCCGTCCTGTATCTCACAATGTAGAAGCTGGTGACTGGTGATGATTCTGGCCAACACAACCAGATGCCAGCCACCAGTACAACAAACGACGCTGTATCACAGTGGTTAGAGGCCTTGCCACTCAGTACCTGGGTGACCCAGGGCAAGCCACAACTTAATCTTAAACAAGATAGGAATGATTGTATTGCCTACCTTACTGTTGTGTCCTGAGGGTCCAGTGAGAAAAGGCATGTAAAGCCCTTTACCAGTCAACATTAAAGCACTGTGTAAATGTCTCCCTTCCCTTTCAGGAGGCTCACTGCCTTGCAGAAAGTGTCCTTTCCCAGAACCCTTATGATGGCCGACCATATTTTAAACCTTGCCATCTGGGCACAGCCAGTTTTCAGTCATTGTTGTGGACAATTTGTATCTCCTAGGACCCACCCTGTCCATTCTTGCCTAGATTTTTGACAAACCTGGCTTGCTTCCTGCCTCCTGCCTCCTAAATACCATATGAATTTGGGCTAGAGATATAGCCTCTCCCTCTTGTGAATGAAATACCCACATTTCTAAATTGACAGCTCACCAAATGATATCCAGGTGTTTCCCACAAGTTCCCACAAGCCCTTGCAGCATCTTGTTTATCTTGCCTTGTTTATCTAAGTCAGCTTTGACACACCAGGCCCTGTGCAGGCCTCTCCTGGCAGGAGCCATCAGAGGACACTCCCTAGCATGTCCCCCACCAGCTTGGGCTTCCAGGACGGAGGGAATTGTTTTCCCTGGAGGCTTTCAGGGGCCTGTCCTGGGTGCTCTGCTCTTTGTTCTAAGATCAGCCAGGTTTTAGACCAAGAGTTCCTAACCTTTTCTTGTTTGTGTCCTAGACCGCGTGGGCAGACCCCTCTCAGAATAACATTTTTGGGTGCATAAAATAAAGTGCCTAAGATTAACAAAGAAAACAAAATATATTGAAATACTGTAACCAAAGTATTAAAATCACATATTCACGGGCACTGTGTTTGGAGCCTTGGGTCTAGAGAGCCCAGATCACAAACCATCCATGCAATCTGATTTCAGGAGGCCCTCATGATAAAGACTCCACTGAGGTCCACCAGGGGTTCCTGCTCTGGGGCAGTCTCTGCCCATGGTTTTGGAAGCAATTCTTAGTCTTTTTGTAACCATTCTTTAGCCTCTGACCTTTGTTCGGTCACACTAAGCCCTGGTTATGTATTTATGTATTTTTTTTTGCTATATAACCTCTTGAATCTCTCCTTTTGTGTTCTCACCTGTCTCTCCTTCCCAGACATCTGTTGAGCAATCCTCAGAGCTTATCTTCTTTCCTTATCCCTCCTTTCTCTGTTTGCCAGAAGGACTCTCTGTATTTGTTCCCAGGGACTCAATCTTCTTTTCCTAAGGGCAAGGATCTAATTGACATTTAACTGCTTTGGGGCACTGTCAGTATCCATTGTCCTCACAAGAAACAATTATCCTTCCCAAGGAATCATCCTCTCCTGATTAAATATTTCCTAACGGATTTCCCCAAAAGGAATGCCAGTATCTCCCTGGGTCTCTCCAGGATCTTCCCTAATCTAGGAGATGACCAGTTGCTCTTAACAGGCCATCCTTCGTCTTTCCTGCACTCAAAAATTAGCCAACTATTCCACATTCTGGCTGTGGCCTCCCCTGGCCCCATCTCACAATAGGTCCGGACTATGGGTAATGGGGGAGACTGGTACCTTTTCATCTACAGCCTGAGAAGCTTCAGTTAAATGAAGCAGAGTGTACAGTACTTTTTGTTTGTTTGAAGAAAGGTCTGACCAGTCCTTTCATGACCCCTCCCCTCTCTCGCATCCTGATGCAGCCCTTCCAGCCTCTTCCCCAGCCCCCCTCAGCCCCACTCAACCTGAAGAGAAGTCTCCATAACTTTCGATTTTCCTTGCCCTTGTGCCCATCCTGTCTTTTCTTCAGGAGAGGATTTCTTGGGAGAGAGACGCAGGCTTTTTTAGCTGTCAAGACCATTGAGCAGATGGGTAGATCGTTTCAGGCTTTGGAATTCTTTCTCCCAGCTCCTGGTCTTTCTAGGAAGTGTCACATTTGGGGTTAGAGGGTCTGGGTTTAAATCTTCAGTCTGTCTGTGTAACCCCGGGTGAGTCATCTAATCTTTCTAGACTCAGTGTCCATATCTATAAAATGAAGGGGTTGACCATCATCATCATTGTTGTCATTGCTAGCTTTTATACAGATCTTTAAGCACTTCACAAACATCGTGTTGTTTGATCCTCCCAACAACCCTGGGAAGGAGGTGCTGTTATTGCCCCCATTTTACAGATGAGGAAACAGGCAGACAGCAGTGAAGTGACCTACACAGCTCTAGTAAGTGTGTGAAGCCAAATTGAACCCAGATCTCCCTGACTCCAGGTCGAACACTATGCACCTTGCTCTCTGGCTGCACCCTGGATGGCCTCCGACATCCTGTCCAACTCTGAGTCTTCGATCTCATGAATGACAGGAGACATTTTTATAAGAACAGGCATAACCTGCCTGCCTAACGTTTCACAGCTTGACATAGAATGCCACCCCCTTTGCAGCAAACTCCTTAGAATGAAAACCATTTATTTTATTTTATTTTTGGTAGGGTCTTGGAGTTAAGTGATTTGCCCAGGGTCTCACAGCTATTAAATGTCTGAGGCTGGATTTGAACTCAGATCCTCTTGACTCTAGGACTGGTGCTCTATCCACTGCACCATCTAGCTGCCCCAAAAGACATTTATTTATCGATGATACATTTTTTAAAATTCTAATTGCTCCCCTTCTCTGTACTTTATTTCAGTGAAAAACAGTTAAGTGAAAACCAGTGGGCAGAACAAGGCAATGTTATGGCATATAGAGTATTCTATAGCCAAGCCAACCACCTCTCTACCGCAAGGAGAGAATCGTGTTTCGAAATAGTAGCCAAGGTTGGCCATTACTTTGAAGGGGGAAGGGAACAAGTATTTTGAAGCACCTGTTTTGGGCAGGCACTTGGCAAATCTGATCCCATTCAGTCCTTGAATCTGCAGTCTGGTGTGTTGTGTTGTTTTCATCTATATGACTGTCTTTGCTTTCTTTACTTTGCATCAGTTCCTACAAATCTTCTCAAATTTCTTTGAATCCTTCGTTTTGGTAATTTCTCATAGCATATTAACATTTCCTTATATTCACGTACTAAAATGTGTCCGGCCATTTCCCAGTTGAGCCCCTGTTTTATTTCCAGCTTTTGGCTCTCTTCAAGAGGTGCCGTGATGAATATTTTGTTATATATAAGGCTCCCCTCCCCCCTTTAGCTTTGGATTCTCAACAGTAAAATGAAAAGGTTGGACTTAGTGACCTCTAAGGCGCTGTCCAGCTCTGACTCCTGATCCTATGAAATTATAGCCAAGGAAGTTAGATAGGTTGTTTTAAAGTATAATATTAAGGTAATCTAAAAATCATCCAGTTGCCTTACCTTATTCATTCGTGAATATCAGCTATTGCTGCAAAGAGTTTACTGTCTTTGTGGTAAATGATGACTGGTAGCAATGATAGTAACAATTAGCGGTGCTTTGAGATTTGCAAAGGACCTTACAATTATCTTCTCATTTTCCCCTCACAACAAATAGTTGCTATTTATTATCATCATATTTTGCAGATGAGGAAACTGAGGCAAACAAGATTAATGACTTGCCCAGGATCACAGAGCTAGTAAGTGTCTGGGGCTGGATTTGAACTCAGGTCTTCCTGATACCCCACCTAACATCCAGCTGCCCAAGCTAGGAAGAACTGAGTTCAAATATTGTCTCAGACACTAGCTATGGGACCCTGGAAAAGTCACTTTTCCTCTGCTTGCCTCAGTTTTCTCAACTTGAAAAATAGGGATCATAATAGCCCCTACCTCCCAGGGTGCTGTGAGGGTTAAATGAGGTGATGATGTAAAGTGTTTAGCACAGTGCCTGGCATACACTAGGTGCTTAATAAATGCTTGTTCTCTTCCCTGTCCTTTCCCTAATTTGGCTCCCCTTTATCCCAGAGTCCGTAGCATAGTTAAGTATTTGGCTTGCTCTGTTCTAAGATGTGCCTAATCTTGGTTATTTTCTTTTGTTGACTTGGGTTGATTTGCTCTTTATTTTTAATTTTTTCTCTCTCTCTCTCTCCCCGCCTTCCCCTTCCCCAGGGAGCTGGGACAAATGAAAAAGTGTTGACTGAAATTCTGGCGTCCAGAACCCCTCAAGAATTAGAGGGCATCAAACAAGCTTATGAAGAAGGTAACTATGGAAGTTGCTTTCTTCTGGTGGTCACTACTGTCCATCGCTGCTCTGCAGATAAAGCAGAACAGGCCACTGGCTGCACCAAGCCCACCAAGGATTTCGTTTTCCTTCTCTCTTCAGAAGTAGAATGACTTGGATTAGAGATGAGGTAGAGATGAACACACTCCTCAGAGTTACATCTGGGGGTAACATCTCGCAAATCAGATGACAAAATCAGCACCTTGACAGTCTAAAGCTGTGGGCAACATCTAAGAAGAGGGACTTCAATAGGGATAAATGTAAAGTCTGAGACTCGGGCTCAAAAAATCAACTTGTGCTTTATTATTCCTAAGTACAATATGAAAGAAGAGTGGCTTTTTGTCTGAAAAAAAAATGTTGGGATTTATAGTACTGGAAAAGATAAGTCAGTAAGAGAAGGGGAAAGGGAATAAATATTGAGTGCCCACTATGGTCCAGGCACTTCACTGAGCCCTTTACAAACATTATCTCATTTGCTCTTCACAACAACCCTGGGGACAGAGGTGCTCTTAATTATCTACATTTTCCAGTTAAGGAAACTGAGGCAGGCAGAGATTACATGACTTGCCTAGGGTCACACAGGTAAATGTCTGAGGCTAGATTTGAACTCAGGTTTTCCTGCCTCCAGGTCTAGTGCTATAAACATTTTGACTTGTAGCTGCATGACAGATGAAAAAAAAGCTTAATGTGATTAAGAAATGCCAGATCAAGGCGTAGGGTGGGGATAGCCCTGGTCAGACCCCATCCTGTTCAGTTCTGGGTTCCCCATGTTAGGGAAGACAGTGATTAGGTAGGGAGTGACCAGAGAAGGTCTAGGCATAAAGGCTAACTCTGTGATGGTCAGGCTCTTCCAGGTCATAATGGGATTAGTCAGAGAAGGCTTGGGAAGATGGGATAGCTGAGCGTAGGCAGTCCTACAGAAGAGGCATTAGATTGGGTTTCTGAACCTGGAGGGCAGAGCCACCCTTTGGGCTGTGTATGCTTCTAGCCCCCTTTCTGCTCTCATTTGTTCCTCAGCCCTTTGCAAACTTCACTCACGTGAAATTGCTCTTTCCAAAGTAACCAACGATATCTTAAAAATTTTTAAAAATTAAGAAATATTTATTTTTTCTCCCTCCCATCACACCTCCCATCACACCTCCCATCACACCTTTCCTCTCTGTTGGAAAAGAAAGAAAAGCACAGCCCTTAGAACAAATATGCCTCCCCAAGTAACTGGCCATGTCCAGAAACCTCTGTCTTTCTCTATACCTCTAGGGCATCATCACTTTATCAGCAGATGAGTGGAATTCTTTATCTTCTGTCCCCTGGAATCATGATGGGTCCTTGTGTTGATCAGAGTTCTTGATTCTTCCAAAGTTGTTAACAATGATCTCTCAATTATTATCAAATCCAAAAGGCTTCTCTCAAATCCCATCCTTCCTCATGTCTCTGCTGCTGACATTGTTGATCACCCTCTCTTCTTGGTGACTCCTCTCCGGCTTTTCTTGACATTTTTCTCTCTTGTTTGGTTCTCCTTCTACCTCTCTGACTGCTTCTCTGTCTGTTTTCCTGGATTCTCATCTGTTTCCTGCCCCTTAACTGTGGGTGTCTCTTAAAGTTCTGCCCTAGGTCCTCCCCTCTTTATACCCTCTTTCTTCATAAGCTTGTCCATACCTTGGGTTCAGTGATCCCTTCTATGCTAATGCCTGATACATATGTATATATACATATACACAGACATATATTGATACATATCTATATGTGGCTGCATACATACATATATGTGCACACACATGTATATACACATATGTACATATAGTATGTGTACACACACACATATACACCTGCTATTCAGTTGTTTCTGTTGTTTCTGATTCTTCCTGATCTACCTTGGGATTTTTTTTGGCAGAGATACTGGAGTGGTTTGCTTTTTCCTTCTTTGGCTTATTTTACAGATGAGGCAAAGCAGGGTGAAGTGACTTGTCCAGGGTCACACAGCTAGGAAGTGTCTGGGGCCAGACTTGAACTCAGGAAGATGAATCTTCCTATATATACTGTGGTGCCTTCCCCTGTATCTACCCAGCCCCAGTCTTTCTCCTCATCTCCAGTTATACGACACTAACTGTCTATTGGACATTCAGGCTGGATATCCCTTAGGCTTCTCAGATTCAAGATGCCTCAAACAAAACTCCTTTTCTCTCCCCCTAAATCATCTCCTCTTCCAAATTTTCCTCTTTTCCATTGAGGACATCGCAAATACTGTTTCAGTATTTCAGCTTCACAGTCTCAGAGCCAGCTTAATTCATTGTTCCTTCTCTCCAGTTTCAGTCCATTGATCTTAGTTCCATCCTCTGGGGTCCACTGTGACTAGAGTACAGGAATTGGAGCCAGGAAGGTCTGAATTCAGATCTCACCTCAGACACTGCTACCTGTGTGAGCTTGGATGAATCACTTAATTTCACTGAGTTTTAATTTCTGCCACTGGAAAATGAGGGGCGTGACTTGACTGCTGTGGTCTTTTCTGTCTCTGTGCTGTGAGCCTAAGTCTAATCCCTCCTCCATATGACAGCCCTTTAAGTCTTTGAAGACAGTTTCATCCTCCTTAAGTCTTCTCTTCCCCAGCCTCATTGCCCCCAGATTCTTCAACCAGACCTTCTGTGGAATGTTCCATGGTCTCCATTCCCATCTTGGTCTCCAGAGTGGAGGCACTCCAGCCATATGATATTGATAGGCCATGTGGACTTGTTTTCTTGCAGAATATGGCTCCAGCCTGGAGGAGGATGTCATTGGGGACACTTCTGGATACTACCAGAGGATGCTGGTGGTCCTTCTGCAGGTAATGTTTTGGTGAGGGTGGGAGGAGGGAGGTGAGGAGCTCTGTACAATTAGCAATGCTGATCTGAATCTAATGGGCTATTTAGCTAGTAAGCTTCTAAGACTGAATTTGAACTCAGGTCTTTCTGCCTGGTTTTTGCATTTTTTACCAAAAGGAGGGAGGCGTTTTTCATCTGTTCTTTGGAACCAAGCCTGGCTGTTGCAGTTAGTGACAGTTGGCCATGGCTTGTGTTCTTTCCATATGCATTATTGTGGCCATTGTGATTGTTGTTCTGATTTTCTTCCCCTGAACCTGCACTAGTCACAGTCATCTTTAAAAGGCACGCCCTTTGTCCTGAGTTGGGCTTAGATAAAAATCTGTGTGCTGTGCTAACTGATCAAGTGTTAGCTTTTTCTTCTTTCCCCGTCACATGTCTGTATCTTGTTTGCTTTTCAGCAAGGTCTTGTGTTAGGAGGGCAGCTGATATTGTAGCTGGTGCTGTGATTTAACACTGGACTTTCCTGGGTCTGTTCTAGGCTAACCGAGACTCTGATAGAGGACTCAATGAAGACCTAGTGGAACAGGATGCTAAGGTAGGTGAAGACTGGCCATATTGTTGGTGTTCAATCATATTCAACTCTTTCCTTTGCAAAGATGCTGGAATGGGTTGCCATTTCCTTCTCCAGTGTGTCCCCATCTTACAGATGAAGGACTGAGACCAACAGGGTTAAGTGACTTGCCCAGGGTAGCAAACTTAGGAAGTGTCCGAGACCAGATTTGAACACAGATCTTCCTGACTCCAGACCCTGACTCTGTCCATTGTACCACTTGACTGGCCACTTGTTTACTGGCAGGTAAATTGAAGCAGAAAGTTAATGATGAGGGACACAGTGTGAAATATCAGGCTACAAAAATAGTCTTAATAACAGGCCACTCAGAAGTCAGAGCAGAGACCTGTGGCAACAAAACATCTAATTTACTCCATGGGGGAAATTAAATAAATCAGAAGTGGCACCGAGAGAAGCTTTGGGATCGTCAGCACATACGGCTTGTCTGTTGAGAAGGCAGCAGACCAGCCAACGAATGGATTGTTGGCTCATCGATGCAGGCTTCGAAGGGTTGTACATTTAGGGTTGCTTGGCATTGGGCCCAACACTTACAAATAGGGAGGCTGAACCCTTGAAGGAAGGAAGAAGGAAGAAAGGCAGGGAGGCAGTCAGGAAGGAAAGGAGGAAGTAAGGAAAGAAGGAAGGGGAAGGAAGGGAAAGAGGGAGGGAGGGAGGGAAGAAGGAAGGAAGGAAGAAAGGGAGGAAAGGATAAAGGGAAGGGAGGAAAGAAGGAAGGAAGGAAAAAGAGAAAGAAGAAAAGAAAGGACTTATTAAGTCCTTACTATTTACCAAGCACTGCGCTAGCACTTTGATAATAACTTACATTAATATAACGTTTACTATGTGCCACACTGTGCTAAGTACTTTGCAATTATTTTCCCATTCGATCCTTTCAACAACCCTGGGAGGTAGGGTTATTATATAGATCCCCATTTTACAGATGAGGAAACTGAGGCAAATAGCATTTAAGTGACTTGCCTAGGTCACACAGCCAGTAAGTGTCCAAGGTCTTCTTGCCAGGTCTTTAAAAAAATTAGGGGGATAAACTAGATGGCCTCTGTGGTCCCTTTTTGCACTAGAACTTAAGTGATACTAAACACTTCCCTCTGGGCCTCAGTTTCCTCATCTGTAAAAGGAGGTAAGTCTCTGAGGTCTTAAGATCTAGGGTCTTAAGTCCTTTCTCTCTAGGCTTCAGCTTTCTCATCCATGACAAGAGGAGGTAAGACCAGATGGCTGAAATGCTCCCCTCCCCACCAACTCTAAAGCTCTGATCTTATCAAGTCTATCAAGTCTGTCAAATTGCAGGATTAGTAAAATGCTACTCTTCTTCTTAGCAGAGGGAAAAGCTTTTTTTTTTTTTTAAACTCATGAAAGAGCCTTTTATGCCTCTGAGATGTCTGTTCACTGAAAGAGACTTGGTGCTCCTGTCAGCGAACATTCCAGCTACTTTGTTGGCACCACTTTCTAAAGAAATGCCTTCCTTCTTTAAAGTCACCAATCCCTTTGGCATTCAAAGCAAACACTTCACTGAATGGAGTTCCCTGAGAGAGTGTCTGAATGACCCATCGAAGGCACCCAAAGACGTGCCATCGGTTCTACATAGTCTGTCCATCATCGAGAGCAGGAGGTTAGGAAGTTTTCAGGGCTCTGAAGTTTCATTATTGCTCTAAGTGAGAATTATGTAGAGTCAAAGCGATGAAAACAGACTAAAATGCCGTGAAAACTCCATACCCATGAGTCTCATGTTGCAGGAGTGGGCTATTTTCATCTCAAATTACACTGGAAAATCCAGCCTGTCTTTTCTAACGTGGGCCCTACTGGGGGCAATGTGTACCTTAGTCACCTCCCAAGGACATGCCCATAACCGCCTCCTTTGGCAGTTACTTTTGAGACCTCGACAGAACTTTTACAGCTAAGCCTGGGAGGGTGGGAGCTAGTGAGCTGCCCTAGCCAGGGAGAAGGGGAGCCACCAGGCTCCTAGGTAACCCAAAAGCTTTGAGGACTCAACAATCAAATCCTCAGAGATCCGAGTTTTTGTACGTTGGACCCCTTCCACAGCTTGGAGAAGACAACAAACCCCTTCTCAGAATAATGTTTCTAAATTCACAAAATAAAATCTAATTGCAAAGGAAAATAACCAGATTGAAATACAATGATCAAAAATGACTTTTTTTAAGTTGACGGAGCCCAGGTGAAGAACCCTTGATGTAGAAACATGGATTTACATACACAGTCTTTTCTCCTCAAGGGCTCAAAAGGACCCAAAGCGTCTGAGGCTGGGAGCCAGAAGGAGCCTTAGATTCTGTTTAACTCAGCTGACATTTATGATGTGTCTGCAGTGTTCTAGGTACTGAAGATCAAAAGACAAAATCAGAAGAGGGTCTGCCCTCAGTGAGCTTACTTTCTACTGGGAGAATATAATGTTTGAACAGAGAAATAAGCATAAATACGGACTGAGAAAAAACTAAAGTATAACATGAAGTAAGGGTTCGAAAGAAGGAGAAAGTCCTCATGGGGAGGTGCTATCAGCAGAGGCCTCTTGGAGGCGGTGGCACCCTTGAGAATTCCAGGCACCATCAACTCCCATTAGTTTATGGGGAAGTCACACAGACCTGATCAGTTGGAGGTTAGGGACCTAGATTTGCCGCCTCTAGGGCAGGGTCAGGCTGCACTAGGTAGGTTAATGCTGTGAGTGGATGTGACTTAAAAAAAAAACAACCCAGGTTTGATTGTTGTTGCCAAACAATAGAGTCCTCTGATGCAGCTGGGTTGTGTGGACGGCTGGCCAGAACAATTATAGACCAGCCAGAGTATTACAGATCTGAGCTGGCAGCTGTGAGGAAGCTCCAGCCAGAGAGGGCTTGGGTACCTGGCTGGGGGCGCAGGAAGAAGAGGGCCTGCCTTATCTCCCCAGCCCCAGTAGGCAGCCTCGTGGCCCCAGAAATAGCCACCTCGATGAGGCTGAGGCTGGGGCAGTGTGAGGGGAAAGAGGAGAGTGCCTGCAGCCCGAACCACCCAGCAGAGGAATTCCTGAAGCTGGCCTCTTGAGAGGAAGAGGCGTTTCTGGAATTCCTGGGCCCAGCTGGAGCTGGGGCCAAGGAGGGCAGTGTCAGGTGGAGGGACAAACCTTAAACTTGTCTTCTGAGGGTCAGGTTCTCTGGGATAATCTGGGACTGGGGCAGGAGCCAGAGAGAGGGATTTGGGGAATGCACCCAAGCAACAATCTGGGTAAGCTTAGACCTGGGCTTGCTGGCCGCATGGTTGTAACAGGGTGCTGACCAGGACTTTCTGCTTTCCCGTGTACTTCCGTTCACATTCATTACCTCAGCAATCTCCTACTTTCCTCCAGTTACTTGTGTTCACTAAGGGGGCAGTACAACATAAGGAAAAGATCATTGGCTTTGGAGTCAAAGGACCTGAGTTCAAATCCAGCCTCTGACACTAATGGGGTGTGTGTGACCCAGGGCAAGTCACTCTTCCTCATCTTTAAAATGAGGGATACAGACCTGACGGAAAGAGACTGAATGGGAACAATATTCAGAAAGTTCAGTTTTCAGTCAGACTTGGATTTGGGAGGACCTCAGGTATCCAGCCCAAGCCGAGTTGGAGTCCTGCTAGACTATTCACATGGCCTGAAGACCTTCAGTGACAGGGAGCTCACTCTCTCCCATTCTGTTGTGGGACAGGCATTTTCGCAGTTAGTCCAACCTGCCATTTACATATTTCCATTATCGACCTTTGCTTTTTCCACCTTTATCACCTGGGAGAGAGGGGTTGTTGTTCAATCCTTTCAGTCCTGTCCAACTCTTAGTGACCCCATCTGGGGTCTTCTTGGCAAAGATACCAGAGTGCTTTGCCATGTCCTTCTCCAGCTCATTTTACAGATGAGGAAACTGAGGCAAACAGGGTTAAGTGACTTGTCCAGGGTCACACAGCTAGGAAGTGTCTGAGGCTGGATTTGAACTTGGGACGATGAGTCTGACACTCTGCACTATGGCGCCACCTAGCTTCCCTGGGGACAGATGGGAGTGGGGATGGATTGCTACCCCTCTCCTTTTAGCTCTCTTTCTACTCCATTTACTGAGATTCTGTCCATTCATCGAGGGAGACTGATGGGAGAAAGGAAAAACGGACACAAGACTTTATTAAACACCCTCTTGTGCCAGGCTCTGCACTCAGTGCTTTGCAAATACCTTATATGATCTTCACGGCAATCCTGGGAGGCAGGTGCTACTATGATGCCCATTTTACAGCTGAGCAGACTGAGGCAGACAGAGGTTAAGTGACTTGGCCAGGCTGACCCAGCTAGTAGGTGTCCGAGGCTGGGTTTGAACTCGGGTGTTCTTTCTCTGGCGCTCCATGCACTGCTCTGCCTGTCTAACCTTGGAATGAGGGAGCCTGACAGAGTGGGGGGTGGGGGGTGGGGCTCTGCAGGCTCAGACCCCAGTCCTGCCGCTCGATCCTGGGGGACAGCTGCCATTTGGCCTTGTGCTCAGCTGCTGTCGGCTCTTTGTCTGCTTGGGCTTGTCTGTGGTCTGAATCCATGGGAATGTCTGAGTGCCTTTGTGGGAAGGACAGGGGAAAGAGACTCCTGCTAACCTACGAAATATGTGAATGTTGTTATTGTTGGTCATTTCAGTGCTGACTGACTCTGTGTGACCCGTTTGGGTTTTTCTGGGCAGTTTGCCATTTCCTTCTCTAATTCATTTTATAGATGAAGAAACGGAGGCGAACAGGGTTAAGTGACTTGTCTAAGGTCACACAGCTAGTAAGTGTTTGAGGTTGGATTTGAACTCAGGTCTTCCTGCCCCCAGGCCTGGCACCCTAGTAGCTTGAAAAAAATTGTGTGGTCTTGTTATAAAGTCCTGATTTTTTAAAGAGGACTTGGTTGAGCAAGGTGGGGACTGTCACTGCTATTCCAGAGGAATGAGCTGCCTACCCTGAGCCATAGTGGAACCACGGCCCTGAGCTTAGAAGAGGAAGAGGTCGGTGCACTCTCACTGGGAATTCATTTGACTTGTACTCAACAAGGATTTCTTAAGCACTGGGTATGCATCAAGACCAGTCCTGGAACACAGAGATGCAAAGACAGACAGCATTATTGCCCCTGCCCTCGGGAGGTTTCTTTCTACTTGGGCTGCGGCTGCTGCTGCTGCCTGGGGTGGGCATGGACACCAGGAAGGAAGCACAGATTATGCACAAAGTGTCTTTAAGGCTGCCAGTGGCTGAGGGGAGGGAAGGGGAAGTGAGATGTCAGAGTTGGCACAGGAGCTGTTCTTTACATGGAACTTCAGGAAATGACTTCACTCCCTTGCAAGGCTCTTGAGGGAACTGAGAATGAGAAAAGAAGAGACTGGGATTTCAGAAGACCAGCCCTTTGCAAGTAAGAGGCCTGAACCTCAAGGACTTTCTCCTTTCTGTGTGTCAGCCCAGAGTATTTGTTGAGTAGAATTTAAACGAATTCCCAGTGAGAGTGGACCAACCTCTTCCTCTTCTAAACTCAGGGCTGTGGTTCCACTATGGCTCAGGGTAGGCAGCTCATTCCTCTGGAATAGCATTAAAACATCCCCCCCCCCCCCCAACCAAGTCCTCTTAAGGCTAAACAGAGACATGTCCCAACATTCTTAGCTTGATTGGGCTATAGCATCATAGATTTTTGGTTGTTGTTGAGGCAATTGAATTTCAGTGACTTGCTTCGGGTCACACAGCTGGTAATTGTCTGAGGTTATATTTGAACTCAGATCCTCCTATCCAAGGCAAGTGCTCTATCCACTGTACCACCTAGCTGCCCCTGGCACTATAGATTTGTAACCAGAAGGGACCTCAGAGGCCATCAAGCCCATACCACTCATTTTACGGATGAGGAAACTGAGGCAAACAGTTTAAGTGACTTGCCTGGGATTACCCAGCTAATAACTATCTGAGGCCAGATTTGAACTCAGGTTTTCTTGACTCCATGCCATGAGTTCTGTCCAATTGTACCATGTCACTTCTTATGATTTTACCTCTATGACTTCTCTCCCATCTATCCCCTTCACTGCCCTCAGGACCTAATCGCCTCTCACATGAATAATTGCAAAGACCTCTTTCTTGGTCTCTCTTGCTTCTCCCATCCATCTTCCACAACAATCAATCCAATCAGGCCACTCACCATCCTGTTCAAAAAAGCTTCATTGGTGTCTATTGCACCTAAGATCCAATGGAAATCACTTCCTTGTTTAAAACAAAACAGCCACCTCTGAAATTCCCTTATTTGGTCACAATCTTCTTATCATTCCTCCTCTCCCTATCCCTTACACCTTTTAAGCCAAATCAGCCCCAGTAACTCTAGTCCCTCCACCCCTCAGTACTTTTCCCATCTATCCTCTCTGTCTTCCAATGATACTGCCCTTCTCATGAGAGACGTTCCATTTCCCACCTCCAGACATTTTCCTCTGGCTGTCCGCCATACCTAGTATTCTCTCGCTCCTTCTGGCTTCCTTGAAGTCCCTGCTAAAATCCCCAAGTGGGAAGCCTTTTCCAATGCTAGTGTCTTCTCTCTGTTGATTATCTCACATTTATCCCATCTTTTACACGGTTACTTGTATGTTGTCTCTCTCGTAAGACCTCGAGCTCCCAGAGGACAAGAGTTGTCATTTGCCTTTTTATCCTCATCAATTAGCACTCGATAAACGTTTGTCGACTTTCTGACTTTGCTCTGGTTTGACTTTCCTCCCTCCCCAATCTTTACTATCTAGTTAACTCTTCATGGTTGCCTGCTCCCAAATCTCTTACCCCTTTCTACCTCTCGTTTACCCCCATCCCTGCTCCGCTTTTGTCAAACCTCAGCACCGGACTGTTCCCACCATCTGCCTCTAACTGTCGAGTAGTCGAATGGAGCCGAGGGAGGCCACGCCATTGTTCTGACTAGGTGTCCTGTGAGTTTATGTTATGTAATCTCCCCTAGGTCCTCACTGCAGCAAGGCAATCCCTCTGCTCCTCTCGAATCCGTTTACTGCCCCCTTCTCCCCTGGGACTGTCCCAGACCTCTTCTCTTCTGATGTCTCCTACATCAGCTCTTCATCCCCTGCCCCGAACCCTTGCAGTACATAATAACCAGCATTGGTTCAGTGCTAATCTGTGCTAATCTCTTCATAATTATTGTCTCATTTGATCCTCACAGCAACCCTTGGGAGGTAGGTGCCGTTATTCTCCCCATTTTGCAGATGAGGAAATGGAGGCAACCAGAGGTTAAGTGAGTTGCCTCAGGTCACGTGGTAAGTGGCTAAGGCCAGATTTGAACTCAGGTCTTCCTGCCTCCAGGCTCAGCATTCTATTCACTGTGACACCTAGCTGCCTCATAAAGATGCATAATAAGCAAAACTAAACCCCCCAAAAGTTACGTCTTTATGTTTTATGTTAAGTTCATCCCCTCTCTGTCAGGAGGCGGGTAGCCTGTCTCATCATCAGTCCTCAGCAGTTCTCAACCTGTGGATTGTGACCCCTTTGGGGGTTGAATGACCTTTTCACAGGGGTCACAGGGGTCGTCTAAGACCATCGGTAAACACATATTTCCAGTCTTAGGAACTGAGACACCACTTGCTCCTCTATCCGTCTCCAGGCAGATACGCCCACATATGAGTATTAAAGGGTCGGGTCGCCACATTAGGAAGGTTGAGAACCACTGCTCTAGACTCATGGTTGGTCATTGTACTGAGCAGAATTCTTGAGTTTTTCAAAGGCGTTTGTCTTTAGACATTGTTGTTATTGCATAGATTGGGTTCCTGGGGCTTCTCACTTTACCCTGCATCAGTTCATTTGGGTCTTCTTAGGTTTCTCTGAAGTAGTCCTTTTTGTCATTTCTAACGGCATAACAATGTAAAGATGAACTGATGTAAACAGAATTTGTAAGTCTTTAAGACAACCAGGTTCTAAAAGAGCCCCAAATATGTGAGGACTGAAATAATGGGCTTTTGTTTGTTGGAATTGTCACAGGACCTGTTCCAAGCTGGGGAACTGAAATGGGGGACGGATGAGGAAAAGTTCATCACCATTCTGGGAACACGCAGTGTGTCTCACTTAAGAAGGGGTAAGTCCAGAAAGGGTGAGAGTGGAAGACTTCTTACAATTTTCAAAGGGCTTGACCCAATGTAGAGGTGAAATGTTTTAAAGAATTGACTCAGTATCACTATTTCTAGGGTTGTTAAAGTGACCTAAAATCAAAATTTCTTTTCAGATTTTTGAATCATTCCTTTTCACTGTGTCTCTTATATGATGGAAATGCACAGGGTGGGGAGAATGGAGATTAGGTGGGGTGGAGTGAGCAATGAACAAGGTCCTGGACTTGGAATTTGAAGGTTACATGTCCACAAAAATTTGTGGGATCTCAGGGTCATAGATTTAGCACTGGAAATGACTTGAGAACCCATTTGGTCCAATTCCCCTCATTTTATTTAATTTTTTAATTTTTTGCTTTTTGGAGGGGGGAGGGCAGGGCTATTGGGGTTAAGTGACTTGCCCAAGGTCACAGGGCTAGTAAATGCATCAAGTGTCTGATGCCAGATTTGAGCTGAGGTCCTTCTGACTCGAGGGCCGGTGCTCTATTCACTGAGCCACCTAGCCACCCCCCTCCTCATTTTATAGATGAGGAAACTTGAGTCTCAAGACCACCCAGCTTGTAAGTACCACAGCTGGAATTTGAGCCCTGTAGTTCCCATCTCAAATTCATCCCCCTTTTTCATGATGTCACTCATCTTCTCCACGTTCATTTGCCAGGACTGACATCTATGAGCTCTGTAATATAGGGAAAATCATTTAATCTCTCTTTTTGTATCAGTTGCTTCATCTATAAAATGGATTTAATATCAGTAATAATTTATGGTGTTCAGACATTCTCACAGCTCCTTTATGAGCATAGAATGGTGGGTATCCCCACTTCACAGGTGAGAAAATTGGCACCCAGAGGTTAAGTGACTCTCACCAGGTTAACAAATGGTATGGTATAATGGATGGAATACCGGCCTTGGAATCAAGAGAATCTAGGTTCAAATCCTGCCTCAGGTACTTAGCTGTGTGACTCTGGGTAATTCACTTAACCACTTTGTGCCTCAGTTTCTTCATTTGTAAAAAATTAGAGCATTGAACTAGATGGCCTCTGAGGTCCCTTCCAAATCTAAATCTTTGATGCCCTCATATCCTATCTCTCTGAACCTCTGTAAAATGGGGAGATGGATAGAAAGCCTTTGGGGTCCCTATGAGCTCTAGTCTATAATCCTGTGCTGTTTCAGAGTGGACTCGAGTGTAAAGTGGCAGGCTTATTCACAGCCCAAAAGGTGCTGAATAAAGTAATTAACTGTTCCTTACCCAATCTATAATCTGACAAAGATTAAGTGCATTGATTTGAGATTCACATCTCTCTCTCTCTCTCTCTCTCTCTCCCCCTGTCTGTCTCTGTCTCTCTCTCTCCATCCTTCTACCCATCTGTCCTCTTTATCTCTCACTATCATGTATCAATCTACCATTTATATCATTTATATCTATCATCTATCTTAACTATCTGTCATTCTATCATCTATCTTAGCTATCAAAATCATCTTTCTCTATCATCTTTCTATCTCTCTATGTATCATCTATCCATCCATCATTTATCTATACCTATCTATCATCCATCTATCTATATCTGTTTTGATATAAAGAGAAAATATTTTTTTGTGTAAGTAACGCTTAGTTAATGAGTTAAAATTTAACTTCTTATTTGTAGAGGCACTGTCGAGAGTTCTTCTTGTTGAGATTTTTTTTGAAGCTGCTGCTGAGAGTGTCATTAAAACGATTTTTGGCTGGCATGGCTCACATTGTGCCTTAACAGTCTTTTAGGGAAAATATCATTGGAAAAAAGGGGATGGGTGGGGAATCCAGGATCTGCCTGGAACCAAAACCTCCTGCAGGGAGTCTTGCCCATTTCCCGTCACATTCTTTTGAGATAACTTCTGGAAATCACTTTGCAAACCTTAAAACACTATATAAAAGCCAACCTCCAATATTTACCTAAGTAAAGCAAAAGCTTCCATTGTTTTTCAGTGTTTGATAAGTACATGACAATATCAGGATTTCAGATTGAAGAAACCATTGACCGGGAAACATCGGGTCACCTGGAGCAGCTGCTCCTTGCTATAGGTGAGTAATCTTACAATATTTTCACATCCATCAACAAGGTTTTATTAGGCACTTCCTTTGTGCCAGGCACTGACAACAAGGGTATCGTGGAAGAAAATCACCAGATATTATGTTCAGAGAAATGAATAGCTGTGAGTAACATGACCAGGAATTTAGTCAACACTCAGCTCTCATTCAAGATTTTGCTCTGAGACTAGAGACCATTTCATTGTGTTGGTCCCTTTTTGGGCCAACTAGAAATGTTCTTCCTTCTTCCCTCATTTAGTGACCTTTTCATATGCTCCATAACCAGGGGTGTGTAGTTGTTCAGTCATTTTTAGTCCTGTCCAACTCTTTGTGACCCCATTTGGGGTTTTCTTGGCTAAGATACTGGAGTGGTTTGCCATTTCCTTCTCCAGGTCATTTTATATAATTGTATAAGTGGCTCTTTGGGGTTAAAAATGCACCGCACATATATCCCCATCTCATAACTCTCCATCAGTACAAAATTCCTTGACTGGGCCCCATCTTCACCTGTACGTCTTCAGTGGACACAGTGGATAGAGCTCTGGACTTGGAATCTGGAAGATGTTGCTTTGAATTCATCTTAGGCACTTATTAATGGGCAAGTCAGCCCCTTTGGAGCCTTAGTTTCCTCAGCTGTGAAATGCAGGGGCTGGACTCAGGGACCTCTAATGTCTCAGCAACAAATGGATGATCAGTCCTGTGGTCTCTGATCATCCTTCAAGGCTCCGTTCAGTCACTCCCTCCTGTAAGAAGCCTTTCTTGATTACCTTTGGTTTTCAGCACTATCATTCTTCCTCTCAATTTCAGTCTTGCTCCTTCTACTATACAAAATCATGGAATTTCCAGGTTGCCTTCCACAATGGAAGATGTCACAAAGGAAACACTGAGGAAACCCAGTGTCTCCCTGGCTTTCCTACTCTGCAGACTCTTTTAGTTAGGTCCCAGAATTCACAGGGAAGTGCCAATGATGTGTGTTGGCATCATTTGGTCATGAGCCAAGACCAAGCCAAGGCTTCTGAGAGAGGACTCCTGAGAATTTGGCAAGTTCACTGCCAGACCCAAAGTTTCAGCTAACTTTAGGAGGACAAATCAATTGAATAATCAACATACATTTGTTAAATACTTACTATATAGTGGGCACTGAGGATAGAGAGAAAGGGTAGGAACACTCCCTCGCTCTCAAGAGGGAGAGACAGCATGTCAGCATCTAGGATGTGCAAGATTTAGAAGGAGCAGATGGAAGGTAGCCTTAAAGGGGGAAGGCTATAGCTGGGCTGACCAAGAAAGGTCTCCCAAAAACAAGGCAGTGCTTGAGCTGAGTCTTGAAGGAAGCCTGGGACTCTAAGAGGTGAGGGGGGTCAGGTAGGCGATGCAGCGGATAGTGCTGGGCCTGCTGTCAGGAAGACTATCTTCCTAAGTTCAAAACTGGCCTCAGACACTAGCTGCATGACCCTGGGGAAATCACTGGACCCTGTTTGCCTCAGTTTCCTCATCTGTCAAGTGAGCTGGAGAAGGAAATGGCAAACCACTCCAGTGTCTTTGCCAAGAAAACCCAAATGGGGTCATGGAGAGTTGTACATGACTGAAACATTAACAATTGAGATGAGGAGGGAAAGCCTCCCAGGCCTGAGGAACAGACATGGAGTTGGCAGATGGAGTCATATTCAAGGAACCGCCAGCTGGTTAGGGTTTGTGGAGGAGAGAGATATGGAAGATGGCTGGAAAAGTAGGAATGGTTGAATTTGTGAAGGGCTCTAAATGCCAAGTGAAGGATTTTCCATTTGATCCTGGAGGTAATAGGGAGCCATTGGACACAGACCTTCGTTTTGTAACAACTCAGGGACCTGAATGAATAAAACTTGGCTCAATAGCACCTGCCTCATCTTTTGTTTTTTTCAGTGAAGTCTGTCCGGAGTGTACCTGCCTACCTTGCCGAGACGCTCTACTATGCCATGAAGGTATGGGAATCTTCGAAGACTTATTTTTCCTTATAATATCTTTCTCCAGGTCTATTTCAACTCATTAGTTAAAATTTATCTCATTAGAATAAGATTATGTAGGGATGACTAGGTGGCACAGTGAATAGAGCACCGGCCCTGGAGTCAGGAGGACCTGAGTTCAAATCCGACCTCAGACATTTGATGCATTTACTAGCCATGTGACTTTGGGCAAGTCACTTAACCTCAATTACCCTCCAAAAAGCAAAAAAAAAAAAAAAAAAGGAAAAAGAATAAGCTTGTGTAGATACAGTTCTGGGGCAGTGTGATAGTAGTGGAAAGAATATGGGATTTGATTTTAAATCTGGTCTCTGTCACTTACTGTCTCTAATTTTGAGGAAGGGTCTCAGTTTTCTTTTCTGTAAGATGAGGGAGTTGGATTCAAGAACTTTGTAAGATCTTTCCAGCCTTAAACCTGTGCTCCAAGGACCTCTCTTTGCCTCAGTTTCCTCTTCAGTGAGATGAGGATGCTGGGCTAGGTGATCTTTAAGGGAACTTCCCGATTTTAAATTCTGTGATTTGAAGATTTCTCTATATTTCAAATCCGTAGCTAAATGATTGTTCTTTAAGTTACCAAATTTATTTCTGATGTCTTTGGATTTAAATTTGTTGCCCAAAAATGTGCTTGAATGCTAATCCCAATTTCTTCATTACTTGGCTTTATGAAATGGAAGTTATTTCCCAAGACTGAAAAAAAGATTCTAGTTAATAAGGTGACAATCGTCATACCATTTGTAAAATCATAGAATTTTAGCACTAGAAAAAAACTTAGAAGTCATAGTTCGACCCTTATTTTTTGTAAATGAGGAAACCATTGGCTAAGGTTGGGCAGTGACTTGCTTATAAAATCCAGATCTTCTGACCTGAAACCCACAATCCATTCTTGTATGTGATGCCCATACTGGGGATTCTCTTGACCCCATTTTCTTTCTTTTGATATTTTTAAACCTCAAAACAAAGCAGAATAACAGTTTGGAAGCAAAGAAGACATCAGTGCTCTGTATCCCAAGGTGTTCAATGAGTGGTCACGAGTAGGGGTGGAGGACTAATTCTGGGAGGGAGTTGTTACAAAATGCCACTGCCTACTCTGAGAAGATTCTGTCCGTTTAATCCTGGAGTGTCTGCCCTTCCCCCCACCCCCCACTTCACTTGTGGATGCCCAGAAAGCAGCTCCAGGTTCCTAGGTCCTTGTGGGTAAGCATCCCCTTTGAATCGTAGTTCACGGGTTCTTTCCAGCATGGGGTAGGGGAGAAGGTACTGGATTTGGAAAACCCGAATTCAAATCCTGCTACAGACACGTACTACCAGTGTGACCATAGGCACATCAGGTTTAACCTCACTCTACTTTAGTTTCGTCATTTGTAAAGTGAGGGTGTTGGATTTGATGTCCTCTAAAGTTAGCCAGAGGACGCACAGTTCAGAGCAAGAACATTTGATGAAATAGCACAATAAGAAACATCCTCTTCTCACCTTATCCCTCTCTCCCCCACCCCACCCCCTTAACTAGAACCTGGATCTCAGGCTCCCCTAAGAACACCTTCAGTGGGAAGAATGAAAATGCATAGGGATCACAGGTGGGACATACTCACGTGTGTGGCACATAGGACCAAGTTATCTATACTGAGAAATGAACACACAGAGAACACGTGTGGCTCAATCGTATGTCTGGAGAGGCAGCTCATACCTCTGAGGCTCCAGAACTGCTGATGTCATCACGCTGCTGTCCGTTGGACCTTTTCCCTATTGGACATCTCTTTTTTGTTGCTCTTCATGATAGCTGCTCTCCAGCTATTGAGATATCAATCCAGCACTGCAGGGGAGGGCCGTAGCTCTGTCACCCCGTAGTTATGAACTGCATATCCCCTCAGCCTGATTGTGCCAGAAGGTAGCAGATGACTAGACTAAAATCACATTTGCTCTTTAAACAATTTTACCCGATGATATACACGTTCACCTCTCAGCTCACTTATGGCCATAAACCCATTTCAATTCTTAGTTCTTATCACTTTTGCCCTGGTTGGGGCCACTGTTCTCAGTATTGTCCTTCTTAAATGGCATGACTGATGCTAGAGCAAGGAAATACCTTCAAATTCTCCCCACATTGTCCCTCTGATCTATCTCTTCATCCCCAGGGATGGGCTGGGTGGAGAAGAGTGAAAGAACAGGATGCTCTTGTCCTGCTTTCCCTCATAACAAATCACAGCTAGCTCTTTCTAGAAATAGAATACTTTGTGATTAATTTAATGCATCTTTTCCCATTACATAAAAATACTACCTAGTCACCAAGAAATAAAGAACCACTTTTAGCTGTATATTTTTTCTTTATGGTTATATCTTTGAGTCACAAATACTGGGACCTTAAGGAGTCCTTCCAATATTTTCTTCCCCTCCTTCTATATCACTAATACATAACACCTGCCTGTCTTTTGATTTGTGTATAATTTGTCTTTTTTTTTAAAGGGAGCTGGAACTGATGACCACACTCTCATAAGAGTCATAGTTTCCAGGAGTGAAAAAGACCTATTCAACATCAGAAAAGAATTTAGAAAGAACTTTGCAACTTCCCTTTATTCCATGATTAAGGTAATGGAATCTTGTGACCTTGGACAAGTCCCTTCTCTCCTCTGGCCCTCAGTTTCCTGATTTGTAAAAGTGAATGGATTGGAGTAGATGACCTTTCAGGTCCCGTCTAACCCTCCGGTGGCATTCCTGTGAACTCTTCCTTCAAGTTCTGTTTGCAAAACAACAGTAAATGCAGCACAAACACCCAAAGTTACGTGAATAGGGTTGGTTGAAGATGGCATTCTTTTGTCCTCAGACTCAAGCCCATGTAAAGTTTAGAATTCTGGGATATTTAAACATTTGGTTAAGAGGCTGAGAGACTGTGACATATTGATGTAGAGCCCTGGATCTGGGATCAAGAGACTTGTGTTTGAATCCTGCTTTAGTCATATGGGGTGAAGTCAGGAAGTTAAAAATAAGTCATTTGGTAAGGAAACACCCTGTGTAGCATTCCTAACATGGGAGTCACCCACAGATTGTCTGGGGGAAAAATCAGATGACTGTCCTTTCTTCGTGTGTGTGTGTGTGTGTGTGTGTGTGTGTGTGTGTGTGTGTCTGGTTCCTCTCTTCCTGTGACTCATGCCTCACGATGTGATTTTGGATTGCAGGATGACACGTCTGGAGATTATAAGAGAGCGCTGTTACTCCTCTGTGGTGGAGAGGATGACTGATCTGGCCCCTGGGCAGAAAGGGGCTTCCTCTGTGCCTGCCTCCCAGTGCCTTCTAGCTACCCTCCCATCTAGCCTCATTTTAGTATGTTAATGCTTGCTGTATTGCCTTATTCATACTAGCATGCTAATGATTGACCCCTAAGTGGAAGCATCGTTCTGATCACCACATCGAAGTTTCCAGGCTTCATGGCCTTTGGGATCACAGAATACTCTTCAGGGGCAAAAAACACCTCAAACTCCTCCTTAGGGACTAAGTTTAGAGCTTGGCTCCGGGATATTATCACATTATGGTATGATTAAAAAGGAAATTTGTGTTAAAATAAATTGTATTGGCTTTCACAATTTTTTCTTAAATGAAAAAAAACCACCTTCATTTATATTTTATCAATAATCATGCTACCTTAATAAAAAAAACCCCTCATTTATATTCTATCAATAATCATGCTACCTTAATATCACCTCAATATTAGAAACTCCTGGACAGGTGAGTAATCAAGTCGTTTTGTTTCTGAATGGAATCTGCAGCATGATGGAGAACACATTCAGAAGTCTAAGGGAAAATAAACATTTCCTCCCTCAAAGCCCACCACTGCTTGGAAGAATGTGTTTTTAATTTTCTCCCTTCAATGGTATCTTAAACAAGTCAAGTTAATGGCGGTGTGATTGGGGAAATGGGTATTGGGTTCTCTGGGTGGAAAGCTCAGACTGCAGTGATGTAGGGGAGAAAGGGTTGAACTTGGTTGGGTTCAAATCCCACCTCAGACACTAGATGTGTAACTCTAGGCAAGTCACTTAGCCTCTGTGACTCAGTTTCCTCATCTGTTAAGAAGAAGAAGGAAGAAGAAGAAGAAGAAAAAGAAGGAAGAAGAAATGATGATGATGATGATGATGATGATGAACAATAGTTCCCAAGATCTTTTCCAGATCTTAAACTCTCTGATCCTCTGGTCTTCTGAATAGTTCTTTTTCAGAGCAAGGTCAAGGCGCTGAGTAGAGGAGGATTTTCTCTTCTTTATAGCTAGGTTATTTGGCCATGGAAGTCATTCTCTCATGGAAAAGTTGTTCCATTTTTAGGAGCAAACATAGATTAGAGTCTTCATTCTAGAGTTGGGGGACCCTCAGAGGTCATCTAGTTCAAATGCCAAATTGAACTCAAATCAGAGGCCCAGACAGGAAGGGGCTTGCCTAGGGTCACAGAGGTAACTGTCTGGATTAGAACCTGGGTCCTCTTATGCTGAAATCAGTGGCTTCTTACCTCTCTCTTTCCTCTCCTATTATTGTTCATTCCCAAATCTCCACTTACTCTTCCCCTCCCTGAACTGAATCCCATTTCTTTTTGTCTTTGAGGGAAAAGCATAGGGCAACCTCTCCATAGGGGAGTAGGGTCTTTGTTGTTGGAGAAATGGCGTCTAACAGTGGAATGAACTTGGGACTTGGAGCCAGGAAAGACTTGGGTTCAAATCCCACTATTGACACATACTAGCTGTGTGACTTTGGAGAAGTCACTGTACTTTGAGATTCTGTTTCCTTCTGTATAAAACAGGAGTAATGATCCCTGTAGTGCCTGTCCCATCAGATTGTTTTGAGGCTCACATGATATATGTGTAAAGCACTTTTACAAACCTCAAAGTGCTATAAATAATCATGATAATGGTAACAATAATAATAATAGCCTTTTATATAGTACCGCACAGGATTATAGTTGTAGAACTGGAAGGGACCTTCCTTAGAGGTCATTGAGTCCAATCCCCCACCTTTTTTTTCAACAGATCGGGAAACTGAGGTTGAGGTCACACCAAGGACACACTTGATAATTTGCCCAGCACTTTATATATTTACATACTGAGCCTTCCGATGGCCCTATGAGGTTAAGTGCTGAGGATATTATCCTCACTTTATAGAAAAGGAGACAGAATCTCAATAAGGTAACATAATTTTCAGTGGTCACATGCTAAAATGTCACGAGTGGGATTTTCTCTTAGGCTCCCCATTCCTAAGTCCAAGCCTCTGTCTGACATGTTGCTCTTTTCCATTACTTGCTAACTTTCTGTTTTCTGTCTTTCAGGCTTCCCTTTTTACCTGGTGGTATTTCTTCCTCTCTTCCTTCCTCTCTACCCCTCTCTCCCCTTTGGCTTCTACTTCTGCACACAGTCCTTATGGAAGTTCTAGATAGTGAAAGGATGTATGGAAATTTTTTCTTCCATGCCAAACATAACTATAATAGTTATGTTGTGAAAGAAAACATAAACAAAAAAAAAACTCAAGGAAAACAAAGTTAAAAAAAGTCTGCTTCAATCTATATTCAGACACCATCAGTTCTTTCTCTAGGGATGGTTAGCATTTTTTATCCCAAGTCCTTCAGAGTTGTCTGGGATCATTGTATTGCTGACAATAGCTAAGTCCTCCACTTACAATCATCTTAAATATTGCTGTTACTTTGTACAAGGTGCATTTCACTTTGCGTCGGTTCATGTAAGTCTTCCCAGGTATTTCTGACAGCATCTCACTCATCATTTCTTATAGTAAAATAGTATTCCATCATAATCACATACCACAACTTGTTCAGCCATTCCCCAATTGGTGGGTATCTCCTCAATTTCCAATTCTTTACTCCCAGAAAAGAGCTGCTATAAATATTTTTGTACATATTAATACTTTTCCTTTTAGTTTTTTTAAAAATCTCTTTTGGGATACAGACCTCCTAGTGGTATTACTAGGTTGAAGAGTATGCCTGGTTTTATATCCCTTAGGGTATATCTCCAAATTGCTCTACAGAATGGTTGAATAAGTTCACAACTCTACCAACAATGCACTAATGTCTCATTTCTCCCACGTCTCCAAGGATGTATTGAAGTGGGCTACCTTCTTGTTCCACTTCATCAAATTTTAGTATCCCCTTAAAATCTACTTCTTGTCTCATTTCTTCCATGATTTAATAACCTTTCTAATGTAGATTTTTCTAGTACAGGTTATGAAGTTGTACAGGAAAATGAGACAAAAGGACAGAAGCATTTATTAAACACCTTTTATGTTCCAGGCATTGTTCTAAATACTTTATAGATATTATCTCACTTGTTCCTCACAACAGTCCTGGAAGGTAAATGTTATTATCCCAATATTATAGCTGAGGAAACAGAGACAGATAGAGGTTAAGTGACTTGCCCAGGGTCACAAAGTCATGTGTCTGAAGCTGGATTTGAACTTAATTCTTCTTTGGGCCTAGCACTCTATCCGATGTTCCACCCAGCTGTCTTGTAATAGCAAAAGGTTATTGTTAATGGTGGAAAGGGAAACCCAGTCAATAATGCTGTTGAGTGCTTGGCTTTGAGAAGCCCAGGGAGAAGGGAAAACGTTTCAAGACAAATCAGGGCCATTGATGCCACCTTGTAAATAAGGGCTCCGGGAGATCATGAGTTCTGAGATGAGGAGACTGGATCAGATTCTCTCACCTGTTTCAACTCTTGAATCTGGTGACGAGTTCTCTCCAAACAAGTGATCGTCTCAAGCTGAGCATGCAGAAGAGTGAGAAAACCCCTACCGATGTCTGATTCTGTATGGTCAACCTGGAAGGAGGGAGATGGGGCACTGTGGGCATTGACGCCTGTATGGAGACTGGAGTGGTGGGTGTGAGAGTGCCCCAGACGTCTCCTCCAGTTCCGCTTTGTGTAGGAAGCCTCATGTCTGACATAGGCAAAGGGAGGTTACATGGCTACACGGTGAGCATCAAATATGAGATTTGGACACAGGTTATTTATTTGTTGCTTTTTGGAGGGAGGAAGGCAGGGCAATTGGGGTTAAGTGACTTGCCCAAGGTCACACGGCTAGTAAGTGTTAAGTGTTTGAGGCCAAATTTGAACTCAGGTCCTCCTGACTTCAGGGCCAGTGCTCTTTTTCCGGGGGTTTCAGGCTGGTGATAGGTGGGGAGTGTGAGAAAGTATTTGCTTCCATGGCTCCCAGATAGATGCTTTTGGGGGCTGTAAGTGTGAAGTTGGTGAGAGGGATAAGAATGCTCGATTCAAATGTTTCTCAATCTACTTGAGGAGGGTACATACAAGGAGGGAAAAAAAGGTCTGATCAGTGTCATGCGGGGCCATTTGGTACTAGTCTAACACTTAGCTTAGGAGGTATAGGTGGAGAAATCTCACTGTCACCTTTGAGGAGTGAAGACAAAAGAAGGTGAGAAATGGTTCAAACTACACAGGTATGTAAGATTTGTTCTTGTTCAGCCATTTCGGTTGTGCCTGACCCTTCCTGACCCTATTTGGGGTTTTCTTGGCAAAGGGACTGGAGTGTTTTGCTATTTCCTTTTCCAGCTCATTTTTACAGAGAGGGAAAGTGAGGCAAACAGGGTGAAGTGACTTGCCCAGGGTCATGCATCTAGGATGTGTCTGAGGCCAGATTTGAACTTGCAAAGATGAGTGTTCCTCATTCCAGGCCTGGTACTCCATCTACTTTGCTACCTAGCTGCCCATAGGTATAGTATGTGGTTAATATGAGCATGAATCTTTTGGGGGAGTTGAGTTCTGCCTCTAAATTTCCTGGTCATTGTCAAAAGGAGAGCTTAATTTCTTCTCTCAGATGAGGGAAAGGCTTTCTGATGGTAATACTTATGGCTTTCCCCCTTGGGATTCTAGGTATGAATGGTGATTCTGACTCTATAGGGGAGGCAATGGGGAATAACCTTTCAACACACAAAGATCCGAACAAGAGAGAAAAGGCTTTAATTATGAATACTCTTATGTATAAATATGGGTACAATTTATATTTTATATATGATTTATATATACTTCTAATTCATAGAAGTATGCATCCATATCCATACACATTCTCTAACAAGCCGTAGCATGGTGCAGGAGCTAGAGAACCTTGGGAGCAGTCCTACCTCTGCCTTGGTTGATCCTGGGCAGGTCACGTAAGCCTCCATTTCCTCATCTGCAAAATGAAGGGGTTGGACCAGTTGGCTCTGAGCTCCCTTCTACATCTAGAGCTATGACCCTGTGATCTTAATTCATCCTCATTCCCCAGAGGAAGGTGACACAGTTAGACAATTCCAAGAGGCAAATGTGCATTTCTACCTATCACAAGCTGGGTCATTGAAACACAAACCAGATATCGTGAATGAATCCTGAGGAAGCCCTTCTCCTGACTGAATGCAAAAGCCTGGCACAATTCTTAACAATAACAGGAGAAATCCTAAAGCTTTGAAAGAGCTGAAAGGGATAGAGGTTAAAAGCTTTTTTTTTAAAAAAAGCAATGTTGGAGAAGAGGAAACTCAGAGGACTATTGCTTAAGGTAGGAAGTGGAAGAAGAAGTAGAACAATTTAAAAATTATCTTCTATTTTCTTTGCTAAGGAGGATAATTTTTGAGAATAGGATAAAGTGGAGTGGAGACCCAAGGTGTTTAAGGAGAGAGGGAGCCCTCAGCTCCTCTTGAATAAGATCACCCAGACCAGGTGAACTACGTCCTGTTACTGAAAGAATGGACAGATATGAATGGGGAACTCTGAGTGATAGACTAAGGGCCACAACAACAGAGGCTGGAAGGAGAGCTACTATGGATCTCTTTGTGAGACGTGAAATGTCACAAGATTGGCAGAGGGTGGAGTCTACACGCTCTAGGTCAGTGGGTGTGGCTTCAATTTATGCTCCTCACCCCCCCAAAAGCAGTGACCATTAGGAACCACAGTGGATTCTTGAAGAGTGCGTTTCCTCTTCTGATAGAGTTACTAGACTGATAAGATTATGGATTTAGAGCTGGCAAGGGATCTCTGCAGCTATCTAGTCCATCTTCCTCACTTTACAGATGAGGAAACTGAGGCAAAGGGAGGTTACATGGCTACACAGTGAGCATCAAAGATGAGATTTAGATACAGGTTATTTATTTATTGCTTTTTTGGAGAGGGGAAGGCAGGGCAATTGGGGTTAACTGACTTGCCCAAGGTCACATGGCTAGTAAGTGTTAAGTGTCTGAGGTCACATTTGAACTCAGGTCCTCCGGACTTCAGGGCCAGTGCTCTGTTCACTGCACCACCTAGCCACCCCCAAACACAGGTTCTTTAACTCAAAGACAGTTCTCTTTCCATTGTATCACACTGGGGAACACTGTAGATATAATTTATCTGAATTCAGCAAAGTATTTTACAGTCCCTCATCATCCTTGGGAAATGAAGAGCTTTAGGCAAGATGACAGTACAGTACAGTGTACTCAGCATTAATCGAATGAATGACTAGATCCCAAGAGGTGTTAGCCATGCCCTAATGTCAGCTTGGGGGGGAAGTCTGTAGGGTAAAGCCATTCAGATCCATAATTAGCCTTGTGCTATTAAAAAATTTTACCAATGAATTGTTTGCTAGCACAAATGGTAGAATTATCACATTTGCAGAGAGCACCAAATTAATATACTGGATAAAGAATCAAGATACAAAGAAATCCCAGTGTTTCATTCCTAACAATATGAAATTTAATATCCAGATAACCAAAGTGATCTGGGATTTCATTGTTCTGGAAGATCCCTCCAACAGGGCAGATAGCAACCCATTCATGCCTCCCCATACTTGTGGAACTTTTGACCGTATCTTTCCATTAGGTTCCCCACAAGAAGCCTACCCAACGTACTGGAGACCTTCCTCACTTCCTCATAGCATTCTGAGACTAGAGGATACTGGTCTTGTCTCATCCTGGCCACATGACCAGCTCATCTCTTCCTATCATGCAATTCCTTGATGACATTGTTTATTTTTTAATCTTTGAAGGATTGAGAAAATTTTAATCATTATTCAGTGCTTCTTGAACTGTGGGTCTCAACCCCAGATAGAGTCAAGACCCACAGTTTAAGAGGAGTTGAAGCAGTCACCAGTGTAAAAAATTTAAAAAGCCTTGATTAAGTCATTGGTTCAGTTGATTTGATTGGCATACTAGAAAGAGGACTGGATTTGTCTCTACTCAGATCTCCTGACAATTAATCTGGGCAAGCATTAATCTAGGCAGGTCATTTTGTCTGTATGTGCCTGAAGGAACTCCCTAGAACCTAGTTACTCAATCAGAGACAGCTTGGCATAGCAGGGGTGGGAGGGAATGTTGACTTCGGAGGACGACAGCCTTTAATTTGTTATTTTTCTGAAGTGCCTTACTGGTTACGTGTCACAGCCTGCTCACACTCATCATGCCCCTTTGCCTCTGTGTGATAATAATTTTTATTTCTTCAAAGACCATGGTGTTCTGTGTCTCACTGTCATATAGTAACAATGGTAGAATGTTGGTATTAAACAAAAATGCTTTTATTTCTAGAGGAATATATGGGCCACTAAAGGAGGGTGGCAATGTCCTGAGGGCAATTCAGCCTTGTCTTGCACCCAATTCCAATCTGGGCTCTAGCTGTGCATTTGCATCTGTCCATCCCAGATATGAGGGCAGCTGGGTGGCACAATGGAGGCATGACTGTCACAAATGAACAATAACAACATCCCTGGAGGCAAAGAGTTATTGTCATCATCTGTGTGAGAGTAACATGGGAAGAGCTAGAAGGGCTTGGAGCTAAGAGACATTGTGAGCTAGAAATGGCAAGATGTGCTAACTGCCTAGATTTATGAGATGAGGAGGAGTGAAGAGCCTTGTATAGTACTGGGATGGTGAACCCAAGACACAGAAATAGGGAAGCTTGGGAAAAGGGAGAGTTTAGGGGTAAAGATAGTGAACTCAGTTTTAGACAGGCTGCATTTGAAGATGTCTTCAACATATTTGAAATGTCCCCGAGGTCACTGGTGATGTTAGACTGACGTTTGGGGGAGAGACTGGAGTTAGATACATAGATCTGGGAGTCATCTGCAAAAAGATGGTAATTAAACCCAGGGGAGCTGATTAGGTTACTAAGAGAGAAAGCATGAAGAAAAGAGGGTGGAAAACAGAGCCGTGGCGAATACCTACAGTTGGAGGGCATCCTGTGGATTGATGAGCCAGCAAAGGAACTGAGAAGGAGCTGTTAGACAGGTAGGAGGTGAACCAGGAGACACTAGTGTCCTGAACTTAGAGGGGGAGGGATGGTTAATAGTGTCAAATGCAACCAGGAGGTTGAGAAGAAGTAGACTGATTGAAAATCATCAGAGTTAGCAAATTGAGAAGTCAGTGGTGATTTTGGCAAAAGCTCTATAAATAAACCTAGTTTCTAAGGCAACCAAAGAGTTTTATTCTAATTTTCAAACTTAAAATAGTCACACTTATCTCATTAATTAAATAATTCGCTTGGATCTTCAGCAGGAGTTACTGAGGTCAGGTAACAGCTGATTTGGGTATGGACACTGATAGGCTCAAGGGTGAGAAGTGGATGGACAATGAGGGGCTAGGCTAGTAAGAGTAAGAGATTTGGGCCTAGCCTTGATGAAAGGCTTATGGCCTCACCCATCGGGAAGATTCCAGGAGAGCTCAAGGGGGTTCCCAGAGCCTGCACCTCGTCATGATGCGTATGGTGAAGCATTCCTCCAGAGACATGGAAATGCTCAGCTTATTTTATTTTGTGTTTCTTAACATGCACAACCCCCCAACAATGTCTATAATGGCTATAATTGGTGGTTATCTACAAACATCTTAATTTGTTGGCTCCGTGATCTAATAATCGATAATAGCACTAATTAGCATCTTTGTAGCACTTCACAGATATTCCCTCATTTGCTCTTTACAACAGCCTTGGGAGGCAGGCAGTGTTAGTATTTTTATTTTACAGTTAAGGACATAGAGACAGACAGAGGTTAAGTGACTAACCCAGGGTCACACAACTCATAAGAGTCTGATAGGATTTGAACTCAGGTCTTCCAGACTCCAAATCTAGCACTCCATCCATTTTCTTCTTTCACCTCCACAGCTTACAATTTATCTATGGTTTCTTATCCTATGCCCAGTGGCCCAGGCTTTTCCATAAATTGTACATATAGCATATATTCAACATGCTAGAAGCCTTCCTCCGGGTCTTTTGATATTGTATGAACACCGTGTGCAAAGCCTGTTCATCCCCGCTCTTGCTTCGTGACCATCCTTTGTAAATTTAGCTCACTGCTGATGCCATAGGTAGTGATTTGCTACAGAAAACTCATCCCATCTGTCTTTCCATTGTCCTTTGATTATTGGTAAAATGATGCTGATGTACAGGATCTAGTTCATAGGGAAATTGAGGAAGCATCTAGTAGAGAACTGTCCAATTATTATTGTTAAATTCTGAGGGTCCCCTCTTGATCTTCAACTGGAGTTTTTTGAAGGAAGAAGAATGCCATGGGGGTGGGCAGTGGTGTGAGAGTGGTGGTGGAGGTGGGGAGGGGGGCCCAGCGGCATGCAAGGAGCATGGGATAGGATCGCACTTCAGGACTGTGTGCAGACGACTGATAATCCTTTGCACATAGTAGGTCATTAGTAAATACTTGTTGATTGGGACCAAGGAACTGTAATGGGTTGATGGAAATCAGTTGTGAACAGAGTTCAGCAAGATCATAAATAGCTGAAATGGTGGAGTCAGGATCAGTGGGACCCATAAAACCTGTGACAGCACCTTTCTTCCCTTCCCTATCATGTGTATATGTAGGGGAGGGGAAGGGGATGGGGACGGGGACCTGCTTGTATGGTCCCTTCTAGGCTCTTGTAGTGACAGTCTGGCTGGTAACTGGTTTTCTTTCCTAAGCACTGTTTTCATTTCTGAGCCTCTTAAAGGGAGACAAAACTCTCGCCAGCTGGCCAAGAAGTTTGTTGTGTTTATGGAAAGCACTGAAAGATAAGTAAAGAAAGGAGGAATTTTACTTTTTCACTAGGCGGCGTTCTTGCTCAGCAGGGCTGGGCTGGGCGTGGAGCGAAAGCTGGAGCCACACAGACTGAGGGCTGTAGAGATAGGGAGGGGACCAGGGCTATTCCCTTGCAGTAGAGACACCCATGAGAGAGATTACAAACTGGGGGCTGGGGAACCCCGGATGCCTTGCCACTTCCTGTGTGGTTGTGGCCTGAAGGAAAAGCTTAACTCCCAGCAGGGAGGGCCAGTGAAAACATCCGCAGATGTGTGGTTACCAAAGAGGCATTGCCATAGCAACATAACAAGGTTGCCAAGGTCCTAAAGTGCCATCATGAGGCTAGAGAGCCCCAAACATGCTCACAAGCTCCTCCTGGTGGTCATACAAGAGCAGTCTGGTCATAGACGAATGGAGAATTCAGTCTTAAAAGTTACTATACAAATATAACTAGACTTGATGTGAAATCACAGAATTTCAAATTTGGCAAGGAGCTTGGTTTTTTTTATTTTTTAGTGAATCAATCGGGGTTAAGTGACTTGCCCAGGGTCACACAGCTAGTTTAGGGTCAAGTGACTGAACCTGATTTGAACTCAGGTCCTCCTGACATCAGGGCTGGTGCTCTACTCACTGGGTCACCTAGATACCCAAGGAGCTTGTTCTTAAACAAGAACTACTCTTAGCACCATATCTAGCATATAGAACGTAAGGGTTTAAGAATTACTTTGTCGATATTTATGGTTGTTGTTCAGTGGTTTCTGCTGGGTCTGACTCTTCACGACCCCATTTAGGGTTTTCTTGGCAAAGATATTGGAGGGGTTTCCCATTTCCTTCTCCAGCTCATTTTGCAGATAGGGAAACCGAGGCAAACAGGGTGAAAGGATTTGCCCAGGGTCACCCAGCTAGTAGAGGATGTCTTCCTCACATTGGTCCTGGTGTTCTATGCACTATGACCCCACCTAGTGCCCATAAAACTTACGGCCCCATAGAAATATATATTTTTTTCTTAATTTGAAAGGAAATCATATTTACAGGTGAAAGCACACTCTCCTGATAATGTACTTGCATCCTGACGTTCATGACCAACGTCTACACAAATCAGCCGAGATGGGCATTTGTTGGCAGTACCTCAAATATGCTTTTTTAGCGGCCGTTCAGGGCCTGGACTCTGAAACAGGACTGATTAAATGAATATTTTCAGGCATTTACTATGGGCTAAGCCCTGGTGACACGAAAAGTGGGGCAGTCCCTGTTCTCCTGGAGCTCCTATTCTAAAGGGGGAGATGACAACATTTTCAGCTGCAAGTCCTGTGAAAGTCTCCTGGTCCTTAGGGGGTAGCAGCAAAGCGGATGGTAAGACCTCTTCTTTCATGTCATTTCCACTGATGAAACCCTATAAGTTTCTGATGTTCACCATTTGACTTTGGTGATGAGAACTCTTCTTTCTGGGTCGTTAGTAACTGGGTCTTTAGCCCCCGAAGGAGCGATGGCCAGGCTGTATCTCTATGGGGGCCGCTTTCCCGGAGGATGGCTGAGGGCTCGGGCTGGAAGCATGGCTACTCTCGCTTCAGGCTCCTGGGCTGTCTCCATCAGGGTAGGAGGGGAGAAAGTGGTCAAGGTGGTGGTAGTGGCTTGACTCGCTTTTCAGGCTGCCTCCTGTCTCTCCCTCAGGGTGACATGCTGCTTCAGCTAGACTGGTTTGCCTGTCTTGTAAATGGCAGTTGGCTGACAGTGGGTGGGGGTGACCAGCCCCTTCTTCACAACAGTCATCTTCCTGGTTGTGAGGAATGCGCTGACAGCAGGACCAGTGGTCTGGATACCACCACCTTTGTGGCTCTTTTCCTGTTTACTAATCTGGGGGTAATTCACATTACTATGCTGGGCCTCAGTGTCCTACTCTGTCAAATAAGAGTTGATGTAGATATCTCTACGGAGCTCTTGGTTTCTAGACCCTAGACAGGAAGACTCTGACTGAAACTCTCAGGCTGTAGTCTTTCTTGTGTCCAGAGGATGGTGCTCTTGGCTTAAAGAGGTCTTGATCACCATTCAAGCCTACTTTTAAAAACAGCAATCAACTCTTACCTAGCTTGGAGGTGTTTCAGGATCTTTTCAGTTTTAATCTAGCATAGGATCATAGGTTTGGACCTGCGCCATTAAGGGTTAATGAGCCCAACCCCTTCATCTTTACATTCATTTAGCAATCAGAGGATCCAGGGAGTGTGTGAATTGCCCAAGACAGCACAAGTGACTGGAATTCAAACCCAGGTTTTTGGTCTCCAGTCCAGTGCTTTTTCCTCTTCTCTCCCTCTCCCTCTCCCTGTCCTTATCCCTGAGCCCTAGTCCTTTCTCCTGCTTCCTCCTCCCCAAAGTAAACTTAAATTCTATTCCCCTACAATAACAAGGATTAAAAATCAAAAACTTTTTTTTCTCCTTTATCTCATGCTATTCAGAAATGCACTGCCCACACATTTCCTCTTTAACTTAACTGGAAAAGAGCTGAGGGAATTGTTGATTTAAGGAAAAAACAATAGAAACAGTGACAGACCTGGATTTAGGAGACCTGGGAGATCTGAAGATGAAGCCTCTGGCATTTACTAGCTGTGTTACCCTGGACAAGTCACTTAACTTTTCTGAGTCTCAGTCTACTCCTCTGTAAAATAGTGGTAATGACATTTTATAGGGGACAGAGCCGGAAGTGGCTTTAAAGATAATCTAGTCCAAAGAGGATTGAGTTAAAATTTGAGTTCTACTTACCTTTGTGACCTGGGAAGAGGTGCTTAGCTTCTCTGGACCCCAATTTCCTCATGAATGAATCAAAAGCCTCTTATGAAGTCCTTACTATATGCATGAACCATGGTAAGTGAGGTGATAAAATAGAAAAATTGAGTTAGTTCCTGATTTCAAAAATGCTATGTTCTAACAGGGGAAGGCATCATACATATGGAAGGGGTGTCTAGGGAGGGATCTTTTTTTTACAGGAGTGACAGAAATGGTGAGTGGAGTCATAGTTCAACTGATTAACATATCCTTCATAAGAACGATAGTGTCCATATGATGTTCCTGGAGGTAGAGGGGAAGAAAGTAGGGATGGAGTCAAAGTTTATGGTATATCTGAAGGAATAGCATTTGAAGATAGCTGGGGAACAGCAGCAAGGGGGTCTGGGTCAGCATAGAAATAGCAAAATAATAGAGTTGGTAGAAATAAATTATGTAGGGGGTATGCTGGAGCCAGCTCTAACTGGCTCCTTAGAGACTGATGGTTAAATTTTCAGTGAAAGCATTTGAAGGAAGTTGCCTTTAGCATAGTGATGTCATTTTGGTCCTCTTCAAGAAACCTACCAATAGTCTGAGTACCGTGTGATGCAAGCTTAAGTGGCAATAACCATTTGAGAATCAGAAGGCTATAGATTCTCATTCCTTCCATTTGAAAAATAAATGTCAAACCTTGGGGAACTGCTGTCAGACCTGACCTACCCCCAAACCCCGCAGCCCTGGAGTATTGTAGTATTCTCTGTTCTATACCCAGGCATGTGGGATAAGACTGGGTTCAGTATGGACTTTAGTGAGAAGAGTTAAGCTTCCTTTTGTCATACTTTTCAGCTCCTTAATTCCATGCCCTGGCAATCTGGCAATGATTTTATTTATAGATTAGATCATGGCTCACATCCAAGGTTTCTCCAAAAAGTGGTAAAAAGGAATATACTCTATGCAGTGTACACTACAAATCAGCGATGGACAAGGTAATTTGTTCCTCCACACAATAGGAATGCTAAATACAGGATACTCACAAGTGGTTATTTGATAAGAACAAACTTAAAATAAGATTTCAGTAAGAGCTTATAACTACAATTATTATATGCTAGGAGGCTGATAACTTAAATCTCATTAGAACAAAAAGCAGTTTGCAGTACTGTCAATCTAGCATTTCACATTTCAGCTTAACTCTCACCATGCATACAACTCCCAGGGCATCTGTAGGTAAAAAGACTCAGTTTGGGTCTATTCTCTGACTGACGATTGTTTTCTCCAAGTAGAGCTGGTGCAGTCTACTAGGGACTCCTCTGAAGGCTATTGCTCAGCTCTGACTTGGTGGGATCCAGGACTTTTGATTTTCTGTAACTCTAAAGGTAACTTTTAAGACTAGACATGTCTACCTTAAAAATTATGGTTAATTATCTACTCAGGAAACAGAGGAGTCAGTACTGGGTCCAGGTACTACAAGCTCCCCTAGTTGAGTTCATACTCCACGTGGGAATGGCAATTGGGTCTGGGAAGGGAACTCATCTCTTGACTTCCTCACAAGGAGTCAAGGGCTGGGGTACTTTACTTGACCCAGAAGGACGTTCAAGGAAAGTGAATGACCCTGAAACTCTCTTCTTTTAACTGATAGAGCATCCCACCCTCCTGATGCTTTTCCTGGGCTGAGGGATGAGCAAAGGACTATTCAGGATTTACCACATTATACTAAAAAGCCACATCTTTCAGCTTTGGGTCACCACATTACCAGAAGTAAGTCCTAAATCTCTTTCATAGGCAATTGGAATGAGGAAGGACAACTTTTCTTATGTTCCATGTGCTGACTTTATATACACCGATTCAACTTCTGTTACAGAAATGCCTCAACAGTACCTAATGACCCTTAAGTCTAATGATTTCTTAGACTTAAAGCTGTGTGATTACATCATTGAATCATAGAATTGGAAAGGACTTGAATAGAATTCCTCTATGGATGAAATTCATCTGTGTCTGTAAAGAAACATCTGTATAAACTCACGAATTGGCTCATAGATACCATTGGGTTAGACATCACTCACATACATCGTTTTATTGGATCTTTACAGTGACTGAGCAAGATAGATAGACTACATATTTTTCACTCTTGAGAAGTTTCAACTTGTCTAAGATCACTCAGCTAGTGTGGACAGAACTGAGAATTGGACTTCTTATTTGGATCCAGCAAATTTTACACTCTGCCAGGCTGCCAGTTATATTAGAGAAGTTGGAAGGATGAAGCCAATCAGAACCAAATTCAATAAATGTCTGAGAAGCACCTACTAGGTACAATGTGCTGTGCTAGGGCTAGGGATGTGAAGAAGAAATGAAAAAAAAAGGGTCCTTGGCTTCAAGAAGCTTACATTCTTTGAGGGGTAACTTTTATTTTTATATTACCTTCAATTCTGAATATACCTTCTACCCATCTCTTCCCCATAAAAACATTTCTTATAACAAAAAAGTAAAAATTACAAACAAGGCAAAAACTAAACAATCCAGCAGCCAAGTCTGACAGTATATTCAATATTCTGCACCCATGGCCCCCTGTTTATGAAAAGAAGGGAGTTGATTTTTTAAAATCTTTTCTTTATAGATATGCCTGCTCATTAAGATCTATGCTTCCCATTTTCACTAGTCATTGTGTCTGTATTTTCTTGGTTTTCCTCCTGTTATTTCACTCTCTTTCAGTTCATATAGATTGTCTTCTCATATTTCTCTAAATCCTCAAAATTCATTATTTCTTGCAGCACAGTATTCCATTATATTAATTTACGATGTTCCCCAAATTGATGGATGTTGATTTAATTGTCCTTTTTATGCTACTCCCAAAAATGCTGTTATGAAGATTTTGGTGTAAACGAGTCTTTTCTGTCTTTGCCCCCTTGGGGTGGAAGCCCAGGAATGGGATCTCTGGGTCAAAGGTCACAAATATTTTAGTAAGCTTCTGAGTACAATTTCACATTGCTTTCCAGAATGACTGGACTAAGTCATAGTTCCACTATTATGCATTTTAATGACTGGTCTTTTATCAACCTTTACAGAATTGTGGTCAATTAGGTGGCATAGTAGATAGAGTACTAGGCCTGGAATCAGGAACACCTGAGTTCAAATCCAGCCTCAGACATTTACTAGCTATGTGACCCTGGGCAAATCACTTAATTCTGGTTTCCTCAGTTCCTCATCTGTAAACATGAGTTGGAGAAGGAAGTGGCAAACCACCCTGGCATCTTTGCCAAGAAAACTCAAAACAGGGTCACAAAGAATCAGACATGACTGAAAAACGACTGAACAAAAAAAACAAGAGAATTGAGGATTCTCATTTCTTTTGCTTTACTGATTTATCAGGTGTTAAATGAGATCTTAAAGTTGTTTTGACTTCCATTACTCTTATTATTAGCGATTTGGAGTAATCTTTCATATGGTTATAAATAAAGAAACTTTTAAAATTTTATTTAAGGTAAACAATATATTAAAGGCTAAGTATATGTACAATAATTTGAGAAGAAGGGAACAAGCATTAACAACTAAGGGGATCAGAAAAGGCTTCCCATAGGCTTTGGATGTGACATAAGCCTTGAAGGGATTCTATGAGGTAGAACTGAGGAGGGAGTAGATTCCAGGTATGAGGGAGTGTACAAAGTTATGGAAGCTACTGTGACTAGAACACAGAATACATGACAGGGAGCAGTAAGAAACATCTGGGAAACTAGTCTGAAGCAAGGATCAAGATTTTAAATGAAACATTTATATTTTACCCTATGGCCACTGAAGATTCTTCAACCTAGAAGTTACATGGCTACACATGCTTTAAGAAAATTAATTTTTTAGCGGGGGCGGGGGAGGTGGAGCTGTGGAGAATGAATCGATGTAGGGAGAGAGTAAGCTGGAAGATAAATTGGCAGCGATTACAGTTTTCCAAGTATAACCAGCAGGTGTCAGTGTGAAGCAAGGTTTGGGCCAACTCACATTGAGAGTTACACAAAGCTAGATATGATGAAGGTCTGAGCTAGGATAGTGACTGCGTAAGTGAGAGAATGGTATAAATATGAATTATATTGTGGAGGTATAATTAATAAGACTTAGCAACTAATTGGGTATGAAAAGTTGGAGATGGAGATTACAGGAAAAACTGAAGGCCCTTGAGGCAAATGGAACTAATCTGGAAAAGTGACATGCATCCGGCAAAAGAACTAATAAAAGCAAAAATAGAATGATTTTATACACGCACACACACACACACACACACACACAAGCATATTTGTGTCTAATGGTAGCCATCTCTAGGGTGGGGAAGCAGAAAAAAAAGAAATTTATGTGATAATTTTATCATATATTTAAAAGGAATGGTGAGTTGTACATAATAGATTTGCAGTTTTGTATGCAATTATCTTTTTAAAAAAATTATAACATGTTACAGAAATGCTTGTTTTAGTCTGTAAATTTAAAAAAGATAAAAAAGTGTCATGGAGGAAATAAACCTTCAAAAACAAGATGGAGATCAACAGGGCATTTTGCAGGTCACAGGAATGGTAGGGGCAAAGACTCAGTGTAGAGCACAGAGAAAATAACATTGGGACAGTCCAAAGGTATTCTTAATGCTTCGCAGTGTATAAACTTCAACAATATAAGACTTGTATCCAAACAGAATTCCTTTCCTTATACTTATGTGGCCTTAGGTCAATGTCTTCCCCTTTCTGGGTCAGTTTCTTTATCTGTAAAAAGATTTTTTTAAAACAATTGGAATAATTTAATAGACAAAATGCCGTTCAGAGGTGAAGGTGCAGTCAAGTTTTTAAACCAATTTTAGTCATTGCAAACATAAAATAGCTTCTTTTTCTGATTTTGGCCCTAAGAACCAGAGAGCCGTAAACCACAGCCTCCTCAAAGAGCCCACATTTTTAGAAACTGGAGGAGGTGGGGTCATTACTGCTTGGCCTTCTCTTGTCACCTGTCCTACTTTTCCTTCTGAAATCTTTGTCTTCAGGTCCTAAATCCTCTATGTTCCTGTTCTCCTCGAATTATATTTACTTTTTCTCTTGCTGTTTTCCCTTGATTACCTCTAATATTTCTTCCACTTACAGTGCCTAGGATCCCACATGAACTCAAACGTCTTCTCAGTCACTGGGGTTTGACCTGGACACTTTTGTTGACCAAGTTGTGTTATTTCTCTCTATTCCTCCAGGGTTCTCTTGTATTGAATTTGCTCCATGCTCTAGTCTAGACTCTGCCACTAAGTCTCTGACATTGGAAAAATCCATTCTTCTCTCTGGCCCTCAGTTCTCTCCTCTGTTTAAATGAGAGCATTGAACTAGATCTCTAATGCATTGTTTACCTCTGACATTCTGTTATTCAATTACTCTCTTCAAGCCAGTTTGATATAGAAGATTTATAGGGATGGAAATTTCTTTAATTTTTTTGGTGGGGGGAGGAAGTGGGAGGTGAAACTAAGGGCAAGCAATGTTCTACAATCATCATAAAAAAGTGGTTTACAGAGTTTACTCAAATCTTCAGAATCAAAGTTTTATTTCTCCACTGTTATGTTTACACAAGCAGGGTACATTTTAGTCTTTCTTTTTTCCAAAACCGAGTCTACCAAATGCTGAATCATTCAATAACAAATATATTAAGCACCATTTGTGAGCAGATCACTGCTTTGGACTCTGGGAGAGATACAAATTATAGACGATGACTTTTAGTCTGTTAGGGGAGCAACGCAATGGTACATAATGAGTTTAAGATGGCCATGAGACATCATGGAGGATAGGGATGCGGGAGGGAATGTTATGAGGGCAGTTGGAAATTCAGATAAGGCATTTAAAGAAAGGGAAAAGCCAAAAGTATAAAGAAAAAAGTAACTGGGTTTGCTTTGTGTCAGTTGTAACTTCATACATTGGCTTAAATCAGTGGTTCTCAACCTTCCTAATGCCACGACCCTTTAATACAGTTCCTCATGTTGTGGTGACCTCTAACCATAAAATTATTCTCATTGCTACTTCATAACTGTAATTTTGCTACTGTTATGAATCATAATGTAAATATCTGATATGTAGGATGTATTTTCATTGTTACAAATTGAACATAACCCACAGGTTGAGAACCGCTGGCTTAAATGATGTGTCAAATTTAATTTTATTCTTAGTAACCACCATTTTGAATATCAAAGCTGGAATTTTTCTTCAGCTCCCGAATCTGAAGAAAATGATAAATATTTATTAAATACCTAACATGTGCAGAGCAACGTGCTAGACTTTGAGGAGAGAGATACACAAAGTTAAGATGAGACATGGTTCCTGCCCTCAGGAAGCTTATGTTCTTGTAGGTGTGTAAGAAAACTCAAGTTTAGTCATTTGTATGCAAAATTACATGGTCTAGCAATATTGTTTTAAGAACAACTTTGAGTGAATAAGTTATTTTGTTGATTATAAGTATCTAAATTAACTATTAAGGCATATGAAGAAAAGTACTTATCGGTGTGCAAAGAAAGAACTGATAAATAGAAGTATTTAGAGAATAATTTCACATATATACATACACAATACATACATAATACACACATTTATATCTATTGGCAGTCATCTCTTGGTTGGGGGGAGAGAAGAAAAAAATTTACATGATAATTTTGTTGTATATTTAAAAGGAATAGCAAGTTGTATGTGGTAGATTTGCAGTTTCATGTACAATCATATTTTTAATACTATGTTATAGAAATGCTTGGTTTATTTCATAAACTAAAAATATAATTAAAAAACAATCATGTGGTCCATGAGGCAGCATGGCGTAATGCATAGAACAGGCCTTGGAGGTCTCAGGAAGAATGAGTTCAAATCTCACTCCTGGTATATACTGACTGGGACCCTGAGTGAATGCTCTAGGTCAGTGGTTCTCAACCTTCCTAATGCTGCGACCCTTTAATACTTGTATGTGGGAGTATCTGCGTGTGGGCGGACACACCTGGAGATGGATAGAGGTTCCTAAGACCATTGGAAATGTGTGTTTTCTGATGGTCTTAGGTCACCCCTGTGAAAGGGTCGTTTGCGACCCACTGGTTGAGCTGCTGCTCTAGGTTATGTTGCAGAAAAGGTGCTGATCTCTATTAGAAGCAGGAATTTCCTCATTTGGGAGTTCAATATACCAGTGAAATCCTAGATCTCCAGTCCCTACCACTCCCCCTATTGTGTAAGTGTATCAGAGAGTGACAAAACCCAGTATTGTTTGTGGTCTGAATAGGAGGTCTGTTATTAACTGGGGGTGATCAGGGAAGGCTGGTTGAAGGAGGAAGCATTTGAGTTGAGTTTTACAGAATGGGTAGAATTAGAGAATCCAACAGATGGGAGAGAGGGGGCATAGCTCTAATCATGTCACACATGTCCCTCAATACAAACACAATAAACTTCATTGGTTCCTTTCTGCTTCCTGGATAAAAATATGAGCTTCTGTTTGGCCTCGATTGTGCCCTTTACAACCTGTTCCCTTCCTACCTTTCTGGTCACTGGATGGACCTCCCTCCTTCTTCACACTCCATTGGTCTCAGATGCCACAGTGCATCCCCCCATCCTGTGTCTTTCCACTGTTTTTCCTTCATGTCTAGAATGGTCTTTCTTCCTTCTGTCTCTTGGCTTCTCTAGCTTCCTTCAAGATTCAGCTTAGATCCCACCTTCTGTAATAGGCCTTCCCTGGTCCCCCAGAAGCTACCCCCTTCCCTCTGAGATTACCCTCTATTTTCACAGTACTCTGTAGATCTTGAAGGTATAGGGTTGTTTGCAGGATGTCTCCCCCAGACATGGAGCCTGATCTGTAGGAAGCGTTTAATGCTTACTCATACTAGACGGTGAGGTAGTACAGTGGATCAAGGACAGGACCTGGAATCCAGAAGACCTGAGTTTGAATCCTTCCTCAGACATTTTTCACCAGCAATATAACCCTGGACAAGGTACCTAACTCTTCTTTGCCTCAGTCTCCTCATCTCTAAAATGGGGACAGTAATAGCACTCACCTCACAGGATTGTGAGGATCAAATGAGTTAACACATCTAAAGTGCTTTGCAAATCTTAAGAAGTGCTATATAAGTGCTGGCTTTTGTTGTCATGATTAATAGTAATAGTGCTTGTTGACTGACTGGCTCACTGTGTGTGCCAAGGGAGAGGGGCTCCGCAGACCTGGTTGTCTAGTTGAAGGGATAGTTATGGCCATTTGCTTTGGGCAGAACAAGTTCCTGTTTTGGATCACTTGGACATTCCCTGACAACTAAATTCCAGAACGCATATTTCAAACTTAATTGTATTCTGAGGTGACTCACCTTATCATTAATGAAACATACAGCAGCACCAGATTATTCTGACAACACTATCAAAATCTGAAACAGGGTTAGTTTGTCACGTCTTGTTCTTAGTGAGATTGTGCTGGGCTGCATTCTGATGGCTGCTCATACCTTGCATAAATGCTTGCAAATAACCCACTTCGAATTTTTTCCTGGATACTGACTTCAGGCTAAAGTGCTATTTTTCACTCTTTGGAAAGTTGAGAGATTTCCCCCTCTGGATACATTTCCCATGGAAATAATTTATCAAATACTTCTGACAGCAGTCATGTAAAATTTCTCTGCACTTGGAGATGAATTTTATCTTGACATGTAGACCTGAGCCCACTTGAAAGCATCTTAATGCTCTCTTATTATCTCTCCATATATCCCAGACTTCAATTTCACATTGGCTCCTTTTGTACTGCCCTCACCACTTTGAAGATTATTCATTTTCACAGGGAAGGTGGAAAGAAAATTTAAGTCTAGTCATCCCATGTTCCCTCTGTAATCTGTTAGCGTTATTCCATTAACTCAATGGCAGAAAGCAAACTCATCCTTTGGGGTCATAGATTTAGAGCTAGATGGGGCCTTTGAGACCCTCGCATCCAATGCCCTTATTTTTACAAATGAGGAAACTGAGGCAAGCACAAATTAAGTTATCACATACTATTATTTTGTCTTTCTTTTTTTGGATAATTCAACTTCACCATGGCAGTTCCAATATTGACCTGTATGTCTGTGTCCCCTTTTTAGCTTTTTCCTTCTCTCTTCTGTGTACTTTAATGATTCATTATCTTTTCTTCCCACACTTTTTATATAATGTCACTGTGACTAGATCTCCATTTTCCCCAATTGTTATCCTTTTCTTCCCCAAAGAAAGAAAGCAGAAAGGACTTTCCTCATAACAAGTAAGTATAATTAAACAAACAAAAAAACCCAACTATTGACTGGATTGAAAATGCATATCTCATTCTGAACTTCTGGCCCATCACATCTCAGTCAAGAGGTGGGAAGCTTGGTTCATCATCCATCTCTTGAAGTTATGATTGGTCATGATGTTGACCATTGTTCTTAAGTCTTTCACAGTCATTTTCTGTTACAATGCTGTAGTTGTTACATAAATTGTTTTCTGGGCTCTTTTCACTTCACGTTGCATGAATTCATCCAATTCTCCCTAGTTTTCTCTGTCCTCATTCCTCTCATAATTTCTTACAATACAATAATATTCCATTGTATTCACATGCCATTTTTGTTCAACCATTCCCCAAGGGATGGCCATTCCATTAGATTCTAGTTCTTTGCAATAATAAAGTCTTTGTAATAAATATTTTTATGAGTCCTTTCCCTCTATGTTTTGCCTCTTCAGGGTATAAGCTTAGTAGTAGTACTCTTGGTTAAAGTAACGTACAATTTCTTGAATTTTTCAGTGAACTTCTAAATTGTATTCCAGTAGTCTTCTAATTGTGTTCCTTGCCTCAAGTGTTTTCCCATCCATCTTCCACTCATCTACCAATTTGGTTTTCCTAAAGCATAGATCTAGCTTGGTCAACCTCCCTGCTACATTCTTATTACTTCCAGGAAAGTTTGCAGGTTAGAATTTAAAGTCTTCCACAACCTGACTGTTTCCTACCTTTTTTTCTCTTAAACAATGTTTATACTGATATCTTTTTACATTATTACAGTCTTCCAAAGTTTTCTTCCCTCCTCTCCTCACAGACAGCCATCCCATATAACAAGCCATATATTTTTAGCATAGTGCTTAGCCCTAGAACATATTCACTTTCAGTGAGTGCTTGTTGACCTAGAGTTATTTTAATCTGCATTGCTCCTATTATTAATGATATGGAACATTTTTTCATCTGGTTGTTGATAGTTAATTTTCTTCATTTGAGAACTGCCTCTTCATATCCTTTGCCCAGTTGGGAACTGATTTTCATTTATTGGTAACTGGTTCTTGTTTTTATATATATTTCCATCAGTTCACTACAGATCTCGGGTAGCAAACCTTAATCAGAGGACTTCGTTTTTTATTACTCAGGATCCAGCTTCCTTACAGGGGATTTTGTCATTTACATCCTTACAATCACATTTATTTCTGCAGCTATTTTCCCCTTTTTATTGCAATGATTTGTCATCTTATTGTCAGAATTTTATTTATGGAAAATGGTTCTGTAAACCGGGAAATCTGAGAACTCTTGGGTTTTTTTGAGAACATAAAAGAGTGAATAGTGGTAGTCATAGTTCAGTTGTGTCCAACTCTTCATGACCCCATTTGGGGTTTTCTTGGTAAAGATATTAGAGTGGTTCGCCATTTCCTTCCCCAGTTCATTTTGCAGATGAGGAAACTAAGGTAAATGGGGTTAGGTGACTTGTCCAGGGCCACATAGTTAATAAGTGTCTGAGTTCTGATTTGAGCTCAAGTCTTCCTAACTCCAGACCCAGTGCTCTACCCACTGTGCTAGCTAGCTGCTGAATGGTGGTAGCAGCATTGCTAAGTACATTGCTAAATGTACTCCAGAATTTTATGACTCAGCAATAATAAACTTACAACAATCTTGTGAGCTAGGCAATACAATATTATTTGCATTATTTCTTTATACAGATAAAGAAACTGAAGAGAGAGACTCATGAATCAGTAAGTGTTAGAAGCAGGATATGAATTCAGTCTCCTGACTCTAAATGTTCTTCTCTCTTGGTGGCTCTGAGGATTCTGTGCCTCCTGTGTTCCAGGCTCTGGGGTTACAAAGACACACACACACACACACACACACACACACACACACACACACACACACACGTGTTTATAAAAGGAATACAAGTAATTTGAGTGTGGAGGATCCTAGCTTGCTGAGAGGGATGATTAGGGAAAATCTCATACAGAAGGTGGTAATGTAGATAAGATATGAAAGAAACCAGAGATTCTATGTGTTAGAGTGAGTAGGGATTTCATTCTGGGTATGGGGAATGGTCTATGTCTATGCAAAGCAGGGAGACAGGAGGTTAAAGGTGCTTTATGAGCAAGAGAGTCAATTTTCCCAGACTGTAGAGTGAGTGCAGGGACATAAAATATAACAAGCCTGAAAATGCAGGTTGGCGCCAGGTTGTGATGGGCTTTAAATGCCAAACAGAAGTTTCTACGGGATCTTAGGGGTAACAAGGATCCCTTCTTGAGCTGGGGAGTAAAAAGGTCAGATCTATATTTTAGAATGATTGCTATGGCTGCTCAAAGGGGAATGGAGCTCAGAGAGGAGACATTTGAGACAAAGAGAATGATCAGGAGCCCATTAAAATAGTTTAGGTGAGAGGAGAGGATGGCCTAAACTAGTGTGTTGGTTCTGTGAATAGAAAGAAAAGGATGAACATGAAAAAAACAACTGAAGATGGAAGCAATGTGATGGGGCAACTGTTTGAATATTTGGGGTGAGGGAAAGTGAGCAGGAAAGGGTTACATTGGGCTTATGAACTAGTGTGATTGGAAGGATGGTGGTGCCCTCAGCAAAGAGAGTAAAGTTCAGAAGGGGGGAGGTTTTTTGGGGAAAAAGAATGCATTTTGTTTTAGACATTTGGAGTTTAAGATACCTATTGGACTTCCAGTTCAAAATGTCCAATAGTGTGACAGCTAGGTGTTGCAGTCAATAGAGCAGCAGCCCTGGAGTCAGGAGGACTAGCCTCAGACACTTGACAGTGGCAGTGTGACCTTAGGCAAGTCACTTAACCCCCAATTGCCTTGCCTTCCCCCCTCCAAATAAAACAAAACAAAAAAGTAATAAAATGTCCAATAGGCAGTTGGTGAGAGGCTAGGGCTGGATAGATGTGGAAATCGCCTACATAGAGATGAGTCCATGGGAGCTTATTAGGTCACATATGTGAGAAGGCATTATATAGAGATGGATGGAGCACACCTGGAATTAGGGGGTGTGATATGGGTGATGGTCCAGCAAAGGAGACTATGGAGAAGCGGCCAAATTGAGAGGGGACCAAGTCAAAACAGTATCATGGAAACCAAGAAGGACTGAGTATCCAGGAGAAGAAAGTAATCCATTCAAAGAGAAGTCGAGAAGGATGAGGACTGAGGACAGATCTTTCCATGCTGGGGTACATCCTATAAAATAGCTTGGGGCTTCAGCCTGGGAGAGTTTGAAGGGGTGGGGGACCATGTCTGGCACTTCAAGTTGGAAGTTTGACCCTGTGACTGGTGAGTCACTGAGACAGTTTCTCATCGCTCTTATTGCTACAAGGAAGATACGATAAAGTAGGTTATTATTTCTTTTTATGAGGGACACCATCTCCAGTCATCCTGAGATATATCTTGCAACTGGACCCAGATGACTCAGGAGGAGAAAGTGAGGCTGGTGACTTTGCACAGCCCTTCTCTACTTAAATCCAGTTCACTTGCAAGTCATGGCATCATCTTCCTGATGTCATGGTCCCCTTTGAGAACAAAGGACAAAAAATAGCAATCTTTTCATAATGATCTGAAAATACCTGATTTCTTTTTAGTAAATGAGTACAAATTGTGAATAAATCATCTTGCTTTCTGAAGCCTCTAAATGAAGTAAAAAGAAATGATGCCATTTCCTCCCCTCTCTCATTTTGAGCACCAATTTTTTTTCCTGATTCATCCTTGCATTCTCTGGAGCAGGTGATAGGGAAGTATTGACAAGGGTCATGGCTATAGTTCAGTGTCTAGGGGGACAATTTTATGAGAATTTCACTACTGAATCTTCTATGAAAGATGAATGTGATTGAAGCAAAGACATATATCTACATGCATGTATATATGTATACATGCACATTCACATACACATATATGGGCATATTAATTTCAAAACATACTCTTCTCTCCAATCTAGTGTGTTTTCCCTTTAAACAACGATTTAAAAGGAGAAAGAGAAAACAGTTCAATAAAATTAACACATCAATTATGCTTGAGAGTACATATAAGATTTCACACATTATTCCCCATCACTACAATCAAGAAGAGAGATTTTTTCTGAATTCTTCTCTAGGACCAATGTTAGTCATTATAATTTCAAAGCATTCTGTTTTGGTTTTATAGGTATTTCTCTTTACACATTTCTTTTGATTCTGGTTATTTCTCTTTCCATCATTTCATACAAATTATCCCTCATACCTCTGAATTCTTTACCTTCATTGTTTCATACAATGCAATAATATTCAAAATTACATTAACATACTATAATTTGTTTAGACATTCCCCCAACTACTTTTTTTTTTCAGTTCATTCCTACCACAAAAAGTGGTACCCTGATTATTTTGGTATATATGGGATCTTTTTTTTTTTGTCTTTGATCTCTTTGGGGAGATATGCTTAGCCATGGGATCTCTGGTTCCATTTTAATTACTTTCATCATGTGATTTCCAATTGCTTTCCAGAATAGTTGGGTCAAGTTGATCCATTGACAATATATGAATGTCCTTCTCTTTCCCTCAATCCTCTCAACACGATCTATTCTGATCTATTTCCATCTTTGTTCATTTTCTTCAATTAGCTTCAGGTGTAGTAAATTTTTAGCGTTATTTTGATGGGTATTTCTCTTACTATTAGTGATTTGGAGCAGTCTTTTATACATTTGTCAATTGGTTATAATTCTTTTGAAAACTGTTGATAAAAAATGTTTATGTAATTGACTTGAACTGAACTGACTATTCACATTCATTGGGGGATGGCTCTTGTTCATAATTCTTGCGTTAACTTCTTTTATATCTTAACTCTAGGACACTTTTAAGAGATATTTGATGCAAAGATTCCCCCCACCCCATTAACCATGTCCTTTCTTATTCTAGCTATGTTGATTTTGTTCTGCAAATGTTTTCAATTTCTTCTATTCAGAATTTCATCAAAATCACAATTTTTTATTTGTTTCTGCCCATTTAGTTAAGAATTTCCCCCTTATCAATGTCCATTAATTGGGGAATGGCTGAACAAACTGTGATATATGAATGGAATGTTATTGTGAAATAAGAAATGATGAACAGGTGAATTTCAGAAAAAAACCTGGACTTATATGAATTGATGCAAAATGAAATGAACAGAACTAGGAGAACATTGTATACAGTAACAGCAACATTGTGTGATGATCAGCTATGAATAGCTTAGCTCTTCTCAGTGACATAATGATCCAAGGCAATTACAAAGAACTCTTGATGGGAAATGCTATTCACATCAGGAAAAAAAACTGATGGAGGCTGAATGCAGATGGAAGCACACTATTTTCACTTTTTTTGGTGTTTTTTCCTTTTGGTCTGTTTCTTCTTTCACAATGTCACTAATAAAGAAATATGTTTTACATAATTGTACACACATAACCTTTATCAGATTGCTTACTGTCTTAGGAAGAGAAAAGGGGAAAGAGAAAAATTTAGAACTCAAAATTTCATAAAAATAAATGTTAAAAATTGTCCTTACATATAATTGGAAAAAAATAAAATAGTATTAAAAAAAGAATTTTTCCCTTTACTATAGTTGTGAAAGATATCTATTCATTTTTCTCTATTTAAAAAAAATGATGTGACCTTTACGTATTAACCATTTATAAGGAACCAATATGGTACATGTGTGAATTGCTACTCTCAGACTTTTTTCACTCTAAATCGCATTCCATTTTTTACAAGTCGTTATCAAATAGGGAGATATTAAAATAGTTTGTATGCTCATGTTTATTGTACACTGGGTTATTAACTTTGGTTGTGTCTGATTCTTACTTATCCAGTCTATTGCAATTATTCCTTTTCTTTTAATTTAATTTCTTTCCTTTTCTCAAAACTATTCCAATAGTTTTCCTAATTGCTGATTTATAGTATAATTTGAAGCCTAGCAGTATCAGTTCCCCTTCATAATTACTTTTTCCCATTATCTTCTCAATTCCTTCAAATGAATTATGGTTGGGTTTAGCTCTCTAAAATCTCCCTTTGTTAACATGACTGGGATAGCACTAAATCTGTAACTAATTTAGTCAGTAGTACCATTTTTATTATATTTGTGAAGCCCAACTATGAGCAATGCATATCTCTTTAATCAGTCATCATTCTTGACACCCCGGAGAAACTTCCACTTTGGAGTCCTGTTCTACTCATTGGCTCTGTGACCATATGCCTGTTTTGGGAGGTGCCTTGCTTCCCTTCAGTCACAACTTAACTTTCCAGGTGCCATCTTTCCTCCTCCTCCTCCTTTCCAACCACATCACCAACCTCCAGAACCTCCTGCCCTGAGTGGTGACTGGTGACTGCCTTCCATGACCATCCTCTCAGGAAGAGTTCCAATCATGTTCCACTTTACACATGATTTGAACCTCTGTACTTCTTCACTTTCTCCTCACTGGGATCCTCCCTAACCCTTCCAACTTTTCAGCTCTTCTATATATTTTCTTCCATCATTTGACTGCAAGATCTCTAAGGGCAAGAATTGTCCTTTTTATTGTGTTTGCATCCTTATACCAAGGCACACTGCCTGGTGCTTTGCAAATGCTTAATAAATCCTCATTCATTCATTCATTCATTCATTCAGATGTTTTGAGTGTGTCTTGGTAGATTGATTACTAGAAGTTTTGTGTACTTTATTTTTATTTTGAACGGGATTTTCCTTTGTATTATTTCCTCTTGAATTTTGTCATTTCCATACAAGATACCAGAAATGTTTTGGTTCAGATAGCTTAAAGTTACACTAAAACTTTTGGGACACATATAGAAATGCTGTTATTTCTATGATTTCTCTTGGATTTTACAATTGGTATGTATAAATTCTGATGGTTTCTTTACATTTATTTTGTAGGAACAGCTAGATAGCAAAGTGAATAGAGTGCTGGGCCTGGAGTCAGGAAGACCTGAGCTCAAATCTAATCTCAAACACTTACTAACTGTGTGACCTTGGGCAAGTCACTTAACCTTATTTGCCTCAGTTCTTTACCTGTAACATGAGCTGAAGAAGCAAATAGCAAACCACTCCAATATTTTTGCCAAGAAAACCCCAGATGGGGTCATGAAGAGTTGGACATGACTTAAATAACAGTTTTATATCATTTTTTGAAAAAGCTATCATCTCATTAAGTTTCTCTGTGGTTTTAAAAGTAAGCCATGATATCAAATGCAAATAGCACAATTTTGTCAGTGTTTATGCATTTGATTTGTTCTCTCATCTTACTGCTATTATCAGCATAATTGGTTTTGGTTGTTTTTGTTTAACATGATTAATTATATTAATTCTGAGCCAGCTTTGTGTATTTGGTACAAATCCAAAGTGGTCATAGTGAATAATTTTCGGATATGTTTCTACAATCTTCTATTGCTAGGATTTCATTTAGAAATTTCCACCAATATTCATTTATGACATTGGTTTCTTAATTCTTTTTCTTTGCTTCAGCCTTCCCTGATTTACCTGATATTTACCTCAAAAAAAGGAGCTTGGTAGACAATTTATTTTTCAATTTTTGAGAGTAATTCTTTTGTAGCATAGAAATTGACTTCAAATATTTGTTAGTTTCCCTATAAATGCATCTATAAATGCATTTCCTCTTTTGGTAGTCCATTTATATCTTGTTTAATTTCATTTTCTGATATTGGGTTGTTTTAGAACTTTATTTCATCTTCTATTGATTTAGATATTTTATATTTGTGTGGGGACCCCATTTTAGAAGTGGTACTGACAAACTGGAGTGTTTCTCAAGGAAAGTAACTCATTAGTTGAAGGACCTCATGGTATTTAGCCTGGAGAAGAGAAGATTTGTGATGACTGTGTTCAAATTCTTGAAGAGGTGTCATGTGGAAGAGAAATTATATTTGTTCTAGGGGAGGAAAGAACCAGGTATAATGAATGTGGAAGCTGAAGAAAGACTTTGACTTGATGTAAGAGAACTTTTTTTTTAAACAGTCATCTACATCCAAGAATGGACTGAACTTCAAAGGAGATGGAAGATTCAGAAAGTCAGGCATACCCATGCCTGGAGAGGTCAAGCCATGCGGTCCATAGAAACATCAATGTAGAGGTGGAAGGACTTTGGAGACTGATTAGTCCAACTTCCTTGTTTTATAGATGAGGAAACTGAAGCCCAGGGGGATCGGGAATTGCTCGAGGCCATGGTAATAAGCATTTTGATAGGATTTGAATCCCAATTCCATAGCCAGTGTTATTTCCACTTTACCATAGTGCCTCCCAGGGCTGTTTCGAGAAGTAGATGGGATTCCCGTCTTTCATGGTTTTCACACTAATTGCCTACCTAAGGATGGTTTAATGAAATTCTTACTCACATGTAGGTTGGGTTAGATTCCTGGTTTTCTCCAACTTCCCTAGCATCCTTCTATTACATTAATAGATTTTTTTGTGCTTGTTTGTCCTTTGTCCTCACAGAGGACCAATAACATCAGGAGGGTGATGTCTTGACTTGCAAGTGAATTAGATTTAAGTGAGGCAGAGCTGTGCAAAGTCATTAGACTCATTCTTCCCTCCAGAGTCATCAGAGTCCTATGGCAAGACACAGGGGATTACTGTTGATGGCCCTGGAAGCAGTGCAAGACCTTGGCCTTTTTAAGCTAAGGTCTTTTCTCCATGGCTCAATTTGTCTGAGGCAACACCCACCCATTCAATGTTTAAAGGCTAGGTAGGAATTGAAGCAAAAGATGGCCTAGTTTGCTTTCCCAAAAGAATCAGTCTGGGAGGAGAAGATTCTCAGAATTTCTGGCCAGAACAAAAAACAATTGCTATTTATACTCACTCTGATTCTTCAAAACCCAAACAGTGAGCAAATGGGTCTTGGGCTGGGATCTATTATTAGCCAAAAGAGTTGGAAAGAATTCTGGAGATTGTCTAGCCCAAGCTCATCCTTCCACATCCTTCAAGTATATAAAGGATGGTCAAGTAGAGAAATAGTCAGCTTTGTTTTGTTTAGCTGCCAAAGGGCAGAACCAGAAACAACAGATAGAATTAAAACAGAGGCAGTTTTAAATTTGATGTCGGGGAAAACTTTGTAACAATGAGAGTTGTACACAAGTGGAAGGGCAGCCTCAAGAAGTGGGATTGTCCTTTCCCTTCCTTGGAGGTCTTCAAGCTTGGACTGGATGGCACTTCTTGGGTTTGCTTGGTTGAGGATTTCTTTTATGTATAGTTTGGACTAGATGTGGAACCTTCCAGCTTCCAAGTTCTGTGAAATGGAGACCAGAGAGGGAAAGCAAAAGGCTTCAAAACTAGTTAGTGGCAGAGTTGAGGTTTGTGACCAGGCCTTTCTGATTCTTAATTAAGTCCCCTTTCTACTATAAGATGCTGTGCATTATTCTTGTTGCTGGATATTCATTTATGAGAGATCTATTCTCTCTACAAATGGTTAACAAAGACAATTAACCACTTCATCCTGGTAGGCTTTTCATTCATAATTTTCTTCCACAAATGAGAAATTGTGCAGGAAAACTTGAGTAAAGAATATAAACAGAGAAACAGATATCAGGAAAAAGAGATGGATCAATCATGTAGTTAACATATATATATATATATACATCACCTTAAAGTTTGTAAAGCATTTTGCGGATATTATACCACTTTATTCTCACAATAATTTTTTGGGGGATAGATGCCGTTTATTATTCTCCCTCTTTTTACCTTTGAGGAAACTGAGGCTGAGAGAGATTTGCCCAGGTGATACAAATGCAAGGAACAGTCCTAGTATTCCACTGTTATCTAAGGATGTCAAGAGAACTAGAGTAAGCACCTCCCCACCTCTGCCACGTTGGGTGAGTCATCTTCCGTGGGCCTTTGGGGAGGACAAGGAGAGCAGCCATCCATGATAGACAGGTATCTCTATCACTGGAAGAAACTCTGATGTCAATGAGATCACAGACTCACTGAGGTAACGAAGTCACTTCATCTATGTGTAGCAAATTGTTATTGGCTTCCCAAGTAAATTACTAGCGTCTTCTCCTTTAAGCCAACTCAGGGAAGGTCTACTTTGGGGAACAAGGGAGCAAGACAGAGAAAGTACTCTCTGAGGACAGCCTAATGTTTATTGGGTAGCTACCCCTTTTAAAAGAAAATATTTCCAATTCTTATCCTCCCAGTGACATGCCTGCCATCTTCCTTGTCATAAATTGTTATATCTCGAATAGAAGCCAGTCTGCAGCGTGGCGCTCCCTCTAATCAGTCCATATTTACTTTGAGTTAGTGTTTCTATTGCCACCTAGATTGCAGAAAAGTACACTCAGTAGGGATAATATACCTTTTGCAATAGTGCTTTCAAACTTGGCTTTCTTCTGTTTGTGAAGGGACTCAGGAAATATGGACACCTGAAAACTCTCCTTCTTCCCATGTAGTTTTAGTCCCACAGGAAGCTAGAAGAGAATGTGGCTGCTGCAAGCCTGTTTTCAGAATACAAATGGTGAGTCACTGATGAGACATTGAGTAGGATGCTCACCAGAGTATCCAGTTGTCATTGTTGGAAAACTATCATTTGAAGGGATGAGAAAGTGCTTTATGCAGAGCTCTAGAGCCTTTTCAATGGTGGGGAAAGGAGGGTGCAGGTTATTAAGGAGATTTTCTTTCTTTTATTCCCATTTGCATCCTGCTCTCCGGTTGCCTGTGTGTATTCATATTTTTGCTGAGGATAAAATCTTAAAAACTTTTTTGGGCCACAGATGATATTATAAAACTGAGAACAGAGTTGTTAGTTTCCATGGATAAATTATGCATAAAAGAGGTCAGAAAAGAGATGTCATGTTTAAAGCTCTGGCCACAGAAAACTTGGTATACCTAGAGTACATATTTTGGGGAAGAACACGAAGTGGACTGAGAAAGTTTGGAGGAAAATCCTGGCTCTGCTACTTATTAATTAGTGACCTTAGGAAAGTCACTGAATTCTCTACTTTAAGTTTCCTCCTCTGGAAAACTGGGTCTTGGGCTAGATGGTATCTAAGGTCCCTTGTGACTCTTAGTTCTATGAAGCATTATCTTACTCTCTAAGGAGAAAGATGAGGTAATTTAGAATGTGACAAGAGCTAAGAGAGCTTGGACTAACGAGAAAAAACTCTGATTGTGCCTCCAATTTATTATGAGCTGCAGAAGCTGGAGAGCATCGGAAGCCAGGGTGAGACAATGCCAATTGCTGAGCCCCATAAAGCTTTTGATGACAGAGGAAAACTGGGATTGTCCCTGGAGCTGAAAGCAGAAGTTCTGGAAGAGGCTGATGGGGATGAAGGTGACTCTAGAATTCTTGGAGCTGGTCTTGAGGACCAGAACTGGGACAACCAGAGAGAACTTTGTAGAGGGGGCTGACCAAGGTGGTTTCTCAGATGTAGTAGTTTTGGACACCTATTGGCTTCTGCTAAAGAATGACAGATGGTGGCTGCCTCCAAGATGAACTTATTGGCTCAGATTTTGGTGAGAGTAGCCATCCCTTAGGCTGATCAAAAGGGGGCTGGTAGACCATTTTCCTCCTTTTCCCCTTCCCTTTTTCACTTTTCTTCCAGAGACATTCTGAGAGTCCTGGATCAATATGTGTATGTTTAGGGTGGGGAGGGGAGGAGGGATTCCTTCCCAGCTAAGTGTCTTTAATGACTGATTATTTCTGTCATAAACACATGGAGAGGTTGATAATTGCCCACAGGGTCTAAGTGGACAGTTCCTGAATAATGCTCTATAAGAAAACTATTTAGAGATGGGAGATTTCCTAGGATATCCTAGAATATAGCCTTCTAACCAGAGCAGAGGAATTTTTTGGGCAGCACCAGGTTCAGAAATTGCCTCATAGGATTTTTTTTTCATCAGGATTTTATCAGTATTTCAGCCTTCTATTAAGAGAACGGGAATCTCCCTTGCCTCTAGTAGAGGGAGAAGAGGATCATGTACATATTCCCCCAGTAGAGGAGCAGTAATAAGGGACTAAGGACATGGAGTGGAGAAGGATAGGACCTGGGTTTTGCAGTCTGCAATTATGATGAGCTATTTATTTGTGGTAGATTTGTTGAGAAGGGATTTGTTTAGCAGTCCCAGGTGGGTTTCTTTCCTGGAAAGAGCCTATACCCTTAGACCATATGCCAGATCCCAAACAATTCTCTGTAAGGTTAAGGTAGGATTCATCCAAATGTTAGATATCACTTCTCTAGCAGCCCCAACCTCAGTTCCCTTTTGAGAGGACCACAAATTATGTGATGGTACTTCATCTACAGGGATACTCACACACATATAGATAGATATAGATATCTATCTACAAAACAGCATGTGGAAAAACAGGAGAGAGAGGAGAGAAAAGAGAGGAGAGGAGAGAAGAATTGAGTGTCATGTTTAGTCCTTTTTCTTCAAATTTCTGTTGGGTGAAACAAAAGCTGCTCTCCGCATGAGAAATGAATTTGTTACCTTGAGAACAGGAGATGAAAAAGCTTTTTGCCCATATCTATTTAGATTTACACATAAGCTGTATTCCAAGATATATCAGAGTAAACTCTGAGTGGGATGTAATGAACCCAAGGAAAAAAATGAACTTTTTGCTTAGCCCATAAGATTGAACTTATTCTACATAAACCCAAAAGTGTGGGTATATTAGGCCATGGGTTGCATCTTAATTTTTTACGGGTAGACTGGGATATAGATCTCTTTGGCATATTGGAGACTTCAGTATTAGGAAGCAGTTAAGTTAAAGTTTTAAGGTCTATAGGAGAGAATACAGAAAGAGAAATTATCAGTAGAGAGTGTGTTAAACAAAGATAATACATAGATAACAGGCATTCACTAGATAGATGTATATATCTCTCTTGAGACTGTCAGAAACATATTTCAGAGAAGACAAATAGTCCCTAAATGGATGATAATAACTACTTTTTTGAATGAGTAGAACCTTAAAAAGAACATTGGATTTGACTAGCTAGTAAGCGTATCAAAGAGCCCAAGAGGAGAAGAGATAGTATCACTCTGTGGTTCAGTGAAGTGGAGAAGTAGAGAAGATTCAGGATTGTCCAACGAGTGATATCTCCACATTCCAAGGCAGACACATATAGTAACAACTGATTGCATTTGCATTAACAGAACTGAACAAATGCTAGCTAGGTCATAGCTATGCAGTGAAAGAAGAGTAGCTTTGGCATTGGAGATTCTGGGTTCAAATCTCACCCTGCCATTTATTCCCCATGTAACCTTTTTGGGTCCAAGGTAATAGTAAGATAAGGGTGTCAGAGAGCATGTTTTTGGGTATAAATTATGTGCAGGAGGTGGTATCAAAGATGATAGGAAGGATTCCTAGCATCAGAAAAGAGAATGAAGTGCTTGTGTAGTAAACTAGACATTGCCCCGAGTGTCAGACTTATTTTGAGAAATATGCAAAGAACTAAGGGAAGGCTTTCAAAAGGTTGGAGAGATCTATGAAAGATTCATGAAATAATAAGATATAAATCCCGGAGGATCAAAGAATCAACAAATTTTAATTGTCAGGGATAGTTGGTGGTTAATAAATGTTGATTGATTGATTGTCCAACTCATACACCTCCAAAGAATCCACACTATAACAATATCTGACCATGTCATCTAATGTTCTACCTTCAGTTGAAGACCTCTGATAAGAAGGTGTGGATGGCCCAAGTTCTCTTCTGGGAATAGCCATCCCATTAGCTCACTGAAGTAAGAACAAGTTCTTAGTTATAAGTGAAGACTGTTCTCACTTTTCTATCCATTTCTTCTTTATTCTATTTGTCTGTCTTCCTCCCTTTAGTAATAGAGGCATTGATTATTGGGGAAGAGAAGATGAGTTTTTCACAGGAGTTGATTTCTAGTCATTATCTAGTCATTTCAAATACAAGTGATTTTGGGAAATGTTTTGAGAAATTGTTTTAAAATGGAGCATAAGTTTTTATTTTTTTAAACCTATGATAAACAATGACCTCAAATCAAAAATTACCTTTAGTCTTCATTTTTTGGTAGAATCTTAAAACAAATTTTATTTTGTTACAGCTTCAGTTGTGAATTACCTTTTATAGGATCCCAAGATTCAGAGGCAAAGGGACTGGGGAGATTGTGTTGACAACCTGGTAGCATGGAGAGAGAGTTGGATTTGGAGTAAGAGGCCATGGGATGGAATCTTGGCTATTCCATGCGCTACTTGGGTAATGTTGGGCTAATCATTTAGCTCTTCCAGGTTTTAATGTGCTCAACAGGAAGAAGAGGCAATTGCCTAGGTGACCTCTGATGTCTACACTGACTCAAAATCTATATGATACTCATTTAGTCCATAAGTGTTGCCTCAGCTTGCACGAGTAGTAAAGAGGTAGGATTGAGATTCAAAATCATGAGCTCTAGTTCCAAATCCAATGCTCTTATCTCTTAGAGCATGTAATTCTTCCATTTTAAATGTAATGTCAGGTGTAATAGGACCAGATTACATATCTATTTAGTCAGGACTGCGGAGAATTCCAGAACTGAAAGGGTTAAGTCCTCCAAAATATGCTCTCACATCTGGATCCAGTAGCTGAGTGAATGGTGAGGTGACCAGAGGGTATAAGTTTAGATGAATGGAGACATCCATTACATAAGAAGTCAGCTGTTTCAGAGAAATCATTCTGCCATTATTATTTTTATCTCTGGGACCAAGCACAGTTTCCTTTACACAGAGGCTCTTCAACAAATGTTTGCCAAATAGGATTTTCTATCAAATTATGGGATTTAGATTTGGAAGGGAACTTGGAGGTGATATAGCTAACCCCATCATTTTATATAGAGAATGGAGCTTTCGAGAAGGGACTCACCCAAGATCACACAGGTAATAAGTGGCAGACCCTGCTCTCCTCTGACTCCCAACCTAGTGCTATTTCTACCACACCCCAATGCCTTTTGCAGTCCTACTCAAATAGGAGGGGCTGAGATTCGATCACTTTTGGAAGATCCATCAAGTCATATGCAGAGATTAAACTGTAGTGCCACCTTCTAGTGGTACAGATTTCCTCTTCAGCAAAATGGTGGCAATTACCTATGTTTCTCTAACCAACTATGTGCTGTGCTTTGCAAATTTTGATAAGTAATAGAAATGGGTTATGTTACTGTGGTGGTCACAAATCCTGCATGTAGAATGACATGCTGAGGCCACATTTCTGGATCAAATAAAGGGCAATTTGATTCATGGTAAGTTCTTGTCATAGCCTCCTTGTGAGAATTTGGTGAAGGATTCAGACTATGGGTTAGTATAGAATATAGAACTATAGAGTTTGAAGAGGAAGCTGGAAATTTAATTCCTTGATATGAAATTAGATAACCCCAAAGGTCTCTTCTTTCTTTTTCATTTAATTTTTCTTTCATTTTTCCCACTTACATGGAAACAAAAATGTTTAGCATTCATTTAAAAAAAATGTTGAGTTCAAAAATTCTTTCTTTCTCTCCCTTCCCCCTCCTTGAGAAGGCAAATAATTTGATATAGGTTATACATGTTCAATCATGCAAAACATTTCTACATTAGTCATGTTGCAAAAGAAAACACAGACCAAAGAACAGAAAAATAATAAAGTAAAAAAAAGGTACTTTAATCTGCATTCAGTTCTTTTTCTGGAGTTGGATGGCATTTTTTATCATGAGTCCTTTGGCATTATTTTGGATGATTGTGTTGCTGAGGATAGCAAAGTCATTCACAATTGATAATTATACAATATTGCTGGACAATGTATAATGTGATTCTAGTTCTGCTCATTTCACTTTGCATCAGTTCATGTAAGTCTTCCCAGGTTTTCCTGAAAGAATCCAGATCATTATTTCTTATAGCACAATAGTATTCCATCACAATCATATACAACAAGTTGTTCAGCCGTTCCCCAGCTGGATGGGCATTCCCTCAATTTCCAACTCTTCACCACAACAAAAGGAACTGCTACAAATATTTTTGAACATACAGGTCCTTTTCCTTTTATCTTTTTGGGGTACAGACCTAGTAGTGATATTTCTAGGTCAAAAGATATGCACAGTTTTATAGCCCTTTGGCTATAGCTCCAATTTGTTCTCCAGAATGGTTGGATCGGTTCACAACTCCAACAGTGCATTTTGTCCCAATTTTTCCACATCACTTCCAACATTTGTCACTTTCCTTTTCTATATCATGTTAGTCAATCTGATAGATGTGAGATGGTGCCTCAGAGTTGTCTTAATTTGAATTTCTCTAATTAATAGTGATTTAGAGCATTTTATTATATGACTATAGTTAGCTTTGATTTCTTCTTTTGAAAACTGCCTGTTCATATCCTTTGACTATTTGTCAATGGGGGAAGTCTTATATTCTTATAAATTTGACTCAGTTCTCTATATATTTGAGAAATATGACCTTTATCAGAGATACTTGCTATAAAATTCTTCCCCTCAGTTTCCTGCCTTCCTTCAAATATTGCAAAACCTTTTCAATTTGATATAATAAAAATTATCCATTTCATATCCTGTAATGCCCTCTATCTCTTATTTGGTCATTAATTCTTCCCTTATTTATAAATCTGTCTGGTAAGATTTTCCATCCTCCCCTAATTGGTTCATATAACCCTTTATATCTAAATCACGTGCCCATTTTGGTTTTGTCTTGGTAAATGGTGTGATAACTTGGTCTGTATCTAGATAGTTTTTGCCAAATTGCCTTCCAGTTTTCCTAGTGATTTTTGTCAAATAGTGATTTCTAGTCCTCAAATTTTGGATCTTTGGGTTTGTTAAGCACTAGATTATTATGATCATTTACTACTACTGATCTACCAGTATCCAATTCTTTTGATAATTATCCCTTTGTAATACAGTTTGAGATCTGCTATTGGTAAGCTACTTTTCTTCACTTTTTTTTCATTGATTCCCTTGATATTCCTGACTTTTTTTCTTCCAGATGAATTTTGTTATTATTTTTTCTAGCTCTATAAAATATTTTTTGGATAATTTGATCAGTATTATATTGAAAAAGTAAATTAATTTAGGTAGAATCGTCATTTTTATTTTGTATTTGCTTAGCTTACCCATGGCAATTAATATTCTCCATTTGTTTAGGTCTGACTTTGTGTGGAAAGTGTTTCATAATTGTGTTCATATATTTTCTGGGTTTGTCTTGGCCAGTAGACTCCCAAGTATTTAATATTGTATGCAATTTTATTAAATGTAATTTCTCTTTTTATTTATTGCTCCTGGGTTTTGTTGGTAGCATACAGAAATGCTAATGATTTATGTGGGTTTATTTTGTATCTTGCAACTTAGCTGAAGTTGTTAACTACTTGAACTAATTTTTAGTTGATTATTCTCTGAGTATACCATCACATCAACTGCAAAGAGTAATAGTTTTGTTTCCTCATTACCTACTCTAATTCCTTCAATTTCCTCTTCTTCTTGTATTGCTATAATAAGCATTTCTAGTACACTATTGAAGAATGGTGGGGATAATGGGCATCCTTGCTTCACCCCTGATCTTACTAGAAAGGCTTCTAGCTTATCCCCATTACAGATAATTATTGCTGATGGTTTTAGATAGATACTATTTATCATTTTAAAGAAGCTCTATTTATCCCTATGCTTTTTAGGGTTTTTAATAGGAATGGAAGTTGTATTTTGTCAAAAGCTTTTTCTGAATCTATTGAGATAATCGTGTGATTCTTGTTGGTTTTGTTATTGATATGGTCAATTATGCTGATAGTTTTCCTTATATTGAACCAGTCCTGCATTCCTGGTATAAATCCCACCTATTCATAACCTATGATCTTTGTGATAGATTGTTGTAATCTCCTTGCTAGCATTTTATTTAAAATTTTTACATCAATATTCACTAGTGAAATTGGTTTTCAGTTTTCTTTCTCTGTTTTTGCTCTTCCTGGTTTAGGTATCAGCACTATATTTGTGTCATAAAAGGACTTTGGCAGGACTCTGTTGCCTGTTTCTCCATTTAATTTTGGGGTCTCTTTCAGGAAGTGATTGGTAGATTCTTTAAATTTCTATTTTACCTTCTGGTTCTAGGATATCCTGGCAGTTTGCCCTGAAAATTTCTTTGAAGATGATGTGTAGGCTTTTTTTTGATCATGGCTTTCAAGCAGCCCAATAATTCTTAAATGATCTTTCCTGGATCTATTTTCCAGGTTAGCTATTTTTCCAATGAGCTATTTCACATTTTCTTATGTTTTTTATTCTTTTGATTTTGTTTTACTGTTTCTCGGTGTGTTGTGGAATCATTAGCTTCCAATTGCCCAATTCTAATTAAAAGGAATTATTTTTTCAGTGAGCTTTTGTACCTCTTTTTTTTTTATTTGACCAAATCTACTTTTTAAGCAGTGCTTTTCTTCTATGAATTTTTGTACCTCTTTTCCCATTTGGCCAATTCTGTCTTTTTAAAAGTGTTATTTTCTTCAATATTTTTTGTGCTTCTTTTCCCAAGCTATTGATTTCTCTTTTTATATTTTTCTTGCATCATTCTAATTTTTCCCATTTTCCCTCTGTCTCTTTTATTTGAGTTTTAAAATCCTTTTTGAGCTCCTCCAGGAATTCTTGTTGGGTTTATATCCAACTCATATTTTTCTTTGAGGCTTTGCTTGTAGGTGCTTTGACATTGTTGTCTTCTGGTTTTGTGTCTTGAACTTCCCTGTCATATAGCAACTTGTTATAGTCAGGTTCTTTTATTATTTTTTCCTCATTTTTTCCAGCCTATTCCTTGAAATGTTAAACTTGGGCTTTGCTCCTGGGGTGGAAGAGGGGCAGTTCCAAGATTCAGGTCTTCTTTTTTTGCTTCTGTTTTCAGAGCCAGCTCTGGGGACTCAGGTTTTCAGTGCCTCTAAGGTATTATGATTTAGGGAGAGGTGTGGTCACTGCTCTACTCATCTGCATTCTTCCCCAGGAAGGAATCTTGTTTTCTATAGCCACCAGCACTGGTATTCCTTCTGGCTCTGGAACTGATCCCTGACTCTCCTGCATGTGCTAGTGCTCCGTTCTGTCTTGGAATTGAGACCAGGGTCCTTGCTCCACTGTGAATGACTAAAAGCATTCCTCTTTGCCCTGTAACAGTGACCTGTGCCCTTGCTTCCTGCTACAGTGAGTACTATCACTCTGTTTTGACTCTGGGACTGCAACTTGGATCTGTATATGGGCAATGCGAAAGGTCCTGAACCAAGCACCAGCAAAGGGTTCCCTGCAATCTGCTTTTGATCATTTGTCCTTCCTCTTTGCCCTCTGTGACTGAGATCTCCCAAAGCTGCTGCTGTGACCTGTGCAACTTCCTGCCTGCACTTCTGTGCAGTGCTCCTGGGATCCACTACCACCCAGGTGAGACAGATCTTTCTTGCTGACCTCCTAAATTGGCTTGGGTTGGAAAATTGTTTCATCTTTTTGTTGGTGCTGTTGCCCTACAGCGGTTCTCAACCTGCGGGTTATGTTTGATTTAAATACATCCTGCACATCAGATATTTACATTACAATTCATAACAGCAGTAAAATTATAGTTATGAAGTAGCAACGAAAATAATTTTATGGTTGGGGGTCACCACAACATGAGGAGCTGTATTAAAGGGTGGAGGCATTAGGAAGGTTGAGAACCACTGCCCTAGAATTTGATTCGAGGTGTTATTTTAGAGTTGTTTGGAGGGAATTTGGGAGAGCTCAGCTGAGTGCTTCCTATACTTTGCCATCTTGGTTCCATGACCCCAAAGGTCCTTTCAAGCTCTGAAACTATGATTCTATGGAATGTGGTAGCTGCATGGCTACAGTTACTACAGTTACAGGAGGCAGAATTTAAAAATGTCTCCTAAGAGCAAAACTGGCAAGTTTCCCCCCTCTCCTTTCAATAAAAAGAACACCACTTCACTAGGAATGACAAAATTTTAATGAGCCAGCCAGAGACCCACATTTGAGTAGTTGGTAAAAGGTGATATTCCCCTGATAACTGAAGAACATTTTGTATAAGAAAAAGTAAAAATGAATATGTGTTCCTTTACATAAAGCTCCCATGGCAGGGGACGTCTTAAGTTGGGTGAGCCCATTAGAAAGCGCCCTCACAGCATGAGTGTGCACCAAAAGACTGATTCTTGGCATCCTCAAAGTACCCTTGCTCTAGGTTTTTCTAATGTCAGGCAAACTAGTGGCACCCACAGGCTTCAGCTGCTTCAGCAGCTGCCCCCAGGCAAAAATGGTACCAAGCCCTACAACCTAGTGACTTTCAGGATGATTTTCCTCATCAGTCCTGCTCTTTCTCAAAATTCAAAAGCCAAAGTCCAGGATTTGATCTGAGAATTTACATGTGCACATGCATTCTGGAAAATTAATACTGTAAGCATGCCCCTTCAGCAGCTTTATCCCCACCAAGCTTGGACTGGTAAAAACAAATCCTCTTCCTCCTTTTTATCACCATTGGGTTTTGGTTTGGTTTCCCTGCTCTCAATTATCACTGCAACTGTTCATAGCCTGACACACTAATGTTCAATGGTTTACTTTCACTGGCTATAAAAGTATTTGTCTCAGTTATCTCTCAGAAAGTGATTTAAATATAAGGATTATGTTCAAAATGCACCCCTGCCTAATTGCTAGCAAATTTCAAACAGAGAAATGTGTAGCAGGGCTTGTCTGTGCATACCCAGTTTACCTAACATGGAAGCTTCTTACCCCCAACTGTCTGGGTGGGGCATTTTCTTCAATTGGCTGTGCAACCAGAAAAGGCTGAGTCTTTACCACCAGGGAGACTGGAATGGGGAATCTTTCTGGCTGGAGTTCTTGACTATTGGCATCCAGTGGTTCAGCCTCCTTCCTTTGCTCCATCTCTTTTAACCCTGGTCCAAGAAATGGGCCTGGGGGTATTTGGTTCTTTTCTATGTCATTTGTCCTCAGTTGCAGAAGCCCAAGGTGATCCCCACTGGACCCCAATGTTTGATCCGCGATCACCCTGTGACCAGGATTCTAGGGAGGATGATGTAGCCAGTCAGCCTCACAGGGAAGGCCTTGAGAAGCCAGGGTGCCTGGGACTTGAGCCCATGGTGGGGGTTGGACTTGGAACTGTGGCTCTAGGGCTTCTTAAACTGTGAGTCACAGCCTCATATGGGGTCATGAAAAATCTGGCAACAGTAAACGTTTCTGAACACAGAACGACCAAAAATTAATTCAAAATCAAACACATAATGAACCTCAGGTATTTCTGGCAGCACTTGCCCGTGTTGCACCCACAATTTCACTGCAGCCTTGGTTCTGAAAGTATAACATGGGCACTTGGCACTGCACATGGCCTCAGGCCACACAACCCAGAAGCAGCTGTGAGCAGATAAAGTTTAAGAAGCCCCAACATATCGGAACAGAGCTTCTCCTCACCCCAGCCACCCCAGAGACTGAGGTGGTACGAAGCGGCAAAGGGGGTTGTGTCTGCAACATGCTGGGGAGTGTTTGTGTACTTGTGATTATGCCTACGAAGTAAACGTACCTTTGTAAAGGTTCAAAAAAAGGAAGTATAACATTCACGTGTGATCCATCGTCTAGTACAGCAGGGCATGGTACGTTCTCGAATTTCACCATGGTTTCTGTGTAGGTGGTTGTTGTTGATTTTTTCCAGTAGTGTCCAAGTCTTTGTGACCCCCATTTGGGGTTTTCTTGGCAAAAATACTCTAAGTGGTTCACCATTTCCATCTTCAGCTCATTTTACAGATGAAGAAACTGAGGCAAACAGGGGTAAGTGACTTGCCCAGGGTCACACAGCTAGTAGGTGTCTGAGACTGGATTTGAACTTTGGGAGATGAGTCTTCCTGACTCCAAGCCTGGCAGTCTATACAGTGTGCCGCATAGCTTGTCTTCTGTATAGGGCAGAATGAGTCAACATGGAATGGACCCATTAGCAACTACGGCTGATGTTATGCAATCTGGTTTTGTGGCCTGGAATGACCTTTCACCCTTTATTCATTTCAGTGCTGAATCCTTGAAATCCAGCATCTCACATACCGATTCTGTATTCTTGCTTCAGTCATGTACCGTTTGTTAACATGGGCTCAATAATGACTGTACAATATGCCACTGCTTCCCTTCTTCCCAGAGGAGCAGGACAATGGAGTTACATGACAACCAGCCCATTAGAAGGATTTCTGGGACTCAGAGTTGCCTGACAGACTATGATCCTTTTTGAGTGAACAGTAGCTGAATTGGGAGATGCCTGTCGCTGCCAGAAACCACAGAGCCAGCTTTGATTAGCTCAAGGGCAATCTCGAGCAGAAGCTGCAGACACAAGAAATTTCAGAAATTTCTAAACATTTTGATTAGCCTGTTGTCTGCACTCGAGCCTTGGACTCTCTGTGGCATTGTCCTCGCTTCAATGTACTGAGAAGTCAATGCCCCCATCCTGAAACTCTCCACCCTTTGTGCTATGAAACACTCTGTCCATAACATGCCCCTTTCCCTCCCCCTATCAGCCCATTTCCCACCTTCCTTGACTAGAAAATGATATAAAACAGGGGTGGGGAACCTGTGGCCCCCAGGCTGCACCCCTGATACAAACCATTCCTCAGTTTCCCCAAATTGAGCTGTTTCAACATTAGACTGACTGCTCCGCACAATCGTATTTGTATCTGCTTAATTAACGTCACTCTTGACTTTTACAGGCACAATTTCGCTCAGGTTTTCTTCCCATGTGGAAAGCAGGGTTTGGGTCCCATTGGGCTAACTTGTGAGTCCTCTGGTTTTCTTCCCTTTGGGAAAAAGAGATCTAGATCTTGAAGGGTTTGTGCCATGCCTCAGTTTACATATTCATATGTTCATTCACATGGATCGTCACAGAAGATATTTCTACTTCTTGGCTTGTCCTGTACTGATACTGAGCTTACTGTGGAATGTAGAGGTCCCTGTTCTCTTCTTCCTTCTCAAATACAATGATTTCGCCTACATTTTCATGTTTTTTATACATGTTCTGCATGGTTGTCTTTAACAATCTGTGCTGTCAGCAGAGGTATCCTGAGAAAAGTTTAACAACTGACTCTCTACAAAGCACAACAAACTTTAAAATTTAATCTGCATTATTAATATTTTCTTAAATCTGGGTAATCAGTACAATAATAAATCACACTCTGATTTGTAGCATTTACTGATTTCTGAAGTAGCCAGGTGGAGCCTGGAGTCAGGAAGGCTCATTTTCCTGAATTCAAATCTGGCCTCAGACACTTACTAGCTTTGTGACTGTGGACAAGTGTCATTTACCCCTGTCTGCCTCAGTTTCCTCCTCTGTAAAATGAGTTGGAGAAGGAAATGGCAAACTACTGCAGCATCTTTGCCGAGAAAACCCCAAATGGGGTCATGGAGAGTCAGAACTAAAAAAAACACCTGAGTAACAATAGCAAGATGTAAATGCTTTCACTGAAAATTGAGCAATCAGCTTTTGGCTTCTTGATGGGGTGATGGACGTGGACCCCTAAAAGGAAAAATCATATCTCTGGAACTGACCTGGTTCTGCCTTGCGAAGGTGCCTATCTTGGTAACCTGGGGATGGAGGAAATCCATTCTGAGTATTCTCTGTGGTTAAAGCATCTTTTTCTCATTGAAGTATGATTTCCAGTAATTCTTAGCTCATAAAATATTTCTATTCTTTAATCAAATCCTTCACAGAAAGGAATTTATTGATCAAGTTTCAGGTACTTTCCCATGAGGCAGGTAGGTTGCATAAGTGGATAGTGCATTGGACTTGGAATTAGGAAGACTCATCTTCCTGAGATCAAATCCAAGCTCGGACTCTTGCTATGTGTGTGACCCTGGGTAAGTCACTTAACTTTGCCTCATTTTCTACATCTGTAAAATGGGCTGCTTCTGAAGGAAATAGCAAATCACTCCAAGAAAACCCCCAATGGGGTCACAAACAGTTGGACATGACTGAAATGACTAAATAATAACATTATCATGTACTGTCACTGAATCAAGAGACTTTGAGTAATCAGCTGGGTCAGACAATTTGCAAAATACTGACAGAAAATGTTCTCCTTGTCCTGTGCTTCTAGTGTTCACTTCACATTGTCCAAATTCTTTTTCTGCTGTTTTAAATAATCATATAACATCCTCTCTTTTAAGCAGAATGCCCCCAAAAGCAATAGGGAAGTTTTAAGCTTTTTTTGGGAAGATTTCAGTGAGTTGAAGAGAAAGATAGATAGGGACAAATGGAATAAAATGCTTTTCTTCTTTATCAATTTAATTTCAATTCAGTAAACATTATTAAATGCCTACTATGTGCCAGGTCTGTGGCTGGGAATAAAGTAAGACAAAGTAAGACAGCCCTTGCTTACTATCTGACGGGAGGAGACGGTACACAAAAGAAAGCACCAGAGAGTGGCACGATATTCTGTGCAGTAAACCGAGCAGGGCCATGGCTAGAGAATGGAATCACGTGGAAAGATCAGAGCCCTCTATAAAGGAAGGCTTTGGCAGGAGTTTGGTGCTCCATCCTCTAGCCCACCAGTCAGAAGAGGCAACTGAGGGAGTTGAGAAGCCGTTAAGTATCCAGGTTGAATCCATCTACATGGTGATGAGAGTTCAGGTGATCAGTTTATCCTGGGAGAGGTACCAAGCAGAACAGAGAAACCCTCTGCCCAGGAGAGAGCAGTTACTTCCTCCCAAAGCTCCTGTCTTTTCCTTCCCTAAAACCAATTCTTCCCTATTTTTCAGGATCAGATCCAGAATAGAATTTTCTTTGTTAGTTCTACCATCTTTTAAAAGATGAAGTTATTAGTAAGGCCAAACAAGAGATTGTTAGCTGCTGTGGTTTTGGCAAGAGGAGGGGGGAGTGTGGAACATGCGCACAGACACAGACTCTCTCTCCCCCTCCCCCTCTCCCTCCCCCTCTCCCTCCCCTCCCCCTCTCCCTCCCCTCCCCTTCTCCCTCCCCCTCTCCCTCTCCCTTCCCCTCACCCTTCCCCTCCCCCTCTCCCTCTCTCCTCTCTCTCTCTCCCTCTCTCTCTCCCTCTCTCCTCTCCCTCTCCCTCTCTCTCCCTCCCTCTCTCTCTTCCTATTCCTCTCTCCCTCTCCACCTCTTTCCCTCTCTCCCCCCTCTTTTCCCTCTCTCCCTCTTCCCCCTCCCCCTCTCCCTCTTCCTCTCCCTTCCCCTCTGTCCCTCTCTCTCTCTCCCTGTCTCCCTCCCTCCTCTCCCTCTATCCCTTTCCCTCTCTCCCTCTCTCCCTTTCCCTCTCCCTCTCCTTCTCTCCCTCCCTCCTCTCCCTCTCCCGCCCCCTTCTCTCTCTCTCTAACAAGAAGAAAAACAACAAGAAGACTAAGAAGTCAAAGGTGCAGCAGATGCTGAATGACTGAAGGCCCTCAGCCCTCCTTTCTCCTTCCCCTGTGCTGGGCTTGGGGCTGCTCCCCAGCCTCCTCTCCAGTTCCTCTTTCTGGGGTGCTCTCCTCCATAGACCTTCACTCCAATGCACATCATGCTTCCCCTCTTTGATTTTCCTTACACGCAGAAATGTTCTATCCCTCCCTCCCTGAGACGGCAAGCAATCAGATCTAGGTTATACATGCGCAATCACGTACACTATTTCAGTATCAGTCATTTTGTACAAGGATACTTGAATAAAAGAAAAATGAAAGAAAGAACATAAAAGCAGCCTGTTTCAGTCTGTGTCCAATCAATGTCAGTTCTATCTCTGGAGACAAATAGTACGTTTCATCATTAGTCCATTGGGACTGTCTTGGATCATTGTATTGCTGAGAATGGGAAGTTATTCACGGTTCTTCATTGAACAATATTGTATGACAATATTTTTGAAAGAAAAAGAGGAAGAGAAAAATGGCAAAATCAATTAGTTCATCAAAAAAGTCTGCAGTGTATAAAGGGTTCCTTGACTCATTGTTAATACTTCCACTAGGTTCAAAGGAAATTGAGGGGGATATGTTCTGATATTTGCTTATAAATTAAAATTGCTGGTTAAAGTATTAATATTCAAAAAATCTAATTAATTAGTTTTGAGTTCCTGTTGCAATTTACAATAATTGGAGAAACCTCTTTTCCTATACATTTTCTCTTGTTTCTCATTTTCAGACCTCAACTCTCATAGGCTTTATTCAATCCACTATTAATAGTCATAAAATTTATTTACAGTAATCAAAAATACAGAAACAGAAGAATATTTCAGGAATGTATTAGTAATGAGGAGGGTCACAGCCAAAATCACCTCTTTTCAACAGTTGTAAATTCTTTTTTTTATTTTTTATTTAACTTTTGTTTATTTTTAGTTTACATCATTCATTTCCACGAGATTTTGAGTTACAAATTTTCTCCCCATCTTTCTCCTGACAGCTGTAAATTCTGACTCCTCCCAAACCCTGCAAACACAGTTCGACAATTCAACAATTTCAGGAGCACAATTAAAGTTTCTCTGGAATTCTTAAAGGGTTTTCTCTATAGAATAAGAATCAAACTCCATTGTCTCAAAATGTCTCTTAATGTTCTCTGAAAGATGATGCCTTTTAGAGTCTTCTCTGGAAAGGAGTTCACTCTAAGTGCCTCACATAGTCCATGCAATGATGACAGCTGTCTATCCCCATGGCAGCAATGCTGACAAGATCCAAAGTCTTTCTGCAAGGGGCTATTTGAGTTGTCACACCAGCTGGAATTCACTCTCTCCTCAATGTCACCTCTGAGAAGCCTTATTTCCTTCAAGGCTCAATTCAAGGGGCATCTATTATGGGGAAGCCTTTCCTGATGACTGCAGCTGTTAGTTTAGCTTCCTCTGTTTGCACGCTTATGGCATGTTTCCCTAGTACAGCAGTTCTCAACCTGTGGGTTATGTTCAATTTGTAACAATGAAAAACTATATCCTACATATCAGATATTTACATTATGATTCATAACAGTAGCAAAATTACAGTTATGAAGTAGCAACGAAAATAATTTTATGGTTGGGGGTCACCACAACATGAGGAACTGTATTAAAGGGTCGTAGCATTAGGAAGGTTGAGAACCACTGCCCTAGTAGAATGTTGAGAGGCAGCAGAAAGTTGAAGGCAGGAATTTTGTTTTTATGCCTCCAGCATCTCCCACAATGCCTTTCCTGTAGCAAACAAAATAAATATTTATTGAAATGAATTGATCCCCATGTATGCCCACTTTCCCCATTGATGCTGTATGTATTTGTAGTAGAGTGTGTGCTAGGTTTATGGTGAAAATATTTTATTTTGAGGGCAAGACAAAGAGTTGGTTATACCACCTTAGTCCTAATCCCCTCCTAGTCATTGTCCCATACTGCTAATAAAGTCTCTCTCTCTCTCTTCTGACTAATAATATTTTTTAAATCATTAAACAGTAATATAATATTAGTCAGAAAAGACAGTATTAGTCAGAAAAGATAGTGGGAGAAATATTGTATAGAGGGATTCAAGTTACTCTGATATTTGATCCCTTCGTAATTTGACCCTAGCCTGCCTTTCTTGATTATTTCATATTATTTCCTCTCATTTAGCATTCTAGGTAAAATAGCCCCATACATGACATTCTATCTTTCCCACTTCCATACCTTTTTCCAGGCTATCCCTCCCACCTGGAAAGTTGTCCCCACCCTCCAAAAGTTGTCCTTTTGGAATCCATGACTTGTTTCAAGGATCAGCTCAATTGCCAACTTGGATAATTCTAATTATTAGGGAAACTTCCCCAACATTCAGCAGTTACTTCTACCCATTGCCCCTGCTTTACTTTTTGATGCCAAGGGTATAATGACTTTTATGCTATGGAAACATTTTTGACTTTCAAAATAACAGATGTTTGTGGATTAGAAATGCTGGGAGAAGGAATAGCTCCAACAGATTTCCAGTTCTACTTTTCACTCAGTTGGTGCTATAAGAATATCATGGTGTCCTTTATCACTGTGGAAGAGGTGAACAGATCCTATATTTCTGGATTTCCCAGAGATCATTTTGTTGAATAATGAATCAATATATCTTATCCCAAGAAACTGAATCGTAGAATATATGCTATAGAAAAAACTTACGAGACTCTCTTGTATCTTCATTTACTTATGCAGACTAGAGGAACAGGTCATGAATTTTATGTTGCAGTTTGAAAGGTTGATTGGAAGCAGAGGTTCCCAAACTTATTGACCTACCTTCCCCCTTTACAAAATTACTCAGTGTCCACCTGGAAGTCTATTCTCTTTAATCCTTTAACATTTTTTTGAGATATGTGTCATTTCAAAACATGTAATTTTTTAAAAAGATGACACATCCTAGATTTAATAATTTATTGTAAATTTGTGCTTTTTTCCTCCATTGAAATTTTGATGATGCAATATCAAATCATGTAACTGTATAGTATTGTATTATAAACAAGTCATTACACACATATATTCCTGCTGATATACGCTGGACTCCCTGACGAGGTGCAACATGCTTATTTGCCAACACTTCCTTGTTAAGACCTGTTGACAAACTTGACTGCTGATCAGTTATAACTTGCATTTTGTGTATTTATTTGGAAAATAATGTAATCACTATGACTTTAATGCCATTGACCTTGGAAAGAGCTGTTAAGCTATAAACTTAAGAATTTTTACACCTGAGGAAAATAACACAACCAGTGACTGGGGAGATATAGACCCATAGTTTATTGTGATCAGGGGATAATGTTGAACCATGGATGGGGAAACAAACATCTTGAGACATGGGTGTTAAGGTACCTGAAGAGGGCAGAGGGTTGGGATTGGGGAGCACAGCAGGGCAAAGGAGGGGCTTCCTCCTTCACCTCACTGCATCATTTGGTAAGTCCTCTTTTAACTGATCATTATTGCTAAATTTTATTGTTTCTGTGTTGCTGAAGGACATGAATAAGTTTAGCATCCTCTAAACTTGGGTCTTTGACACAGAGCCCTGGTTTCTCTGCTCTGATCACAGAATTCATTTTGGTTTGCTCTGTTTTTGTAGACAGACATTAAGGAACTTCATTGCTCAGACTTTAGATCTTATCAAGATAGAGACAGGGCAGTGTGTACTCTTGTTTCTATTTTGTAGTTCAGTAATTCATCTGTTACTTAGAGCTTTTAAAAAAATTTGTTTTTAATTTATGGAATAAAACAAGCATTTCCATAACATAGAATAATAAAACAGATTGATTGCCCATGAAACTGACAATCTACTATGCACAAGTTGCTATTCCTTTCAAATATACAACAAAATTATCGTGTAAATTTTTTCTTTTTTTTTCTTCCCATCCCCCCACCCTGCCCTAGAGATGGCTACCATTAGACACAAATAGGTGTGTGTGTAAAATTATTCTATACATACTTCTATTTGTCAGTTCTTTCTCTGGATGCAGATGGCTTCTTCCTTCATGTGTCCTTTGTAGTTAATTTGGATGTTTATAATAGTCAAAATGACTTATCTGCTCAAAGTTATTCTTAAAACAATATTGCTGTTACTGTATACAATGTTCTCTTGGTTCTGCTCATTTTGCTCTTCATCGTTTTTGTGCAAGTCTTTCCATGTTTTTCTAAGATCATTGAACTCCTCATTTCTTACGGCACAGTATATTCCATCACAATCATACACCACAACTTGTTTAGTCATTCCCCAATTAATGGACATCCCTGCAATTTCCAATTGTGTGCCACCACAAAGAATTTTTAACAATTGCCTGGGACACAAACAGGCTAAGTGACTTGCCCATGGTCACACAATCAGGATGCCTGAATTAGGGATTGCATTTCAATCAGAGGATCCCCTCTCTACTTCATGGTTATGCTTCTTCACAATGTAGCTTAACAACAATGATGACAATGATAATAACAGACATCTTTTGATCTTCTCAGTAAGCCAATGAGCTTGGGTCCTTTTTTCCATGGGTTGGAGTAGTTAAAAACTTTGAAGGCACCACCATCCTTTTAGTTAGTCTGATTTGTAAACTTAAGGGTATCCTTGATATAGCTCTCCCTATCATCCCCCTTCCTAATCCAATAAGTCACTCAACTTTGCTAATGCCATCTTTCTAACAGTCTTCATATCCCTCTTATACTCTCTATTCCTACAGCCATTACCCTAGTTGACGCTTTCATTATCTCTTACCTGGACTATTGTAATAGACTCCTAATTGGTCCACTCTGCATTAAGTCTCTCCCCATTTCAATCCATCATTGACACAACTTATAAATTGATATTTCTATAGCATAGGTTCCATCATGCCACTTTTCTGCTCAAAAAGTCGCCAGTGGCTCCTTGGATCATAGTTACTGATATACATGCAATTTGCCATTTTTAGATTGTAAACTTCTAACAGAAAAAAGAGTTGTGTCATGTCTGTCCTTGTGTACTACCCCTTCTGTATATGAATAATTTTGTTCGTGAAAAGTGCAGAAAAACAACATTGCTATAAGAAAAACTGACAAGATCTATTTATGAACAAATGAAAGATGGTGCAAGACAAAATGTTAAGGAAAGGAACAGACCATTCCAAGCCCCAAATAGAGTGACTTCTCAGATGAATATTCTTTTTTTCTAAAATTTATTAATTTTTTAGTTTTCAAAATTAATTTCCACAAGATTTTGAGTTACAAATTTTCTCTCCATCTCTCTCCTACTCCCACCCCAAGATAGCAAGCATACTTAATAGCCCTTCCCCCAATCTGCCCTCTCTTATATCCACCCCATCCCCCCTTACTTTCTTGTAGGGTAAGACGAATTTCTATACCCCATTGCCTGTATATTATTCCCTGTTGCATGTAAAATTTTTTTTTAACATTTGTTTTTAAAACTTTGAGTTCCAGATTCTCTCCCTTCTCCCCTCCTCCCTCTGCACTAGGGAAGTCCGCCATTATACATCTGTATGTGTGTGTGTACATATCTATGTCTATATGTATCTATACACCTACATACACTCATATGTACTATATACACGTGCTGCTAAGTCACCTTCCTTCACATTTTTCCTTGATTCTCTTGTTCTTCCAGATGAATTTTGTTATGTTTTTTTTTTTGTTCTACAAAATAATTCTTTGGTAGTTTGCCATGCTGCTGAATAAGTAAATTAACTTAAATAGGATTATTGCTTTTATTATATTGCTTTGGCCTACCCATGAGCAATTAGTATTTCTTCAATTGCTTAGATCTGTCTTGATTTTCTTTTTTTGGTGTGTGTGTGTGTGTGTGTGTGTGTGTGTGTGTGTGTGTGTGAAAGAGGGTGGTTATTTGTTATTAGCATTATTAGTTAAAATCTGAAACACTGGTTGTGGTGCCCATTCTGAAGCGGACAGGCAGGAGGGCTGAATTTCCTTCTTCACCAGCAGGAGACACAGCTAATGTCAATGAGGAGCAAGGGGAAAACTAAATGATCATAAGCCTTTAACACTGACCATGAAGTGTTGAGGTTGGTTGGTATGGATCCATCAGTCAGCCCCTGGGACAAACTGAATCTGTGCTTGAGGGCAGAGATGCTTGATCTTGAGCTGGTGACCAGGTCTGTGGGGACTAGAGGAGAGAAAAGAGAGAAGGAAGAAAAGGTATAAAGGGGGCAGGAGTCAAGCTCTAGGTCTGAAAGACACACACATGTCCCTCTATCCCTGGCCTGGTTTTCAAAAGTCATTAGTAGCTGATTTTAGCATTTGCAATACCCAGAATAACTTAGTCATTCACAGCGATTCTTTGAACAACTTACTTTAGCTCTGTGCAATATTCTCTTGGTTCTGCTCATTTGCACTTCATTACTTCATGCGAACATTTCCACGTTTTTTCTCTTAAACTAACCTGGTCATCATTTCTTCGGCTGTAGTATTTTATCACAATCAAAAGTCTTTGTGTGAAAAATGTTTTATAATTGGGTTCATATCATCCTTGGGCTTGTCTTGACAGGTAGACTTCCAAATATTTAATATTGTCTGCAGTTATTTTAAATGGGATTTCTCTCTCTGTCTCTTGCTGTTGGGTCTTGTGTGTTGTATATAGAAATGCTGATGATTTGTGAGGGTTTATTTTATATCCTGCAACTTTGCTGAAGTCATTCATTGTTTCAATTAGTTTTTAAAAAAGCTGATTCTCTAAGGTTCTCTGGAAGTATATCATCACAATATCTGCAAAGAGCGATAGTTTTGTTTCCTCGTGTCTATTTTATTCCTTCAATTTCTTTTTCCTGTCAATGCTATAAGTAGTATTTCTAGTAGAATACCGAATAGTAGTGATAAAGGGCATCTTACTGGGAAGTCTTCAAGTTCATCCCTGTTATAGATAATGCTTGCTCTTGGTTTTAGATGATATTACTTACTATTTTAAGAAAACTTCTATTGATTCCTATGTTTTTCAGTGTTTTTTTTTTTAAATAGAAATGGGCATTATATGTTGCCAAATGTTTTTTTTTTTCTGCATCTATTGATATAATCATTGATTTTAAAAATCTTTTTTCCTTTTGATATGGTCAATTATACTGATAGCTTTTTTCTAATATTAAACTAGCCCTGTATTCCTGGTATAAACCCCACCAGATTCTAGCGTATGACCTTTGTGATAACCTTCTTAGTATTTTATTTAAAATTTTATCCATTAGGGAAATTGGTCTATAGTTTTCTTTCTCTGTTTTTGATCTTCCTTCCTTAGGCATCAAAAACATATTTGTATCATTAAAAGAAAGGTAGAATTCATTCTTTACCTGTTTTTTCCTTTTAAAAATGAATTTGTTTTTAGTTTTCAACATTCAGTTCCATGAGCATTTGAGTTTTAAGTTTTCTCTGCTTCCCTCCCCCTCTCCCTTCCCAAGGTGATGTGCAATCTGATATAGACTCTACATATATACTGATCTTAAACATATTTTCACGTTAGCCATATTGTAAGTAAGAATTAGAACCAGTGGGGTGAACCACAAGAGAGAAGGAACAAAACAAAAGAGAGAGCTAGAGAGTGTGTGTGAGAGAGAGAGAGAGAGAGAGAGAGAGTGTGTGTGTGTGTGTGTGTGTGTGTGTGTGTGTGAGAGAGAGAGAGAGAGAGAGAGAGAGAGAGAGAGAGAGAGAGCACATAATATGCTTTTATCTGCATTCAGACCCTGTAGTTTTTTCTCTGGATGTGGAAAATATTTTCCATCATGGGTCTTTGGATTTATCTTGCGTTGCTGAGAAGAGCCAAGTCTATCAAAGTTAGTCTTTGCACAATGTGGCTGTAACTGTGTACAATGTTCTCCTGGTTCTGTTCACCTCACTCAGCATCAGTTCACATATGTCTTTCCATTTGTCTATTTTTTTCAAATAGTTTATATATTATTGGGATTTACTGTTCCTTAAATAAATTTACTTGTAAATTCATCTGGTCCTGGGGATTTTTTTTTAGGCAGCGCATTGATGGCTTGTTCAATTTATTATTTTTTTTTCCAAGATGGGTCTATTTAAGTATTCTACTTTCTCTCTTGTTAAGTTGGGTTGTTTATATTATTGTAAATATTCATATATTTTACTTAGATGTTCAGGCTTACTGGTATATAACTGGGTAAAATAGCTCTTAAGAGTGGCTTTGGTTTCATCTTTATTGGTGGTGAATTCACCCTTTTCATTTTGGATTCTGATAATTCGGTTTGCTTCTTTCTCTTTTTTTCTTTCTTAAAATCAAATTAACCAATGGTTTATCTATTTTATGTTTCCACTCATAAAACCAGCTTCTAGTTTTATTTATTAGTTCAATTATTTTCTTACTTTCAATTTTGTTACCCTCATTTTTGACATTCAGGATTTCCAATTTGGTGTTTAATTGGGAATTTAAAATTTGTTCTTTTTCTAGATATTTTTAGTTGCATACCCAATCCATAAACCTGCTCTTTTTCTATTTTATTGATATAAGCATTTAGAGATATAAAATTTCCCCTAAGTACTGCTTTGGCTGCATCCCACAAATTTTGGAATGTTGTCTCATTGTTGCTATTCTCTTTAAAGAAATTATTATTGTTTCTATGATTTGTTCTTTGACTCCTCATCCTTTAGGATCTAGTTTCTTATTAATTTTTAATCTATATTTCCATAGCCCTTTATCAAAAGTAATTTTTATTGCATTGTGGTTTGAAAAGAGTGCATTTAATATTTCTGCTTTTCTGAATTTGCTTTTGAAATTTTTATGCCCTAATGTATGGTCAGTTTTTGTGAAATGTACATCTGAGAAAAAGGTGTACTCCTTTCTACTCCCATTCTATTTTCTCCAGAGGTCTATCATGTCTAACTTTTCCAAGATTCTATTCATCTCCTTTGACTTCTTTCTTATTTATTCTATAGTTTGATTTATCTAACTCTGATAGGGAACATCAAGGTCCCCGAACAATTCAGTTTAGAGTGAGGTGGATGATTTTGTGCAGCTCTCCCTCACTTAAAATTTAATTTATGTGCAAGTCATTACCATTCTGACATCATTGTTCCTCTTTGAGAACAAAAGATGGAGGAGGAGGAGGAGGAGAAGGAGGAGGGGGAGGAGGAGGAGGAGTTGCTTTACTGTCTATTTCCTCCTGTAACTTATTTAACTTTTCTGTTTAGAATTTGGATGCTATGCCATTTGGTGCATATATGTTTAATATTGATATTACATCGTTGTCTATGTTCTCTTTTAGTAAGATGTAGTCTCCCTGTTTATTCCTTCAATTAGATCTATTTTTGCTTTTGCTTGGTCTGAGGTCCTGATTACTACTGCTGCCTTTTTTTTTTTTTACTTCAGCGGATGCATAATAGATTCTGTCTCAGTCCCTTTGTGTAACTCTGCATGTGTCTCTTTCAAATGTGTTTCTTGTAAACAACATATTGTTGGATTCTGGTTTCCAACCTTTTTTATGGGTGAATTTATTCTATCCACATTCACAGTTATGATTACTAACTGTGCATTTCCCTCCATCCTGTTTTCTTTTTTTCTTTGTTCTTCTCTTTCTTCATCCTTTGCCTCCTCTCAAGTTGTTTTGCTTCTGACTATTGCTTTCTTTTATCTACCTTCCCTTTTATTAACCCCCCTTTCTTTTATCCCCTTCCCCTCCTACTTCCCTGTTAGGTAAAATAGATTTCTATTACCAGTTAAGTACATATACTTTCCTTCTTTGAACTAAATTAGATTTGAATGAAGTTCAAGCATTGCCTGCCTCCTCCATTTTCCCCTCCACTGTAAAGACTCTTCCTTGTTGAACTCTTTTGTGTGAGATAATTTCCTCTATCTTCCTATCACTTTCCCCTTCTCCCATTGCATTCCTCTTTCTCACCTATCCATTTTTTTACATCATCCTGAAACAATCAACTCTTTCCCACACCCTCTTCCTATGTAGAATCCTTCTCACTGTCCTAATAAAGGTAAAATTAGAGGATACACGTCTCATTTTCCCTGTATGGGAAAGGTAAAAAAGTTTAACCGTATTGTGTCTCTTATGATTTCTCTTTCAAGTTTATCTTTTTTCTGCTTCTCTTGAGTCTTGCATTTTAAAGTAAAAATTTCTATTCAGCTTTGGTCCTTTCATCAAAAATGCTTGAAAACACACTATTTCATTAAATATCCATTTCCCCCCCTTGAAGGCTAGTACTCAGTTTTTCTGGGTATGTTATTCTTAGTTGTTATCTCAATTCTTTTGCCTTCTGGAATATTAAATTCCAAGCCCTCTGATTCTTTAATATGGTAGCCTGTTTGATTCTGACTGTGCCTCCATGATATTTGAATAGTTTCTTTCTAACCCCTGGAAGTGTTTTCTCTTTGACCTAGGAGCTCTGGAACTTTGCTACAATCTTCCTGGGAGTTTTCATTTTTCATTTCTATTTTAGGTGATGACAGGTGTATTCTTTCAATTTCCATTTTAGCCTTTGATTTGAGGATATAGAGGAAGTTTCCCCTGAAAATTTCTTAAAGACTCTTTCTTTGACCATGGCTTTCAGGTAATCCAACAATTCTTAAATCACCCCTCCTTTTTCTGCCTTTCCAGTCAGTTGTTTTTCCAATGAGATAGTTCACATTTTCTTCTATTTTAAAAATTCTTTTGACCTTTTCCACAATAGTTTTAGTTTCCAATTTGCTCAATTCTAATTTTTGAGGAATTACTTTCTTTAGTGAACTTTTTGCCTCTTTTCCCGTTTGACCAATTAATTAGTTATTTTCATCAGTGAGTTTTTGTGCCTCTTTATCCATTTGGTCAATTCTGTTTTTAAGATGCTGTTTTCTTCAGTATTTGTTTTTGTTGCCTATTTAACAAGCTGTTATTTGTCTATTCATAATTTTCTTCCTTTGCTTTAATTTTTAACCTATTTTTTCTCCTTATTTGATTTTGAAAAGGATTTTTAGCTCTTCTACACATTTTTGTTGGTCTTGTATCCCATTCACATTTTTTTCTTTGAGGCTTTTCTTGTAGCTGTTTTAACTTTATGGTCTTCTTCTTCGTTTGTGTCTTGATCTTCCTTGTCACCATAGAGGCTTTTTATGGTCGAGTTTTTTTTTTTTCTCTAATTTTCCTACCCTATTTCTTGATTTGGAACTTCATGCTAACGTTGGAGTCTGTTCCCACCATGGCAGAGGAATGAGTGTGGTAGTCTGTTTCTAGCTTAAGGCTTTTTTTCCTTTTTTTTTTGCATTGCTGTTTTCAGAGCTAGTTCTTGGGATTTGGAAATTTTCAGTGTTACCAAGAAGTGTAATCTGGGGAGAGGTATGGTCTCTGCTCTCTTGGTCCTTATCTAGAAAGAGCCCTTGGATTTGCAATATATAATTCTCCTCAGGACCCCTCCTTCTGTGGGCCTGGAGAAGGTCCCTGATCCCTTGGGGCCAGAAGTGATGTTGCCTCTTAGGGCTCCCACTCCTTCTTGACTAAAGTGCTTCTCTCTATGAACTATGACGCAGAAATGAATATGGGCAATGGAATTGCCAAACAGTGTCTAGTCCTGTCCCCTTACAATCTGTGGCTTGAGAGTTCCTGAGCCTGCTGCTACTGCTGTCTCACCACTGGTATTTCATCCATGTGAGGTCTAGGTTACATCTCATCCCCGTATGTGAGAATTCTCTCCTTCTGATTTCCTATGTTGTCTTGGACTGGTGAAATATCTTTGATGCTTTGTTGCTGCCACTCCAGAATTCAACTTGAGGTATTATTTTAAAGCTGTTTGGCGTTTAAAGCTCGGCTTTCTCTACTCTGCTATCTTGGCTCTGCCCAAAGTTAACAAATATTATCTTATTTGATCCTCACGACAGTCCTGCGAGATGTGCTATTACCCCCATTTTTCAACTGAGAAAATTGAAGCAGAGAGAGATTAAGTGATTCGCTCTGGGTCACACAGCTAGCAAGTACTTAAGGCCAGATGCGATCTCAGGTTTTCCTGACTGCAGACCTCATACCTTATTTAATGTGCCACCTAGCTGCCTCACATTGGCCTTTTTGGAACACGTCCTCACTAACCAGCGCTCCCATCTCTCTTTGAGTTGTTGTTCAACCTTCTTGTACAACCTCTCAAGTTCCTTGTTGATGAAAACCAACCTCCCTTCCAAACACTTTGGAGGCTGACAATAAGATGGACCTGAGACTGTCTGGGGAGTTACTGGTTTCCATTCTCTCTCCCCCTAGTCTTTTCCCTTTTGGCCTTGATCTCACAGATATTCAATATATTGTCCAGAGACCTCTGAGTCCCAGACTACACTTCCTGCTGGTCCCTTTTCCTGTCAGTATTGTCCCTTTTTGGTAATACATTTTGGGAAAAGTCTGGGGTTAATACTGTTTATGGAGATAAAATAAATATTTAAAGCAAATGAAGGAACATTTTTTCAGAAGGGAGGCATTTGGCTTACGTGAAGAGACCAAGACAGGAGAGGAGATAATCTATAGTGTGGGAAGTTTTTCTTTGCAGAAGTGGGACACCGCCTCGCATTGAGTCCTGGCTCCTTGCTGGCAGCCCCTCTCTCTGCCCATGCTTCCATTCTCTCGATCCCACTTGATTTCCCCTAGACTCCCCTTCTTAAGCTGCACACATCTTCTGTATGTCTCTTTAGGAGCTTGATTCTTCTCTGTCTTTCTACCTTGGATTCATTGGACTGACTTTTAAAGGTCACTTTGAGCCATAGCTTATTATTCTTGATCCTGTGGGGTTATTTCCTTTCTGATTCACTCAAGGCTCTGATTCCCACCTCAAGAGGGGATCATCTGGCATGGCTAGATTTAAAAAAAAATGTACTTTAATGAATGTCATTCGTTCTTGCATCACCTATATTTCCCAAGCATCCCTTTTCCTCCCCCTCACAGAGATCCATCCCTTATTATAAAAAAAGAAGAAAACAGAGGAGGGGGGAAGGGAGCTGTCCTTAGCTCTCTTTTCAGGGTCAAGCTTAGAAATTAGACTTTCACGGAATTCTGTTTTGCTTGTTTGTTGCTGTTCTTTACATTCTCGTGGTTGTAATCTTTGTGTATGTTGTTTACTTTATTTTAGTTACAGCACTTTGCATCAGTTCCCTTTATTTATCACACTCATTATTTCTTACAGCACAGGCATATTCCATTACATTCCTGCATCACAACTTGCTTAGGCATTCCTCAATCAATGAGCACCAAAAATTTTTGTTTTGTATGGAGCCTTTTTTTTTCTTAAGCCCTTGACCTCCATATTCTCCAAATATACTTACCAGTAGAACATCTCAGTCAGTCAGTCAACAGTCCACAAACATTTATTAACTACCTATGACATGCTAGGCATTGTGCTCTGAAGATTAAAAAAAAAAAGACAAAAGACTGGCCTCAAGAAGCTCACAGACTAAGGTAGGAACTCCCAGTCAAAGGATGTGGACATTTTAATCACTTTCCTTGCATGATTCTAAATTAGTTTCCAGAGTAGCTTCATTCATTCACAACTACACCAACAATGTACATCCTAACATTTTCTCATGGAGAAGGATACACGCATCTTCCCACACCTCTCACAATACTGACTATTCCCATTTTTTGGTAATCATTGTATGGCTATATGGTTATAGTTAGTCTTTCTCCAGACCCTAAACTGTAATTAGGTCTAAGAAAGACCAACTCCCTTATACTAGGAGAGAGGGAGACATAAGATGATAGCTCTAGGGAGACACTGAATATGAGAGACAGAGACACAGTCATAAAGAAAACGAGATACCAAGACACAGAGAGATATGATGAAAGAGATAAGGAGAGACAGTGGGTAAAACTCTCAAGCTAGATAGAAAGGGAGAGTATGGAGCTCACAAGCAGAAGGGTTAGCTCACCACCAAATCCTTGGAGACTAGAGCAAAGTAGAAGGCAATAATTAAAGATGTGGAGTTCTCTGAATTCATCCTTTTCCCTATATCCATCATAGTTTCTGGGGGATAGTTACAAGCAAACCAGCCCAGCTGCAGAATGCAGATGATAAACGGGGTAATTAAAAAGAAAGAAAAAGTTTGTAAGAATCAGAAATTAAAAAGGAACTGGACGTGGGGAGGCTGCCTATTTTTCAATTCTTTTCTAGTCTCTGATTCTTACATGCTTCTTCTTTCTTTTTGATTTCCCTATTTATCATCGGCATTCTGTAGTTATTTTGGTGTGTTTGTGACTATTCTCCAGATATACTCTCCCTCTTAAACCCTCTTTTTGTCATGTATACATATAAACACAAATATATAAATTATATATGATAGATATTTTATAAGTATGTTTTATACAAAAACTTAAATAACATTTCTATATGACGAACCGTAATATAAATGACATATCTAAATATTTATATGTATAAATTGTACGTATTTGTTTGCATGTGGTCTCTCCTGTTAGAATATGAGGCTCTTCATGGGAGGGTCTGGCTTTTGTTGTTGTTGAACTCTCTGTATTTCTAGTAGAAGCACAGTGCTGGGCTCATGGTAGGCACTTAATAAATGCACATAGAATATTGGCTTGATCCATAACTCCATGGCTGTGTACTCTCCTGGTTCACCTTGATTATGGGAAACAGCACTTTCACGTTTTCTTTGTTTTCCCTCTAGTGTATTCTTTTCTCTCCCTCCCTTAAAACTCACAAACCAGAACAAACCCACACTTTGGCTTTAGGTTTATCTTCCTTCGCTCTCTCCGTGACCCTAGAAAGGAGCTGTAATTTTCAGAGACACTTCTCTCTTCCCTCTGTTGGATTCTAAGCCCTTAACCTGTCATTATTTAGCCTTTTTAGTCACAAACAGTTTACCTTTTGATGTTTTTCTTGTTTCCAGTATTTCCATTTCAAAGATTCCACCAAACTCTGAACTTTTCTTCAGTAAGGCTTGAAAGTTTTCTTCTATTCAAAGTCCATTTTTGTCCCTATAGGATCACACTCAGACACTGAGTCATTTTTGGTTACGTCTTTGTCTTTTGCCTTTTTATATCATACTCTAAAGATCTCCTTCCCTTCATTGCAACTGCAGTGGTTTGGGGTGTTCTCGATTGTGACTCTTTGGTGCTTGAACTGCTTCCTTTCTATAATTGTCAGTATGATTGATCTGTGAAATTCCTGGGAGTTTTCATTTTGACAGAGACAGAGAGGGACAGAGAGACAGAGAGGGAAAGAGACAGAGACAGAGAGACAGAGAAGGACAGAGACAGAGAGGGCCAGAGAGACAAAGACAGAGAGACAGAGAGGGACAGAGAGACAGAGAGACAGAGACAGAGAGGGAAAGAGACAGAGAGACAGAGAAGGACAGAGAGTCAGAGACAGAGAGGGACAGAGAGAGACAGAGAAAGAGACAATGTACCTAGTGCATATTTAATGTTTTCACTTTGGCTTTTGGCTTCTTTTATGATTTCTTGAAATGTGGCAGGTCCCTTGGTGTTTTGGTCGTGTTTTTCAGGGACTACGCTAAATCACAAACTCTCTCTCTTTGTCCTGCTTTCCAGACCAGCTGTTTGTGAAAGCAGACGTCTCAAATCTTCTATTTTTTCACTGTTTTGGTTGGGGTTGTTTTGTCCCATTGAATCACATTGAGCTCTGCTTCCCATTTTCAGGGATTCTATCACTTGGGTCATGTTTTCAATATTTTGTTATAATCTTCTAATCTCTTTCCATTTTTTCCCTGAAGAGTTTTAATTTCATTGAAAAAACTTCTGCTTTCATATCTTCTATCTATTCTTGCAGTCCTTGTGCTCTCTGCTTCTGTCTCTCTGTCCCTCTCTGTCTCTCTCTGTCTCTGTTTGTCTCTGTCTCTCTGTCCCTCTCTTTCTCTGTCTCTCTCTGTCTCTCTTCCTCTCTGTTTCTATCTGTCTCTCTCTGTCTCTGTCTCTTTGTCTCTCTCTGTCTCTGTCTCTCTGTCCCTCTCTGTCCCTCTCTCTCTGTCTCTCTCTGTCTCTGACTCTCTGTCCTTCTCTGTCTCTGTTTCTCTCTGTCTCTGTTTCTCTCTTCTCTGTCTCTCTGTCCCTCTCTGTCTCTCTCCCTCTCTGTCTCTGTTTCTCTCTGTCTCTGTCTCTTTGTCTCTCTCTGTCTCTGTCTCTTTGTCTCTCTCTGTCTCTGTCTCTCTGTCTCTTTCCCTCTCTGTCTCTGAGATTCCACTTCTACTCACTGTGGCCTCACTATCTTCCTGTAGGGTCACCTCTTGGCCTTCTCTTAGCCTGTTGTATTTCATCATTGTATTTGAAGCTTTATTTCATTTACTCATATCTTTAGCCTTAGCTTCTGTTCTGGGACTCTGTGCCATGGTCAGGTGCTTCTTTCTCCTGTCTCCCCCACACTCCTCTACGGGGCTCCTGGGCCCTGGCCTTGTTCTATTTAAAGTCTGCTGCCTCTTCCACCCCTGTGATGCAGTTCTGGATGGAGTGGCTGCTCTTCAGTACCGCACCCCTTCCTGACCTTTTATGCAGACCTGGCCTGGGACATGAGCGGGGCCTGGAGCTGGGCCTAAACCTTGCCCTCTGCCTCAGTCCCTAGCTTCTATCTTTGCCTCCTGGGGCTCCACTGAAGGCACTGGTTTTGGCCCATGTCCAGGACTCTTTGTCTCCTTCTGCTTGTTCATCTTCCAACCTAGACTTGGTCCTAACTCATGTGAAGCTGTAACAGGTTTTTAGACATCTGGGTGCTGAACATCATGCTGGCTTCAGGCCTCTCACAAAGCACTTCTTTCTCTGTCTTATCTGTCTCCTTGATTACTTGGTGCAGCCACTGAATGCTGGAGCCTCTGCTGATTTCAGTCTCCAGGTGGGGCCTCTTTCCCTCCTCCCCTGCCCAGGTATCTGGGTCCCGTCCACTGACTCTCTGGGCGGCCCCTATCTCCTGCTGTGGCTGTAGTAAGATTCTACACTGGAAGCCCTTCAGGCCTCTCGGAGGGCCCAGAAGTACGCAGGGACCATTGGAGACCCTCTGCCCTGCCTCTCTGCTTAATGACATATGTAGGTGACACCTCTTCTGACTTCTCAGGTGGTAACGTCACCTCATCTGGCTCTTTTTCTTGCCTCTGATACAAGTTTCTATGTATCAGACTTATTTATTTCTGTGCCATTGCTCCCAAGGAGACTGTAAGCTCCTTGAGAGCAGTCTCTTCAAGGAACTTTTTTTCTTTTGTATTCTTAGCAGGAGGGCAGCATAGGGAGAGGCAAGGAGACCATCTAGGAAGCCATCCCAGTAATCTAGGCGAGAGGTAAGAAGGGCCAGACCTAAAGGAGTAGATGTGTGAGAAGAGAGATGGGGCAGATGCAAGAGGCCCTGTGAAGGCAGAAATGTCGGGATTTGACAGTCTATTGGATATGGTGGGGAGGGGGGATGAGAAGCCCAGGATAAGGCTGAGCTTTTGAACTTGGGAGATTCTATGGATAGCGATGCCTTTGACAGGGAAGTTTGGACGAAGGGAGTCATTTAGGGGAAAGATAATGAGCTTAGCTTTGGGTATGTCGAATTTAAGATGGCTCCAGGACATCCAGTTTGAAATGTGTAGCTAGCAATTAGTGATTCAAGGTTGGGGCTCAGTAGGGAGACCAGAGGTGAATATATAGAACTAGGAGCCAGCCATACAGAGATGTCAGTTAAACCTATGAAGCTAATAAAGCTTCCCGGAGAGACAGCATAGTGGGCAAGGAGAGGCTGACCTAGGGGAGGCCAACATAGGAGAGGCTGGCCTTGAAGACGGGGGTGTAGGGTGGACCCTTAGGCAACACCAGCAGCTAGAGGGCATGATCCGGATGAGCTGGTGAAGGAGGGACAGCCAGAGTGGGAGGAGAGAGCAGCATTAGGAAAAGCCAGGGAGGAGGGAGTAGCCAGAAGGGGAGAACTAATCAACAGTATCAGGCTCAGCAGGCAGGTCAGGAAGGCCGAGGATGGAGGAGAGCTGTGAAACCTGGCAATTGAGAGATGATTGATAACTTTAGAGGGAGCAGTTTGAGTGGAGTGTTAAGACTGGAAAAGCAGTTGAGAGGAGGGAGGTGGAGGCAATGGGTGCAGACAACTTTTCCATAGAGTTTGATTGAGAAAGGGAGGAGAGATACAGGATGCTATTTTGAGGGCACAGTAATATCTAGCTAAGATTTTTTAAAGTTGGGGGAGACCTGGGCATGTTTGGAAGCAGTAGCAGGTCACTGATTGGGAGGGACTGATGATTCTAAAGAATTCTAATGAATGGGAGAAGATGGGAGGGGGCAGGATCAAGCCCACATGGAGAGAAGTTGGCCTTGACAGGACAGTCGGCATGTGAGAGTCTGCAGTGGGGGTGGGGAACCTATGACCTCAAGGCCCTCTAGGTCCTCAAGGGTGGCCCTTTGACTGAACCCAAACTTCACAGAACAAGCCCTTTTATTGAGAGATTCCTTCCCCTAGGCTTGATGCTCTATATGCCCTAGAGCCTAGCGGAAGGAGGAGAGTGAGAGAGAGAGTCAAGGGTGCTAGGCAGTAGTGGGGGTAGAACATAGGACTTGGAACCAGGAGACTTGAGTTCAAATCTGTCCTCAGACACTTTGTAGTGATGTGCACATGAGAAAGTCACTGTAAAGCTCTCTCTCTCAATTTTCTCATTTATAAAGTGGGGACAATCATCGCCCCTGCCTCCCCAAGGTGGTTATGAGAGAGAACGTTTGTTATGCTCTTTGCAGCAATTAGAGTGCTTTTTAAATGCTACCCAGCTATTATCTGAGATGAAGAGAATGAGATAAAAGGAAATTCATGTAGAATGACCTTGATCTTCTCAATCTAGCAGGAGAGGTGGCCCTCAGCTGAAGGAGGTAGGAAAGGAGAGGCGTGGGATGCCTGAGGAGGGAAGAGAGATGTGAATTGCTTTTGTAGAAAGTAAGATGGGGAGCCAATCAGGGAACAATTTCATGACAATTTAGGGTCCTGTTGAGGTTAGATAACATGGATTTGTAATGTACTCTGTCTGTTTGATTGTGGGATTTCTGCCATTGTGTTCAGTGGCTTGTGAATGCGAATGGGGAAAGTAGATGCTGGGAGCAAAGCATGACTGAGTTTGGCAAGAGATGAGTGGCAACAGATCTGGGCAGAAGGGAAGTCAGGCTGTTCATTCATTTAGGATTTACAAAGCATGCCAGGCCCTGTGCTAGTGTTAGGAATATAAAGACACAAAGCTGACGGTCTCAGGCCTAAAAGAGCTTGCATAATTATCGAGAGAGGTGACATGTGCACAGAAAGCCCAATATGAAAGCCATGCAAAGCAGATCCAAAGTCATTTGAGAGGCAGGGAGGGACGGCACTGTGGCCCTGTGATATCTGGGGACCTGAGCAAGAGGTGCCTTCTGATTTGTGATGGGAGCAGAATCAGAGGCCAGAGAGAAGCCTTTTCAGTTGGTGCTTCTTCTAGAACATTGTGTGGGCTCAGTCAGCATTGTATTGGATTACATTGGGTTCTGAAGGCCTTTGTGTGAGAGGCAGTGTGGTAGAGTTGAAAGGAAGTGGAAGTAGCAGAGTCTAGAGACCTTTATCTCAATACTAGCCCAGAAGATTCCAAGCTGTGTCACCCTGGGCAACTCAACTAATCTCCCTCAACCTCCATTTCCTCCTCTGTCCTATGGAGATAACACGCTTTGCACAGCTTACCTTGCAGAGTTGCCATGACAAAGGGACTTTACAAATCTTAAAAGGCTGGAAAAATTCTATGATATTCCTGCATAGCTATAAGACCAGCCTTCTGGCCCATGGCCGCTGATACATTTCCTGTGACCTTCTGCTCAAAAAATTAATTAAAAAATATTCATCCTCGAGGCAATCCTGCTGCTAGGTCCTAAGAATCCTGAAAGACTGATGCATGGCCTTCATTAGAATACAGTAGATGAACTTTTTCTTTAAACTCAGATCATGTCACTTTCTATATGAGATTTTTCCTGACTCTTCCACCCCCTCCATTACTAGTGTCTCCCATTCCCAAATTACACTACATACATTTATATGAAGATATTATGCATTGTGTGCATGATGTCTTTCTCAGTAGTTGCAAGCTCCTTGAGGGCAGACACCATTTCATTCATATCTTTGTTCCCCAAGTGCCTAGCAGGTAAGAAGATAGAAGCTAGGGATAGGAACTGGGTCCGAGATTTCAATGGTATGGAGAAGTTCCTCAATCAATCCATTGCCAAGATGGGCACTTTCTCTGCAACTTATGCTCTTGCTAGAGCTGCCTAGAGCTTTGAGAGTTAAGTGACTTGACCAGAGTCACACCGCTACCTTGAGTCTGAAGTAGACTTTGATCTCTGGGCTTCCTAATGTTTAATCCCCTACACTGTTCTCCTAGTTGGTTCCTTGGGTAGCAGGATACGAAATCAGACACTTCACTAAGAAAATCGGGGAAATCTCTATAGTGTCAGAGCAGTGGGCCGAAGTAGTGTAGGAGAATGTTTTAAGGGTCAATAGTGTTGGATGCAGATCCGTAACTAGGGCAGGGACACTGGGGTTTCGTTTCAGGGTACCGAAGTTTAGAAGACAATGAAAGTACCCACAGTCCTCCAGCAGCTTAGAAGCCATTGAATTTAATTCTGATAATGAGTAAAATTAGTTAAAATAAGAAGCTATCAGATTGCTCACATAGCCTCTCCTCCTCCCACATCCCCTCCCAACGGCCGAACCCAAGGGGAGATCCTCCTGGTGTAGCTCTCCTCCAACTGAACTGAAGACTCATTTGGTCTCCTTTTCCAGGTGCAGAAACTGCTGATTAAGGCTCTAGTTTGGTACGATGTCACTAAGGAAAGGTGTAAGTTTGTAGCTAGACACAACAGCTGTTTTCTCTCACCTGCTATTAGATAAGTCACGAGGACAGACCATGCTTGAGTGACATATATGTTTATACACACGTTTATATGTATGTTTGTGTATATATACATCCATGTGGATGTGTTTATATATATATATATATATATGCATATATACACATACACAAATATGGTCGGGGGGACCAGCCCTTCTGGTGTGAGGGCTTGCTGAGCCCTTTCCAGGACTACGCATCCACTTTTGGCATCCACTCATCACTTGACTCTCACCTGTGGCTCCAGGAAGCTATAGCATGCCTAACGGCCACACCCCAGTAAAACCATCTTGGCAGAGGGGCTAAGCCAGGCTGAGGGGAAACAAAAGGCCTCAGCCCCATTGGTAAGTTAGGGAGATGTCTGCCTCAAACTTGTGAAGACTTCCCCGGCAGAATGGACAGATGAAAACAATTTATTCCAATGGCCACACAGGTGGATGGAACAGGTATCATGGAGTGCTTAGAACTTGGTCAGGCAATGAAGATGCCAAGGTCATCCGCTGCATTCTGGGACTTCACCAGCTGTCTTGACTTTTGTCTGGCCACTGAACTTTGATGACACTAGAGGAGAGAATGAGGGCAATGCCTTCCTTAGTGCAGTTCCTTCTCACTTAAATCAAACTAACCTGCAAGTCAAGACATCACCCCATGATGTTATTGGTCGTCTTCAAGTGCAAAAGTGGGGCAGTTCCTCCTCTCAAAGAGATTATATTTGACTGGAGGATTATATCTGACAACACACACACAGATGCGATTCTTCCTGCGTACCCTAGGGTAATTGCATAACTGATCTCCAGATTCAGTTGTTCTTTCTGCTTGCTTTTTCTGGTGGACTGTTTCTAATTCATCCTTTCTCTAGTGAACTTCATAGTAGACAGTAATGATGACTCAGATACACTTGATTTTCTTCAAGACCTTACCCAGCTGCTGTGATGAATACCCAGATAAAACTGCTGATCACATACTTGGCTGTGTGCTCTCACATTCATCAGTTTTATTAATAAGATTGCTCATCTTGGGCACCAGGAACAGTGGTGAGAACAACATTGCAGACTCACTTATTTTTAATGGGAAAATCATGTTTCTACTTTACAACACAAGCTCTGAATCATTAATGTTTTGGAATACAAATTTGTACTAGATCTTTTGCTTCTATTTCTCAAACCACCCGGGCTTCTCTTACACAGTCAATGGAGCCCCCATTGAAAAATCTACAGACACCAGTGGGTGCACAAAGGCAAAGGTGAAACAGTTCCTCCTCTCAAAGGAATTATATTTTACTGGGGGTGGGATGGGACATAACACATGTCCCAATAAGCCATTGCAGGATCTTTACCAAGAAAAAACAAAGTGACTTTTTTTGGGGGGGGGCAAGAAAGAAAGACATTTTGAAAGGGTCTGAACCAAGGTGTTCTAAGAGATGGATATGACTAGGGAGGATATCAGGAACAGGCTATACAAAGGCACAGAGGTCGATCTGGAAGGACCTCAGACGGAGGTAAGGCGACCTGGCAAAGGTCACACAGATCTTTTGCTCAGTACTAGAGGAAGGATTTAAACTAAAGTCCTCTAATGCTAGGGCCCGGATCTTTCCACTGTACCACTCTGCCTCCTAAACATTATTGCAGTTAAATTGGTTTTGGCTGCCTTTTCATGTTGTTTTCATAGACAAGGATCTAGCCAGGGCCCCAGATGATCCTCTGGGCCAGAGAGAGGGCAAATTTAGTCAGGGGCTGAACTTAGGCACTGAGTGGATTGAGGCAGGTGTCTAACTTGGGCTTCACTGATCTCAGAGAGGACCTAGGTAAGGACAGTTGGGACCACTGATAATCAAAGACTAGAGGACAGTTTAAGGTACATTTTCCAGGCCATCAGGTCCAGTTAACTGGCACAGGCACAGACGCTGTCTTCCATAGCTTCCAACTCTGTCTGTCCTCCTTTGACTCTCCCATGAGACAAATATCTTTTGTTCACTTGGGATAAGAGTGAGGTAGGGTGGTATTCTTCCTTCCCTTCACATAACCCAACATGTTTTCTGCAGTCATATAGCATGTAAAATAGGGAATGGGTTAAGGGTCTCATCCTGCCTCTTCTGCATTGTGTTCTTTCCCTGAATACAGGTGACAAAATGTTGATTTCTAGATGAATGGACCCGGGCTTGAAGGTAACCTTGTGAGTTCTGGAGGTTTGGAGACTCTGGGTCTATTGATCAGAGTTCAGAGAGTATTTCTGCTTTCGAGAGGATATCACTGGTTTGGCTTGCCAGGCAATGGACCTGGAGGGAAGTATTTGGATAGCTTTAATAAAGGGGTATTTCTCAAAAGATATGTCAAGAAGCAAAGTATAAATACTACCCCAAACTGGGGCACACTTTCATCTATCACCTTGGTTCCTTTGGGGAGTCAGTTCACATGTAATGTAGCTATGAAACATTCCTCCTACCCAGTTCACTTCTAGGTATGGAATAATGAATGGACAGTCCCTCCTTTGCTTGCAGGACAGGATGGCTCAGGTACAGGTTAACTCTCTAGTATAAATACATTGGATCATGTAAATTTCTCTTTCAGGTTGTATTCTAAACTAGGCTTGTCTATGGCAGCTACCAGAACCAGTTACTTCAGGAAACTCAGAAGGTTCTGCTGACCTTTCAAAGCTCACAAGGTCATAGCCTGTTCTGTTCTATTTCTGGATACTCGCCTATCCAAGATCAGGAAAAATTGCAACACAACAAATAGAAGAAACTCTACTACCATGCATTCAGGTACATGGCAAGTTGATCAGGGAGAGGGCTCTTCTTTCCTGAGGGTAGTTCTTCTTCCTCGTTTGAAACCCGTCAGGGAAAGAGAGAGATGGAATTTCTTCTCTGCTAGAGGATTGGATGTGTACATTCAGCTCTGGCTCGATTACCACACAGGAAGCTGATACAAAAAAGTCATATATGTGCTCTGAAGTGGAAATTAGGGCCCCTCTTTTATGCCTAGGTATCCATTAGTGTTCATACATTTGAATTCACACTTTTCAAAGTTATAATTATGCAACATTTTAAAATTCATTTCATCTCAATAGAAATATACAGTGAATATTTGAGAAATATGATCCATTTAGGGGATATTAATTGGATTCTGGCTGTACATATCTTCAGAAATTATTCGTAAGTCCCAGTAGGGTACATATCAGAAGGACTGGGCACTTGTTGGCCAGTCCCCTGTTACACAGATAAGGAAGACTGAACTTCAGGACAGACCCTAAGAGCTGAATATGTAAATTTGGAAGTATCTGAAAATGGATAATAATTCTACCCATAAGGGTCATGAGATAACCAAAGGAGAGAATGTGCCGAGAGAAGATGGTCCAGGATAGAGCCTGAAGGAAATGCAGAGTCGGGAGGCAGGGCATAGATGATGATTCTACCCACCTCAGCTCTGTTACTTAGTGCCTGTGGGAATCTGGGCACATGGCTTAATCTCTATAGACCTCAGTACCTTCTCCATAAAATGAGGGGGGTTAACCCAGGCTACTCTTTCAGGGAGGTAGGAAGTCCATAGGTGTTACACATCGCACATGTTGTTGGACTTTTTCAATCTACCAGTTGTGTTACTTTTTCCCCCATCTTAAAATATATTCCTTGCCACATGGGATGGCTCTCTGAGAGACAGGAAAGGGATACGTGGGATATTTTGGTAATTTATGAAACAGAGACTATCAATAAAAATTTGTTTTTAAAAGAATGAGGAGAGTGGACAACTTCTAAGGTTTTAGGTCTATAGACTCTATCACAGGATCTATGATGTAATATTTTGATCTAGCAAAAGACAGTGAGAAGGAGTATCTAGTCAGGTAGGAGGAGGACCAGGAGAGAGAAAGGTACTGAAAAACCCAGAAAGGAGAGAATATCCAGGATGGGAAGGTAGAAAATACTGTCAAAGACTAGAGAGTGGTTTAGCAGGATGAGACCCAAGAAAGTTCACTGGATTTCTGAAGAAATCAAATCCATTCCAATGAACACCTACTATGTGACAGGCATTGTGCAAAATGCTGGGGACACAATTAATAAAAAGAAACACAGTCCCTGCCCTCAAGGAACTTCTATCTTCTCGGGGGAGACAACACACAAAAGAGGCAGGAAGATGAGGGGTGGTCAAGAGGAGCCCAGGAGGCTCTCTTATTTTGTGGATTTAAAAACTAGGTTAGAGCAGCAGATGCAGAGTGGAGCATGCCAAAAAGTTCCATTTCTGCCTTCTATAAAGGAAGGAATTAGGAGGAGTTTGGTACTCCATTCTCCAGCACTTCACTCATAGGGGAGAGGAGGCTAAGGGAGGTGGTATGAATCAAAGCTTGAGTTAGCAGCCCGGTGATGAGATTACAAGTGATGAGCTTAACCTGGGAGGTGAAACCAGGCAGAACTGGAGACACAAAGTTGAGCAAGCTGACTAAAGACCATATCTGTTGGTAGTAGGCAACTTTAACCATTACTTGATTTGCTGGCTTCTGGATTCTGGAAATGGTCCTATAATTCAGTTCTTTCAGAATACAAATTAATGCATTTTGTCATGAATTCCCTTCATGTTTCTTTGTAAGAGAAGGGTTAAATCCAATTCTCTCAGGAAATAAGTTCTCTTAATCCTTTCTCTCCTTAACTTGGGAGGGGAATCTTGTTCCATGGAGTTGAAACCAGGCTGAACAGAGTGGAATGGAGTTGAAGAGATCATTGATATTCTTGGTGAGATAAATTTTGATCTAATGGATATATTGCAAGGTGGGGGAGGGGAGAAATAAGTGGGAGAGAGGAAGTGGAGATCAAAAGTGTGGACAGATGACAAATGATTGTCCAGCCTCTGCTTGAAGACCTCCAAGGAGAGGAGTCCACTTGTGCTCTAGGTGTTAGGAAGCTTTTCCTGACATTTAGCCTAAATTTACTGTTTAAAATCCTTTACAGCTCTTCTGGATTCTGTCTTAGTGGGCCATAAATCAATCAATCAGTCAATCAATCAATAATAATTTATTAATTGCCTACTATGTGCCAGGAACTCTGCTTGGCACTGGGGATAAAAGTGTAAAGAAAAGAAAGCTACCTACTTACAGATCTCTCTTCTCCATGACGGCCATTGAAATTCTTGAAGACAGTTATGCCCTTTCTCCCTCTATCCCTGAATCTTCTCTTCTCCAGGCTACACATTCTCAGTTCATTCACTGATACTCATATTCTTGAGGCCTTTTGCCATCCCATTTACTTTCCTCTGGATGCCTTATAACTTTTCAGAGCTCTTTAATTGGAGATATGAATTAAACACAATACACCAGACGTGATCTGAGCAGGGCAGAACACAACAGGGCTACTTGCTCCTTATTCACAGACATTTTGTCTCCCTTAGTGCACCCTAAAGGATTTTTTTCTCTTTTTAGTATTTTATTTTCCCCCAATTACATGTAAAAACAATTTTTAATATTCATTTAAAAAATTGAGTTCCAAATACTGTCCTTCCCTTCCCTCCTTATCCCCCTCATTGAGAAGGCAAGCAAAACACATTTCCCTATTAATCATGTTGTAAAAGAAAAACAGAGCAAAATAAAAACCTAAGAACAGTAAAGTAAAAAAAAAAAAGTCTGCTTTGATCTGCATTCAGACACCATCAGTTCTTTCTCTGGGGGTGGATAATGTTTTTCACTGTAAGTCCTTCAGAGTTGTATTGGATCATTGTATTGCTGCGAATAGCTAAGTCATTCACAATTGATCATCTTACAATGTTGCTGTTACTGTGTATGATGTTTTCCTGGTTCTACTCCCTTCACTTTGCACAACTTGTTCAGCCATTCCCCAATTAGTGAGCATGCCTTCAATTTCCAATTCTTCACCACCAGGAAAGAGCTGGTATACATAGTTTTGTATATATAGATCCTTTTCCTTTTTTTTGGCTATAGACCTAATGGTGATATTGTTAGGTCAATGGGTATCGTGGCTTTATAGGCCTTTGGGCATAGTTCCAAATTGCTTTACATAATGGTTGAATCACTTCACAACTCCACCAACAATGCATTATGTCTCAGTTCTGCATCCCTTCCAACTTTTGTCATTTTCCTTTTCCATTCTATAGTCAATCTAATAGACATGAGGTAGCATCTTAGAGTTGTTTTAATTTACATTTCTCCAATCAATAGTAATTTAGAGCATTTTTTCATGTGGCTATAGATAGCTTTGATTGCTTCATCACAATGCTGTTCATATTTTTTGGTCATCTATCAATTGGGGAATGACTCTTATTTATTTATTTTTTGTTTATAAATTTGACTCATTTCTCTATATATTTGAAAGATGAGATTTTTATCAGAGAAACTTGCTTCAAAAATTTTTTTACACTTATGACTTCTAACTCCAACCTATTTCCTCCATTTATTCTTCTCTCCTTTCATCCTGTCCCTCCTCAAAAGTGTTTTGCTTCTGACTACTAGCTTTTCTGATCTGCCTTCCCTTCTATGAGCATACTCTCTTCTCTTATCCCCTTCCCCTCCTAATTTCCTGTAGGGTAAGATAGATTTCTATTTCCTATTGCATGTGTATGTTATTCCCTTTTTGAGCCAATTCTGAGGAAAGGAAGACTTGAAGATTCTCTTCCAGCTCCCCCATCTTCCTCTTCATTATAAAAGTTCTTTCATGCCTCTTTTATGTCAGATAATTTACCCTATTCTACCTCTCCCTTTCCCTTTCTCCAGTGCATTCTTCTTTCTGACTCCTTAATTTTATTTTTTTTAAAGATACCATCTCTTCATATTCAACTCACACCTGTACCCTCTGTCTATATATGCTCTTTCTAACTGCCCTGAAAATGAGAAAATTTTTATGACTTACAAGCATCATCTTCCCATGTAGGAATAGAAACGGTTTACACTTTAACCTTAATCCCTCGTGCTTTCTCTTTCCAGTTTACTTTTTTATGATTCTCTTGAGTCTTGTATTTGAAAGTCAAATTTTCTACTCAGATCTGGTCTTTTCATCATGAATGCTTAATAGTCCTCTACTTCAATGAATGCCTATTTTTCCTCCTGAAGGATTATGTTTGATTTTGCTCTGTAGGTGATTCTTGGTTATAGTCCTAGTTTTCTGGAATCATATTCCAAGTGCTCTGAACATTTAATGTAGAAGCTGGTAAATCTTATGTTATACTGAATGTGGTTTCATGATACTTAAATTGTTTCTTTCTGCCTGCTTGCAATATTTTCTCCTTGACCTGGGAGCTCTGGAATTTGACTATAATATTCCTGGGAGTTTTCATCTCAGGAAGCCTCCTGCAGAAGGTGGGATTTGAGCTGAGTCTTGAAGGAAGCTGGGGGGGCCCAGAGGCTGGGAACAGGAAGCTGAGTATTCCAGCTACAGAGGGCAATCAATGAAAGCAAATGAAGAGATGGGAGATAGAGCGTCATTTACCAGGAACAGTGAGAAGTCCAGTGTTGCAACTGCAGTTTCCCAGGAATCCATGGCACAGTAATGAGAATGAACCATGCGCTGGACCATAAAAACCCCACAAACGAATGCAATCAAAACCAAATATTGAGCACATCTTAAGCTGTATTTATAAACGAACGTAATGTAGTAAGATATTTAATAAAGGGCCTTTGAATAAAGGGCTCAAACTTAAATGGAGACTAATGATTTAATACTAATGAAGTAAAGAGCAAATCATGGCAAAAAAGACAATTTCATTAAAAAACAACAACAGTGCTTTGTTGTTGAGTTGTGTCTGACTGTGCAACTCCTTAGACTTTGGTCCACGGGGTTTTCTCGGCAAACACACTGTATTGTTTTCCATTTCCTTCTCTTATTTTACACACAAGGAACTGAGGCAAAGAGGGCTTAAGTGATTTGCCCAGGGTCCCACAGTTTGCAAGTGTCTGAAGCTGGATCTGAACTCAGGTCTTCCTAACTCCAGGCCCAGGGTACTATGTGAGGATTAGAAATATGTGCAGATTGCAGACGGTTGTGTCGAGGCACAGGGAAGTGTTTGAGGCCCGGGAATTAGTTGGGTCATGTGGAAGTCAGAGCATATTACACTGTCCCCTGGCCAGGGGATACTGCATTGCTCAAGACTCTCTTGCGTGGGGTTACCTGATATTCCTGATTGGCATCTCCACACCCTTGTAACTGCACTCCCCCTCTCACAATTCTGTTCAGCTGGGCTCTGTCACGTGTGGTAGGTGGATCTGGGGTATATATAAGATCTAAGCCTTGGAGGTATCTTTGAAGCCGGCCTTAAGATCTGGTTGTAAGGCTTCCCCATAGAGAGACCTTAATAAACCTTTTCTGTTTGGACCTCAGAGCCATGACTCTTCTGTTCTAAAAGGTACACTAGTGTCAATTAAGTAGGGTAGTAACCGGTTGCCCCTGCAGGTAAGTTAGGGTACTCTGAAAGAGAACCCTGACAGTACTATCCACTGAACCACCTAGCCGTTCCCTCAATAGTGATCCAACATAGCAAACTTTTGTGATGTAGGCTAAGCGATTCTTAGATGAAAATCTAAGCATCTAAACACTTTCATTAATAAAATTGATGAATTGAGCATTATAAATTCTAAAAAATTTGGAAAAGTAAAAAATTAAAAAACTTCTACCAAACATAAAATATAAATTCTGAAGACCAAAGAAAAAGATAAACAAAATTGAAAAAAAACCCCACACATTGAATTAATAAACAAAATTAGGAGCTATTTACAAAAAAACAAAACAAAAAATATCAGCTAATCTAGTGTAAAAAATTGCCCAAACAAAAGAGAAATAGAAAAAGGAGAATGTACGACAGCCACCAAGAAAATAAAAGAAAAATTTAGAAACAGTTCTGCACAATTATATGCCAATGAAATTAAATTAAATGAATGAATATTTATCAAAGTTTAACACACCCAGGTTACCAGAGCAGGAAACAGAAATTTCAAATAACCCAATCTTAGGAAGAGAATTTTCAAATAAAAAACAGTAACAACAACCCAGGACCAGATTAACTTACAAGAATTAACGAAACATCCGAAGAGCAATGAATTCCTTTTATTACATAAATTGGATCACAAAGGTAGGGAAGGAAGGAATATTCCAAATTCCTAATATGAGACAAATATGGTCCTGATACCCAAACTAGGGATAGATAAAGAAGAGAAAGAAAGCCCACACGCCCATATCTCTAATGAATACTAACACAAAACTATGGAATAAAATATTAGCAAAGAGGCCATAATGTATTAAAATGCTACATGATGACCACATTGGATTACTAGCAAGGATGTAGAATTGACTCAAATATTAGGAAAAATGGTGAATATAAAAGACCATTTACATAAAAAACCCAGGAAATACAAAGTAAAGTGCTTGACAGAACACAGCAACTCCCTATGTTTAAAACATTTAGAACCTAAAAGAGGAATACGTAGATTTGTGGAAGGTGGTGCCATGTCACGACCAAGAGGAGCACAGACTCTCCCACCCAGGAATGCTCTTAAAAATCAGCAGAAAAAATATGTTAATGAAAAAGAGAGGGGAGTGGGGTGGAGAGAGAGAGATTGGGAGAGAGACAGAGACAGCGAGAGACAGAGACAGAAAGAAACTGCTCTAAGCTCTCTATCCAGCCTAGAACAGTACAAAAAATCCTTTGGACACTCTGAGTAGGGAAAAGTCTGACTAGGGAAAAGTCTAGGTAGGTAGGAGGTGAAGCAGCCAAAGCAGAGGAGACAGTAGAGCAGCTTTCAGTTTAGGGCCAGGCGATCCTCTCCTGAACCTTTGCTGAAGAAGGGCCCAGAGGAGGCTGCAAGCAGCCCTGCCTAAGATGCAGCAGGAAACAAGGCCAGAGGAGGGCCCAAATAACCAGGGCCTGAACCACAGCAGGAGGCAGGGTCAGGGAAGCCGGGCACCTCTTGCCTGAACAATCAGATGTACCAGGTAGGTACACTCCAAGGGCTGCTGCTGCTCAGAGCTAACGCTTGTATCACACTACTCTGGAGCAGGTGCTCTGCTAAATGCTCCACAATCATTTTCTCATTTGGTCCTCACAACAACCCTGTGAAGCAAGAGTGATTATTATCCCCATTTCACAGATGAGGCAACTGAGGCAAATGGGGGTTACCTGACTTGCCCAGGGTCACACAGTTGTCACTAAATGTCTGATGGAGGACTGGAACTCAGAGCTTTCTCCTTCCAGGTCTAGCACTTTATTCACTGTGTTACCTAACTGTCCCCTATGGGTGAATATGAATGAAACCAATTCTATATTCAGGACTATGCAAAGAGGTAAAGAATAAAGAGTGGAGACACACTAGGAGACTGAGTTTCAGCCCAGGAATTCCTGCCCACAGTGGGATCTAGTCTTAGACACCAAATCTAGGACCAAGCCAAGAGTCTGGGAGAGAAGGCAGTCTTGCCTCAAGCACAAAGCTCCTGGCCAGAAAATGAGCCTGGGATACAAGGAAACAGACAAAAAATGCTAAACACAATGATATTATGGCTTGAAACAAGCAAAGAAATACTCAGATGCAGAAAAAGTCCAAGTAGAACCTCTGAGAAAAAAATTTCCTTCTCATAAGGACTGCAAGAGTAATGGAAAAAAATGAATCAAATTGAACTAATATTGAACAAAATTATTAATATTAAATACTAAAATTGTTAATATTAAGCATCATTAGAAAATAAAATAAACCATTGCTGTTTTGTCTTAATAGAATATTAATATTAATAATAATTAATTAAATAAAATAAACTAAATAGTTTAAGAAATAGTTTATTAAAGAAAATAAATAAAAAATATTAATGTGAAATAAAGCTAAAGCTAAGTGTGCAAAAAGGGATTTATTATATTGTTTGCAGAAATTCTTATACTCTTTAAAAATAGCCCTGTGTGATTAAAGGTTGTGTGCCCCCGGAATGTCTCCTGACCCCAGAAACTCTCTAGGAATGCTGGAGAAGGCTACAAGGTATTTTGGGTTCCCCAGCTCCTAGATCCATCCAAAGAATAGACTTGTATTGGGTCTACCCAACCTTGCATTTTAAGTTGCCTTGTATTTTAGCTTTATCTCTAATTTATTGACTATCTGTCTCAATTTACCTTGCTTTCAAGGTAAAATTACAAAATTGCCTCGCTGTGTATGCATGGTATGCGTGTAGGCAGCCTTGTTTAAATATATACAATGTTAAATGTATACTGTATAAGGTAACATTTTCCCCATCCTGCCAGAACAACAGCCAAGTGTTCTGTGCGCTGACAACGTAGCTTAGAAAACAGGAAAACAAAATTCTGCATTTTATAGAATGAGAAACATAGTATTTCAAATTGTGTAGCCGCTATAAATGAATGTCTAGTTCTCCAATATTCCCACAGTTTATTTGGCCCCTCTAGCGCCCTCAGCTTTCTGTGACTAGGCCATTTTGGTATCTCCATTTGCTTTAGGGCAAGGGAATAGCCCATGTTTCCTGGTGTTTCTCCTTCTCCCTTTGGGTCAGTCAGTGAATCAATGTTTATTGAGCACTTTGGTTCAGGCATCAAAGATGCATCCCGGCCATCACTAGTCATCTTGAACTTTGTCCTGCCACCGGACTTTGATGACTCAGGAAAAGAGAGTGAGGCTGAAGACTTTGTCCAACTCTGCTTCACTAAAATGCAATTCTCATGCAAATCAAGACGTTTCCTGTGCTATCGTTGGTCCTCTTTGAAAAGGACTGACAAATAAAAATGAAGCTGTGACTATATTCCAGTCACTGTGATCAAAGAAAGACAAAAGATTGTTCATGAGCTTAAGTAATTCACGGTTTAATGGGTGAGATAGCATGCAAAACAACTATGTACTATATGAAAACTGTTTTAAAAAATTACATACAGGATAAATGGAAAATAATGAACAAAGGCAAGGTACTAGAATTAGGGGCACCAGGAAGGGCTACATTTAAAAGGAGAGAGTTTTGCTGGGACTTGAAGGAAGCCAGGAAAGCCTGAAGGAAGAGATGAGGAGGGGGAGCATTCCAAACATGGGGGTCAGCCAGTCTGTTTGGAGTCTGGAGATGGGGTGTCTTGTTTGAGAAACCAGAAGCAGGTTAGTGCCGCTGGGCTAGATTACATGAGAGAAGATGTATGAGGTGTAAGAAGACTGAGAAGGTTCAGGTGACATATTCTAAAAGGTTTTGAACCACAAACAGTATTTTATATTTAATCTTTGAGTTGCTAAGGAACTCCTGGAGTTTGAGTAAGAGGGTGACATGTCCAGACCAGCACTTTTGGAAGATCATTTTGATAGCCGAGTAGAGAACGGTTTGGAATGGGGAGAAGCTTGAGCAGGCAGACAAATTAGAAGGCTTTTGACAGTCCAGATGTGGGATGATGAGGCCTGTACTAGGGAGGTGGCTGTGTCAGCATTACAGGATAGGGGCACATATCTGAGAGATGTTACAAGGGCAAAATTGACAGGATTTGGCAAGAGATTAGATATGGGGGGTACCAGAGAGTGAAGAGCAAAGATCACATTTGATTTCAAGCCTGGATGCTTGGGAGAATGGTAAGTTCCTGGGCAATAACAGGGAAGTTTGGGGTTTCAGGGGGACAACAAAGTTCAGTTTTGGCCATGTTGAATTTAAGACATCTCTGGGACTTTTAATTTGAAAAGTCTGATGGACAGTTGGAAATATATGCCTGGAGGGTGGTTAGGACTGGAGGAGTAAACTTGAGGATTATCAACATAGATATGATAATTGAATCTAGGAGAGCTTATCACCAGATGAAATAGTGTAGAGGAAGAAGAGCACAGGGTCCAGGATGGAACAGTGGGGGACCCACAAGCCTGAGCGGGATGAAGAGTCAGCAAAGGAGAAAGAGAAGGAGCAATTTGAAAGGAAGGAGGAGAACCAGGATATGATAGTATCACCAAGATTTAGAGAAATGGGGGCAGCTAGGTGGCACAGTGAATAGAGCACTGGCCCTGGAGTCAGGAGGACCTGAGTTCAAATCTGGCCTCAGACACTTAACACTTACTAGCTGTGTGACCTTGGGCAAGTTACTTAAGCCCAATTGCCCTGCCTTCCCCGCCTCCTAAAAGACAAAAAAAAAAAGATTTAGAGAAATGAGATTATCAAGGAAATGAGGGATATTGGCAGATTCAAAGACTGCAGGGAGGTCAAGAAGGATGTGGGTCAAGAAAAGGCAGCCAAAAGATTAGCCGAAACTTTGGAGAAAACAGTTTCAGTTGAATGGTGAGACTGGAAACCAGACTGGAGAGGGTTAAAAAGAATGAGAAGAGAGGCATTGATCATAGATGGCTTTTTCAAAGAATTGAGCCAATTAAAGCGAGGAGAGATCTGGGACATATGTACCAAATTCTAGCAGGGATAGGACGATGAATGAGAGTCCTCTTGAGGATCAGGGAGGCATGGCTATGTTCATAGGCAGTAGAGAAATAGCCAGTAAACAGGGCAAGATTTGAAGTGAGAGTAGGGATGAACTTGAGACCAAAGGCATTGGGTGCCTTTGACATCGGGCTGGAAGTTTGGAAGAAGAGATAAGAGAGTTTATTAAGAAAAAAGATAGTTGCAGCTTGGAACATGCTGAGCTTCAGATGTTTCTGGGACATTTAGTTTGAAATGTCCAATTACAGTAATTCTCCAAATGTCAATATGGCAATGTCCAAAATGTTGCTTGGTGATACAGGATTGAAGTTTGGAAGAGAGATTGGAACTGGATATACAAACACACATATGCATAAACATACCCATATATGTATATGTGAAGATATAGATGCACCAGAGACATTTGTATAGAGAGCACAGTTAAACCTGTGGGAGCTAGCGAGGTGACCAAAGAAAGTATGAAGTATGAAGAGAACAGGGCTTGGGACAGAATATTGGTGACCACCCATAATTAGAGGATGTGATGCAGTCCAGCAGAGGAAACTGTGAAGGAGCAGGTGGACTGGCAAGGGGCAAACCAGGGGTGAGCAATGCATGAAAGCTCAAAAAGGCAAGAGTATGCATCAGAACAGGGTGGTCACCAGTATAAAATGTAGCACAGAGGTTAAGAGTGATTCAGTCTGAGAAACACTGTCATATCTATCAGCTTAGACATCCCTGGTAACTGAAGAAGTTTTTACTGAGTGATGTGGTCAGAAGTCAGATTCTGAAAGATGAGAAATCAGCAAGGAGAGAAAGTGGAGACAGCGAAAGTAGGAAGCTTTTTCAAGGAGTTTGGGTGAGAATAACAATGTCAGACATTTGCTACTCTGAATGTACTTATTGGGAATGCGATTGGGAGGAGGCATTTGGAAGGTGGGATCTCTGGAGCAGAGAGAGAAAAAGAGAGAGGGGGAGAGGGAGAGGGAAAGAGAGAGAGAAAAAGAGAGAGAAAGAGAGAGACAGAGAGAGAGAGAGACAGACAGAAACAGACAGAAACAGAGACAGAAAGATACAGAGAGACACACACAGATAGATGGGGGAAAGAGAGAAATGGAGGGAGAGAAATATTTAATACGATGTTGTTTTGTCAGTGCACTGTCTCTGGCTATGGGTTGAGAGCTAAAAAATAGGGAAAATTAAAGCTTCTTTTGTTATGACTTTTCGGAGTAGAGTGAATTTTTATCCTGTGAACCCCAGTTGGGTGATGAGCTAGTATCAGCGTGGGGTGTGTAGGAACAACCCTGTTCATTGCCCTTCTCCATTATTGCTGCACAAGAGCTGACTTTCCAGCGTGTATGTGTGTATGTGGGGTGTATATATGTGATTCCTATTGTTGGCACTGTTATTGGTTTTCTTTGTTTTTGAACCCTCAGATCTTAGCATAGTGTCTGCTGCATAGAATAGAGATAGAGCCCGAGCTTGTGACTTCACCAATACAGGCGAAACCACCATCTTCACCACTGCGGGTTGACACTTTCTAGTCAGTTTATGGTCTCAGTTGCCCATGAGAGGGAGCATGATTTGCTCAGGTCGGTAGAACCCGGGTCTTCCTAGTTTTGAGCTAGTTGTCATCACATTGCCTTACTTGTTGAAGTGGATTGACTGGACTTGACGTTTCAGAAATACTAATAGGTCCAACCGAACTTGAGTGGCTGCTGGATCTACCATCTGCATGAGAACCTGTTGGGGTGGTTGGTCTACCGAGGGTCTTAATTTTGGTGTCTCTAAAGTGATCTTGCTTCATGCTGTGAAACTGAACCTGGTAAAATGTCCCATAGCAGGTCTACCCCCTGGGGGAGCTGAAGATGCCCCTGGTTTTCCAACTTAATGTGGAGATGGGGACCTTCCTAGCTTGAGCACAGCCTGCAGGTGAAAAGAAAGAAGCAACTTGTGTCATGTATTGCTATCAGTCAGCCTTTGGGAAAAGTGCATGCAGGGTTAGGACCTGGGAGAGGAGTGAGCAATGTGCCTGGGGAGAAGACAGTCCCTATGGTGATGTTCACAGAACTATAGGGTGTCTGAGTTGGAAGAAACCCTGGTGGGGGGGCCATCAAATCTGGCCTTGAATGAGAATTCTTCCTTCAACACGGGAGCCATATTGGTCTCTCTCTTTGTGAGGAACTGCTGCAGCAAATCTGTGGGAGTTCAAATAGAGGACAAAATAGCTAAGATCTCAAGATGGTTAGGTGTGTCTCAGGTGCTTCAGTCCATCACTGAGAGGGGTTGGCAAGCAGACAGCCTGGAGATGTCAAGACCCTGAAAAACTAAGGACTTGTGAGGGGCCCTCATGAATGAGAGGGCAGAACGGGGGTCATATTGTGCGGGCCAGGTGCAGATCCACGGAGACTTTCGAGTGGGCTTTCCTAGTCCCAGAAATACTGTCTCTTCATGTTAGCACTTCTCTGCTTTGGCACAGAACTGGTGCTGATCTAGGTCTTGAAGTCCAGCTCAGTCCATACATTCACATTGTGTGTGCCATATTTGGAGGAGCCATTAGTACTAGTACTTTCTTTCGGAGAGTACTTTCCATTTAACCTTTCTACCTCTCGTATGTACATAGTTTTCTGCATGTTGCCCCCTGCCTTCCATTAGAATGAGTTCCTTGAGGGCAGTGACTGTTTTCATCTTCCTTAGCATCCCTAACACTTAGCATAGTACCTAGTATACAAGAAGTGCTTGATAAATGCTTATTGGCATTAATTGAGATTATCATTGAGTTTGGCATGGGTCTAGCACGAAGCTCTCTGAAAGTGTTGTCTAACCCAAGGGGGGACATAATCTAGTATCCATAGAGGGAAAGCCTGGAAGATTCTTTGATATACATTGGCTTCCCATGTTTGGATTAGAGTGTATATCTCTTGGAGTTTCAGGTGGGTAAATTTCACTCCTCTGGAAAGCTGATTCATCTGGTTGGGTGTTCAGGACATGGGGTACCAGTCCCATTGGATGACAAGATTCAGGGCTCTGTAGTCATTTAGGGAATCATTGTTCTTTAGGAAAAAAAAAACACTGAACTTGGAATCAAGATAAATGTGGCTTCAAAGCCTGCTTCTGACACTCATTAAATGTACAGCCCAGGATAAATCATCTACCCCTTCTAAGCCTTAGTTTCTTCATTAGCAAAATGGGGACAACACTGGCTTTCATTAGTAAAATGAGGATAATACTCTTCCTTCATATGGCAGTTATAAGACAAGTGCTTTGTAAACCTTCAATAGTCAAAATGTCTAGCTAAATCTCCCTACTATTTGTGATCAATAGCACTGGGGCTTGGACCAGGGAGGAAAGATGAATTCTTATGTCTGTGTATTTTTTTTTTTTACAAATTTTGGGGGACCTACTGTCTTTGTCCTGATCACTGAACAGATAGGAGGTAGCTGTGAAGCAATGAGAGACTATTGGGTTTGGAGTTGGAGAGCCAGGGTTCAAATCCTGGCTCTGCCATTTGCTGCCTGTGTGACCCCAGGCAAGTCAACTAACCAACTGGGTCTCCATTTTTGCTTCCACAAAATGATGTATTGAACTAGGTGACCTCTACTTCTCTTATAACTGTAAATCTGTGATACTAAATCTGACCAAACAGGACTGAGTTAATTGTGTAATCAAATAGCCAATGTCAAGTGGAACTTCTCTCTTTCAACATTAAAAACATACTGGTAACCCTATTAAGGGGAGAGGGAGTTTCAGTGAAGCATTGGCTGTATGTGCTCTGCATTCATTCCAGGCAATACTTCTGGCAAAACGCAGCATGCTGTAGTAGATAGAATGCTTGCAAGACCTAGGCTCCAGTCCCATTTTTGACCCATTGCTATTGTTCATCATTCATTTTTAAAGAGGACCAAAGACATCATGAGGGTAATGTTCTGATATGCACATGAAGTGGATTTAAATGAAGCACAGCTGTTCAGAGTCATCAGCCTCATTCTCTCTTCCAGGGTCATTGAAGTTAAGCAGGACAAAAATCAAGATGACTGGCATATTCACAGTGGTGGAACTAAGGCTTCTGGAATTAGCCACGTAGAAATGATATGGAATAAAGGTGTGCATCTTGAGCAATACTTGTAGAGGCTGTTAGATGAACAACTGCCTAGGAAGAAAGGCCATGACCCACAATAGAAATGAATATACATTTCCATATATACATATGTGTATATATGTGTGTGTGTGTACATATGTATGTATATATAATATATGTATATCTGTGTATATATGTATATGTATGTATGTATATACTGTGTGTTTTTGACCTAGACCTTAACTTCGATGCCTGACAGACCATAAGCTGCAGAGAAGACCCTGACTTGTACTAGTAGGGTTTCCTCCCCCAGGAATTCCATATATTCATGAATCCACAGATTCACTCTCTAACCCTAATGCTTCTGGCAGTGCTGGAAGTGCAACATGAGTTTAAAAAATTGGCCTTAGTTTTCCTTAACAATTTCTAAAACCTAATGTCTAGGCTCTTATTTTGATCATGGCTTTTGGGTAGCCAGTGATTCTAAAATTCTCTCCTCAAATGACTTTCCAGGTCAGTTATTTTTCTTGTGAGGTATTTTACATTTTCTACTATTTTTTTCAGTCTTTTAACTTTAATTATTTCTTGATGTCTCATAGAGTCACTAGCTTCTGCTTGACCAATTCTAATTTTTAAGGAGTTATATTCTTCAGTGAAGTTTTAAAAAATATTTTATAATTTTTTATCATTTGGCAAATTCTAATTTTTAAGAAGTTTTTCTTCAATATCATTTTGTATCTCTTTTATCAAGATGTTAATTCTCTTCTCATAATTTTATTGTATAGCTGTCACTTCTTGGTCACACAACTGGTAAATGTCTGAGGTAGGATTAAAGCTCCAGGCTCAGCACAACCTTGTTGCTTTCAGTTAACTCTATGACCAATATATACTGGACCAGGATGTCCTCCACCCATCTAGTAAGAGAATGTAGGTCATTTACTATGCTTCTGGTATGTAGGACTTATGTAGAACTCCTGACCTCCACCTGCTTCTGGAGACACTCACTTTTTTTCAAAGGAGAGTAGAAATACTCTCCAAAGCACAGTAATCTCTGGGATTATCTGGTTCCACACTTGCTGCTTTCTTTTTCTGGGGTTCACAGGGTAGCAAGTGGCTCAAGAACTTCTGAGTTGAAAAGCCACAGGGAAGAAGTATATTATATAAAGAGCTCAAACAACCTGATGCCTGGAGTATCTGAGGCTGGGATGCATCATTTGCTGAGCAGTGGGTGCTGCTGTTGAGGCTACATTCAGCAAGTCTGTGCTCTAGACACTATGGAGAAACCAAACTCAAAGGAAAAATTCTGTGTGTGGTGTGTATAATTGTCAGGAGCTGAATCCCTGTTCCTAAGAGACAATGACAGATTTCCATTGTTGTTGCTGAGCCTACAATTTACTACTAGCCACCAGAGTTCCTGGAGTGAATTGATTATTTCAGCACCGGCTGGGCCCTGAGGTTGGTGACTCATCCATAGATGCACCAACCCCCATGAGCTTTGTTCTTTGGATAAGTGATGGTAGAACTGAGAATGATTCTGTTGTGATATCTTGCTCTTCTATCTGAATTCAATATTTCCTAATTGAAAAGTAAAACAGAAAAGAAATTCTTAGCTGAGATTTGTTGTCATGGATTGTGGCTTAGATAATAATGTTGTGTCATACTGTATGGGGACATAGGGCCCCACATGGGCTGGAGTTTATGAACAATTTCCAGTTATAATAAGCATTTGTTAAGTGTGTCCCAAGCAGTGTGCTGAGTGCTAGGGACACAGATAAAAATAATAACTGCCCTCAAGGACCTTACAATCTAATGGGGAAAGACAATATATAAAGTGGGGGGGGGCAGAGGATACTCTGGGTGGGGGCATGGCAATGTTGGAATTGAAACTATAAAGGGAAATTTGGGGAAGAGTTTTTTACTCTCCCTTCCAGCCCTTCCAAGAGAAGGTTAGAGTCACCTGAGAATGCTGATGAGGTGTGGGTACCAAAGCTTAAGCCATCTCCCTGGTATTGAGTTTGCTGTTGAGGAGCTTCTCCTGGTGGTGGGTGTGTAGGACATTGATGATGTCAGAGTAGTAACCAAGCAGAGCAACTGATGGGAAATGAAGAGATGGCTGGGAGTTCTGAGTCCTCTCTAAAGAGAAGCCCAGTACCCCCGAGAGAAAGCATGAACTGATTCAAAGTAAAGTGAGCAGAACCAGGAGAACATTGTACACAGTAACAGCAACACTGTATGATGATCAACCCTGAATGACTTAGTTCTTCTCAGCAATACAATGATCTAAGACAATTCCAAAGGACTCATGATGGAAAACACTATCCACCTCCAGAGAAAGAACTGATGAAGTCTGAATGAAGATGGAAGCAGATGATTTTCACTTTATTTGTGTGTGTGCTTTTTTCTTCCTGTCCAGTTCTTCTTTTATAACATGACATATAAGGAAATATATTTTGCATGATTGCACATATATAAGCTGTATAAAGTTGTTTACTCTCTTAGGGATGGGGGAAGGAAGGGTGGAAGGGAGGAAACTTGGAACTCAAACATTTGAAAAAATGAATGTTAAAAATTGTCTTTATATGTAATTGGAAAAAATAAAATGCTATTTCAAAATAACTAAATTAGAGGAGCATGGGAAAATGCTTTGATAATCATTTCAATGTAATTGGCTTCCTTTGAATCCTACGCATTTTTGCACATTTAAAAACATTATTCTGGGAAGACGTCACTAGGCTTCACAAGACTATACATCAGGGTGTCCAAGGAGCTCACGGGATAAAAAGTTCAGAACCTTCAGCATCAGGAAATAACTAGAGGGTTGATGCCTGCACCAAAAGGGGCATGGGCTGAACTGAGAAACGTGGAATGATGGACATGAGCCAGGCAGAAGTTCTGTCATCGCAATTCCCATTTATTGATCAGAGGGCAGGGTTTATATAGTGAATGTAAAGCAATTATCTCTTAGGTTCCCATGAGAAAATGTTTAATGTCCTTGTTCGTTTACGCACATCTTTATGTGTTAATGTCCTTGTTCACCTATGTAAATTCATATGTTTTAATATCGTTTTCCCTTGCATGCATCTACGTCTGGGTCACTGCTTGGTTATCATGTCTTAAACTCCTGCAAGTCAGGAAGAGATGGTGAGCCAATCTTAAACATTATATAGTCTTCACAGGGAGCTGTCTTAAGAGAAATCCTGGACCAGACTTTTCCCATTTATGGACCGGGTCATAGACTGGCCCTTGAAAGATGGTAAGACATTTAATAGCACCTCTTGATAGGCTTGATTGTCTGAATCAACAGCAGAGCTGATGGAAGCAGGTGGCCCAGTGTTAGGATGTCCCCTTTTCTTGAAAAAATGACTAGTAGGGCCTTTGATGGCCATGGCCCTGCTGCTGTGGTCGGTAATTCTTCCCCAACTTTCTCTCACAACTTTCCCCCTACTTTTATAACCACTGACCTGTAAGAGACCTTAAAAATGGTCATTCCCCTTCCTACACACTGCCCCATCATTTTTTTTTGCATGGGGAGCTGCCTGTGGGATTCAGCCTCAGCCTAACATTTGGAGAGTGGCAAGTGCTAAAACTCACTGATATGTAATTGAGATTCTCTTCACGGTGTCAGTAGGAGAGTTGTAAAAGCATAACAAATAGGGGAGCTTGGAAGAGAAAATATTTTATTCATTTTAAGCATTTTAGGCTGGAAACATGTACTTGCTTGTTGAAAACAGTTGCCTTGGCTAGCTTGCTGCTTCCCAAGAGAGATCTGGCTGGCTTCTCCTGGTTGGTACCTGCAATGACAAAATCTTTCTCCAAATGCCAGATTCTTCTGGTCAATGACAAGGTGTCAGGCTCTCAGATTGTTCCCTCTCTGGGATTCTTTTTGATGGGAGCTCAACAAGCTCTGGAGGTCTTCTGAATTTATATGATGATATCAAGGCTGGGATTATGTGTCTGGCAGAAGTAAAAAATTCCTTATACATAATATTGTTGTTGTTCAGTGATGTCTGACTCTTTGTGACCCCATTTGGGGTGTTTTTGGCAAAGATACTGCAGTGTTTTGCCATTTCCTTCTCCAGCTAATTTTACAGATGAGGAAACTGAGGCAAACAAGGTTAAGTGACTTGCCCAGGGTCCCACAGCAAATAAGTGTCTAGGGCCAGATTTGAACACAGGAAGATGATTCTTACTGACTTTAGGCCTGGTACTCTGTCCACTATGGTGCCACCTACCTGCCTAGTTCTTTTTATATAAAATGTTTGTGGTTATAGTCTGTCCTATAGGAGCAAATCACTGAACATGGAAGTCACAGGATCTGAGTTCAAATCCTGGTTCTGCCACTGACTTGCTGTATGTCATTGAACAATTTGCTTCCCTTTTGTCTCAGTCTTGGTGTTCTTGTCTGCAAAAGGAGAGGGTGGACTAGATGGTCTCAGAGGTGCTTTCCAGTCCTAGATCTATGCTTACTAATCCTATAAAAGTAGTTGTTCATATTAGTCTAGTCCAGCCAAGCATTCAAATGGATATCATGAAGCACCAGGAAGTGTTCTTCACTATAAAAACATCACTGGATTTTTATGGGATCCTAGAAATGGAATGGACCTTTGAAGCTACCTGACATCACCTCCTACCTAAAGCAAGTCTCCACTGGGTTGGGGTGGAGTATGGGGGGGATGGCATTCTAGGGTTTGTTTCTCTGGAAAGTAAATCTGATTGGCTGTGGCTTGTGCTGAGAGTGATTGTTTCTCTTGAGAGATTTTGATTCTAAACCTAGTGCTCCCCTATGGATATAGTCAGAAGTCTACTCCTTCTTCTACACAACAACAGCCTTTTATACATTTGAAAACAGTGATACTCGCTCTGGTAAGTTTTATTAAAGCTAGTTATGTGGCACAAGACCTGCATTCAAAGTTAGCTTCCCTTATTGGCTGAGTAGGGCAGCTAGGTGGTTCAATGGAGAGAGTGCCAGACCTGGGGCAGGAAGACTTATTTTCCTGAGCTCAAATTTGACCTGACACTTACTAACTGTGTGACCCTGGACAAATCACTTAACCCTGTTTGCCTCAGTTTCCTCACATGTAAAATGAGCTGGAAAAGGAAATGGCAAACCACTCTCGTGTCTTCACCAAGAAAACCCCACATGTGCTTATGAAGAGTCAGACAGGACTCAAATGATTGAACAACACCTGCTGCGTGACTCTGGGCAAGTCACTTACTTCTGCCAGCCTTAGTTAACTCGTCTGTAAAATCAGGATAAAATTAGGACCTGTTTCTCAGTATTGTTGTGCATATCCAAAAAGATAATATTTGTGAAATGCTTCCCAAACCTTAGAGTGTTCTCTCTCTCTCTCTCTCTCTCTCTCTCTCTCTCTCTCTCTCTCTCTCTTCTCTCTCTCCTCTCTCTCTCTCCTCTCTCTCTCCTCTCTCTCCCCCCCTCCCCTCTCTCTCCCTTCTCTCCTCTCTCTCTCTCCTCTCTGTCTCTGTCTCTCTCTCCCCCTCCTCTTTCTGTTAGATGCTATTATTAAGCTAATCAAAGTTCTTTCAATTGTTCCTCACATGAAATGATTTTTTCTTTAATAGTATTTTTCCAATTACATGAAAAGATAGTTTTCAACATTCCTTTTTGCAAAATTTTGATTTCCAAATTTTTCTTCCCCCACCTTCCCCAGACAGCAAGCAATCTGATATAAATTATAAATGTACAATCACGATAAGCATATTACAACTTCAGTCATGTTGAGAAAGAAGAACTAGAACAAAAGGGAAAAACATTGAGAAGTGGAAAACCCCAAAACGACAACAAAAAAGGAAATAGTACGCTTCCACCTACATTCAGACTCCATTGTTCTTTCTCTGGATGTGGTTAGCATTCCCCATCATGAGTCTTTCAGAATTGTCTTGGATCATTGTATTGCTGAGAAGAGCTGTGTCTACCACAGTTACTCATTGTACAGTGTTGCTGTTACTGTGTTTAGGGTTCTCCTGGTTCTGCTCACTTTACTCAGCATCAGTTTGTGTAAGTCTTTCCGGGTTTTTCTGAAATTCACCTGCTCATTATTTCTTATAGCACAACAGTATTCCATTACATTCCCATACCACAACTCGTTTAGCCGTTCCGCAATTGATGGGCATCTTCTCAGTTTCCAATGTTTTGCCACTACAAAAATCATTGCTATAGATATTTTTGTACATGTGGATCCTTTTCCTTTTTTTATGATCTCTTTGGGACACAGACCTAGTTGTGGTATTGCTAGATCAAAGGGTATGCACAGTTTGGTTGCTCTTTGGGCATAGTCATGAAGTGATTTTCAAGCCCTTCCCCATCCTGGTGTATTCCAGCTTGGCAACTCCTAATGTAAAGTTATGGGACTCAAAATGGAACATGATATTTTAGCCATGGTCTGACTAGTGTGAACAGCAGAACACTTAATGTGTTCACCACAAGATAGATAGATACTGGGGCGGAGCCAAGATGGTGGCATAGCAGCAGCAACATATCGCAGCTCTCACATAGCCACCCCAAAATACCCATAAAATAGGACTCTAAACCAATCCTGGAACTCCAAAATGCACACAAAGATACTTCCCACTAAAGTCAGCTCGGCTACGAGGAACCATATCAGCACTGAGAACTGAAACCAGCCTGGCCTAAAGCCACGGCTGTGCCCCGGGGCAGCTGGACAGGAGGAGCTGAGGAGCCTCTCAGGTGAGCGGATTAGCAGCAGCTGCGAGTGGGAATTGTGAAAGGGGGAGATAATCAGTCCTGCCGGAAGGCCTCCAGAGTGGAAAAGTGAAAGGCAGAGGTTTTGCACCCGCCTCAGCTTTGAAGCTTCCTGCCTGTGGCCTGCAGGCAGCAGGAGGACTGAGCGATTGTTCTCAGGCCAGAGCTCTCGCGTTGAGTGGCCTGGATCCGGATCGCCATCTTGGGCCTCGGTCTTGGAGTCT
>CM053583.1:200347058-200365701 GCA_028627135.1 Pseudochirops cupreus
GATCAAAAACAGAACTTAGAAAGCATCTTCCAAGAAATTCTTAGGGAAAATTGCCCGGATATTCTAGAACCAGAGACCACAATAGAACTTGAAAGAATTCACCAATCACCTCCTGAAAAAGATCCCCAAAAGAAAACTCCTGAAAATGTTATAGCCAGGCCAAGAAGAGCAGCATCTCAAAATACTGAAAAAGCTGGAGAATGGGATTTTTTAGCTCCAAAAATCATGCTGAATAAGTGCAGTGCCTCAGGCCTGGAGAAGAAAAAATGGCCCATTTTTTTAGATGGCTGAGAACAGAGTCTCCAAAATAGAAGCCAGTGACTTTGATTTCAGTTTCTTGGTGGGGAGTGGGGGGAGGCTTGACCACATAATAATAAAGGGATGATTAATGGACATTGTAAAAAGGAAGCAATGGCTTCCTCAAAGCAGCCAGGCCAGACTGACTTTATTCCCTTCTTTCTTTGCCAGCCTTAAAAGGCTGGTAGTTTAAAGAAGCATTTGACAGAACTGCTCATGTTATTCTTACATAAAAGATGGAGTAATGGTGGCTGGATGCCATTATAGGTCAGCAGATTTGGAGCTGGTTGAATGGCTGGCCTAACTCAGCAGCTTTTAATCATTCGGGCTGTAGTGAATTTCCCCCAGGAGGGGCTTAGCCCTGGGCTGAATCATATTGTTTACTAGTGACTTCAAATTTTCGGATGACCAAAGCTAGGAAAGGTAATTTCAATGTTAGATCATAGAATAGGGAACCAAGGAGATCTTGACAGGCTAAAGTAGCAGTACAGCAAGTACATTCCTCTGATGTTTAATAGAGATAATTGGAAAATTTTGAGCTGGGATCCTAAAGACGAGCTTCACAACTAAAACAGAGGGAAGGCATAGCTAGAAATGAATTTATCTGGGAAAAGATCTGGAGGGTTAATGGGCCCAGACTTGAACAGAGTGAGAAGTAGTGTGAGGTGGCAAACAGAAAAGCTAATGGGGTTTTAGACTAAATTGTTCTACCCTAGACAGACTGTACTTGGGGATCATCCTCCATTCTAGGCGCCATATTTTAGGAATGACTTTGACAATAAGCTAGAACAGGGTCAGGAAACTACAGGCTAAAGTCTAAATCTGACCTGCTGCCTATTTTTGTGCTTGCTTGCTTGCTTGCTTCCTTTCTTCTTTCCTCCCTTCCTTCCTCCTTCCTTCCTCCCTCCTTCCTCCCTCCCTCTCTCCCTCTCTCCCTTCCTTCCTTCCTCCCTCCCTTCCTCTCTCCCTTCCTTCCTTCCCCCCTCCCTCCCTCTCTCCCTTCCTTCCTTCCTTCCTCCTTCCTTCTTCCCTCCTTCCTTCCTCCCTCCCTCCCTCCCTCCCTTCATTCCTTCCTCCCTCCCTGCCTCTCTCTCTTCCTTCCTTCCTCCCTCCTTCCCTCCTCCCTCCCTCCCTCTCTCCCTTCCTTCCTCCCTCCCTATCTCCCTTCCTTCCTCCCTCCCTCCCTCTCTCCCTCCCTTCTTTCCTCCCTTCCTTCCTTTCTTCCTTCCATCCTTTTGTACGAGTATAATTGCACATGTATAATTACATTGGATTGTTTACCATCTTAGGGAGGGGGGAGGGGAGAAGGGGAAAAAGAATTTGGAACTCAAAACTTTTTTTAAAAATGTTTAAAATTGCCTTAATATGTAATTGGGGAAATTAAATATTTTTAAAAATTAATAGTATTTACATTTTTAAGAAAAATACTTAAATAATTTAAGAAAATATCAAAAAGCCACTCAGCTTGTGGGACTTACAAAAGCAAGCAGCAGGTTGGATCTATAGTTTGCTGAGCCTTGATCAAAAGAGTGTTCAGGAGAGGACTCATGGAATCATGCAAGACCAAGAAATTGTGCCATCAGGAAAACAGTGGAGAGAAATTGAGATGCTTATCCCAAAGAAAACAGGACTTGGAGCACACATGATCACTGTTTTCATGTATTCAAAGCACTGTGGTATAGATGAGAAATTAGACTCATTTGGCTTCCTCCTAAGAAGAACTAGGCACAATGGATGAGTTTCAAACATGCAAATTTGGATTTGATGAAAAACTTCTCAACAATTAGAACTGGTCCCAAATGGAATGTACTGGTTCTAGAGGTACAGAGTTCCCTCCCGTTGGAGGTCTTCAATGAATATTGGATGGTCATTTGTCAAGTATATCATAGAGAAGATTTTTCTCTGAGTATAGGCTGGACTCAATAGCCTTCAATGTCTCCTCCAACTCTGAGATTCTGTGATTCTATCACATAGGCAAAAGTTAGGGTTCGGAGTTCAAACCCAGAATTTAGGGAGATGATAAAAAATAGATTCCAGATTAGGAAACCCAGAACAGCATCTCAAGATAGAGTCCAGTCAAGTGGGCCCAGCAACCAGCACAATCAGGACATGACTTTTAATCTTATGATGTGGATGTGCTTGCCTCCTGACTATGGCAAATCTCAAGGCAAACAGCTGTGCCCAAATGAATCAATGCTATATCTTGGTTTCCCAGACCTTAAGTAAAGTTTAAAAAAAAGAAGTAAAGTAAAGCTCCTTTTGTGAAATGTTATATGATTCATGAGCATCTCATCCAACTTCAATCCTGAGCCTGACCTTTTGTACTTGGCTACATCAGACCTGACCTGGAGCAGTAGTCTTTCAAAAAACTCATCTTCACAAGGATAGTGTCAAATACCAGAGACAAACATTTCAGGTTACATTTGCAAAACATTTCAACTAGACAGGTCTTAAAAAAATGCATAGTCTAAGTCCAGACATGGTTGGGGGGGAGGGGGGGTTCCTGCTGACTTTTTCAACATGCCCTTCTTCGTAATTTCTGTCTTTTCTTGACTGCCTCCTTCCCTGTCTGTATTTGTACAATAACATTGGACAGTTATGTGAGGCAGTAGGCAATAGATCACTGAGTTAAAATTCTACTTCCAATATTTACTAGTTGTGTGACATTGGGTCTCTTAACTGCTGTCTGACTCAGTTTCCTAATCTGTAAAATAAAGATAAGAGCACCTATCTCATAGTGTTTTGAGGATAGATTGAGATAATATTTGTAAAGGGTTTTGCAAAGCTTGTTATTACATAAATGCAAGATATTTTTATTACCTCAAATCCATGTGTTTTTCTAAAACCCAATCAGATCTATAATAAAAATCATATGGTTACAGCAGTAGCAATACATGCAGAAAAAAAACTTTGAAATTATCCATTTGTACTAAAAATCACTAGGAAATATAGTGCCTTAAAGAGCCTTTCTTAAAATTATAAGCAATTTCTATCTAAAAACCAAGAGTAAACATTATCTCTAATGGGGATAAACTTGAAGCCTTCCCAAAAAGATCAGGAGTGAAGCAAGGATGTCCATGATCACCACTGTTATCCAACATTGTACTAGAAATACTGGCTATGGTATGAGGATAAGAAAAAGAAAATGAATGACTGAAAAGACAATAAGGGAATAAAAAGACTATCACTCTTTGCAAATATGATGACTCAGACTTAGAGAACCCTAGAGAATCAACTAAAAAATGAGGTGAAACAACAACTTTAGCAAAATTGCAGGATATAAAATAAACTCTCATAAATCATTAGCATTTCTGTAAACTACCAACAAAACTCAACAGGAAGGGATAGCAAGAGAAATTCCATTTAAAATAGCTACAGATAATATAAACTACTTGGGACTCTATCTGCTAATACAAACCCAGGGATTGCTGTTGTTGTTGTTGTTACTGGAGAAGGAAATGGCAAACCACTCCAATATCTTTGCCAAGTAAACCTCATCCATTGGGATCATGAGGAGTCTGACATGACTGGACAATAACAAAAAAAAAAAAAAGCTGGAGAGATATTCATTGTTCTTGGGTAGGACAAGCCAATGTGATAAAAATAATAATCCTACTTAAGTTAATTTGCTTATTCAGATCCATACCAACAAAACTACTGAAGAATTATTTATAGAGCCAGAAAAAATAGTAACAAAATACATCCAGAAAATAAAACGTCAATAAATATCAATCACTTGCAGATTTCAAGCTGTTTTACAAAGTGGTAATCAGCAAAAATCATCCAAAACAATCTGGCACTGGCTAAGAAATCAAGTGGTAGATGAGTGGAATAGCTTTAGGTACACGATACGCAGCAGTAAATGAATACAGTCATCTAGTGTTTAATAAACCAAAGATCCAACCTTCAGAGGTAACAACTCAACATTTGACAAAAGTTTCCGGAAAAGCTGGAAAGTAGATTGACAGAAACAAGAGATAGACCAACATCTCACACTATACACCAAGATAAAAAAAAATGGATAAACAATTTAGACATAAAGGTTATTATCATAAGTAAATTAGAGGAGCATGGAAAAACCTGTCAGACCTATGGTTAAGGAAGGAGTTTATGATTAAAATGAGATGGAGAGCATCACAAGTTGTAAAACACATAATTTTGATTACATGAAATTAAAAAGCTTCTACAGAAACAAAACTAATACAACCAGAATTAGAAGGAAAACATAAAGGGGCAATATTTGCAGTCAGTTTCTCTGATAAAGGTCTCATTTCTCAAATATAGGGGGAATTGAAACAAATTTATAAAAATAAAAGTCATTCTTCATTTGATAAAAGATCAAAGGCTTTGAACAGGCAATTTTCAGAAGAAGAAATCAAAGCTATCAATAGTCACTTTTAAAAATGCTTTAAATCACTACTAATAGGAGAAATGCAAATAAAAAAAAAACTCTGATATACCACCTGCACCTATCAGATTGGTTGACATGACAGAAAAAGAAAATGACAAATGCTGGAGGGGATGTGGAAAAAGTGGGACACTAACACATTGTCAGTGGAGTTGTGAATTAGTCCGACCATTCTGAAGAACAATTAAGAACTATGTCATAGAGCTATAAAATTGTGTATACCTTTTGACTCAGCAATATCTCTACTAGGTCTGTATACCAAAAAGATCAAATGAGAAGTATTCATAGTAACTCTATTCATGGCGACAACAAATAGAAAATTGAGTGGATGCCCATCAATTGGAGAATAGCCAAACAAGTTGTAGTATGTAAGTGTGATGGGATACTATTGTGCTACAAAAAATGATGAGCAAAATGGTTTCAGAAAAACCTGTGGACACTTACATGAACTCATGCAGAGTGAAATGAGCAGAACCAGAACATTGTACAGAGTAACAATAATATTGTAAGCATGGTAAGTTGTGAAAGATTTAGGCACTTTGATCAAGACAGCAATACAAGACAGTCTAAAGACCCCTGGTGAAAAATGCTAAGCACCTCCAGAGAGAGGACTAAAGAAACCTGAGTACAGATTCAAACATACTTCTTTTGACTTTATTTTTATTTTTTATTTTGTTTGTGTTTTCTTTTGAAACATGACGAATATGGAAATATGTTTTGCAAGACATTACGTGTATAACGGATATCAAATTGCTTGCCTTCTCAAGAAGGCAGAAGCGGGATAAAACTCAAATTTTTTAAATGATTGTTTTAAAATTTTTACATTTTTAATGAAATAAACAAAATCAATATTAAAAATAAAGATCAGCTAAGCCTAGGCTGCACAGGCATTGCTCTGAACCCCCCTATATTCAACTTTACCAGTATTACTTTTAAAAGTGTTACTTCCAACAGATTCCTAGAGACCTATAGATTCTGCAGTCTCAAGAATAAAAGCAAGTGACTTAAGCAACTTTCATCAGTACAACTTCTCTATAACCATAAGCATTTTTTAGGAAGTTAACTATCAGTGATAAGGGAACTCAGTCTATGTAAATAACCAGTTTATTTATATTTTTAAAAAATTATTTTGACAAGGTTGCATGGGAAAAATGTTGATTAAAAATTTGAACCACTTTTGATTGGGGGGAATGAATCAGTGCCCTGAGCAATAAGGAGATGGAGGGAAGGGTATTCCCCTTGAACTCTAGGCTGGTCAGACCATACCTGGGGAACTTGATTCAGTTCTGTTTTCCTAATATTTTGAAAGTTATTGATAACTGGAGGATATCTAGATGTGAATGTCAACTTGGATTGTAAAAGAACTAGAGACCATGTCATTTGATGGACAATTGAAGGAACCAGGAACACGGTAGCTTTTGGGGAAAACTCAGAGGATGTTTTCTTCTCAAATATTGCAGAAGGAATATCAAAAGACAAGAAGAATGTGCACTGAATCATAAAGAGCAGATAATTTCTGAGGATAAAAGACCTGCAGGAGATGGGACCTAGAGGAGAGGGAGGAGCAGTGCTGTTTTTATCAGCCATGTAATACTGTTGATTCATAATAAGCTTGGAGTCCTTTAAAACCCCAAGATCTTTTTCAGACAAACTATTGTCTTGCCTAACTCCCCCATCCTCTACTTATATATCTGAGTTTTTGAAACCTACTATAGTTTTCCATCAGATTTCACTTTATTAGAATAAATTCATTTTTCTAATCTAATTATATCTTTTTTTGCATCCTGATTCAGTTCATTTCATTTGTTTGTTTTTGATAACATAAACCAAAAGAAGGTTAATAGCATTTATTTCTGCTCAGTTCTTAGTAGTAATACATAACAACCTCCATTGATACAAAGAAATGTAAAGCCCTTCTCCTTTAGGCAAAGATGTGAATTAAATATAGTACTCAAGATGGGATCTCACTGAGGAAATGTCCAGTGACAAGGGGCATCTATCAACATGATACAAGGAAGCAGGGAATTCTAAGAGGGAGCTTTAATCACTGTCAAAGGGACGGAAGATGAGAGGCTGGGAAGGATGTAATCATTTTTAATCTCCATCCAATTGACAAGGCTATCATGAGAAGAACAGAGTGATTATCAGTTGGTATATAATGGGAGCTCTTTCCAGTTCCCTTGTCTACTGAGTCATATCATAAACTATAAGATCTTCAATATTAGAAACTGCTATTTGAGCAGTAAATAAGCCCAGTGCAAAATGTTCTGTTGGGCTCTAAATCATGAAGGGGGAAGGTGAGACCTAAAAGAGAACATGTCCAAGGGCATGAGGCCAGACTGGGAGGTGCTCTGGAGTAATAAAAAAGTAATTTTAGAAAGTAATAACAGTAAAGAAAGCTTCCCTTTCCCCTTGCTGCTTCTCTGCTTTCCTCAGGTTGCATGCTATGCCTCTTTCTTCTATTGTTGTTTGGTCAATTAGTCATATCCAATTCTTCATGATGACCCCATTTGGGGTTTTCTTGGCAAAGATACTGGAGTGCCATTTCCTTCTCTAACTCATTTTACAGATGAGGAAACTGAGGCAAACAGGGTTAAGGGACTTGCCTAGGGTCACATACCTAGTAAGTGGCTGAGGCTACAATTGTACTCAGGTCTTCCAGGCTCCAGGACTGGCACTCTATGTATTGCACCACCTATCTGCCCCCATAAATCTTTCTACCTCCTCCCAAAATAACTTCTGCTTATGCTTTATGGATTCACCCAATCCCAACTTTACTCTTTTTCTGATTGGGGGGGGGGAAGAAAATATTAAAATGGTAACCTAGAAATATAATGAAGTATCCAGGTAGGCTTTTTGTGAATTTTGTCCTGGAAGAGATTTTGTAAGAGGCAGCAGATAAAGGGAAACCACTTCCTAATGACAACCATAATTTTCTTAAGAGGAGCACATAGAATAGACACATAGTTTCACACCCAGTTTTTTCCAATTAATCTAATTATCAAAACATTTTGGTAAATTATCTGGTATTCCAATTCTTCTCTTATGTTAAACTCTTAGCCATCTTCTACCCTCTTAGACAGTCAATGGAAGAAAAATTGAGAGAGAGAGAGAGAGAGAGAGAGAGAGAGAGAGAGAGAGAGAGAGAGAGAGGAGGGAGGGAGGGAGGGAGGGAAGGAGGGAGGGAGAGGGAGGGAGGGAGATTGAAGGAGGGGAGGAAAAGGAAAGAGAGAGGAAAGAGAGGAAGAGAGAGATAGAGGAAGGGAAAGAGGAGAAAGAGGGAAGGGAGAGAGGGAAGAAGGGAGAGAAAAGGAGAGAGAGATCTTATTAAGTGCTTACTACCTGCCAAGCACTGTGTTAACTGATGGGAATACAAATATTAGCAAAAAGCAGTCCCCACCCTCAAAGAGTTTCCATTCTAAACTTGCCTGACCTCATTTGGTCCTATCTAAACACTCACCTATTTACATGCATCCACATTTATATACGTACACACATCTTTACACACACAGATCCAAACTCATCTACATACATGTGCACATATATACTCTGTTTCTGATCAAGTGTCCCAATAGTAATTGGTCCATTCTTCATTTGGCATTCCTAAGATTAAGGCCAGGAATGTTTCTTTTTTTGTCTTCCTAGATGCAGAGCCTATTGACATATCTTGCACATAGTAGACATTAATAAAAGTTTATTGAATTTGATTTGAAAGTAGAGTATTAAGTGAAATCACGTCTGCTCTCAAATCAAAATCTTTTTCCTCCCTTCAAATGTTCATTTCAACAAACTTTTATTATGCCACTAATGGCATTGGTGTGGTCAAAAGCATTCAGGGTGAGTATGTGTGTATGTGTGTGTATCTGTCTGACTTGAACTGAATAATCACTCTGGTTAGTTTGTGCATCCATTTACCCCTCTGTGAGTGGAGGGTTAGAAGTTCCAGATGCCTGCCACCTGCCTTGCCTAGATTTGGAGGGGTTCTTTGTGGATGCAGAGAGCTCTGTTAGATGCTGAGATGAAAGATGCCACAATCAGCTCAATGAATGGTTCTTCCTCCTGTATTTAATATGGGAAGGGACATTGTACTCAGAGTAACACCTTCAGGGCTGCAGATGTGACAAGCTTCCTTCTCCTGATTTCTCTCCCCAGTGCCTTTATTTGTGACCATATCTCATTTGGGTCTAGCAAACAGAAGTTGAAGAGAGAGAAAGCAGGATAGAAATCTAGAGAACAGCCCTGGAAATCAATATACTCCTTTCCACTTGGCTAAATAAAATGGTCAGGGTCTGAATTCTACAGAAGAGCCCTTCCCAAACTGAGTACAGCATCTGTCTGAGTGATTCAGGATTCCCCACAGGCAGGGGAAAGGCTTCTGAAACACTGAGACTCCAGTCTCTTCAGAACTCCATGGGCAAGGAGGATTGAAGGTACTTCATTTCAGAGACTTTATTTCTCCCCTTCAGCAGTCTGCAATCCTGGATTTATTCAAGAAATACTGGGAATTCCCACCCTCCACTCCCTCACCTGATGGTTTTAATCAGAAAAGTCATTCTGTGGCAAGTAGGGTTTCTTTATTACACATCTGTTTCTATTCAGATTTCAGGATTCAAAGCCAGTTTGTTACCACAGATACAGTATCTGTCACTACTCTGCCTCATTAACATGCTGATTATCCAAAAGGACATACCTTGCTAAAAAGCCGGGCTTTGTTTTAAGAAGAATTATGAAGTGTTTTCTCTGAGGACTTACAGTCTTGTTTTTCCAAAGAAGGAGAGAGAACATTGAAGAAGTCAGTCTGGAGGAGTCATTGCTGATTTGTTTAAGCCATGGGTGGAGAACCTGCAGACTTGGAGCCACACATAGCCCTCTAGATCTTCAAGTGTGATCCTTTGACTGAATCCATGTTTCAGTGTGTAGTGTGGATTCAGGCAAAGGGTTGCACTTGAGGACCTAGAGGGTCACATGTGGCCTTGAGGCTGCCAGCCCTAGCTCAAATCCTTTCCCTTCTGACATGTACTATGACTCACCAATGGCCTTCCTCTCTTATATGCTCCAAAGAAAAAGAAGGAAAACAAAATCCCTTAGATTCCCTTGAGCTGTGGCATGTATCCCTTCCTACTCTCCAGAGTTATCTGTATTTAAAGATAACCAAGTATCAAGACCAAATCTGAGTCTCAGTTTCCTCATAGATAAAGTGCTATTATTGGACTAGTTGGCCTTCATGTAGGTAGAGAGCTCTGTTAGACGCTGAGATGAAAGATGTCCTTTTCAGATGCAGATCAATGGAACTACAAGCTTGTTAAAAAAAGAAAAAAGTTTTTAGCCTATAGTCAGAGCAGCCATGTGGGGAATTCTTACTACTCTGGCCCAGCAGGATGAGGATGAGGATGGCTCCTCAAAGACTAGGTCCAAGGTCAATGAAAACAATGAGTTACTATCAAGTTAAATTTAAGCTTGGTGTGAGCCCTAAAGGACATAGATCTCAGAAATAAAAAAAATGGATACAAATGCCACAGCTGATATGAGGAAGTAAGATCTTAGATGAAGCAAATCAAACTCCAGTGGAGACAGAACCCCAGAACCCAAGAGCCATAGGAGCAGCATTGCTTCCATCTCAGGACCCTCCATCACCATCATGGGAAGCAACACCAGAATAGGGGCAGCCTGGTAACCACTCCTCTTGGTGCTACAGCTACTGGTACTAAAGACCCACAAAGGAAAGTGTTACCACCAACAATGATGTCCTTGGCATAGTCAGGTGGTCCAACATAGGTGTCACTGATGACATTTCATCAGTGGTTATGATATTAAAGCAGCAACATTAACATTGGTTTTGCCACTGTAGCCTATGGATCCAGGGACTTTGCCATCTGACTCTGAAACTTTTCTGTACATCGTCTCTCCCATTGGAATGGGAACTCGTTAAGAGCAAAGACTGTCTTCCTTTTTTCTTTGCATTCCAGTCCTTAGAAGAGCCTAGTGAGCTGTTAATAAATGTTTCTTTCATTCATTCATTCATTCATTTTCTAAAAGTGAATTTCTAAATGTCTAAAAGTGAATATTTCTAAAATAAAGAAAGGCCAGAATGATGTGGAAATCTGTTTTGCATAACTGCACATGTATAATCCATATTAAGTTGTTTGCCTTCCCAAGGAGGAGGTGAGCAGAGAGAAGTAGGGAGAGAACTTGGAACTCAAAACTCTTTTCAAATGTTAAAAATTGTTTTTTCATGAACCTGGAAAAATAAAATATTAAAAATATTTTTTTAAAGGCCAGGAGTCTCCATCCCTGGCTTGCTCTCTCTTTGTGGTGCATCCTAGTTACAGGAGTTTTTATATAGATGGGATCAGCAGTGGGTCCTGTAGGCCTGGAATAATATGTTCCCTCCCAAAGCATTTGAGGGTCTTCTGCAGTGACATTTTTTATACCTTTACAATGATACCAATTGGTCAACAACCTGCACCCCAAGATATGCTTCCGATTAATTTGGCTTCATGTGTGGAAGTTTTGCACATGAGTAACCTTTCTTTTCCAATGTGGTATTTGATTTCTCACAAAATAAGCCATTTAGAAAGCATTTACTGCTAAATCATGATTTTGATAAACCTCCACCGCTCTAAAACAAATATCCCCAGAGATGAAGACCATTCTCTTTTCCTAGCCACCACCTCCATGTCCACCTTAACTCATCACATGGACTCAACTCACATAGCCAATCTCTTATTGAGTCTTACTATTACTGCCTACACAATATTTCTGATATATGTCCTTTTTTACATTCACACAGCCCTTACATTACAGACTCTCATCTTCCCACACCTGGACTATTGTAATAGCCTTCTAATTGTTCTTCCCACTCTGGTCTGCTCTTCACTCAGTTGTCAAACTGATCTTCCTAAAGCTGAGGTCTGATCATGTCACACAGAGAGAGGGGGAGAGAGGGAGAGAGAGAGAGAGAGAGAGAGAGAGACAGAGACAGAAGAGAGAGACAGAGACAGGGAAAGAGGAAGAGAGAAACAGAGAAACAGAGAGACAGAGACAGAGAGATACGGAGAGACAGAGACACAAAGACAGAGAGAGAGCACCTCCACTAAGTAAATTCCAGTGGCTCCCTCTCACCTCCAGTATTAAATAAAAAGTCTTCTGCTTGGCATTTAAGGCCTTTCTCTGCCCTTCCTATCTATCCAGTCTTCTTAGACGTTACTGCCCTCCATAGACCACACTCCAGGCACACGGGCCAGCTTGCTCCTCACACATGACACCACTTGTCCCCACTCCACACATTTACCCTGGCTTTCCCTTATGCCTCGAATGTTCTTCCTTCTGATTTGGGCCTCCTAGTTTCTCTAGCATGACTCAGTTCAAATCCTGCCTTCTGCAGGAGGCCTTCCCTGATCCACTGTACTGCTAGTCTCTTCCTTATCAGATTATCTTGCATTTGCACTGCATTTCTTTTCTATTTAAATCACCATCTGTGTGTTGTCTGCTCCATTAGAACGCTCCTTGAGAGTTGAAACCATGCCTTTCTTTGTATCCACAGCACTTGGCACAGTGCCTGGTACTTACTAAACATTTAACAAATGCTTATAGACTGGCCGACTAATCCAACCTTCTCATTTTACAAAAAAAATTCAGACCTAGAAAGAGGAGGAAACTTCTCCAAGATCATAAATAGTAACTGGCAGAACCTAGCTTTGTTTCTCTCTATTTTTTTGTCCAGACCTATGACTTAATTGTCATAAAGTACTTCTAGTAAAGAAATCACTTTCAGCAACACATATTAGCAACCGCTCTACCACTTACCATCTTACGGAGTTGTCTGGCACACAGTCCGTTGTGCTTTGGAGGAATTCAGTGGCTAAGAACCTCAAAGCATGCCATGGAAGAAGATGGCCTTACAGACATCCAAAGAAGCCGAGATCTGCTAGTGATTGCCCAGATGTTAAGCAAATCGGCCAGGCAGGCCACACAGTCAGTACGTGTGAAAGCCAGGACCTGAATCCAAGACTTCCTGACTCTAAAGACAGCTTTCTATCCATTATACCGCATTCAATTTCTTTTGAATAACTTCTGGTATTATTTGCATTAAGCATATTTGTTAAGTAAAATGTGTGTAATCACTGTTGTCACTAGTATTCATCTTGTATCACGGATTGAATTGAAGGTTGTAATGCATATGATGCTTGTAGCAGAGCTCCCCTGAAAACTTCCAGGGACATGGCTGGCTCGTTGTTTAAGATCCCACCACTGGACTTGATGAAGCAGTAATCCAATTGGTCAATAAGTCAGCCTGTGACACAACAAAGCTTTAAGGAGAACTGAAATGTCCATGGCTGCTTTGTTCTCTCTCCAGATGCAGATTCTCTCAGGACTATTTAAGTCTTCCTGTGAAGAATAGAGATATAGCCACCATCACTCACATCCTGGCCACACAGCCGCTGTGAGCACAGGGCTGCACATATCCTACCTGGTGAAGCATGAGACTGAATATCAGAACCCTAGCTGCATCCTCTGCTTGAGTTTCTTTACCAGATCTTTGCCAGGCCCCTCTAGGGCCTCCACCTGCAAGTGGGAGAGTGGGAGAGGAAGGGCATACATAACCTGTGGTACATGTACCGAGGAATCGGAAGGATTCTTCTTAGCCCCATGATGAAAATAGAAGCAATACATGGAGGTTACAGCAGCACAGATTTTATTGATGTAAAAAATATCCTTATAGTAACAATTGTGTAAAGGAGGAGTACACTACTTTCAAGCAGAGGCTGATGTACCACTAGTCAGGGATATTTTAAAGAAGATTCCCATGGACTGAACTTGAAGGCCCTTCCAACTCTGAAACTCTGTGGGAGTCTTCCCAGCCCTGAGATGGTGTAAGGACCAGGGGCAGCCTCTAAGGTAGCACAGAACCATGGAAAGAGCTCAGGATTGGAATTCAGAGGGCATGGGCTTGAATCCTGGCTCAGTGTTCTTGCTTTTTTGTTTTTACTACCTGAGTGACCAAACTCACTGCCCTGAGCCTCAGCTTTCTCCTTCATAAAAGAAGGAGGTGCATCCTGAAGAAGGAGATCATGGACTAAGTATGCAGTCCAAAGACCCAAGGTTTTAGACATGGTCAATATGACGATTTATTTTCCTTGATTGTGTGTATATTTGCTACAGAATTTTGTTTCTTTTTTCTTTTTCCCAACTTGGTAGGGAAAATGGGAAAGGAAGAGAAAAGAACATGAAGCGATTGGACTAAGTGACCTTTTAGCTGCCTTCTGGCAGTCTAAGACACCAGCATTTAATCCTCAGTAATACATCTTATTCTCTTACTTGAACATCCATCTCCATTTAATCAGCCTGTTCTTGCTTGCTCTCTGATCCTAACATTGAAGGTGATTCTAAATGCCAATGGGCATCTCAGTAATGAATGGATTTTTTTTGGGGGGGGGGAGGGGGAACCTGCCTCATCTGCGCTATAATTTGATCTTGAAAAATGGTACCTGGGACAATCCAGTGGTGACATCAAAGTACAAGTCAGCTACTATTCACTTGGTATTTAATTCAGTAGCCATAAACCTCACAGGGTCACAGAATGGGAGATATCATCAGAAACATTGACCTGACAGCAATTGTCCACTCCCAAAGTAGAGGCAATTGTAGAATAAGTGAAAGTATTTTTTAAAATATCCCCTTAAGCTTGTCTAGCCTCCATGTTCTACTGGTGCCCTCGAGATGCCAAGGAGTACAATTGTGAGCATCAGAAGAGTGAAATGGGATATCCTTTTCCCATTTAACTAAGTTTTATCTGTCTTAGCAATAGAGCATACAAAGCACAGCCACAAATTATTACATTTTGGTAGAAAATGGAAAATAGTATATATTTTTCTAATGCAAAGGAGGCAATTAGACTCTGGGGCAAATTTATGTAGAGGCACTGACAAGAACTGAAGGGGACAGTCTATAAACAGTGTCATTGGAATGAAATACTCTCACAGATGAGCTTGCATATCCATTGTGATATTTGAATATTAAAACTGTAAGATTGTTTTTTCTCCTTTCCTTCATGCTGGGCAGGTGTATGAAAGAAGAAAATTTTCCAGTAACAGCTTGTGATTTTCAGACTAATTTTATAAGCACTTCACTCCTAATGACCCTAAGGATAGGTAATTAAAGGACTCTAATTTGCCTGTGAGGAAATAAGACTCTCAGAGAGATGTGGCAGGTTTTTAGAGTAAAAGTTTATTTTAAAATTGACAACTTTTAGCAAAGAAAAAAATCCACTATTTTCCATTTTCTACAAAAATACAATAATTTATGACTGTGATTAGTACGTTCTATTGCTGAAACATGTAAAACCAAACTAAATGGAAAAAGGGAAGTCCATTTCATTCTTCTGATATTCACAATCCCTTAAATTGCACATGAAATACTAGCAGACAACTGAATAGGAAGATGAGAACTCCAGGGCTGGTTGTTAATACATATTATTATATTTTTAATATAAGAGGAAAATAAAATGTATATACATACAGAATTAATATAGAGCATTATAATTTGTGGGAACTATAATTTAGTTGTGTTTTTCATGAATGCTCACCATGTCTTACATGCTGTGCCCAGATTGTATTTGTGTGTCTAGTGTTATTCTCAGAGACACAGCCACATTGAAACAGAGACAGAGAGAAAGAGACAGAGACGGATGGATGGACAGACGAATGAACAAGGAAAGAGAGACAGAGAAACAGAGACAGAGAAGAGAGACAGAGACAGAGAGAATATGTTCTTAGCATTCAGGTCATGCAGTGGATAGACACTAGACTATATATCAGAAAGACATGAGTATGAATTATGCTTCAGAAACTTCTTAGCTGTGTGACCTGGGAAAGTCAGCTAATCTCTCTAAGCCTCAGCCTCCTTGAGAGGCATTGTCTTATAGTGGACAGGCTATAAATTGCATATCAGGAAGATAGAAGGTCTGTGACCCTGAGAATGTGACTTAATCTGTCTGCAACTCTGTTTCCTTGTCTGTCAAATCAAAAGATTGAATTCTATGACTTTTGAAATCCCTTTGAATTCTATATCTATTATCCCATACGTGTTAATGAACAAAATTTCACCTTGGAACAAAGATTCTTTTTTAAAAAACAAAAATATCGCAATCCTTTGCTTCCTGGAAGCACTGCTAAGAGAATGTTAGATATAGGGAAGTCTCTTTGAAACCAAGGAGATATTTTTGACTATATTTCATAAGGACTATGACATTTTAATTTGACGTTGAAAGGGCACTGGGAAAGAAGAAGGCAAGGAGAAAAGCACTTTTTAAGTGCCTACTATGTGCTAAGTGCTTTACAAACATTATCTCATGTAAAACTCCCAATATCCCAGAGAGGTAGCTATTACTATTATTCCTATTGTATAGCTAAGGAAACTGAGGCAGACAGAAGTTTTGCGGCTTGCTCAATCACTGGGCTAGTTAAGTGTATGAGGCTAGATTGAAAGTTGCTCTCCCTGACTCCAGTGCCCAGCATTGAAGAAGAATACAGAAAATATATGCATTGACAAGCTGTAAGGGACTGATAAGGCAAGAAAGAAGCCCGAACTATTCACTGGCTGGTGTCTGACTCATTGAACTGTCAGGAAAAGGATAAACAAGGAACCTTCACTCCCAATAAGTAAGTCAGCCAATACATAAGCATTTATTAAGCCCCTACCATGTGCCAGACACTCTGCTCAGTGCTGGGGATACAAGAGACAATCCCTGCCCTGGGGAAGCTCAGTTCAATTTCTAAGACCAAACCCCAGAGTTTCACTGGACTTTTCTCTTTCACTGGTGCCATGTGTGACATCACCCTCAGCAAGGTGACAGATTCAACAAACACTTATTAAGTTCCTCCTATGAGCCAGGAACTCTGCTAGGCACTGGAGAGCCAAAGTCAAAAACAACCTCTACTCCCACACATACGGCACCACAAAACTCACATACTAGTAGGAGAAGACAGTGGGCACTTCATTAAAGACATACAAATTTATATGAAGTAATTTCACCCAGAGGAAAAGGTCTGCTATTGGAGGCATCACATGAGCTATATTTTGAAGGAAGGTAGGAGACCTAGGAGGTTAAGGAGAAGAAGAAACACATTTCAGGCATGGAGAACAGCCTGTACAAAGACTTAGAGCTGGATTATCATAGAAGGATCAGCTATCAGGCTATTCTGACTGAAACAAAGAATGAGAAAGGGACTAATATTCTTGTGATAAAGCTAAAAAAATTAAGTGGGAGGCAGATTATGGAGATTTTTTAAATGTCAGAGTGGTTAGCATTTCATCCTAGAGGAAGCTATTGAAGATTTTAGAGGAAGTAAGTGATTGGGGGATAGCTATATATTTTAGAACCATCAATTTGTAAGTTATGTGGCAAAAGACTTGGCGATAAGAGAGGCTGGAAGCAGAAAAAAAAGCTAGAAGGCTACTAAACTCTGGGGGAGAAGTAATCAAGGTGTAAACTAGGGTGGCAGCTGTACGACTGGAGGGAAAAGGGGCATATGAAAGAGAGCTCACGGAGGAAGAACTGACAAGACTTGGCAGCTTGTTGGATGGGAGGGAGGGAGAAGGAAAAAACCAAGGATGACTGAGTTTGACAACATTGGTTGACTCAAAGGATGCCAGTATCCTGGACAGATATTTGGAAGAGTGCTGGGTCATGTAATCTGATTTCCCATAATCACTTCAATTCCAAAGAGTCTTGCTATAGTCTGGTGGAATAGATGGGTCTCCCCACTGCTTACCTAATTGCTTCACTTTTCTGAAGTGTGTGAAGAAAGGACTAATAGACCAATTAGAAAGAGTAATTTAATATCCCTTGTTCTATCACATTTCCTCAATTTCTCACTAAAAAATGACTGAAAGAAAGTTGTTTTCATCTTTTCATGGATTTTACAGAAGTTTGCATTAATGAACATTTCTTTGAGATCTCAGATAATTATTTCCCAAATGGAGAAATTATAGAACATTAAACAGGAGAAACTTAAAACATAGGTGGCAGAAATGGATTTAAAAGTTGTTTTAACTCTGATGCCAATGTTTTCTTCTTACTTACAGTCTGAGGTGTGATGAGAATAATTTTGAAATCTCAGATACTGAAAAAAAAATTCCTCTGTGTTAATCCATTTAATTGAGGTTTTTTTATTTCTTTGCAGATAACTTTCAAGAAGTTATCACTAGCAACAGACAAATTGAATATAGAACTCACATTTATATAGAACTTTGTACTTTACAATATATTTTATTCAAAAATATTCTATGAGGCAAGTAACACCTAGATTATTGTGCCTGTTTCACAGGTGAAGAAACTGAGGCTCAAGAATGTTGCCTAAGTTCATCCAGCTAGGCAATGTTGGCAGCCAGAGTCATAGAGTCTAGAATTGAATGTCACCTTAGAGGTCATATATACCTAGATCATGCACCTATTTAGACTTGATTTTGGTATATGGCATTAGATAATGGTCTATGCCCAGTTTCTGCTATACTATCTTCCAGTTTTCCCAGCAGTTTTTGTCAAAGAGTGAGTTTTTATCTCTAAAACTGAGGTCTTCAGGTTTATCAAACAGTAGATTACTATAGTCATTGGCTGCTGAGTCTCATGTACCCAATCTATTCCATTGATACACTACTCTATTCCTCAGCCAGTACCAAGTGGTTTTGATGACTGCTGCTTTGTAATACAGATTAAAATCTGGTATGGCTAAACCACCTTCCCTAGCATTTCTTTTAATTAATTCCCTTGTATTCTGGACCTTTTGTTCTTCCAAATGAATTTTGTCACTATTTTTTCTAGCTCTATAAAGTAATTTTTTGGTAGATTGATTGGTATGGAACTAAATATGTAATTTAATTTAGGTAAAAGGAGAATAATCTTAAGAAAAGAAAAAGTAGGTAAAATGGGCAGCCCTT
>CM053583.1:200366201-200406247 GCA_028627135.1 Pseudochirops cupreus
CAGATGTCTGAATTTTTAGCAAGTGTAGAAGTACAACATTTCTCTCTACCATCTGGGACACACTGTCTTCCATCTCACCTTGGTCCCTGGGGAAATGGGCTTAAACACCGAACAGTTCCTTCAAAGCACTCCCCCCACCAGACCAAATCCTGAATGTGGCACATCAACGGAGCAGTCCATCCCTCCCTCCCTCTTGTAGCATGCAGGATCTTGACTGTGGGGTCAATTCTTGCTGACAAATCGCTTCTCTCTTGTCCTCAAACTTCTCATTTATGAAATGAGGATAGTAACAGTTGTATTTCTTATGTTTTGTAGCCAGGCCTGACTCAGGATGAACTGGTGGTTGAGAATCAAAATTAGAGTGACGTTCAACTCTCACAGACCACCTAACAATTAACAAAGGGAGGTTTATTTAGCTACAGGATTGAAAAGCACTCAGAAAGAATACAGCATAGATTCAAGTAGTTGCTGTCCTTGCCTACATACAGAAAATAGCTTGGTTACCAGAGTGTGCTGAATTGCTTGTGGTGATTTGTATCACAATAGGGCATCTGTCATGCATCCAGAGAAAGAACTGTTGAATAGATGTATAGAATAATTATATACATGTACCTATGCCTGTTTGTGTCTAACTGCAGCCATCTCTAGGGTGGGGAGCGAGGAAGGAAAAAAGGAAAGAAAAGAAATTTACATGATAGCTTTATTTTATATTTAAAACAGCAAGTTGTACATAACAAATTGGTAATTTCATGTGTAATCATCTTTTTAAAAAATATACATTATGGAAATTCTTGTTTTATTCCATAAATTAAAAACAAAATAAAGAAAAAAGTCTGAGGGCAACTGATTTCTCTTAGACCAGACTCTTTTCACACCCTTAGGTGCAAACTGAACCAGTGAACTGAGCCAATAAGGGGAAAAAATGCTAGCCTGTATTGAATAGGGCCTCAGGCATACGCAGTGCAGCCTATTGTGGAAGCACCTGGGGGTTCCTACCATACTATGTTACAGGGTCATCATGGGGAAAAAAGGGATCATGAGAGTGCCTGGATCTGTGATTTCTTTGGAATGGGAGTACTACTACCAACACAGCATCTTCTCTCCAACTTAGAGGAGTCTTAACCCTTTAGTGTTAGGGCATTCTGCTGAAGCCTTTCTCAGAATGTTTCTTAAATGCATACAATAAAATACAAAGGATTATAGGAGTTACAAAGGAAGCCAATTATGTAATGATAAAAAAGAAATTTTTCTGATCAAAGTTCACAGATCTTAGTCTTAGAGAATTGCCTAGAGCGTGGAAGGGTTGAGCAACTTGCCCAGGTTCCCTGACACAGAGCATGAGTTAGCAGAGGGCATTGAACCCAGGTTTTCCTGGCTATGCAGCCAGCTCTCTGGCTCCTACATTAACCAGCTTTTCTGCAATGAAATTGTCTTATAAACTGAGAGTGCTTTTAACGTAGGAGGTATTATTAGGAAAGCTCAGTAAGTGGACACCGAGATCGTCTAAAACTTGAGGAAGAGAGGGAGAGCTGTCATAAATGCAGTTGGGAAATTCTGCAGCCCTTTCAATGATCTCACATCGTTGTCCCAAACAAAATCCCATCTTCTTGGGGTAAAGCCGTAAATTCTCAAAGACTTAAAATTGTAGGTGGGTGAAAGACCAATGGACAGATGTGCAAATAGTTGCATTGGAAAATAACATAAACCACGATTTCAACAATGTAAATGGAAAGAATGATAAAATGAAACTGAATGTTGGTATCTATATCTATGTCAGGGCAGCTAAGTGGTACAGTGAGTAGAGTGCTGGGCCTGGAGTCAGAACACTCATCTTCCTGAATTTGAATCTGGCCTCAGACACTTACTAGCTGTATGACCCTGGGCAAGTCACTTAACTCTGTTTGCCTCAGTTTCCTCATTTGTAAAAGGAACTGGAGAAGGAAATGGCAAACCACTCCAGTATCTCTGCCAAAAAACCCCAACGGAGTCATGAAGAATAGGACACAGTCGAAACATAAATGAGTAACAACAACAATATCTATACTATCTGTGTGTATATCTGTAGAAAAACATGGCTTCATTTACATATGAAATCATATTTTTAAAGTACTTAGCACAATGTCTGGCACATAGTAGGAACTTAATAAATACTTCTTCCCTGTGTATCTGCATACACACACACACACACATCCATCCAGATACATTTGCAGTAGGTATTGTTCTTTCCCCTCTCCACCTCCATTCATCCTTTCCACTTTCTTACCCAAAGCATAGATATCTAGAAGGCATCCATATCAATATCACTCCCCTCTGGTGGTCCCAGAGGTTTCTCCCTTAGCAGTATAAATCCCTCTGGTTCCCTCTAGTGGTCATTTGCCAGTGGTTTCACCTCTCCTTCGCTCATTATTTCTGCCTCAAGGGCTAAAATTCCTACTGCAAGGGCTCTAACTGATGTTCATACTGACCATTTGCCTCAAACACTCTATATGCTTCTGATAACATTTTTAGCCCATTTCTTCCTTCTTCCTTCCCTCCCTCCCTTACTTCCTTCCTTCCTTCTTTCCCTCTCCCCCCTTCTCTGTCTGTCTGTCTCTGTCTCTGTCTCTGTGTCTCTGTCTTTCTCTGTCTGTCTCTCCTTTCATTATTGAAATAAAACCCACATGGAAAGCTACAGACCTCTAAACCAATAAGGAGGTGGGAAGTTGGGGGAAAAAGTTTTTCCTGTACACAAGAATTTGCTTACATTTATCCATGGATGCAAAACAAGTAAAAAGAGAATTTAAGCACTTAAATCAGATACCAATTTAAGTTACTTATTTGACTCTACTCAGTCCATATCTTTAAAGGCACCTTCTCACTGCTATCATTCCATCCTTTGCATAGACTCTCATGACTGGTACTAGAAGCAATAGAACAGAAATGGTTAATATGACTTTCATTTGTCACTAGAGGTCAGTTCATAATTGAAAAGACGTCCATTTGAATGCTGAGATGACCTTGAACATCTCTGACCACTTGACAACTTCCCACCATTGTGGAAAGATCTTTGTGGGTCTTCACACTGGTATTATCTGATCAATATTGTGATGGTTTCCTGGGATCATTCTAATGGGCCCACATGGCAGAAAGCATCTCATGAATAGACCAAGCCATTTTGCAAGCATCTTTATTTCTTTTAATTCTTATTATAATTTTTGATGGAAAAAATCCATTATCAGTTCAGAATTGCAGACCTAGGTTCTTGAAAAAAGAATAAATCAGAGAGTTTGGTATTAGGTTGACTGCTGTATTCTGTTTGCATCTTTTTTTTTTTTTACAGCTTTATTCCTCTAGTTAAGATATTACTTGACTTTTTTCAGGTGATAAAAAAATTATGATGATGGGAACTGTCAGACCACAGCTTTTCCTTATGGTTTTAGGGCTTGAGGGATTAATGCTTTAAGAATTGACTGGTTTCCATTTACTTTAGCTCTTTGCATTTATAACTTCTTGATTTATATAGACAGTCAGAAAGCATGAGTCAGCTGGTAGAGGGACTGAGATGGGGTAGACATTCCACTCTGTCTAACTTTGTTTCACTCGCCATGATTTGCCCAGATCACCAGGCAATGGTATGCTGGTAAATAGTGAACAAAGAAGCAACTCTCCATTAAAAAGTAGGGCACAACACACTTTGAAGTTCAGTCTTTATCAATACTTTCTCCATCACTCTCTTAGGATTAGGCAATTGACAAAAATAATCAAGCCTTAATGTAGCATTTGGCAATAAATTTAATGATTGGTTCTCCAGAGCAGGTAGGACACCACTGTCTCTAGGCTTCAGTCACTGCCTCTAGTCAGAGGATTTTACGATTTAGAGTTGACAGGGACCATAGATACCTCTGAGTCAAAATGTCTCATTTTACAGTGGAGGAAACTGAGGTAATAGACTTGTCTAAGGTTACACAGATAGTAAATAACAGCTAACATTCAAATCCAGACCCACTGACTCTCAGTTTATTGAATTAGCTGTTCCCAAGGTTCATTTGTAGAACTACATTTGAGGAGTTTAGAATGAATTTTACCATAGAAAAAATGGTGGAAATATCGGTTAGGCCCTTAAGAAAGGCCACAGAATTCTACTTAAGTAGCCATGTCCTTGGAGTCTGGGATAATACAATACAGGTGGAGGGTATAGCTACAAAATACAATTTTTTGTGAGGAAGATGTATTGAACATTCCAGCTTAAGAAACCATAAACGTCTCCCTCCAGTGGGTCTAGAAAGATTACTCTTCCTCTTCACCTTCTCCCCTTGTAGGATAGTGTGTGTGTGTGTGTGTGTGTGTGTGTGTGTGTGTGAGAGAGAGAGAGAGAGAGAGAGAGAGAGAGAGACAGAGAGAGAGAGAGAGACAGAGAGAGAGAGAGAGAGACAGAGAGAGAGAGAGACAGAGAAAGAGAGAGAAACCGCTGCTGGTAGTTGTTGTGACCTGGGGCCATAGTTCCAACAGTGCAGGTTTTGGTGGAGGAAATTGATGATAAGGAAGTGGAGAGGGGATTTTGGGGAGGGGAAAGAGTTGTGAGGATCTGAGGACCTTTGCCAGCATAGGGTTTCTTTGGGTTTCTGGTCACCCTTTTTCTTTTTCTCTTTGTTCTTTAGAAAATACTATGTACAATGGAAATAGGGCTATAGAATGGTCTAAACGCCCCTCTAGGAAAAATGTGTTTTTCCTACCTCTGCTTGAGAAGGCAGAATTATGCAGTGGGAAAATTAGTGACTTGGAATCCACTGCAGTAAAGCAAATATCACAGGAAAATGAGTCACACAATTTTTTGGTTTCCCATAAAAGTTGTTGACACTATAATGCAGCCTTTTAGGTATATAGTAGTATTATTTCTAAAAATTGTACAAACCTTAATTAAAAATACTTTATTACTAAAACGTGCTGACCATCATCTGAACTTTCAGTGAGTCATAACCTTTTTGCTACTGGAGGGTCTTGCCTCAATGTTGATGGCTGCTGACTGATCAGGGTGGTTGCTGAAGGTTGGGGTAGCTATGGGAATTTCTTTTATAATATATAATATAACAGTATATGTAATATATTTTTTCATATTCCATGTAAAAACAATTTTGAACTTCCAGTTTTGAAAATTTTTGAGTTCCAAATTCCCTCCCTCCCTTTCCTCCCTCATAAGATAGTAAGCAATTAGTTATAATCTATTTTATTATTTATATATAATATTATATGTTGATATATCACAATTCTGTAATAATCACAATATGTACATATTATAGCGATTTCTTAAAATAAGACAGCAATGAAATTTGCCACATGAATTGACTCTTACTTCCACTTGAACACTTAGAGGCCATTCTAAGGTTATGAATTGGCCTAATTTGGAAATTGTTGAGTCTCATGCAATGGGAAGGCCCAAGGAGAGGGGGAGAGACAGGGATGACTGGTCAGTAGAGCAGTCAGAACACACACATGCACATGTACCATTTATCAATTAAGTTCACCTTCTCATGTGGGATGGTGCTCCAAAACAATGACAAAAGTAACATCAAAGACAACTGATCACAGATCATCATAGTAGATATAATAATAGAGAAAAGATTTGAACTATTGTGGCAGGAAATATGACACAAAGACACTACTTGAGCATGTGCTATTGGAAAAATGGTACCTGTAGACTTGCTCAAGGCAGGGTTGCCACAAACCTCCAATCTGTCAAAACCTAAATATCTGTGAAGGGAAGCACAACGAAGTGAGGGATGCCTGTACTGACTTCAAGGGGTTTTTATGACGTTCATACTAGATGTGGTGCCTGGCTTATACCCTCTCATTGTGTGATAGAGAAAAGCTGCTGAATTTTCTTTTTTTAAAATGTTCATTGATTTAATTGATTAAATTTACTTTATAAATTACCAAAAATATATAGTAATTTGCTTGATTAAAATAGTAGAAAGATTTTGTAATCTTTCATTCAGCTTTTCCAAAAAAATTGAACTCAAAAACATTTTCTTTAGTCCACAAAATTTGTGCTGGATTGTTGCCACATTTGCAATCACTACTCCTCTTCTTCCCAACCATCTCCATCACCATTATGTACTTTCAAGACCCAGGTTATTATGTGAGCTAGCAGTTGCCTTCTTCTGTTGCTCAGAGAATATTAAATGATGTTTGTGATGATGAATGTATTTCAATGTCATTTCTGAAACAGGTAGACTTGATCTTGATAACTTTTACGGGAGTTAAGAATTCCTTTAAAGAAAGGGACAGCACTGTGTGGCTTTTGGATTGCATTGGAAAATGCTCCTTGAAGAGACTTATTTTAGGAAACCAAAACTGGTTGTGTATCCTGGCTTCAGAAGAAATGACTGTTCTCTTGATTGGTCCTTCTCATGCTTCATGTATTTGAATGTCAAGTTTTCTACTCAGTTCTGGTTTTTTCATGAAGAATGCTTGGAAGTTCTCCACCTCTTTGAATGACCATATTTTCTCTGGGAACATTATACTCAATTTTTCTGGGTAGGTGATTCGTAGTTTTAATTCTACCTCCCTTGATCTCTGGAATATATTCCAGGCCCTTCGATCCCTTAATGAAGAAGCTGCTAGATCCTGGGTTATCCTGATTGTGTTTCTACAGTATTCAAACTGTTTCTACTTGGCAGCTTGTAATATTTTCTTCTTGATCTGGGAACTCCGGAACCTGGCTATAACATTCCTAGGAGTTTTCTTTTTGGGATATTTTTCAAGAGGTCATCAGTGAATTCTTTCCAGTTCTATTTTGCCCTCTGGTTGCTTTCTAGGTTCTTTTTTTGATCATGACTTTCAGGTAGTCCAATAATTTTTAAATTATCTCTTCTGGATCTATTCTCCAGGTCAGTGGTTTTTTTTCAAGGAGATATTTCACATTTCCTTCTAATTTTTCACTTGTTTGGATCTGTTTAATAATATCTTTATTTCTCATAAAGTCATTTTCTTCCATTTGCTCCATTCTAATTCTGAAGGAATTATTCTCTTCAGAAAGCTTTTAAGATTCTTTTTCCATCTGGCAAATTTGGCTTTTTAAGTCATTCTTCTCCTCATTGGCTTTTTGGGCCTCTTTTGCCATTTGAGTTAATCTATTTTTAAGGTATTATTTTCTTCAGTCAGGTTGTTGACTCTTATTTTATGATTTTCTTGCATCATTCTCATTTCTCTTTCCAATTTTTCCTTCACTTCTCTTATTTGGTTTTCAAAATCCTTCTTAAGCTCCTCTATGGCTTGTAACAAGTCTACATTTTTCTTGGAAGCTTTTGATGTGGGAGTTCTGACTGTGTTGTCTTCCTCCCGTTCCATGCTTTGATCCTTTTTTGTCCCCAAAAAAGGAATCTAAAGTTGGATTGCTGGGCTTGCTTTGCTTCCTTTGTCTGCTCATGTTGCCAGTCAATTACTTGTCTTTTGGGCTCAGTAGAATCCTGCTTCTAGAGGGGAGAGCTTTGTCCCAAATTGCTGGGGTTTTCCCAGCTGTCGAAGGTATTAGGAGGCTGTTGTCTCTGCAGCCCCCACCAGCTTTGGCTCCCTGAAAATGTACCTCAGGACCACTACCCAAGATCTTGTTCCCCATCCAGGCAGCTCAAGGCAAGAGCACTTAGCCTCTGAATGGTCACTTGGCCCCCCTGCAATCTGCAGTCTGGGAGCTCTGAAGCAGCCATGTGGAGGCAGCTGCAGGGTAACTGCTTCAGCTGCTTCTAGCTCTGGAGGCAAATGGCCAGACTCTCTCCCCCAAATTTAACTGAGTTTCAATGACCTTTCACTTAGTCCTTGTTTCTTATGAGTTGATAATTCTGGAAACCACCGCAGCTGCCGGTGATGCACTCTCCTGAAAGCTCCAGCCATGGCTTGTTTTGGCTGCCCTAGGGCTCCAGCCACAGGTTCATGTGGTGTGGGTCTGGGCTCCCAGTGCACTGTGATGAACCCCTTCCTGTCAGCCTGCTGGGCTGCCTTCAGCGGGAGCTTTGTTACTCTGTAATTTTGTGGATTCTAGAGCTCTAAAATTTGTTTAGAGTCATATTTTATAGGTATTTGAGGTAGGTATGGGGGGAGCCACAGAGTTCTCCTGCTTCTAAGCTGCCATCTTGACTCCACCCCCCAGCTACTGAACTTTCAAGGCTTTCTGGAGCATTACATCCTACCAGACCTAAGACATGCTTTCCTTTACTATACGGCCAAAAGAAACATGAACTCAAAAGCAAAAGACATTTCATCACATAATAGCAAAGAAAATTGCAAGGTAAGATTCTTCCTTTCCCTGCCCCATGCACACATTAGGTATAGTCACCACAGGTTACTACCATTAGGGAAGGCACACACTCAGAGAACATATGTCACAGGGGAATATGAATGAAGGGACCCATATCAGAAACCCATGTGGCAGGGGCACACATGTGAAGGGCATATATGAATTACACACGCATGGCCAGGTTATACATATGGCTAGAACAACTCACATCTCTGACACCACAGGGCTATCAGTGTCTTCTGGCAGTGTCATCACTCTGTTCACTATTGCGGGTGATCTTCATGCTGGATGTTACATCTTCCCTGGGCACCTATCATCTCTGCTCAGTGTCTAACGTCATAAAGTTACCTTCTGCTAATGTCTAGAGCGTTTTAACTCTTGAGGACCATCTATGTGTTACTTCTATGCTCTCAATCTTCAAAAGTGCAGTGAGTTACCACAATTATTTAAGCTAAGCTAGACAAAAGTAGTCAGAGTACCCAGGGTATTTGTCCTTGGTTTTGAAAAAATAGTAATGGTTTTAACAGCTCATTAAAAGTTCAGTTCTGTCCCTTTTGCTTTCAATTTTATCTTTTATAGTTTATTATTTTTAAGAACATTTAAAAAATTAATCTGTTCCTCTCATTGTCCCATGCCATTAAACAAATCAAAGCAACAATAACAAGAACAAGGAGAAGAAAATCACTCAATATATAACTGCCCAGATGAGCAAAACAAAGTTCCGTATTAGTCATGTCTGAAATGTCTTTTTCTGTATTTTAAGTTCATCACCCATCTGTCAGGAAATGTGTCCTATTTTATTTTTATTCTTTTGGACTTGTGTTTCATCATTGTGTTGATCAGTTTTAAATTATTTTTAGAATTGTTTTTCTTTCTTTCTTTCTTTCTTTCTTTCTTTTTTTTTTTTTTTTGCTTTTTTTTGGAGGGCAATTGGGGTTAAGTGACTTGCCCAAAGTCACACAGTTAGTAAGTGTGTCAAGTGTCTGAGGTTAGATTTGATCTCAGGTCCTCCTGACTCCAGGGCTGGTGCTGTATTCACTGCACCACCTAGCTGCCCCTAGAATTGTTTTTCTCTTTAATGTTATCATTATATAAATTGTTCTCCTAGTGCTACTGCTCACCTCAGTTTGCATCAATTCACAGAGTTCTTCCCAGTTTCCTGTGTAATGGTAAATTTTACCTTTGAAGCCCAATATTCCATTCCATTCAATGCCACAACTTGCTTAGTCATTCCACAATAGGTGGGCAGCCCCTGCCCCTTAATTTCCAGTTTTTTCTACCATAAAAAGAGTGGTTATAAATACTTTTGTACACACAAATCCTTTCCCTCTTTCTTTGAATTTTTTTTTTGGGTAGTATCAGACTAGTTGTGGTGTCACTGGGCCACAGAGTATACTCAGGTTGGTAACTTTCAAATCATAGTTCCAAGTTGCTTCCTAGACCCAGGCTAGCCTTTCAACTATCAATCTAACGTGAATATGAGTCTGTTGTTTCAGACAGTTATCTAATATAAGGTGTAAAAGTCCCTCTAACTCCAGTTTAATCCTTCACTGGGATCCCGTGACCCCAAAATGATTTTGAGGGGCCCTTCAAAAAATAACCACATAAGAACTATGTAAAGCTTGAGGTAGAGAAGGCCATTTTGCTCTCCAAATCTTCTTTTATTGGTACCCAAATGAAAGGGAACCTTAACAAAAGCTAAGAGAAGATGTTGGTGCTATATCCCCACATACTTGTGGCCTTCATTTTTTACATTATTACAGAACTTTTTCAGAAATGAGGCAAAATCTGGTGTTAGTGCTATACTCAGTGTAAAAAAAATACACTGTTTTAAGCACAAGTCTGTCAGAAACAATTTTTTTTTAAAAAACAGTTTAACATTATTTTAAATTTGAAGATTTCTAACTTGGGGATCTAGTTCCCCTCATTACCTTCCCCCAACCATGCACTCAGAATCTCTCTCTTATAAGGCAATTTGAGGCAATATTTATAGAAATCTTGAAAAAAGGAAAGGTTATAATATGTTAAAAATCCATTTAGAGTTACTTTATCAGAATAGACCAATACTTCATCAATCTTCAAAAAGTACTTGAATGGTTGATTTCCTCCTTGACTATTCTTCTTAAGGATTGAAAGGACCTGTGATCAGTATCTTAGTCCCTACTAAATGGAAAAGAAGGCACTGTCATTAGGTAGGTCAGCACAATACATTAGGGGATGAGAAGGCAATGATCTTAGCTAGATAAAAGGTGAGTTTTCCAAATTTTTCTAAGTTTGTTTACCAGTAGTTCCCCATAATTTAGCTTTCATTCTTGACCTTTTATATGCTTTCCTAAGAGGAAAATGTCTGCAAACAATTTTAGAGAATACTTGTTTCTTAATATTTTCAGTTGTACTAAAATAAAGGTTTTGAAAATATATTTCCACATCTGTCTCACGCACAACCTGGTTATCCCCCTACATGAATAATCCATGTAAAGTATTTTGTTGACAAGATCTCTATAGCAATGCCAAGTCTTTATTTTCTTTTTGCTCACTTCTTTCCATAGACTCTGCCAAAGCTGATAAACTGATTTAACTATCACAACTCTGAAATGGCTCAGGTAATAGAATCATAGAATCAGAGCTAGATGGGAACTTGGGGACCATCCGGAATCCACTTCTTCCCATTTTTCAGATGAAGAAAATGAGACACAAAGAGGTTAAATGAATTTGATGGGGCCATGCAGTTAATAAGTGCTGAGATAAGATCTGAACCCATGTCTTTGTGATTCCAAGTCCAGTGGTGTATGCAACCCCATCTGAGTGCTGAGATAGATAAGGGGGAATTTTAAAATTGAAGCTGATGCACCAAACCAGACCAGTACCATCCTTCCCCAGTGATATATAGCTCAGGATATAATCTTTACAACCCCTGTCCCCAAGCTCCCCACCCATGAATTATGAAAAGCTTCTCTATATACCCAGGAACAATCTACTCTTAACAGTCCACGGGGGCAGACCAGAGACAGTATCTGATTATGGGCAGTTTTCCATTTTTTAATTTTAGTGTTCAGGTTTTTTGACTTTTCTTCTGGAAGATTTATAATCTTTATGTTTTTTTATCTTTATTCATTTAGTCTTCAAGATTAATTTGTTTTGCTTACATAGAGATCATATTTCTTTGAATGTTATTGCATATTATGTCACAGGAACTTCTTGATCCTGGAAGAGCACTTTAGCCTTGGAACTCACACATCTTCAGTCCCCTCTGCCCTTGGACCTCTCTCTCTCATTGGAGGGTAGGAAAGCCCTCCCAGAATCTCCCTTTTGGGAAGGTACCTTGGACAGCAATCTCTCTTTCTTTCTCTCTCTCTCTCTCTCTCTCTCTCTCTCTCTCTTTTTCTTTCTCTCTTTTTCTCTCTTTTTACCCAGATGAACTTGTCTGGACTTCTTTAGCATGTCCCTGGGTTGAATACTTTCCTTCCACCACCAATTCATTTAAACTGCATTTTAAGTTTTCTCTTCTTATCAGAATTTAAGCTCTTTGAGGCAGAAACAGTCTTTTTTTAAAATTCCAGACACTTCACATTGTATGAAACATACAGTAAAAAATTAACACATGCATGTTGACCTGAGTTTTCTTCTTCTAGATGGTCATTTATTTCTGTGTTTTTATATTCCCAGCCAATCTTTCTTTCTTGTTTCTTTGGGAAGTTTTGCCATCATGGCTTCAAGTTTTTCTAGTATGCCCATTACTTCTGCCATGTAGCCATAAATTCTGCCTTCATGCCTCTTCATTTTTGAACCATTGAATGACATCCTGCTGTGATTTCATACTTTCTTGGTAATCCACAAGGTCCTTGGTCTCATGAGATGTTCACATATTTTCCTTCATCTTGTAATGCCTATTTAAGAGATAGACAGCAGTCCCCTGTCCTTCAGTGCTATTGGACCCCCACACATGCTTGTACTCTGTCCTAGCTCCCTCTGTTCCTCAGTTCTTTGGCTGAGCCCTGCTACAGCACAGATGCCACTGCTCCAGGCAGAGCACGTTTTAACTTTCCTACATCACCACCCTTTCCACACACAGTGAGGGGGAAGAGCAGAGCAGAGTTATGTTGCCATAGAGTAGTGGTGTGAAAATAGGGGCAGTAACATGTGCTTGAAGAGAGTTTAGTGGCAGCAAGAAAATTGCTGAGCAGATTCCAGAATACAAGCCCATGGATTCCTTTGTGGAGCCAGGCTAGAATGTAGGGACTGATGGGGAAGGGGCTGCTGAGTAAATGCATTATGGATTAACCTTCTCTGCTATTGATTCATCAGGCTTTTACCTCATAAGTGTTCTTGGTGTTTTATTCTAGGGATAAGGTCACAGTTAATTTACCTCTTGTTCTTATTTTGAAGAGTTTTGAGAAGTCCTGAGGATCAGAGGTATCAAGTTCTCAATTTTGTTCATCATAATCTGGAAGTTAACAAGGTCTACTTATGACTAAGTATGATTTTTTTATTTCAACTTGCTAGGAAGAACTGATCATTCTAACACAGAGCTGGGAAACTTTCACATTAGAATTTATTTTCAATGAAATCCCCTGCCTCATATATCAATACAGTTTCCTAGGAATCCATTATGTATTACCTGTGGATTGCCTGAATTGATAAAATGAAATTACAAAGTAATTTTTTTGTCTGGGAAGGAGGCGTTTTCTCACTCTGATTCCTTTACCAGGTGAAGGGAAATTAGCAGAAAGAAACATAAATGGAGAGGAAGACACAACACAAGCATTTAGGATCCTTGATCCATTCTCTGAGGTAATGCATATCTATCTATCATGCTTATATCTATGTCTGGGGGTCCTCTCTGGTTGCTCTGTTCTCTAACTTGTTACTGGCCCCAGACGGCAAAGTGAGGCTGGTGACTTTGCACAGCCCTCTCTCACTTAAATCTAATTCATTTGCAAGTTATGACATCTCCTTCCTGATGTCATCATGGTCCTCTTTGAGAATGAAGGACAAACAAGAACAATCTATATCTGTCTACCTATACATTCATACAAATACACATGCATACAAACATATACGTAGACACACATGTTCATGATAGATATGACTGTGAATATGAATGCATATGCACATAGATATATGTGTCAATGAGCATGTATACACACATATGTAGATCTATCTGTTCACATTTCTCTCTCTCTCCATATATATGCATATATAATTAATATACCCATAAGTATGAGTCCAACTTGGAGAAACATTGCAGAAAGTATTACATGTCAAGTTTTCATTTTACTTTGACTCTGTAGACCAAGCTAGGTGGCACAGTGGATAGAGTACTAAGTCTGGAGTCAGGAAGGCTCATCTTTCTGAGTTCAAATCTGGTTTCAGACATTCACTCACTAGCTATGTGACACTGAGTAAGTAACTTAACTCTTTGCCTCAGTTCCCTCATTTGTCAAATCAGCTGAAGAAGGAAATGGCAAACCACTCCAGTGTTTTTGCCAAGAAAACTCCAAATGAAGTCATGAAGTATCAGACATGACTGAAAACAACTGAACAACAAAAGTAGATCAAGAATAGACAAAACTTGATTGCCAGGTAGACAAAGTGTTAAAAAAATTCCTATATATATATTCAGGTTTCTTTGCAATGTTTTTAGGCATTTTGTTTTGTGACAGTCCCCTGGCATGAGGAAGTCCCTCCTGGGAAGATGCAAGGTTCCCCTTTTATTCTTTGCTTTCTACAACTGGGTTTGCAGTGCCATGTTCCTTTGGCATAGGTGTTACTATCAACAGATTAAGTCCTTGTCCTAGTAACCAGTTTACATTGAAAGATAAACTTGTGGGTGAGCCAGAAAAGTGAGAGAAAACAATCCTGTAATGAGTTCAGATGCTGAGAATAAAATATAAAGCAATGGGAATCAGTTCAATACAAAGTTTTAATGTAAGCAATGGTGAAGAGGAGTAAAGGGAGAGGGGAGAGGGGGAAGGGAACCAATTTAACACACACACACACACACACACTAACATAGAGAGTAACTCATATGAAAGCTTGCATTGTTTAGCACAGAGACATGGATCCATTTAGTAGTAGAAAGGTGTGATTGCATGGGGGGAGAGGGTGTGCTCCAAGGTGCCCTTCTGAGGTGCCTCCTGGAGCTGGCAGATTTGCATTTTAGAGGTCAGGGTAAAATACTTTTGGAGGGGTTGTTCATCAGGGGGAAAAAGTTGATGGTGGACTAAATATTATATTGGGCACACAGCTATGTTAAACTTAGGAAAATGTTATTGCTTGTATTTTTCCATGAGTATGTTTTAAAAGCTCACAGCTTTCCCTAAGGGGATTATGTCATGGTGGTCTCAAGACTACCAATTCTAATCTTACGACACAGTAAACTATCAGCCTTTAAGTATGTTTCAACACCTTTAGAATTCTAATTGTGTGTTTCAGGTTCCATACTCTCTCTAGTTCCTCATGGTAGTGGAAGGAGAGTTCTGTCTGTCAAGGTCAACAAGAAAAAGTATTCCCTTTGCTTGTACCTTCTCCTTTACTTTCCTAGGGATAATATGAATTGGTTTCCAATGATGTGCCTATTAGCCTAGCATCAAGGGGTCTCTGCGAGTTGGGGGAAGCTACTAGTCCTGTTTGAAATCTTGAGCAAGCGGTAGGGAGGAACACATAGTAAGTATCTATTATGAATTTCAAAGTAAATTTTACCCTTAATTCTCTCTACTCTAGATTTCCCCCCCCCCCATTAACCACTTCCTCGCCAATAATCCACCAACTCCCCACAACTAAAAGAAAAAGGCAAAGTTTATCATGTGGATATATGAATTCATACAAACACATGTATAGGAAAGTGAGGGAGGGAGGGACAGACAAAGACAGATAGAGAGACAGACAGGCAGAGACAGAGACAAACAAATAAGAGACTATCAAAATCATTAGCTGCTACTATTTAACCTGGTTCTTAAGTCCCAATTTTTCAAACCACCAAAGAAAGGCAGCATGTTGTGCAAGTTGTTATACTAGTATTCTATTCCATTCATATACTATATTTTACCTCATTCTCCTTGATTCTACTGCATTCTCAATGGTCACACTGCTGTGTGGTGCCATTGGTGATTTTCTTTTAAGGATCACCACTTAGGAAGGACTCCAATGATGCTTCATCTTGTGCTTATGTAAGCTCTCCTCCAGACTTTACCTTCTTCTCCTTTCCAGCCACACTGTCCTTGAAGAAATGGTCTTCCTCTCTTTCTCTTTCCCCTTTCCTTTGTCTCATTCCATTAGAACATAAGCTCCTTAAAGGTAGGACTGTTTTCCTTGCTTGTGTTTCTATCCCCATAAAAAAGCTGCTATCCATATTTTTGCACGTATGTAAATACTTTTCCTCTTTCTTAGGGATAGTTTTAGAGAAATCTGGAAAGTCTTGTGATGCAGAATGAGCAGAGAAGAACCATAAGAATAACATTACAATAGCAACAGTATAAAATATGAACTTTATAAAACTTAAGAACTTTGATCAGTGAAATGAAAGACTTATTCCGGAGGACTAATGACAAAAAATGATGCTTGACACATAAGTGATGAGCTAAATGTGTAGAATGAAATCCACATTGTTGAGTATGGTAATAGTAGACATTCTAAAAAGAACATGGGAGTTTTGTTTTTGTTTGACCAATAACTTTGTTATAAGAGCTTTGTTTTTCCTTCCCCCTCCCCCAAAGGGTGGGGTGGATGTGGGAGGGAGAGAAAATAAAAGCTTGTTTGTTGAAAAACATTGATTAAAAATATACTTGGAGGGAGTAACTAGATGTTGAGTCGAAAGACTGACTTCTAAGTCTGACTCTTCTATATATTACGTGTACAAATCTGGGCAAAACCCCTAACCTGTCTAAGTTTCAGGTTTTTCATCTGGACAATGTGCAGTTACCTTCTGGGATCTCTTCCAGTTTCATATCTAGGATGCCATTGACCTTGCAGTTCCAAAATGTACAGCTTGCCTTTGAAGGCTGAGGGACACAAGAAGAATGTTCATATTCAATGAAGGAACATTATTTCTATTTCCTTGATGATGATAATATGTTTTATAAGGAAGGGAAGTGGGTAAAATCCTCAGTTCCTTCTCCTCCTACCCTGTTGTCTCTCTAACATTGGTTTGGAAAGGGATGGAATCATCTTCTCTACCTTGGTGGTTTTGAGCAAGTCTTTTCTCTTGCTGAAAATCATTTGTAAAATCAAGGGAGTTGAATTAGATAAACTCTAAAGTCCTATCCAGCTCCAAATGCAGTAGAATGTAAACTTGAAGGCAAGAATGGTTTCATTAATGCCTTGGAATACCTGGCACCTAGAATAGTGCCTTGTACATAGGAAGTGTCAAACACTTTTTGCTGAATTGGAATGAATTGAATCTTATTGAATTGAATCATTCTCTCGGAGGTGAAAATTTCAGTTATCTCTGGGGTTGAGTTTTGGATTAGATTATAGTAGGCTCTGAAGATTCTTACTGATCCTTCCATGCTTTTAGTATTAGGCATAAAGAAGGAAATGTAGAATAATTCCTGGGTGTTGGAACAGGGAGAAGAGGACCTAGGATGTAATCTTGAGTGATTCTAATGATGGACATGATTTGGATATAGATCCAGCAAAGGAGTCTAGAAAGAAGTGGTCAGATAGGGAGGAAGAGAACCAGGAAATACTATTTAATGTAATATAATAATGTGATATGCTATGGTATGCTATGAGATGATATGATGATATATGGTATGATACAATGTGATACCATATTGTATTCTATTCTACTGGTATAAAAAAACGTAGAGAAGAATATTTGGGAGGAAAAGGTGATTGATAGGCTATAGAGAGATTAAGAAGGAGAATTAAGAAAAAAAACCCCATTAGATTGGGATATTAAGAGATCATTGGTAATTTTGAAGAGAGTAGTTTGAGTTCATTAATGAGGACTGAAGCCACTTTAAAGAGATTTGAGAAGAGAATAAGAGTAGAAGTTGAAGCATCTAGTTGAGATTTTCTTGAGGAATTTAGCTGAGAAGGGGAAGAGTGATACTCAGTGATAATTAGCAGGGGTGGTTGGATCAAGTGAGGGATTTTTTTTTTTGATGTGCTTGTTAGGCTTTAAGAAAGGAGCCAGTAGACAAGAAGAGGTGAAAAAATTAGAATAGGGGTGATAGCGGTAACAATCACCTTGAGAATACAAAAAGGATAAGATCACAGGTGTGCTTGGAGGGCTTTACCTTGACAAAAAAAAAGACCACCTCTTCATGCAACACAGGAGTGAAGGAGAATATAGATTTTTAAAATGATGTGATATGAAGAAGAGGGGAGAAGAGGAAGCTCTTGATGCATGGTCTCCATTTTGGCAATACCATATGAGGTGAGGGCCTTAAAGGAGAAAATTTGAAGAGGTAACATCATATACCATTACTGCCAAATACCAAACTGTACACATTCAAAAAATGACAGTTTTGGCAATTTATGCCATTTGTTGTTTTTGAGGCACAGTTCTTTGACACCCAGATCACATTAATAACAATCTCTATCTGTTGAGCAACCATAGATTAAATTTTGATCCCTGCCTATGGGATGTGAACAGAGTTGTGCAAGGCTGCTTGATCAGGGCATCCACTTACCAGATGTTCCTTTGCTCCACATTGTACTCCCCCACCCCCAACCATAAAGGTTTATTTTGTCCTTTCAATGTCATTTCAATCCAATTATTCCAACTAATGCCAAATATTGTAAGCCAAGCCTGACTCAGGTAGTCAGGTTCAAGTTCACTATGGGAATGAAATGAGATATACAACATTATAGAACATCCAAAAAAGAAGTCTAGTTAACAGTAGAATGGAAAGGACATTCACCAAGGTCATACCAGGAGCAGTCTTCTTGCCTCTGGATTTGAGCCCTAGTATGCTGACCATCAGTATGTGTCAAACCCCAAGAGCCCCTGAACTAAAGTTTTGTACTTAGGTGAACAAGGTGCCACAGCAATTGCTGGGACCTAAATTCCCTGGATAAATTAGGTCTCTAGGATAGTTTCATTACCTTTTTTGTTTTAAAGACAGAAATACTGTGTATGAGTCTTATTAACCACTAAATTAAAATGCATTCATAAAATTTCATTCTTTTAAACATTTAAAAATGCAAAGCCCTGAAGAAAAGGCTCCATCCAATTTTCATATTTACACCTTTCCTCATCTTGACTACTCTGGCAAATATGAAGTTATAATTTTCTTTATCAGATGCAACTACATGAAGCTAATCATGAAGAGCTTCTTCCTAAGGTATTTCTTGGTAAGGTTTTTTTTTTCTGAGAATTATTTTTCAGCTACAATGCTGATCTAATTTTTCATGCATTCAGTATGAACAACATTCCCTAGGTTTTCCTCCCACAGTGTTCTCATTAACCTTAACCTTCTCCTTCAAGAAATGCTTCTATTAACAAACGAGAAAAAAAATATGCAATTTTGAGAAAATTAAGTGTAGATTATTTACTAGGGAAGGTGTCAAAATATGCAGAACCAAAGATGGAATCTTCCCTTGCATGGATGAAGTCAAGGATAAATTTCCATGTTGATCTCTTAGTCTTTTTGTCTGTTGATGGTGCCATCTTGGACACTTGACATGGAGAGAGGCTGTTTCTTTACTTTTAAAGAAGGAAGTAGCCAAGTCTTAGTGGGTGGGGATGTCACTCCTATGACACCCATACTTTGTACATTTCTGTATAGATCTAATAGAACATGACATTTAAATGGTCTTTTAAAGTTTATAAAGCCCTTAATATGAATTACCTCATTTGAGTTTCACAGTCTTATGAACCAGTGGTTCTCAACCTTCCTAATGCCACGACCCTTTAATACAGTTCCTCATGTTGTGGTGACCCCCGACCATAAAATTATTTTCGTTGCTACTTCATAACTGTAATTTTGCTATTGTTATGAATTGTAATGTAAATATTTGATTTGCAGGATGTATTTTCATTGTTACAAATTGAACATAACCCACAAGTTGAGAACCGCTGCTATGAACGGTTTACTCTAAATGTTACTACTTCTAGTTTATAGATGAGAACACTAGAGCATAGAGAGATTAAGTGATTCATCCTTGGTCATATCACTAGTAAATGTCAGAGGCAGGATTAGAAACCAGCTCTTCTAATTGTAAGTTCAATATTCTATTTTGTATATCAGCAGTTTTAACCCTTGAACTTAAAAAAAAAACAATTTTTGCATAATTAGTTTCCCTTGCAATCTTATGTATTTTGCTTTATACATTTAAACAAATGATTTTGATACAGGCCCACATCTTTATCAGATTACCACAAAGGGTCATGAAACAAAGAAGGAAAAGAAACTCTTATCTACGTCAAGTGGTTGCTCATTTTAGGGCCTGGGCCTTCTTACTGGTATTTTCTTAGATTAATTTTTCCTGTTAATTATGGAATACTGAAACTATGATTTTCCCCCTGCATTACAGATAGTCTCTCTGATATCTAATCTGACACAACTATCTAAGCATTGTTCTCTCAACTCCTTTTTTTCAATTGTACAATCCCTTGCTGGCCTAGATGATCTGTTGGCTCATTAAACTTGAAGGTCAATGAAATCCCCAGGCCTTTGTTGGTGGTTCTAAGTCATTTTTCTTTCTTTTTTGTCTTTAATATATTTTTATTTTATTAAACATTTCCAAATTAAACTTTATTTTTTTAAAATATTCACTTCTAAAAATTTAGAGTTCCAAATTCTCTCTTTCTCCTTCTTGCTCCTCCCCTTCACTTTGAAAAGAAAAGCAATATGATATCAATAATATGTGTGAAGTCATACAAAATATATTTCTATGTTAATCACATTGCAAAAGAAAACACACATACACACACAAAAACAAGAAAAATAAAGTTCATCAGTTCTCTCTCTGGAGGTGGATAGTATTTTTTTGTCATAGGTCCTTTGGAATTGTCTGGGATCATTGCACTGATCAGAATAACTAAGTCTTTTACAGTTGATTATCATTAATGATATTTCTGTGACTGTGTACAATGTTCTTCTGGTTTTGCTCACTTCAATTTGCATCAATTCATATAAGACTTCCCAGATTTTTCTGAAACTATCCTGCTTTCCATTTCTTTTAGCACAAAAACATTCCATCACAGTCATATACAATAACTTGTTTAGTCATTCCCCAGTTGATAGACATCTTCTCAATTTCTAATTCTTTGCCACCACAAAAAGAGTTGCTATGAATAAGCAAACAAATAAATACATAGATAAATAATTAATGCACTCATATTTTACAAATAAATACTTTTTCCTTTTTTATTATCTCTTTGATTCTCTGATCTTTTACTTGTGAGGCTGATATTTGTCCATAAATGTAATACTTTACCTTGAATTTAAGCATCAAATTTATGGTCTAGTAGTCTATGTTTTCAGAACTATGATTTGGGACTGTCACTTTGGTAGCTGAGTGGAGAATGGATTGAAGTAGGGAGAGACAATACAAGGGGACTAATTAGGAGGCTATTGTAGCTGTCCACTTGAGAGGACAGAGGACCATATAAGAAGGGTATTACAGTGGTAGAATTTTTCTTGAAACCAACAGTTACATTTTTATTAGATAATGAATAGTTTCAGCTAAGTTGCAGGTTACAAAAGAAACTCTCCACATCAATCATCTCTCTCTCTCTCTCTCTCTCTCTCTCTCTCTCTCTCTCTCTCTCCTCTCTCTCTCTCTCTCCTCTCTCTCTCTCTCTGTCTCTGTCTCTGTCTCTCTGTCTCTGTCTCTGTCTGATTGTCTGTCTGTCTGTCTGTCTCTCTCTCTCTCTCTATATATATAATAAAGAGAAGATAATAGAAAGTGAAGTACCATTCAAAATAACTTCAAAACACATAAAATATCTGGCATTAAATCTACCAAAACATACTTGAAACCAAATTGACTTTGACAAGAAGGATAAAGCCCAATAACTACTTCCTCTTATTTTTTTCTTTATTAAGTATTTTATTTTCCCCCAATTACATGTAAAACATTTTTTCACATTTGTTTTTAAGATTTTGAATTCTAAATTCTCTCCATTCTGTTGTCTCTACCCTCCTTTCATTGAGAAGGTAATTCTTTTTTTGTTTTTTTTTGCTTTTTGGAGAGCAATTGGGTTAAGTGACTTTCCCAAAGTCTCATGGCTAGTAAATGTGTCAGGTGTCTCAGGCTGGATTTGAACTCATGTCCTCCTGATTCTAGGGCCAGTGCTCTATTCATTGTACCACCTAGCTGCCCTGAGAAGGCAATTCTATATAGGTTATACATGTATAGTCATGCAAAACATATCCATGATAGTCATGTTGTGAAAGAAAACAGATAAAAAAAACTCAAGGAATATAAAGTAAAAAAGTCTGTATTTAGACACCATCAGTTCTTTCTCTGGGGATGCATAACATTTTTCATCATAAATCCTTCAGAGTTGTCTTGGATCATTATATTGCTGAGAATGGCTAAGTCGTTTATGGCTGATCATCCTAAAATTTTGTATACCATAAATTTCACTTTGCATCAGCTCATGCAAGTCTTTTCAGGTTTTTCTGAGAGCATCCTGCTCATCACTTCTTATAGTACAATACTATTCCATGATAATGACATGCCACAATTTGTTCAGTCATTCCCTCATTGATGAGCATTCCCTCAATTTCTAATTCTTCGACTCCAGAAAAAAGTTGCTATAAACATTTTTGTAGACATAAGTCCTTTTACTTTTTGTTTTTTACACTCTTTCAGGATACAGACATAGTAGTGGTATTATTAGGTCAAAGGGTCATGCTTGATTTTATAGGCCCTTGGGCATAGTTCCAAATTGTTCTACAGAATGGTGGAATCAGTTCACAACTCTGCCTACAGTACATTGATGTCTCATTTTTCCCACATACCCTCCAACATTTGTCATACCTTTTCTGTACTATTAGCCAATCTAATAGGTATGAGAATTATTTTAATCTGCATTTCTCTGATCAATAGTGAGTTAGAGCATTTTTTTCATATGGCTATAGATAACTTTGATTACTTCTTCTGAAAACTGTTTATATCTTTTGATAATTTATCAATTGGGGAATGGCTCTTATTTTTATAAATTTGACTCAATTTTTGAGAAATGAGGCCTTTATCAGAGAAACTTGCTTCAAGTTTTTTCACAGTTACTATTGCTAATGCTATTTCCCTCCATCTTACACCTTCCAATTTATTCTATTCTCTCTCTCCTTTCATCCTATCACTTCTCAAAAGTGTTTTACTTCTGACTACCCCTCCCACAATCTGCTCTTCCTTCTATCACTGTCCTCCTTTTCATCCCCTTCCCCTCCTACTTTCCTGTAGTGTAATATGGATTTATATACCCATTTAAATGTGTATGTTATTCCCTCTTTGAGCCAATTCTGATGAGAGTGGGATTCACTCACTTCCACTCACCTTTGCCCTCTTCTTCTCCACTATAAAAGCTTTTTCTTGCCTCTTTTATGCAAGACATTTTACCCCATTCTACCTCTCCCTTTCTTTCTCACCCCTTAACTTTATTTTTTAGACATCATCCCTTCATATTCAATTCATTGCTGTGTCCTGTCTATATATACTCAGAACTTCTAACTACTTTAATAATGAGAAAGATCTTATGAGTTATAATTATCATCTTCCCACGTAGGATATAAAAAGTTTAACTTTATTAAGTACCTTTTGATTTCCCTTTCTTGTTTACCTTTTCTCCTTCTCTTGAGTCTTGTATATGAAAGTCAAATTTCCTATTAAGCTCTGTTTTTTTTTTTCATCAAGAATGCTTGAAAGTCCTCTATGTCACTGAATGTCATTTTTTCCCCCTGAAGAATTATACTCTGTTTTTCTGGGTAGGTGATTCTTGGTTGTAATCCTATCTTCTTTGGCCTCTGAAATATCATATTCCAAGCTCCCTGATCCTTTAATGTAGAAGCTGCTAAATCTTGTGTCATCCTGACTATGGCTTCATGATACTTGAATTGTTTCTTTCTGGCTACTTGCAATATTTTCTCCTGACTTGGGAACTCTGCAATTTGGCTATAATATTCTTTGGAGTTTTTATTCTCTTCAGGAGGTGATCAGTGGATTCTTTCAATTTCTATTTTACCCTCTGGGTCTAGAATATTAGGATGTTTTTCCTTGATAGTTTGTTGAAAGATGATGTCTAGGTCTTTTTTTGATCATGGGTCTCAGGTAGTCCAATATTTTTAAATTTATCCCTCTTGGATCTATTTTCCAGTTGAGCTGTTTTTTCCAATGAGACATTTCACATTGTCTTATATTTTTTCATTCTTTTGATTTTGTTTCTTGATTTCTCATAAAATCATTAGCTTCCATTTGTTCCATTCCAATTTTTAAGGATTTTTTTTCTTCAATGAGCTTTTGTACCTTCTTTTCCACTTGGCCAGTTCTGCTTTTTGGCTTTTTGGACATCTTTTACCATTTGGCTTAGTCTTTTTTTTAAGGTGTTATTTTCTTCACTGTTTGTTGTGTCTCCTTTACCAAACTGTTGACTCATTTTTCATGATTTTCTTGTATCACTTTCATTTCTTTTCACAATTTTTTCCTCTGTCTCACTTACTTGATTCTTAAAATCTTTTAAAAGCTCTTCCATGGTTCATATTTTTCTTGGAGGCTTTGGAGGTAGGAGCTTTGACTTTGTTGTCTTTTTCTGAGTGTGTGTTTTGATCTTCCTTGTCACCATAGTAACTTTCAAAAGTCAGTTTTTCCATTGTTTGCTCATTTCCATAGTCTATTATTTGACTTTTAACTCTTTGTTAAAGTAGGTCTCTGCTTCCAGGGTGGAGGGAGCACTATCCTGAACTGCAAGGGTTTTGTTCAGCTGTTTTCAGAGGTACTTCTAGGGACCTATAAGTTTTCAGATCTTCCAAGGTGATATGGTCTAAGGAGAAATGTTTGCTATTCTCCCGTGCTCTGGTCTGCCCTGGAACTTAGAGGAGGATCTTCCCTCTAGTGTGGCCCCAAGCTCTGCTATGCTAGTGCTTCTCCTCACCCTTGGACTACCACCCAGGACCGTGATCTGAATCTGAGTATGGACAAAGCTACAGAGTCCTGCCACAGTGCTAGGAAAACAACCCCTGTAAACTCCTTCTGACTAGTTGTTTGACCCTCATACTTTCTGTGGGCTGAAATCTCTGGAAGCAACAGCTGCTGCCACCACTGTTGTTTCAGTCACTCCCAAGGCCTGCTCTTGGTTTGCTGGAGCCCAAGCTGTGCTGGCATGGCCTGTGTTGGACTGTGCTTCTACCTCACCCTGGTGCAATAGACCTTCCAAGTTGTCTCATATTTTTGTGGGTTTTGCTACTCTAGAATTTTAAAAACTTCAATAAACAGACTTACAATTTGGACATGACTAGAACCCTAGGCAGAAATCAGGGCTTGTACATCTTTTCAGTAGTTCTGTGGTTCTTCAGTTTGCTGAGATATCTTGGGTTCTCTTCAATGTTGTTTTGACTCCATTCTAGAGGAGTTCCTTTTAAGTTCACTATGGGTCCTTAACATCTCCTAGGGTTACTTCCATCTACTCTTGCAAATGACATCAACCATATTCATAGTAGACAGTTCTCCATGTAAAATTCACAGCTCTGTATTCCTTACAGTCTCTATCTCTTAAATATCTCATAAACATGCCTGGACATTCCTGCTATTATTCTTACCAAATTCAATTAAGCATTCTTGATAAATATTTCTATTCCTTTTATGATGAGCTCCATAAGCAAAAGTGAGCAACTTGGCTTGGTCTCTTAAGTGGAGACTTCTTAATTATTCTTCCTGCTATTACAATATTTGAAATCAGGGCTACTGGACTGCAGTCCAGATCACTTATGGCCTGGCACATGCTCCTCTTTCAGTTTACACTTTTTTGTTTCTATCTTAAATTTCTTACGACTTTCTTGTAGTGCCCAGGATATCTCCATGCATTCTATATTTGTACTTGTTTGAGTTCCTAGTCTCTACTGTACTGATTCAAAACCATGTATAATCTCACCTAATTTTGTTTTTTTTTGGGGGGGGGGCAAGTAGGTGGTGCAGTGTATGGAGTGCTGGAGTCAGGAAGACCCAAGTTCAAATCTGGTCTCAGACACTCGTTGTAAATGACCCTGGGCAAGTCACTTAACTGTATTTGCTTCAGTTTCCTCATCCATAAAAAGAGATGGAGAAGGAACTAGCAAACCACTCCATTCCAGTATCTTTGCCAAGAAAACTCCAAATGGGGTCATGAAGAATAAGACATGACTGAACAATTTCATTTTTAATTCCTGCCTTTGATTCTCCTTGTTCTTAATTCTTTGCACAGCTCTCATAACTCAAACTCACTCTTATGCCAGTTAGAACATTCCTTTTCATGTTGATCTAAAAACTTTATAGAATATTATTGTGGAATGATGAATATGAAGAATACAAAGAAGCATCAGAAAATATGTGAACCAATGCAATGCTTGGAGACTACATGCACAGAATACATTATAATGTCAGAATTGGTTGATATCATGGTTCATTTTTTGCCATGATACTTTTTTTTTCTATTTCTTTTCTTTTTTTGTTATGAGGGATGGCTCTCAGTGTGAGAGAAGATGGATATGTGGGGAAATGAAGTCGATGCAAAAAAAGAGAGATACCAATGATTTAAAAAAGAAATCATATTTTTCTTCATTGTCTTCTAATGATTTCTCAATTTTGTACTCCAAATAATGTTTCTTTTTGTACTGCTAGGTCTTCTTGCTTCTACATCTCCAGTTAGGTGGCCCCATTATTTTAGAATTATAATTAATCTATAATTTCTTTCTTTTTTACTTTCCTACTATTTCTATGTTTCTCTCTCTCTAGTGCATTTTTTCTTGTTTTAATCTAATGACTTTCTTAATTGAGATTTGCTATTCATAAAATTCAAGCTACATTGACTTACCACACCTGGACTATTGCAATGGCCTTCTGGCCCTCTCTGAAGTCTCTGCCCCCACTCCAGTTCATCTTTAACTAAGCTACCAAAGGCACTTCTTGAAGTGCTGGTCTGATTGTGTCCTATTTACATTTAATAAACTCTAGAAGCTCCCTATCATATCTAAAATCAAATATAAAACTCTCTGGTTTTTAAAGCTCCCTGTCCTCCCTTCCAGTCTTCCTCTGCACTTATTCTATGATCCACTCAGCTCCTTGCTGTTCCTCTCACTAGACAATCCATTTCCTGATTCTGTGCATTTTCAATGACTGTTCCTCATACTTTGAATTCTCTTCCTCCCTGTCTCTGACTCCTACCTGAACTGGATCCCTTCAATTCTTGGCTACTCTACATACTGTACAAGAGGCCTTTCCTGGTCCTTCTTAATATCCTCATGTCCTCCTTTACCTCTGAAATGATTTCCAAGTTATCCTATATTTACCTTGCATGTATATGTGTACGGTTACTTCCTTTTGTTTTTCTCTCTGTTTCTGTCTCTCTCTCTCTTTCTCTCTGTCTCTTTCTCCCTCCCTCCCTCCTCTCTGTCCCTGTTTCTCTCTGTTTCTTCCCCCTTCCACCATCATATCATAAACTCCTCAAAGGTATAGTCTGTGATTATCTTTCTAGTATCCCCAATGCTTAACACCGTACCTGGTATACAGTAGGCACTTAATAAGTACTGTTGAATTTATTTGATCCTTTGGTTCTGCATGTTTGTCCTTTTATAAAATGTATTGTACTCAAATGGACATGGGATTTCATCAATTCAAGCATCCCTTCATCCCCCAGTGATTCAGATGAAAATGTACTCATGGTTTCCTATCTTCTATAATTCTTGTCCATACTTTCCTAAAAGATCACCACAGAAGGTTACACTCAATGTGATTGAGCCCTTCTTGCTTTCTCCTGACAATATGGAGGTACTTGTGGAACACTCTTGCTCTGTACATGCTATTACTTGCTTTTGATATGTGAAACTCATCTCCTTTTCCTACCATACAACTTACAATTCCTTGTTGATACCATTATTCCTATTCTAGTTTGGAGTTCTTCATTGGTCACATGTTATGGCCTGTTCATACATGTTCTGCACCTCTCCATTGCCCTATATATGATGTTCATGTTTGATTTTTCAGAGGCAGTGGTGTTCCAGGTCTCACTGCCCTACAGTAACACCACTAAAATGTTTCTACTGAAAAGATGGACCTTTGCTGTTATGGGAAGCTTGGTGTCAATAATGGTGTTTTGAAGCTTTCCAAAATCAATTCAGCCTATTCTCTTCTTCTTTTTTCAGTTCTAGGACTGGCTCAATGTCCATCCGTCTCATCTACCTTGGATGCATGTGCTGATGGAAAAATCTCTATTGGACATTTATTTTGATTCATGTTGAAATCTGATCAACACACATTCTTCAGCCATTTGGTCATGAATCCTACATTTCAGATTTAGATCTTGAGGGGAGCTTGGAGGCCATCTAGTTGAACCCCCATTTTACAGTTGAGGAAGCTAAAGACCAGAGAGTGAATCACTTAAGGTCATACAGGTAGTAAGCATCAGGGGTGTCATCTTTTTGGGGTGGATGGACAGAGCAAACTCTTCCAAGTGATTATAGATTTGTTCCAGGAGATTCAACAATGTCTTGGTTCTTGATGCAATCAGTATAGTAACCTCCACAATCAGGAGTACCTGGAGGACTTCCCCATGGACTAGGAGTCCCTCCTTGACCTGGATTCTGTGTTGGATTTCCTCCATCATTGTGGCCAGTGATTTGGGTGGGCATACAACTCTCTGTTTTATGTCTCATCTGACAATTATGTTTAAAGTGTTATTGAACAGTGTTATTTCCTTGGTAGCTCTTCTAAAGAACTGTAAATAGTCTTGATATGTATATGGTAAAGTTCTTTTCTCCTAATTGGTATTTTTTCTCTTTCCTATGAAATCCCATGCTTTTTCATAACCAACAAATAGCTAGCACAATAGGATGTTACATCCTGGACATCTTTCAATCAACTTTGAAATGGTAATTTTTTTGTATGCTTCACAGACTTTGACTACATGGTTACAAGACAAAGCATTCTGATTGCCAAGGACGTTTGCCTTTTTGCTTTCCTCTCTATTTTGTTATCCTTTGTCTTTCATTCTCGAAGAGGACCATGACATCAGGAAGGTGATGCTATTAGTGAGTGAATTGTATTTAAGTGAGGGAGAGCTGTGCAAAGTCACCAGCCCCACTCTCTCCTCAGGAGCTGTATGAGTCCAGTGGCAAGATATAGATCAGGATGACTGGAAATGGCCCTGGTTGCAGTGGGGGACTTTGGTCTTAAGGTCTTTCCCAGGTCTCAGTTTGACCCTATTCAGTGATTAAGGCTAGATATAAGAAATGAGGCAAAGAATAGCCTCTTTTACTTAGTTAAAAAAATCAATCTGGGAGGGGATGTCCCTTAGGGTTTCCAGTCAAAACAGAAACAATTGTTATTTATATTCACTCTGAGCCATCAGGGCCCAACTAATGACCAAGTGACGCATGGAGTGGGACCTGTTTTTGGCTAATCAATGAGAGTCAGAGTGATTTGGATTTAAGACATGGTCCTTAAGAATGAAATCTAGCCTCAAACCCTAAGATAGCTTGCCAAGTTTCAGCAATCAAAATTTACATTCCTTTGGGCAGAGCGCCTACAGGTAAAGGGAGGTTACCCTATGTGGACAGATGGAAAAGAGGGATGGAAGGAGGCGAATGTATCTTCCTTTAAACATGGCTTCAATTATTTCTGCTAGTTTTGCTGTTATGTTGATTTAGTTTCTTAACTCTAATATTACAGTCTGCTTTGTTGGTTGAATTCATATTTTGAAACTACACCTACATATGGGCAATTTACTCTTAACTTTTCCTCACTAATCATTAAAGCTAATTCTGTAAGACTTTGGGTCATGAAGCTTGGAAGACTCTCATTCACTCCCACTCCCCTCACCTCTCATACATGCCTAATGAGATGGCTTATTTTTCAAAGACAACATTCCTATCTAAATGATTACAGTTTTTGCAGTTCTGAGTTTTGGTTCTGCTATTTAAAATTTCTTTCCCTACTCTCAAAAAATAGTTCAAATTGGGAGAGCTCTTGCCCCTTCAGAGAGTCAGCAGAGTAACCTCAAAATTCAGAAGATTTGGGCCTTTGACACATGCTGGCTGTGTGACCCACAGGAAGTAGATTCACTTTTTAGACCTACATACAGCCTAGTCACACAAACCACAACTCTCCAAAGTGTGGGTGGCCTGAGTCAGAGCAAAGTAGAGTTTCTATGTGGTTTTAATATGTTGTTGTATTGATAAAAAAATAAACAAATAAACATGTGTGATTTTCTAAGTTAATATGGTTTCTACAGTGATCCTTATGTAGAATTTTGTGGTCTCTTGTTTCTACCTGAACACACTTCTTTAGGCAAGTAAGACTGGAGAGTAGCCCTGGTCTGGTAGAGTGAGTTTTCTTACCCAGAATTTCCTTTACTAATGAAATGAAAGGTCCTGTCCCTATTTCTCCACTTTTGGAAAGAATTCAATTCACAATTCACAGATTCACAATTCAATGCACAATTGTTTTCCAGTTTATATATACAAATATGGAATTAATGTATTGACAAGAGAAGAATCAAGCCTAAACTCAAATTATGCTACTTGTTCTATGGAAACTCCAAAACAGAGGGCTATTATTTTTTTGTCTTTGATTTTCTGCACAGCTCACAAAAATGTGTGGTTTATTGCCTTCCTGAATTATCTATCAAAATTATTAATGAGTCCTTTCATTGGTACATGCTTCTCTAACACTAATAACTGTATTCCAGTGTTCTAGGGTGCTGTCCTCTATCTTCTACATGAAAGGGTCCCTTTCATCTCTGGGTCTCCAAATGTATGCAAGTCAAGTTTGATCCCAGGGGAGAGTCTGACCTTCAGAGAGGGGTTAAGCTCTTTTGTGTCATTGGATTCCACTCTGAAATATGAGGAAAGATTACTTAAATCTTAAGTTTGACTCATGGTCTCAGGTTTGGGTCATGATCTCTCCAAAAAGGAAATAGAAAGGTCATGTACAGTGTAGATCAGGTAAAGGACAGCTATTTATTCCCTCCACCCAAAAGAAATGCTACAGACACAAGAGACTCAGAAGTGTGCACTTATTAAAAACCCCAAGGAGTGCTGGTGTCCTAAGCGCTGTTCTACTCCCCTGGGACAGTTGATACTTAAAACATCAGGATGTGATGTAGTTTGGAGGACCGATTTTCCATTTTCCATAGGCTCTGTACTAGCAAGAGCTCCTCCCTAGACTTCCATTTCAAGAAGACCCTCAGGTTTGCTCATGTTCCTTTAGAGCTCTGCATCATGCCTCCCTGAAGCAGGGACCTTCAGTCTCTTTCCCCCATTAGGTTCTTAGCTCCTCCAGGAAGTGATTGCTTTTCTTTTTCATATTCATATCCATGGGGCTGGGCAGCTAGGTGGGACAAAGGATACAGTATAGGTTCTCGAGTCAGGAAGACTCATCTTCTTGAGTTCAAATCTTGCTTAATGCTGTCTGCCTCAGTTCCTCTGGAACATGAGCTGGGGAGGAAAATGGCAAACCACTCCAGTATCTTTGCCAAGAAAACTCCAAATGGGGTCACCAAGAGTTGGACACAGTTGAAAATGACTGAACCACAACAAAATCCCTAGGGCTTAGCACAGTGCCTGGCACATACTTAAATGTTCCCTCCAGGTTGCTGTCATCTAGAAAGTTAGGTTGGGAGCTTGGGCTCTTCCCTTCCTCTTCGTTAAGAAGCCCTGTAGTGACTGCAAGGGGGCTCCTTTTGACATGCAGCCAATACTGACTGAGGACCCAGGAGCTCTGCACCTTTCAGATTTATGAGGAGAGCTCTGTACCTTTCAGACTTATGAGGGGAGCTATGCACCTTTCAGACTTATGAGGGAACCTCAAAGTTGAGACATGTTCATCAGAGCCTTGATTTTTAGTCACCTAAGATTAGGAAAGAAATAAGACGGAAGAGCTAGCCAAGAGGCCGAGCCCAAGGCGCAGGCTTCCCTAAGGCTATGTGCTGTAGTTACTATGCATTTGGTCACCATTTCTCCCAGGGAAACACCAAGGCACTCCATGCTAACTTCACCCTTCCAGAAAGGGGCTCAAATGGTCCTGAAAAGGTCTGCAGTTAGGAAGAGAAGAAGGACCAAGGGAGGGATCATCACCCTTTTAAAAAGGTTCCCTGAGTTAGAGACCTTTCACCATCTCAGAGTGTCAAGCCTTTAGCTAAGCCATACTCTCATAGATGCTCCATAGGATGCAAATCCTATTACGTTTCTTTTTCATATATTGCAAACATCCAGTGAATTTGGCACCTTTTAGCATTGGGAATAATGATTCCTGACAGATTGTCCCTACCACTTTCATATGTATTCATGTATGTATACATAATTATAAATGCATGTATATATATGTGTGTATGTGTATGTGTATACACACGTATATGTATATGGAAACAGGGATGCAAATTAAATACATAGAATTAAAATACACATTTACTATACTGAAGAAGTTTTGCTTGTAGTCAAGTGACTATATGAGAATTGGCTGTTTAACAAGACGATAAAATGCCAAGTACTCTCACTTTAGGCCCCCCCCCACTCCTGAAATATGGGAAATCACCCAAGTTTTTTCAATTATACACTTTCTTTTCCTATTAGGAAGCAATCTAGTCACAAGTCTTTAGGTCTGTGTGGAAAATGGATAAAGCCATAGAGAAAACAGTGTGAATTAACAGTGCTCAAATCTCTGCTCTCCCTCTCCCATCAAACAATAATGGAGATTAGTTGAAACAAATACACCTTGTACCTTGCTCTGGTACACTAAGAGAAAATGCCAAAATTATCAATAAGATTCTCTTCCAGGGGCTTGAGAGTCCCCACACAGGATAGTCTTGACAATTTTAAATAATCAGAGGATTATGAACATCTGTCTTATTTGCTCTCCATCACCTGCCTAGGGGATGCTGCAAGTGAATTGAATAATTTATGATTGGTTCCTTCTTTCCAGCAGTCCTTCAAACTAATTAAACATAAACATAAGCAATCTTTAATGAGCAAGAAAGTTGTGGTTTTAAACATATGCTCCCCCAGTAAGAGAAAATGGCAGAGCAGCAGGCAAAGACTAAGACAAAAGATTGCTGCGTTAGTTGTTGCCAACATATAGTTCAGTCACAGTCTGCTATACCTCTTACTCTAGCATCAGCTTCCTCCTCTGTCCCATCTGCTTATGGTAGGTGAAGGTCATGGCAATAGGGGAACCCTGTCCTTTGCAGCATCAGTCAAGTAGACCATTCCCCTCCCTGTCTTGAGTCTATTTCTCCAGCCTCTATTCTCTCATCTGTGCCTGACTTCTCTTTGAATAACGGTTTCCATGTCTCTCTCCAATCCCATGCCCAGGTACACATCTTTCCATGACAGTTTCTCCATGAGGAAGAAGCAACAGTGTTCAAGGCCTTACATCCAAGGAACTCATGAAGTTAATGTGATGAAGACCTTTCTCTCCTCAAGCAAAATTATACTCCAATGTCCTCTTAAAAGCTGAAAGAGTAGTGCATGGATCATCCTTTGTCAAAATGGCAATGAGTTGAATCAGAAAACTATTCAATGATTATGTTCTCCCAATCTTGGTCTTAGAGTTACAGCCTGAACTTGAATAGACTTTCTGGGCTCAATTTCTTTTAAATACTGTTTCCACCCTGGATTAAGTATGGTTTCAGAATTTTCAGTTCATTGAGTACATCTTTTTTTAAAATTACTTTATTTTGAACTTAAGAAATAAAATAAGCATTTATTTAACTGCAAAATAGGAAGAAACATGATTGCTCATGAAACTGCAAATCTCTTATGTGCAATGTGCTATTCTTTTCATTTTAATTTTTGCACGGCAAATGGGGTCAAGGGTTACACACCTAGTAAGTGTCAAGTGTCTGAGGCTGGATTTGAACTCAGGGCCATCTTCCTGACTCCACAGCTGGTACTCTATCCATTGGGCCACCTAGCTGCTCCCCAAACCCTTTCAACAGAGGGAAAACAATTCAATCTTCAGAAAATTCCTATCATCACCTTGATAGGGCTGCCTTTCCAGTTCTTTCCATTGTCTGCATATTTCCCCTTAGGACAGAGTCAATATTCAAATGTGGCTCACATAATCATACTTATTCATACCTTCCACATGTCTTTTAGACACCCTCTGGCAAACAGGCAGGTTTCCTAATCTGCAGCAATGCTTTCTAGATTCTTTCTGATGTATCTCAGTTATCATTGTGAATCACCAGATTTGGGCAGCATTCATCCAGTCTGGCACATTTTGGGAAGTTCTGTGTCACATCTCGGCTATACCTGGGAGTTATTGTTGCCGTCTGTTGACAAACTGCTGCCTCATTACTCTTCAGCAGTTACCCACCACCTCTGCTTGTCTCTTCTTCCTCTAATCCTGCCTGCATGATCCCTTGAATAAAGGTACTTGAATATGCTCATCACCATTCCTGAGAATCTAAGTCACTGTTTCCATTTAAGAAATTCCTCTCTCCTCTTCAAGAAAACCTTCTGATTTGTAGTTTGTTTTTTTCTTCAAATGTTTAGTGATCTTTCTTCCCTTTCTCCTCTGGTACTTTCTTCCACTTTCCAAACTCCCAACTGGGTTGTACCAGAGTCAGCTCAAACCAACTCATGAAAAATGATTACACCTCAGAAATTGGCAAATGCTAAAAATAAAGGCTTAATTTATTATTTTTTGGTTTTTAAGATATTAGAAAGTGATGGAGAAAAGTGTCAATAATTGAGATTAAACTTAAAAGTTTGAGGCATAGTTTTTTTTGGAAAGCTTGTTATTAAATATTTCCCATAATACCTCTCCTCCTGACCCAGGTCAGCATTTTCCTCTGCCTCTTCAGATATTTTTTCTTCTTTCTTTTCCTACTGAAGACCTTCTTCCATTTCTTTAAGGAACACTTCATTTTCCCAAACCATCTGGAAAGTAGAGAAAGGTTCTATGAATCCTTTTTCTTCTAGGAGGGAGACAGTTTGCACTTTGAATATAGAGAGCAGTCACTTGGACATGTCTAAAATATCAGCTTCACACCCTATATTCAATACATTTCAAAATTCTCCCAGTTCTCCATCCTTGCTGGAAGTGAAATCCTCATCTTTTTCAGACTTATTTACTATGACAGTGAACTAGACAGTAAGGACCTGTTTAATCTCTTTTTCTAAGATATGTTTATCTAGATATTCTATGTCCTCTTCAGTTAATTTAGGCAGTTTTTATTTTTATAAGTATTCTTCCATTTTACTTGTTGGCATATAATTGAGTAAAATAACTCCTAGTAATTCCTTCATATCATCTTCATTACTGGGGTATTCGCACTTTCCCTTTTTTATATTAATGATTTGGTTTCTTTCTCTCTTTGTAAAAATCATATTAACCAATGGTTTATCTATTTCATTTTTACTAAAAACCAACTCCTGGTTTATTTGTTAATTCAATTCTTTTCTTACATTTAATAATTTAAGATTCTAAGGGTTTTCAAGAGGACCTCAAACCACTAAAATGCTCTAGAGGATTTTACTGAATAATCCTTTGGGCAGAAGTTGTATTAAATGAAAATAAAATTCCAGTCTTCCCTCCTCCTAACTCCCCCTCCCCCCCCATGAGAGCTAAAAGAACCAAAAGAAGGGAATAATAGAGAATCCCTGTACCCTTAGGGATCCTCTACTGGGACTAAATAAAGACTCTTCTTCTGAGTTGGCCAGGGGATCTTTTCCCCAAGGAAATACACATTCATCACAGTTATGTAGTGACAGCTTTCCTTATTTTGTGTATTATAACACAAGACATCTCTCAGCAATATCATGCCTTAATTCCCTAGCCCCTTCCACAGAATGGGTTGTTCAGACCATTCCAAGGAAAGGGAGCCTGCCAACTGAGGTGGAATGTGAGTTATTTTTCCAGGATTTTCAGACCCTTATAAAGGGGAATAGAGTGAAACCAAGGGTACTTTGTGCTGGGGAAAGAATAAAGAAGGGTCAGAGAGGGTCAGCTGGAATTATGTCCAACAATGGTCTATTCTTATCAGGTAAGTCTTCCTAGGTACTGGATCTCAGAAAGCACTGAACCCGAGAATGCTTTTGCTTCCTGCAATGCCATTATTTTGCCATAGACTTGGCTTCTGACCTAGGCAGTCAGGGAAAACTACTTGCTCTAAGTTGGAAAGTGCCATTGTGCCATTTGGAGATGGGTTTGTGGCCACTTGGGTTAAGTAGGTGCTCTGATGAGTGCCAAGAGCCTAGTCTGGCGGGAATAGTTGCCTTATCTTAGCAAGATTATAGGGTCTTATGCCTAGTACAGCTTGGTGTCCCCATCAATGTTCTTATTGAAAATGGACTCACCAACCTTTGTTGTTCTTATAATGACTTCAGTCTAGTTATTTAGCATATAATGTATCTGATAGGCTCTGACGTGCTCCATAAAAAAGTATAGGCAGTGGAAGGTATCATCAAAATTTGTCCATTGGTCCTAATCTCAAAGGGGAGCATCTTGACTGTGCAGTCCTACACTTTCCAATGGTCTCCAGGCCACTTGTCAGACTTATGACCATTGCTTAGGAATCAGTGTAGATAAAGATCTTTTCTGCCCTATCCCTCAAGGTTCTCATATGGCAGCCTCATATATACAGCCTGAAACTCATTCCCATCTGGAAGAATTTGCCAGGACCCCCAGTCTGTAGAGTATAGCTTATTTCTGCATGAGTGGCTGCTGGTGTTATAGCAGCAAGCACCCTAGAATACACAGAATGCATAGGTTCTTTGATTTGCTTTTCTAAAGGGATTAACAATCTTACTTTAATCAAACATATATCATTTACCTCGATCAGGGGAAAAGGTCAGCACCCTGAACTTCAGAGAAAATACAAAGAGAAGTTACAAGCAGACAAAAAGTACAGGCAGAGAAAATAACACAATCCAACAGACCAAGAGACAGGGCCTCTAGCTGTCTGACTAATACGTACATATATAGTTAGTTACCCAAGAGAAAAGCACCAACATCTGGGTTTTCAAAGCCAGGTGGCTCAGTGGTTGCCCAGAATCTCATCTGGTCAAATCACACAACTCTTCACACAAGTGAGCCCTTAAATAAAACCTCATGTCAGGGTGTCTATCTATCTATCTATCTATCTATCTATCTATCTATCTATCTATCTATCTATCTGTCTGTCTGTCTGTCTGTCTGTCTGTCTATCTATCTATCTATCTATCTATCTAGATATATAGATATAGCCTTCTCCAGAGTTGGAAGACATCACAACATTCATGACCCACTGCCTAATTACAAAGTAACAAAAGGTGTGCTTCCCTGAAAACAAGCCTCCCCTAAGCAAGCTTCTCTTGTTGAGCTCCAAGTGAGGCCCATTAAAAGGCAGGGAAGATTTTCAAATTATCTGTTCAGTAGCAATGAGAGCGTAGGAACAGGTGAACAACAGCTTTACTAAAGTGGTATTGCAAAAGGTCACTTTGGGGAACTTGGAACTCTGGGATCCTAACAATTGTTTATTATGGGCACCTCTTGGTGTCTGGTCTTTATGTATAGAGACCTCCCAAAACACAGACTTTGCAGAATCATAAGGGTTCAAGGGGAGAGACTTCTGAGCAGCCTGTTTTAGATCTTCTGGTCCTGTAACTCACTTTTAGTCCCACTTGAAAGAAGTAGGCTTGAGAGAGACTTGGTCAATGGAGCCATAGGAACAATCAGGTAGGAAATGAGGATTCTCTGAAACCTAGAGTTAAATAAATCCCTGAGCCATTCACTATTTCTGAACTGCCTCCTTCTCCTCACACAAGCTAGATGGAATATCTCTCCTATCTTAATTCATAGAACTTGATGTACTCTTTCTATGTGAATTTTTCATCATCTAATTTGTATCCTAACTGTATGTGCAATATTCTGACAGTTCTACTGTACTACAAACTCCTTGAGACCAGGAGCCTAGGTCACACCCGTCTTTGTATCTTGCTTGGCACCTAGTACAGTATAGAGAATTACCAAGATGGGATGGCTAGATGGTGCCATAATGCATAGAGCACTGGTTCTGGAGTCAGGGAGACTCATCTTCCTGAGCTCAAATGTAGCCTCAGACACTTATTAGCTATGTGATCCTAGGAAAGTCACTTAACCCTTCCTGCCTCAGTTTTGTCATCTGTAAAATAAACTGGTGAAGGCAGTGGCAAATCACTCCAGTATCTCTTCCAAGAAAACCCCAAATGGTGTCATGGAGAGTCAGACACAACTGAACAGTGACTTAATAGCAACAATAAAAAAGATGAGAAAACTACCAAAGCAGATTGGCATCTTCACTGCAACTCCTAACCTTAGTTTCCCAGAACATTGAGACACTGTGACTTGCCCAGGGTCATGTGAGCTAGGATGTGACAGAGGTAAGACTTGAACCAAAGTCTTCCTGGTTCTAATACTAGCTTATCCATTATGCAACTGTATCACTTGCAGCATATTCTGTGGGTGTTTAATATTTATTGAAGAAAGAATGCATCTGCATGCTATCGAGTGCAATGACAAAGGTCCTATAAGACCCAAACATTAATTACAGCCATTTTTTTTTGTGATAGCAAAGATGTGGAGACAAAGTGAAATTTATCAATTGGGTTATGGTTGAACAAATTGTAGTAAATAAATGTGATGCAATGACAAATATGAAAAATTCAGATAAAGGTGGGAAGATTTGTATGAGCAATGTTCATTCAAGTGAAAAGCAGTGAAAAAGGAGACCAGTTAAATCAAATTCAGAACAACTACAATAACATATATTGAAAATATAGTAAAATGCAGCTGAACTCAGATTAGATACAATAGCCAGTTAGTCCCAGAGAAGCAATGATCATATAGACTTGTATCCTCTCTACAAATGTATGGGGTCTGCTAATGTGGAATATTGCCTAACATGGAAGATAAATTTTATTTGTTTGTTGAAATTTCTTGTTTCCTTTGTTTGTCTTAAGATGAGTTCAGTTGGAGAGGTTATCAGGAAATGAAGGCATTGAAAAGAAAAACAAAAGATGTCAATAAAACTTAGAATGAATGAATGTATTTCAGGTAAGAAAGGACCAGATGAACCAAAATGTCAAGAATTCATATTATTTTTTGTTTCAGTAATTAAATTTTGTTTCAGTAATTAAAATCTTACTAAAAATAACACCAAAGCATATAGATATTCAGCCAGGAAGTGCCCCCTCCCACTTTATCTCCCTTGTTAAAAAGAATGATTTATGTTCCTTATAGTCTAATTGATTTGCAAGTTTGCTTTTATCATCTCTCTTGTTTAACAAGTTAATATTAACTACTGCAAAAGATTCCTCTTTCTATTGGCTTTTTACCCACAGCTTCAATCACTTTAATATATAGGCACAATCCGTATCAGAAAAAAATCTCTCAAATAATAAATGATTCATCAAAAAATAATTAATAATAAGAAAATATGGGAAAATTTAATATGAACTTTTTCTGACTAAAGCAAGCAGAACTGAGAAGACAATTTATATGATCACTCAACATATATTTATCACCCAATTATCATGTACCAGATACCATGTATAAGTGCTAGGGATATGAGAAGAAAGAATGAAGTGATCCCTATTCATAAGCTTATACCATGACTGCAACAACATAAATGGAAAGAATAAAAGACATAAGACTAAATGTTGTGTAACTATAATACATAAACTTGGTTCCAGAGAAGAGTTAAGAAAATGTATATCTCTCCCTTCATTTCAGAGGTGAGAGGTTATGGGTGTGGAACATGGCATATATTGTCAAAATTGGTCAATGAGTTTGTTGTGTTTCAATGAAGGTTTTTTTTAATACTTGTTACAAAGAATGGATTGATTCATAGGTAGGGGAAGGAGAAAGAGAGAGAGAGAAAGAGAGAGAGAGAGAGAGAGAGAGAGAGAGAGAGAGAGAGAGAGAGAGAGAGATTTGGAAATGAATGTAACATAAAACCAAAAACAAAGTAATTTGGAAAAAAGCAATTCACCTATTCAGGTCATTGAGTAGTTTGAGAAACCAGTTGGGAAGAACAGTGATTGAAGGCAAAGTACACACTCTGCCAGGATGTGATGGAATTCATGTAGAAGAAAAATTAGGTCTATTCTTAATACTCAGACAGAAGAACCAGGAGCACAGTGAAGAAGAAAAAAAAACACAGGAACCAGTGGAAGCACATTGCATCTTAGTGGGAGGGAAAAAGTTCTTAACAATGAAAGCTATCCCAAGATGGAATAGGTTGCCCACTGAGGTGATGATGGCCCCCAGGGTCTTCAAACAAAGATTAAGTGAGTAATTGGCAGATCTGTGATAGACAGGAATCTTATTCAAGGAATAAGTCAGACTAGATGAGCTAGGAGGACCCTCCTTGCTCTGAGATTTTGTGATGAGTTGTTCTTGACTTAATATGTAGGTATATTGGTTTTACCTTTAATTTTAGGTTTTTTTGGAGGGTGGGGGAAGGAGGATCATAACCCTGTGGAAATAATTCTATAGTCAGATGGATTCATTTTTCCATATTTTTTCTCCTGTCATATAACCTCCAAGTAGCTTACTCTAGATTAGATTCACAGAAAGTTAGTACCATTAGGCAGTGGATTCCAAACATTTCTGAACACACAAAATAATCAGTTTAAAAAATTATTACTCTCTCGATAAATGTATGTTTATT
>CM053583.1:200406747-200440684 GCA_028627135.1 Pseudochirops cupreus
TTTAAGTCTCTCTATATCTCTATCTACATCAACTTGGGAGAAAAAACCTAATCGTATGATTTCTGGGTCCAGGGTTATGAATAGTACCATAAATTTTATTCTAACATCATACTGCTTTTCAAAGTGATTGGACAGCTCCAATAGTAGCAACTTAATGTGCTTCTTCCATAGACTAGCTAGTACTGAGGTTTATCCATTTTTCATTTTTGATGAGTGTAAAGTGATACCTATGAATTGCTGTAATTTGCATTTTTCTGATTACAAACAGATTTACCCCCTTTTTAGAAGGTCATTGATAGCTTGTGTTTCTTCATTTCAAAACTGTCTAGTCATAATTGTTTACTGATTCTTAACTAGAGTAATAGCTTTTAATTATTGTTTTTATTCAGGAAAGCTGAGCTTCACCAACAGCCAAAATGGGGCATGAAGACAATATGGCTTGCAGTTGACTGACATGCATAATACAATCAGGAATGTGGTCTAGATAGAGAAAGCTGACCTGGCCTTCTTTGCTTACTTTTTGTTTTGATGAAAATTCATTTGCAGACTAAGCCAGAAAGGATCTTGGAAGTCCCTAGTCTTTAACTAGACTAATCCATAACAATCCATTAATTCATAACAAAAGTGTCCCTCTGAGATATAGAAATTGAAAAGAGCATTAAAGGCTGATTATAAGGGACTCATTGAAGTCAAACTGTTTACTTATCATATATATGAAAGTGTTATCAGTATTCTTAAAACTGTCATCATTACTAAGGTATTTTGAAAGAAACTTTGGGGTTGTGTTATATAAAATCCTATGATTCTAAAAAACAAAATTGGATAGGAAAATGTAAAAAGGAGCAATTATATCATAAAATGGTGTGTGAAAAAAAGAACTAATATGTTGGAAGCAGGTTGGGGTGGAAGGATGGCAATACTGGAAGTTTACTCTCATCTGGGTTGAAAAGGAAACAATGTGTACATTTGGAAAGGTGTAGAAGTCTTCTGAACTTGGAGAGAATTGAAAAAACTGGGGGAAGGACTTTTGGAGGGGTGTATTTATTGGGATCTGGGGGGTAGAAAATGGGGGAGGAACTTTTGTAGGGGTGTGTAGATTGAGATTCAGAGGGTGGGAGGAAGGGATATGGTAGGAGTCTTGGAGGTGTAGGTAAAAAAAGTGTAGGAGAGTAGTGGGAGAAGATAAGATAACAAGTATAAGGTAAAAAGAGAGTCTGAGAAGGAAAATAGTAAAAATAAGATGGAGGTAAATTCACAAATAATAATTATTACTTTGAATGTGAATGGGATATTTACAGCAGCTCTCTTTGTGGTAGCAAAGAACTGGAAATTGTTGGAATGCCCATCAATTGAGGCACGGCTGAGCAAGTTGTGGTATATGATTGTGATGGAATACTACTGTGCTATAAGAAATGATGAAGTCAATGATCTTAGGAAAGCATGGAAAGACTTGCATGAAATAATGGAGAGAGAAATGAGCAGAATCAAGAGAATATTGTATACAGGAGCAGCAATATTATTTATTTTGTTTTATTTGTTCATTTCTTTTAAAAATATTTTAGTAATATTATTTTGAGAATAACATTGATCAAGTAATTTTTACTCTTATAAACACACAAATTAAAAATCGATGACATGAAGAAAGATGCTATCTACATCCCGAGAAAGAACTGATAAATAAAATACATATACAATAAATTTACACACACATGCCTATTTGTGTCTAATGGTGGCAATCTCTAGGGTGGGAGTGGGGAGAGTAGAACAAAAAGGAAAGAAAAAAGAAATTTACAAATTAACTTTGTTGTATATTTAAAAGGAGTAACAAGTTGTGAAGTTTTACAGTTTTCATGTATTTCATCTTGTTTTTTTTTTTTTTATTAAACTGTGTTACGGAAATGCTTGTTTTATTCCAAAAATTAAAAATAAAATTGTAAAAAAAGAACAACTTTGAGTGAATAAGTCATTTTTACCATTATAAATACCCAAATCAACTACAAAAAACATATGAAGAAAGATGCCTCCTGCATCCAGAGAAAGAACTGATAAACAAAGGTACGTATAGAACAATTTTACATATAATTTCCTATTTGTATCTAATGGTAGCCATCTCTAGGGTGGGGAGAATATGGAAGGAAAAAAAAGGAAAAAGAAACTTACATGATAATTTTTATTATATATTTAAAAGGAAATTGTACAAATAGATTTGCAATTTCATGTGCAATCATGTTTTTATTATACTGTATAGAAATGCTTGTTTTATTCTATATGTCAAAGATAAAATAAATTTTAAAGAAAAGAGCTAACCTTAGACTGGGGATCATTTGCTGGGATTTTGTTATCTGGGTGCAGTGGCCTTGAATAAAGCTTCCCCATACCACTAAGAGGTTCTAATCTCTATATCCTAGCAGACTGACACTGAATGGTAGTCGGAAGAGATGACGCCAGAAGATAGTAAAAGGAAGTAATACCAGCAGAGACTACATACTTAGCAGCTACTTGAGCAATGCCTAACACAGAGCTGTAGGTATCAGCAGTCTAGTGTGCTCAATGAAGGTAGAATCAGAGACATTCAAGAATCAACAGGCAGATGCAGCCTTAGTGACAATGTGTGCAGCAATTATGAAAGAGAGATATGTGAGGAGACCCGCAGCGCCCAGTAGAATAAAAGACCCTGAAGAAAAGTCACACTCATTGAGGAGCAGGCCCAATGAGAGTATCACTAAGATAAAATCAGAAGATAACAAGAATAATGTAGTATTAGAGGTATGAGTTGCCTCCCTGACCCCCACCCCGGTTCTTGTGGGTCCATCATGTGTGACCCCTTGTGTGATCCTTTTGCTTGCTTTCTGTCCCCCTGACTTTTGTGTATTTGTGGGAGATTGTGCCAGAATCTTTTATTGAAAATCTTACTATGCTATTTCATGAAATCCTTTTGCTTTGAATGAATTGTTTTTGGCCAGACCTGACTCAGGTCAGGTGACTCAGGTTTGGCACTGGTATGAATAAAGTGAGAAAATCATAGACCATAGGATAAGGTAAAAAAAAAAAAAAGATATTCAGCAAGGAGGCAGTATTGGTACACTGGAGTGCCATTTACCTGTTGGCTTACTGGTAAAGCTGGAGGGAAGAGGTCTTGTCTTCTTACAGGCTGACATTTATACTCTGGCAGCCAGGAAGCTACCTTAGTCACCTGGACTAAGCACTGTAGTTTCAAGGAGAGTTTTACTATTTATTTAGAGAAAAACAAACCCAGCTTACATGGAAGAGACATTAGTATACATTACTCCACCCTAATTGTTCCCTCTGGTTAACTAGAGAAAAAGTAGATATATGAAGGAACAATCTCATTGAATGCATGTAGATACATGCAGAACCTTAAACCTCAGGTAGCTATTCTGGGGGAGGCCCAGAATATGAGAGTATCTCAGTTGCTAGGTTTCAATTACCTATAGATTTTGAATTTCATACTCTTATTATATATACATATGTATTTAATAAAAAGATTATCTTCTAATTTGTCTTTTCTTATTCTGACTGCAGTGTTTTTATTTGTGCAAAAGCTTAAAAATTTTCCATAGAAACAATCTCTTGTCCTTTACTATTTCTTTCTGGGGCAGTTGTTCAATCCTTTCTTCCTTTAACCACAGTTGTTAATGAAATAACCTTCAATTTTCCTCTTTAAAAAAATAATATGGCTCTTTCTATTTAGATCATTTATCCATTTGGAATTGCTTATGGCATTTGTGTGTCTAAATTCATTTCCCACAAAGTACCTTTTCATTTTCCTAGCAGTTTTCATTAAATAAATAAGATTTATCCCTCCAGTTTTCATTCTCATATTAATTGAGTCATTGGTCAATAAATGTTCTTGCTCCTAAATCTTTCTACTCTAATCCATTCCACTGATCTTCTTTTCTGTTAGTTTCCAATTATTGGGTGGCTTAGAAATAACAGCTTTATAATATAATTTTAGATCTGGAAAAGCCAGTTCCCTAGAAAAGTTTGTTAAATCACTCGAAAGTTATTTTCTTCCCTCCAATCTCCAAAATGTAATAGGAATTCATTGAGAGTCTTCTGTTTCTCAGTGCTATGGAAATGGCACATTGCCCTACCAAGCAAGGTTCTTCCCCAAGCTACCTAGATGACTGTCAAAAAAAAATAAAATAAAAAGATTTTGCCTTAAGTACCTCTCTCCACTTCCATCCCCAGTTTAAATTTATCAAGTTGGTGAACTAAGGCTCTCTCAAATTTGCTATGGTTTGCAAGCTCCTACTATCCTACCGAGACAGGCTTTCAGACCAGTGAAGAACTTGGTGTATTCCATTCACTAGAAGACAGTCATAGCTGAGTCCTCTGGCATTGTTTCAGACCAAAAGTTTGCCTGCCAGCCAATGATGTACGTGTGTGCCTACTACAACTCCTTGCATCAGGGAACCCTAGGAGATAGTGGGCTGTTCTTGGAGCAAGGAAGTCAGTCTCCTTCTGACATGCAGGAACTGTGGAATCCTAGGCAAGTCAGTTCCTTCTATTTGGCTAAATCTAATAGCAAATTGTACATGACAGATTCATGGTTTCATGTACAATCATCTTTTTAAAAAATCATATTATGTTATGGAAATACTTGTTTTGTTCCATAAATTAAAAATAAAAGAAAAAAAAATCTACTACCTAGGACTTATAGAAATAGACCACTGTACTTAGAACTCGGGTGACCTGGGTTCAAATCCTGTCTCAGAAATTGATTAGCTTTGTGACCCTAGGCAAATCATTTAACCTCCCTGTGCCGCGGTTTCCTCAACTGTAAAAGGAGGAAGTTGAACTCCGTGGCCCCTTCCAGCTCTAAATGTATGATTCTGTGACCACAGGTTGGTGGAGATGATTAGTGTTTTGTTTTGAATTGATCGAATTTGAATTATTTGAGAAAAGTTCCTAGTTGGGGAAATCGCTGATACAGAGGGAAAAACTCTGGTTGTGGGATTGAGGACTCAGTCGGGATTGAATTCCACTTTGGGGCTAGTCTCTTTTTCAGTCTGTGCCTCAGTTTCTCCAACACTAAAGGAAGGACGTTGAACGACAGAAACCGACCCCAAGCAAAGTCAGAAGACGGCTCGGATCAGAGAGGGAATCATCGTGAAGCGCGCAAGCCAGGCGGACTGGGCTTGGAGGTGCAGGACTCGCTGGCGCGTCGTACGTGCTGATTGGACGGCGGCCAAGATTAAGGCCCGCCCCCGCCCCACCCTCTCCTGACTTTGTAGCCCAGAAGCAGGTGCGTCGGACCACACGTCCCCATTGCTCTGCTGCACCTTTCTCCTCTTGGACATCTGGGTTCCATACGGAGGGGCATGGCCACTGCCGCCTCCCAGAAGCTGAGAAGGCTGCGAAGCTGAAACCGGGCTGGGAGCTTGGCTGGGCAGCTTTTTCTCTTCGTTAGCTGGGTTGAGTTCCGCAGAGCCTTTGCCTGATTTTTTTTTGCAGCTCCTAGACCACCCCGCAGGAAAGAAGTTTCTCTGAGCTTGAAAATCCTCTTGGTCCTTGTCCTTGAGACTCTCCGAACTCGTTACTTCTTTTCTTTTTGTTTGGGGGCATCACCCTTTCTTTTTCTCTATTTCCTCCAATCTTCTGAGGTGCAGTGGAAAGAGAGCTAGATTTGGAGAATCCTGAATCTAGTCGAGTTACCTGGGACAAGTCACTTGGCTTTTCTGCGCCTCAGTTTCCATATCTGTCAAATAAGAGGGTTGGATTAGATGACCCTTTCAGCTCTGACTGTACGGTTCGATCCTAGATGAGGCCTTGCGCCGGTCCTCTCGTTCCCTCAGCAGGGTGAGTAGGGAGACTAAGACCGGAGAGCAGGAGCCGAGCAGGAACCTCGCCCTGCGGTCAGGCCCCAGCTGCTGGGAGGGCAGTGGAAGCTCTCCCTTTTCTTTGGAATATTTCAGGTCCCCACGGCCTCCGCACGGGCTTCCCAGCTTTCCCCTTGCACACTCGTGCGCCCGAGCGCACCCTCTCGGACACACTTCAGGTCACTCCACCGCGCAGTCGGCGCCTCCACTTCCCGGGGTTGACCGAAGCGCCTGGGACCCCGGGCAGCTCTTGGAGTCCCGGCTGCCGCGTCAGGGGTAGAGAATAGGCACCTGTTTCCTTAGTCCAGAGTTGTGCTCTGCAGTGCGCGCCATGCAGTCCCTCAACATCACCCCGGAGCAGTTAGCCCGGCTGCTGCGGGAGCACAACATGAGCCGTGAGCACTTTATCGCCTTGTACGGGCTGCAGCCCCTAGTCTACAGCCCCGAGCTGCCAGGAGCTGCCAAGCTAGCCTTCGTGCTCACGTCCGTACTCATCTTCGTCTTGGCGCTTTTTGGCAACGGCCTGGTGCTCTATGTAGTGACCCGCAGCAAGGCTATGCGGAAGGTCACCAACATCTTCATCGGTTCCCTGGCACTCAGCGACCTGCTCGTTACCTTCTTCTGCATCCCTGTCACCATGCTCCAGAACATCTCCAGCGACTGGCTAGGTGGTAAGCGTGACCCTGTGCTTTCCTCTTTTCTCCTCTCCTCCCCACCACCAAAGGCACCACTGTCACCCTCCTCCTACCCCTTGTCTTATGCTTAACCAGGAATTCTCAGATCTTTCCCCTCTCTTTCTTTCTTGAGTACTTTTCTGAGGTTTTTAGAATTTCCTTTTCATCTCTCTATTTTGGATAGGTTTTGGATATTTTGGCAGGTTCACCTCCCCATCAAACAATGACTTCGGTTTCTATAGCGTGTTAAGGTTTGCAAAGTACTTTCCTCTCGATGTTACAAGGCATGGATGAACGTTTATTATTCCCGTTCTTTGGAGGCGGACATCAGGCTGAGAGCTGCAGAGATTCATTCTAGATTACACCTCTGTTAAGTGTTTGCAGTTGGTTTGGAAACCAGGTTTCCTGACTGAGTCCAGTGCTCTATCCACTGCACTGGGCTCCCATGCTTCCCCATGCACTAGCCGACAAGGGCTAAGTAAGAGCCAAGGCAGGAGAAATATGGCCAGATTACCTCCCTCAGCTTTTCTAGTTATATCTTAGCCACCTAGGCAGGGAGATAGAGTCTAGAATTTGGCAACTAGTACTTAGGATAATGAAATTCAGAGTTGGCAAATTCTGGAGATTTTCTAGTTCAGTCCTCTCATTTTTCCAGTGGAAGAATCTAAGGCCAAAAGGGTACTCAAGGTCAGACAAAATCAGTAAAAGGGAAGGGGGCAAGATTTGAACCCAGATCTTTTGACTCCAAAGGCAATGTGCTTCCTACTACATTAGGCCACCTCTCAACATGTGTGCTCAAGGTAAAAACCACCTAGCTTGACTTTTCAGGGATAGGGATAGTGCGAAAGAGGAGGGAGACCCTTTGGGTACAATGAGTTAGGGACTCCTGGGAAAGACAAGGAAAAGAAAGCTAGTGGGCCTTGGATGGGATGCCCACTGTTAAGCTGCAGTCCATTCATTTTCAAGTATCAACGCTGGCTTTGTCCCTTTTGGGACATCCTCTGTACCTGGAACTGATATAGGGCCAGTGCTAGGCAGAAAATCAGTGTGAATAAACTGCCAACATATTAATAGGCTTGAGGGAGAAAAGGGGTAATTGTTTAGTGGAGTTTCATTTTAGCCAATCCTTTCATAACTGCCCAGGGAAGTCTTCAGTCTGGTTCCCAGTTTGTAACCTTTGGTTTCTACCCATTCGAATGCTTCACTACCATTTGGCTCCATTTGGCAGGTGTCTGCGCCACCTAACTAATGTGCTAAAAGCTTTGTTTACTTTCTTTCCTGGGACTGGAAGGTTTTCCAGACCTCATAACTCATTAGGCCCACAGTGAGAGTACAAACTGCAGGAGTGATTGGCTTTCCTTAGACATTGTGATGGAATTATTCTGCCTGAGGTTTGTAACAAGCAATGTTTTTCAATTAACACAATGAATGAAAAGAGCCAGGCTGTGAGTCAAACCATTGAACCACATCAAGAAATGGCCCTTCCCCCCAGAGTTTTTCTTGTTATGCTCAATGCCTTCCATAGTGCCTGATAGATTTAATGAAAATTTGCAGAATTGGATTGTAAATCTGCTCTTCCTGTGAGAGTTTTCATACTTACATATTTAGAGAATCCCAAAGTACTTCTGCTTGGGGAAAAAAAATCAGATTAAAAAAATAAAAGGGAGAGGGGAGGTATGCTCTTCATTGTATAGATATGTGGTCTCAATCCTTGGAAAAATACTAGAAGAGACAAAGGGGTGGTTTGTAAGGACCTCAGGGTAACAGTGGTCATGTTGCAAGCCAGCATGGACTCATTGAAAAAAAGGCATTTCAGACTAATACATTTTTTTTAAACTGGCAAGGAAGAAAGATCAGAGCAAAATCAGAGCAATACAATATCTTGTATACATGGATCTTAGCAAAGTATTTGGCAGTTTCACCCTTGTGGTTGAGATTTAGGAATGAAGGCTGGATGATGCAACAGTTAGGTGAGTTCAGAACTATTTGAATGATCAGACCCTAAGAATAGAGGTCAGTGAACTGATGCCTACTTGGGAAGAAGTTTGTAGTACAGTGCACTAGGACTCTGTCCTTGGCTCTGTTTTGTCCAGTACCTTTATGAATGAAGACTCATTTCAAGATGAAAAGAAGCCAATATATCAAATGATAGAATCTGTAGCTCTAACATCTGGATAACCTGGAGACAAGAGAGAAACTCATAGAGTCAGAAAAGTTAAAGTTGGAAAGGAACTTATTAAGGGCCATCTAGATCAGACTCCTCATCTATAAAATAAGGGGTCCTATTTTATAGATGAGGGGACTTGTGATAAGATAAATGACTTAACTAAGGTCATACATAACCACTTGCAGGCAGTAAGTGGCATTGCTGGGATTTGAATACAGATACTTTTATTACAAATCCAATGCTTTTGTCATTATACCACGCTGTAATAGGAAATAAATGTGTTCAAAACTGTGAGAAGGGGAACGAAACAAGATTAAGGATGATGTACTGGTTGAGGTGGGGATGAAGAATAATTCTGGGAGGATTAAGATGGAGATGGCAAGATAGAGACCTATAATTATGTTAGACATTCAGAGTTCAGGACCATGGACATAGATAGCCTCATAGTATGGAGTGAAAATGGGGGTGTAGGACCAGATGACTTCTGAGGTCCCTTCCAGTGCTAAATGTGTGCTATTCAACTGTTATGTTTGATGGTAACATTTAAGATATGACCATCCTCTGATCTACCAGGTTTGCCAAATAAAGAAAGAGCTTAGCCTGGCATGACTTGTTAATGAAGCCATATTGACTTGCAGGGGCTGCTAGGTGGCACAGTGGATGGAGTAAGCAAGACTCATCTTCCTGAGTTGAAATCTGGCCTCAGTTACTTGCTAGCTGAGTGAATCACTTAATGCTGTTTGCCTCAGTTTCCTTATTTGTAAAATGAACTGAAGAAGGAAATGGCAAACCACTTCAGTATTTTTGCTAAGAAAACCCCAAATTGGGTCACAAAGAGCAGACATGACTGAACAACAACAGCAATTAACCTCTATTATGATTCCTGTTTCTTGACAGCACTCATAAACCATTTATTTGTTCTAGTATTTTTCCAGCAATACACTGAAGAGTAAATATTATCCTCCTTTTAAAAATGAGGGCAACATTTGCCCATCTCTAATTCTGCAGTGCAACTGGCCCATCTCCAGTCCTGTAGCCTAACTGCCATTCTCCAGGATTCCTTAAATAGAAGTATGGAAAGTGTCACCATTAAGAATATATTTGCTATTCAATCCATGAAACTGAGGTATATTAAGATTGAGGACTTGGGAGTTAAGGAGTCAACAAAGTTCCCAAGTATGAGGGTAGGAATTGGCATGCCAATCAATCAGCATGTATTTTTAAGTGCTCCCCAAGTCCCAGGCAGTGTGCTACACTGTGTAACGAGTGAGGTGTAAAATTCCTGAAGAAAGGAGCAAGAATGACTTGGATGTTGGTAGGTGAATGAAACAATGATCTTGACAGAGTGATGAACATAGTAGAGGTTTCTGGTTGATGGTGACAGAGAAAAGGTCTGCAAGTGGTATCCAGGAACAAGGAATATGTCTCCTTCTTCTCTTGGCCCAATAGTTAAGAGAGCATAATAACTAGTAAGAGGGTGGCCAGGAATTAGTGCCTCCTAGGTGCCATGAATATTCATTTCCATAAATAATAGATAATGTAAAGTGTGTTTGATGAAGAAACATTGAACTTTTAAAAAGAGACAGAATGAAGAGCACTCTGTTAATAGCAGAAGCAGAGAGACTTGAGGGTGGTTTAGAGAACAAAATGAAATGAAAATAAGATATAGATTGTACAGGTGTAGAATGAGGTAGAATTAGAGAATTTCAGAGAAAATTAAGAAAGGGATATTGGTGGGGGGAAGAATGTTCACCTCAGCAGTGGGATACTGAGTCACAGAAATGAAGGGAAGCATTTGGTTTGAGTTTGCCAGCCCTAGGATGAGGGAAGGCTGGGAAACTGAGGCTCCCATCTCTAGTGCTCTGTGATGATCAAGCACGACATCAGTCTGGGGAAGTGGCATCTGCTTCCATTGATTGTGACTCCAAACATTGGGGAGATGGGTGTGTAGGTGGTAGGGAGTTCTGTCTGGGTGCCTCAGTCAATAAATACTTGGTCTTCGGGTCTCTAGGGTTAGATTGAATTCTTACTACAAGACTACTTCGTACTTAAATGGTAGGGCTTGAAATTTTCTCAGAAGGTATCCAGCAAGTGGAACATGTAACTTGATCAGGATTGTCACATGACTAAGAATTTGGTTTTCAGAGTCCTTAGAAGTCTGGTCCTGTGGTGGTTTCAGTGGTCTTAAGATGGGGGATCTCTGACAGATCTGCTCTGACTTGCTTATGGTGGTCAGCCCCATTTAGTACAGTATTTCTGGATCCCTGAGGCTCAGGATCTCTTAGTAGGCAGCTGGGTGGTACAGTGGATAGAGTGTTGGACTTGGGGTTCAGAAGATCTGAGTTTGAATCCTGCCTCTTACAAGTTGTATGACCCTGGGCAACTCATCTCACATCCGTTGGTTTTAATTTCCTTGTGTGTAAAATGGCAATAATAGTACACCCTATCTCTTGGGGTTATGAGGATCAAATAATATGTCATTTGTAAAGTGCTTTGCAAACCTCAAGTCACTATGTAAATGCTGGTTGTTATTATCATTGTTGCCATTCTCTTTATTCAGAGTCCCATTTGGCAGTGGCTGATGATGGCTGTGGTATTTGTGTCCTCATTAATAAAAGTGGTTGAATGGAAGCCAGATGTGCCTACTACAGGAACCCACTATTTACACTCACCACTTATACATCCAAATCCCCTTGTTGAGTACATTGAAGAGAGAATGCATGCTTGAAGAAGTGGTTTGACTAGATGCCCCTGGAGGTCCTTTACAGATCTGAGACTCTTAATCACAGAGTAAGGGCAGAAACATTACCTAAGTATCCTCCCTACAATCTTTTGAGGTAGATAAGGTAGATGATATCCATTATAGGAATGAGTAAATTGAGCTCGGAGAAGTTGTGTCTTGATCAAGATTATCCCATGGCCAAGAACTCAGCATCTGGGTAGCCCTGAATCACAGGAATGGTTGGCAGAAGTATGGAAGATGCTGGGACCGGAATCCTGGGCTTCCAACTGTCAAATCTGTGCTCTGTCCACTACACTGAACCAATACATCATTCAGAGTGTGTTGGATTTTGGAAAAAGCCAAGAATCAGTCACCATCAAATGTGTTGAATAGTGTGGGTACACAATGTGAGCGATATAATTTTTGGTAAAAAAGAAAAAAGAAAAAGAAACTCCTGAAATTGCTTTTCTTCTATAACTTAAAATTGGGTTCTGTAGGCAATTTCAAAAGAGCACTCTGAAATTACTTCATTGCTATATCATTGGCACGAGCATCTTGTCTCCCAAAGTTGTTACTTTGAAGAGTATATCCTTCCTAGGATGATAGATTTATATCTGCCAGGGATTTCAGTGTGCATTTAGTCTGAGCCTCTCATTTTCTTGATGAGAAAATTGAGGTTTGGAGATATAAAGTGACTTGTCCAAGGTAACATAGCTAGTAAGCTATGAGTTGAATTGAGGTCCTCTAAATCTCTTATGTGATCTTTAAAAAAAGGTCCCAAAACTCAATTATTTATAGCCACATAACATGCTGATATTTTTGGCCAGCAATAAGTTTCTTTTATGGTCCTTAAATGATCAATTCAAAATCAGATGATTTCTCCATAGTAACTTCTCCTCACAACAACAACATCAATAACATTATGTTAAATTAAACCATCTGATATTGTGATTTTGACTGACAGAACATGTAACATTCTGTTTTTATATAGAGCAAATAGAGGTTAGGAGATAATTTCTGTAAATTCTTCACAAAGATGAAGGTGCTGCATGAACATGAGTCGTGGAGGCTGTTGTAGATAACCTCTTGGAACATTTTATTCATTGTTTTTAAAAAAATTACTATAATTTCCCAATAAGCTCCAACTAGAACCCCCTCATAACAAAGAAATACAGTTAAGTAGAACAAGTCAACACAATGCTGATATCTGAAACCCTATGCCTCATTCCACTCTTGTAATCCATTGTTAGGGGACACTAAAGTTGTGCTGATAACCTGGTAATTCAGCTTTGCTGTTGGAATGAAGTGAGGCCCTCAAAAGTCATTGAACAATTAACAAAATGTCTACTTGACCCTAACATAACAAAGATGGGCAACAGGATACAGTGATGCTTAGTTTCACAGATGTACCCCCTCCCCAACCTCTACTTGGAAACTTATCTTTTCACAATGGCTGAGTATGGTTACTCTCCTAGTTTTCAGAAATACCCTATTGCCCTCCAATAGGGTATTTTTATGCCTATTGGTCACCAGAAGCCACAACACAGTTACAAGACAACAGGAAGCTAAGTCAAGGGTAGCACCACTTGACCTTTACCATATCCATGAGCCAATTTAGCCAATTTGTCACCTTTTTTCCAATCCTTGGGGAACAGGGTTCCCATCACATACCCGTTATATCTCTACCTAAGAGGAAGGAAGTATGTTTCTTTTATAATACTCAGGAACCAAGACTGGTCATGGCATTGATGTGAGTCCTGATGACTTTTAGTGTTCTCTTCTCTTCTTTTCTTTTGTTGTTGTCATCAGTATAATCTCTGTATTGACATAGAGAATGATGTAAATTCTCCTGGTTCTACTTTTTTTTTTTTAGCTCATCATGACTGCTTTCGAGCCTTCTCAAGTTTCTCTGAATTCTTCATTTTTGTTTTCTCTCAATCACATTCTATCACATTCACATAACAAAGTTTGATCAGCCACTCTCCAGTTGATGGGAATTTGTTCCCAACATTTTGCTACCATAAATGTGCTGCTATATATATTTTAGTATACGTGGGGCCATTCTTTCTGCCATTGATTTCCTTGGTTGTAATCACAATATTGCAGTTTCTAGTTCATTCAGTATGAATAGTTAAGTGATTTCCCCCCATTTCATTCTAATTTCTTCTCTAAAACAGTTGGACCAATGCACAGCTCAATCAATAGTGTACTGAGTTTCACTCACAGATCCTTCTACCTTGATTATTTTCATCTTTTATAATTTTTGTCCATTTGATGAATCTGAGTTTATAACTTAGAATTTATTTAAATGACAATTTCTTTTATTAGTGATTTGGAACTTTTTTCCATGATTGTCAACAATTTCCATTTCTTCTGAAAATTATTTGTTCTTATCTTTTGGTCACTTATTTGTTAGGGAATGACTCTTGATTTTAGATAATAATGTCAATTCCCTATAGATTCTGGATGTTAGTCAGGTAGCATTTATTAACCACTCAGTATATGCCAATCTTAAGTATTGGCTAAAAGCATAGCCCCTCCCAAGCCCCAATAAAGAATTCACATTCTAATGGGACAACATCTCCATAACTATGTACAAGATTGTTAGATATATGTATACACACACACACGCATATACACACACATATGGAATAGATTGAAAGTAACCTTCCAGGAGGGTATACTAAAGTATGGGAATGGAAAAGGTACAAAGGTAGCATGTAGGACTGGCGCTGAGCCTTCAAGAAAGTCAATTAAGCTCAGGGGCAGAGGTATGGAGGAAGAGAATTTCGGTCAAAGAGGAGAGCCGCTGCAAAGGAATAAAAAGTGTTAGACTGAATGTGGTGTATAAGGAACAGCAGTAGGCCAGGGTAGCTGAATCATGGAGTCTCTAGTGTATAGAGGTGAGTAAAGGATTAGGAGGGACAGGTAGAAAGTGGCCAGTTTGTAATACCAAACAGTAGACCTTATATTTGAACATTGACATACTAAGGCACCATTGGCATTTATTGAGCATGGAGGGCATGTCTGTATTTTAGGAAAATCCCTTTGGCATATGGATTGGGATGCAGTGATACTTGAGACAGGAAGACCATTTAGAAGGCTGTTGCAATAGTCCAGGAAAGAGGTGATGAGGTCGAAACTGAGATTGTGAGCCTGAGTCCAAGGAGGATGGTAATGCCTTTTACAGTAATAGGAAAGTAGAAAAAAGTTTGGAAGGAGTTATGCTTTAGTCATATTGAGTTTGAAATGCCTAAGGAACATCCAATTTTAGGTATTTGAAAGATAGTTGTTGATGCAGGAAGGGGGCTCAGGAGAGATACTAGGACTGGCTATGTAGATCTGGGAATTACAGAAAGATGATAGTTAGACCAACTGGTGTGAATAAGTTCACCAAGTGAGATATTGTATAGAAAAAAGAGAAGAAGCCCCAGGATAGTGCATTGGGCTCACAGTTAATGTACTTGATATAGATGAAGAACTATCAAAACAAAATGAAAAAGCCATAGTCAGACAAATTGAATAATTAGAAGGGAGCAATGTCACATAAACCTAGAGAAGAGAGATTCTAAGAGAAGGTGATCAACAGGGTCAACTATTGCAGAAAGGTCCAGAAAGATGAAAACTAAGAAAAGACAATTAAGTGATAATTGGTAACCTTAGAGAGAGTAGTTTCAATTGCAAAAAGGGGTTGGAAGCCATCCTGCTGAGGTTTAGAAGGGAATGAGAGGAAAGGAAGTTTAAGCATCTAATGCAAATAGATTTCTCAAGGAGTTTAGTTGAGAAGGGTGTTAGTGTTATGCTTGGCTCAAGCTGGAATTTTATTCAAGTTTCATGTTGGAATGAAATGAGGCATTTATGGGTCACTCAATAGTTAACAAATGGAGGTTTACTTAGGCATAATATAGAAAGGATATTCAATAAAGACACTGTAGTGCTTAACTTGGTTAGATGTGGGTTCTCTTCACCTCCTTTTGGAAATGTGTCTGATTAATAAGGCCAGACTCCTATGCTCTTGGAAAATCTGCTGAGTATGAAAGACCTTGACTTCATGTTGGTGGGACTTTTTAATACCCTTAGACAATCAGAAAGTCACATCAATGTGACTAGATATTCCCAGGAAGCTTCATCAAAGGAGGTATAACTTTAGCCTTAGTACCCTGGGCTAATCAAGTCTGCAGGACAAGTATGTTTTCTTTCAATGAAAAACTAGCTTAATCCATGTGGAGGAGGTGAGGAACTCTAGTAGACAGAGATCTAATTGCAAAGTGGAAAACAGGTATAGTTGATAGATAGCAAGGAAATTATGACCAAGTGAGTATACATTTTTTTGCTGTTAAGACTGAGGGAAGTGTGGGCATGTTTGCAGGAAGTAGGGAAGTAGCCAGTAGATACGGAAAGTTGGAATGTTAGAGAATTATGATGATAGTGAGGGCCATATGCTCCCAAAGATAATAAGGGAGAGGATCAAAAGTACATATAATAGGATTGGACTTTTATCTGGTGTTTGAGGAAAAAAAATCCCTCCAAAGCCCAATTTCCTTATTATTCTAGTGGCATGGGTATTTGTTAAAAAGAATTTTAATTTTACACAATACAATTATCTTTTTGATATCTTTTTTCTTATCTAGCTATGGATTTTCCCTTTAATAATAGCTGTGAAATAGATAACTTTTCAATCTCTTCCTTTAAAAAAGCATTATGACCTTTTATACTTACCCATCTGCAACTTATTATTGTATAAGCTGCAGGATACTGACTAAGCCAATATTCTGCCCATGTCCTTTGTGGTCTTCCCACTAATTGTTTTTTCAAATAAAGAGATTCTTTCAGTAGTTTGTGTTTTAGGTCTTTTTGAACAATGGATTGCTGTGTTCCTTTGCTTGTGGGCCTTTTTAACTACTAAATTATACTGATTTACATGTATATAAAGCCATACCTCTTAAATCTTGATAACCACTGCTTTATCATATAATTTGAGTTCTATTAATTGTATATCCCTTTCATTCTTATATTTATTATATTTCTTGAAATGCCTGAAATTTTGTTTTTCAAAATTAATTTTGCCTTTTCTTGGTAGTCTGATTTGTATAGCACTGAATCTATAGATTAATTTATCTAATTCAACACAGCCACCATTTTTTTGAATTCTGTTCCAAGTTCTAGTAACTATGCTAAGTCATAGGTTTACAAAGTTAAAATTAAATATTCCTGCCCTTATGGAGTTTGCATTCTATTGGTGTGAAAAATGTATACATAGAGAAGTTGAAATACATGTGAAATGGAGGAAATAGCAAGTTTTCTTGTGAGGAAAGTTCAGTAACAATTGAATGCATTAGAAAAGGCTTCCTATGGAAGGTAACAAGTGAGCATTACATTGTAATTTTTAATTCTATTGGCATGACCTATCCATGAACAATGACTGTCTCTCCAATTATTTAGGTCTCCCCTTGTTTCTGTAAAGACCATTTTAAAGTTGTATTTGTATAAGTCTCTTGTGTGTCTTGGTACTTTTTATTTTTAGGCAGAATGTATGATTTCATCAGCGTGGGGTACTGTCATTGCAAGTAATGACACCATTACAGTTAATTAGTTGCTGAAATGTAACTAATAATCCATAGTATAGTCTATGGTTTCTTGAGGCCCTGAAGGTTCAGGAAAGTCTCCCATGGTCTCACAGATAGTATGTACCAGAAGTTTGCCTAACTCCAAGACCAGCTCTTTATCTAATATGTTAGGACTGTCTTTCTGTATAAGCTGCCAAACTAATTAATTAATTAACAGTGACTGCCAAATGTTTCCTATATTTTGTGGTTATTTTAAATGAAAGTTTCCTTTCTATCTTCTCTTTTAAGGCTTTGCAATGTGAAGAAATGCTTTTTATGATTTTGAAATCATTTTGTGATTATTAAAAATGAAAATTCTCTTTCTATCATTTCTTCCCACTTTGGTAATATATAGAAATGCTTTTGTGATTCTTTGTGACTTTTGTGTTTTTTGTTTTGCTACTTTAATGAAGGTATTCATCATCTTGATTAGTCCCTACAAATTGGATTTTCTAAGTATGCCATCATATGTAAATAGGAACAATTTGGCCTCTTCTGGATCAATGTTTTATTCCCTTAATTTCTTGCTTTTTTTTTTAGACTGAAGATTAGTATTCCCAGTGTTATGCCAAATAACAGTGGAGAAAAGAAGGCATTCTTGAATCATCCAATAAGCATTTGTTAAATGCTTAATATGTGGCAGACATTATGTTAAGTGTTGGAATACTAAACAAGACACAAATAATTCCTGCCCTCAAGGACCTCTCATTCTAAAGAGGCAGAAAATATGCAAATAACCATGTACATACAAGAGATATATAGCATGAATGAGAGGTAGTCTTAGAAGGCAGGCTCTGGCAGTGGTATTGGAAGAAGAGCAGCTGAGAAAGGCCTCTTACAAAAAGTGGGGTTTGAGTTGAGTCTTAAGAGACATAGGAGGCAGAGGTAAGAAGAGAGAAAATTTCAGACACAGGGCAGAATCAGGAGAAAAAGCGTGGAGATGGAGGATGGAGTGTTGCATACAAGGAATGGGACTTAGACCAGTGTAGCTGTATCTTGAGTGTGTAGAGGGGAGTAAGGTGTAAGACACCTGGAAGCACAGGAAGGGACCAGATTGTGAAGGGATTTAAATCCTAAACAAGTGAGTTTATATTTTATCCTGCGGGCAATAGCTACCCATTAGAGCTTGGAGAGTAGGGTGAGGTGACATGGCTGAATCTTTGCTCTAGGAAAATCACTTTGGAAGGTGAGTGGAGGTTGAATTGATGTGGGGCAGGATTTTAGACATGATGGAAAATTGGAAGGCTGTTGTAATAGTCCAAGACAGAGATGATAAAGGCTTGTGCAAGAGTTGTAGCTGTGTGAATAGAGATGGGGATATATATTAGGGATGTTGTGAAATGAGTAATGAGAAGATTTAATAATATATTGGATCTGTGCAGTGAATGGGAACAAGGGGTCAAGGACAGTGCTGTGATAGCAAGACTGACTGATTGGGATGATGTAGTAATCAAATATTTGATAGCAATAGAAAAGTTTGGAAGAGAAGAAAGTTTAGGAAGAAAGATAATTAGTTCCTTTTGGATATGTTGACTTTGAAATCCTACAGAACATCTAATTTAAGATGTCCAGAAAGCAAGAGGTGATACAGAAATCGAGCTCAGAAAAGAGACTAGGGCTAGATATGTAGAAATGAGACTCATCTCTATAAAGATGAGAATTCAACCCATGGAATATACATACATACATACACACATACATGTGTGTATATATAAAATATATACACACATGTACATATATATATATATATATATATATATATATATATACACATATAAATATGAAAGAGAAGAATGTCAAGAACAAAGCCTTGGGAGAACATTCAAAATTAATGGGTATGACCTAGATGAAAATCTAGCAAAGGAGATTGGAAAGCAGTGGTCAGACGGGTAGGTAGAGAAGAACCAGGAGAGATCAGCCTCATGAAAATATAGAAAGGAGATATTATTCAGGAGGAGATGGTAATTGACAGTGTCAGGGGCTGCAGAGGTCAAGACTACCATTTTTGACAATTAAGTAATTGATAACTTTGGATAGAGTAGTTTCAGTCAAATTATGATATTGGAAGCAGGAACTTTTTATGCCCCTATGTCTATTCTTTTCCATTTATAGTTTCTTATATCATGATGGCTGGTATGTCCTCCAACCTTTGGGACTCTTTTTTCACTTTCTTTTATTTAGTAAAGACCATTCCAGATTTCTTTGTAATTGCTCTTAATTGCCTCATAGCATTATGTTGCAGTACTATTTTCATTCATTGTATAAACTCCTAGCCTGCTAAAACTGGAGATTTTAGAAATCATATATACCAACCTTTTTACAGGGCCAAAAGAGTGGAAATAATTTGTACATCTTAACATGTCATATATTTCTTCCATGATGACTTAGCTCTGTCCTGTAGTAGATCTCTCAAATAGTGGATACCCCAGTTTCAAGGTACTCTGTGGTAGCAGTAGGTACCTCTAAAACTAATAGCACATTAGCATTCCATCACCCTCAATGAGTTTACTTTTAATAACCAAAAGACACAATCAACTCAAGGTAGTGGGATTTTAATGAAATGGATTAGAAAGAAAAATAACACCAAATCACTCTAATAAACTTGTGGTACAGATGCTCACAACACCAGTGAAAGGAATGATAATGTATGGAGAGACAGCATATGCCTTCAAAACTGTAGAGCCTTTGATGTCTTTGGTGATGTCATTCCACTGTTCTCCCCAAGCACTTTCTCTGCTCATCCCTGCATAATGCTGATCAGCTGGACCTTACACCATCAAAACTTCTCCACTGCATGTATTATCTTTATCAGGTTCCACTCTGCAGGAGGCTTCTCTGCCAGATGTCTGTCTCTGTAATTTCTCTTTGACTCCAGCTTCTGATTCTGCTGGCTTCTTCTTTCTCATTAGAAGAATGGGCTCCACCATGATTTTTTTTTAGCTTAAAGCCAATAGGCTTTTTCTTGCCATGAATCTCTAGAAAAGAAGGAATTCCTTTTCTTGGATGGCAAACCCCCTGCTTTTAGGTTTTCCTTCTTGTTCTCTACAGTCTTGGCTACAACTCGTATCCCCAACCAGAGATTCTCACACCAGGAACACGAGCTTGTTAGAACAAAGACTAGGCTCCCTTGTCACTGGCTAATGTCCTCAGACTTCCTCTTTTCTTTTTGGCTTTCCCCAGCTTTAGCTTGGTGTACTTTGCCAGAGACCTCACTCAAGCTCATTATGATTACGTCCTTCTAATTTGTACACGGTGGTTTGCATGTTGTCTTCCCCATTAGAATGGGAGCTCCTCAAGGGCAGAGATTGTTTTTTTTTTTTACCTTTCCTTGTGTTGCCTGTGCTTAGTACTGTTCCCAGCACATAGTAGGAGCTTAATAAATGTTTATTGATCGACAGACTGACCATTCTATATACATTTCAAGTTTTTCATCACTAAGGGGCAGGCCATGAGCCAGGTAATGGGTATTTGCCCAGTAACAACAAAAAAGCTCTATTAAGTTTCAGGGTTCCTAGTTTTCCAATTTTAGCTTCTTCCACATCAATGGGTAGGCAGGAGAAAAGGTACAAGCTAACACCAGGTGCCAAGAGCTCTACTAAGCTTCACACCTGGCCTTTTTATAGGAAGATGTATGCAGCTACTGTCTAAATCTGCTTTGGAGGCACCCCTTTGCATGTATTTAGACCCAATTTGTGGACAATTATTAGTATTTTCCTTCCTTTTCCATTCTTTACCTCTATTTTCTTCCCATTTCTTTGGTCCCCTGCCTTGCAACATTTTCTCCAGGCTTATTGAGATGATACTTTTCCAATGTTTCCAAGAATAAAAGGATTCATGAGCTCCAGCATTTAATGAGACCTCATTCCTAAGTGAGACAACATTAAGAAGAGTATATTTTATTTCTATTAAGGTAACTCTAGTGGGACCTTAAGGGCACTATGCAGTTCAGTGGATAGAATGCTGAACCTATAGTCAGGAAGACTTGGGTTTACATCCCAACTCAGATTTTCTAGCGGTGTGACTTTGGGCAAGTCACTTAACCTCTTTCTGCCTCAGTGTCCTTATCCATAAAATAAGGCTACCTCCAAAGGTTGTTATGAGGATCAAGTCAGATACCATTTGTAAAGTGTTTCATAAATCTTAAATGTCAGATAGACATCTCTGTGAATGGTCTATTCTGAGATTTCATCCTGGCATAGAGGTACCCTGGATTTTTAAAGACACGTTAGTGCCATCTACTACAGGAAGTCTTTCCCTTCCCCTCTTAATTCTAGTGTTTTCCTTCTTCTAATTGTTCTGACCAAGGCCTTTGATACTGTTAGTCATGGGAGCTTATGGAAAATTATGTAAAAATTTGGTTGTTTGGAGAAGTTCATTAGCATTGTATGTCAATTCCATGATGGCATGCTTGCCTGGCTTCTGGATAGCAGACAATGCTCTCAGGCTTTCACGGTCATCAGTGGAATGAGACAAGGCTGTGTGCTTGCTCCCATGCTTTTTAGCATGGTGTTTTCAGCCATGTTGTCAAATGCTTTCAATGAGAATGAGCACAGCATCAAGGTCAGCTACTGCACAAATGGTAAATTCTTCAGCTTGAAAAGGCTCCAAGTCAAGACCAAAGAGGAGGCAGTGTTGGCGCATGATTTTCCGTTTGTGGATGATTCTGCACTCAGTGCAACCTCTCAAGCTGAGATGCAACAAAGTATGGAACAATTCTATACTGCCTTGTTAAGTTTGGCCTAACAACACCAAGAAAACATGGGTGCTCCATCAGCTACCACCACACCATCCATATGTGGAACCATCAAGTACAGTAAATGGAGAAGTTTTAAATACTGTGGATAAGTTCATTTACCTTGGTAATGCACTTTCCAGGGATCTACGCATTGTTAATGGGGTAGACACACGAATTGCCACAGCTATCTCAGCGTTTGGGAAGCTCTGAAGGAAAGTATGGAAGAGAAGAGGTATTAGACTGAGTACTAAACTGAAGGTCTACAGTGCCCTTGTGCTGACCTCATTGTTGTATACCTGTGAAACCTGGACAGTCTACCAGTCAGGAAACAGAATCACTTCCATTTGGATTGTCTTAGGAAGATTCTGAAGGTCACCTGGAAGGATAAGGTACCAGACACTGAGGTCCTTACTCAAACTAAACTACCAAGCATTCAAACTCTGCTTCACAGGGTGCAACTCCAATGGGCTGGCCATGTTGGTTGAATGCAAAATGTATGCTTGCCAAAAAGACTGTTTCATGGAGAACTCACACAGTGCAAGTGTTCACATGGTGGTCAGAAGAGGCAATACAAGGACACTCTCAGGGTTTCTCTCAAGAACTTTGGAACTGATTGTGTGACATGAGAGACTCTGGCACAAAACTACTTAGCATGGTGTGCCCATATCAGAGAAGGTGCTGTGCTCTATGAGCAAAGCAAAATTGAAACACCTCAAGGGAAATGAAGGATGCACAAATTTGGAGAATCCACTCCAAGTGTTCAACTAGGACTATTTGTGGTCGACTTATGGTAGAGCATTTCAAGCTTGTATTGGGCTTATCATCCAGAGTGGGACACATTGAAACTTGACTCTAGCATGGTGATGTCATTTTGGTCCTCTTCGAGAATGAAAGACAACAATCAACCAATGAACCAATGAACCAATTTATCCTGTATATAACATGTTTGTACATATTAGTTAGTTCATTTTTCCTCACTAGCTTGTGAGCTCCTTGATGGGAGGCACTGTTTTTTCCTTTTATTTCCCAAGCATGGTATCTGGCACATAGTAGGTGCTTAAAAAATGTTTATTGACTGACTGATGGAGTGGTATATTTTACAAACCAATAGAATACAAGTTGTGTCAGGTTCTACCAAACTAGAAATCTTTCAAGTGTAACTCCCATAACGTAGCATAGGACCATAGATTCAAAACTGAAACTACTCTTAGAAGTTATAAGTTAAATCTCTTTACTTAGAAAAGAGGAAACTGAAGCCCAGAGAGGTAAAGTAATAGCCAAGGACATGGCAAAGTGATTGGAACTTGAGTCTTTTGATTCTCAACCTAGTGCTTTTTCCTTAGCTGTTTCCCTTGTGGGCTATATTAGTCATCAGTCTAGCTAACTTTGGAGATGGACAGTCATAGTAACTTACAGAAAATACCTGTTTAGACATTGAGGTGATACATTTTACGTAGGTATAGGGAGAAGGACAGAAGCGAAATTCTAGTATCATGAGGGAATGTATCAGGAAAGTACCTGCTAACTGAATCTCATATGAAATAAAAGAGGAATTACTCTAAAATTATACTTGCAAGACTATGAACAGATACTTGCACCCTAAGAATCTTATTTTTTCTTAAAGCTTAAAGGAATCAAGAGACCAAACTCAATAGCCTTGAGTTTTATTTGAGAAAATAAATTCTACTGCTTTTGAAAATTTGGATTTTATTCCTTTGTGCAGCCTTATTATTATTATCATTATTAAATTTTGAAATTTATACATACTCAATTTGGATCAAAGGGCTATTATTTACCAAATCAGGCAAACATGGAAGGCTGCCTGAGGACTCTGTAGTATCCTGATCCAAGAAGGTAACAAATGGACTAGGGGCCTGGTTACTTCAGTAACTTTCTCTATAACACAAAATACAGATGTGGCTGATAATGGTGGCCTCTTTCCCTCTTCCTCTCCATTTGAATGATAGGGAGAAAAAATGAGGTTCTCACTTGAAGGCATGCATGCTGATGAATGGGGGTTGGTAACTGATGGAAAATGAAGGGGGCAGTGAGAGAGAAGAGAGGAAGTGGTATCAAGCAGGGAAATAAGGGTGATGTTGGGAGTTTTACTTTTAGCTCACACTAAAGGGGAAATAGCATTTAAAGTGCTGGAAAGCCCTAGAGATTTGTTATCATCTTACCCAAGGAACCATGTGGATTGTTAGAGAAAGAACTGGAGAGAAAGAAAAACTGCCTCATCCCTAATCTCTCTCAATTAGCAGAGATCAGAGGGGGATTCCAGGCCCTGAGGGATCCACACCAGAGAGCACATAGGTAAATCACAAGGTTAGATCTCAATGTAGTTTTCCAGCAGAAACAAACCTTTGATTTCTTTGTGTGGGCATTCATTCGGGAAGGTGTCTACTTAACCATGTTTGGCAATTTCACTTTGTGTAAAATGAAGTTTTTTGTCTATTACAGATAATGGGTAACAGAGGAGATTTACATATATTTTTGGAACTAATAGCTGCATTTTGCAAATTTCTTTTATTCTTTTAAAATTAATCTTATCTTTGTAACAATGAATTACATGCTCACAAGCTAACCAGTCAACAAACATTTGTTAAACACCTATATCGTGACAACCACTGTGCAAAGTGCCAGGGATATAAATTTAGGAAAAAACCAGGCTTTGCCACCAAGAAGCTCACAGTCAAGGAGGGAATGAAAACATGTGAACTGCTGCATAGAAACAAAGTGCATGTAGGAAAAGTTGGAAATAATAAGCAGAGGGAAAGATTGGAGTCCTGGGGCAATACCCAGGAAGTCAAGTTCAGTGTCCTGGCAGGACTTACAAAGATATCTTTCCAGAGTCACTGAAGGGAAGCTCTAAGCCAACGATAGTGAGAAAATGTCCCATGCAATCAAAGGTTTCATTTCTTGAAAGTCTCTAACCTATTAATGGAGGAGGTGTTTCTCTGTTAATGAATGGAGCACCTTGGTGGCATACTGTGCTAATCCAGTTTGTGTGTGTGTGTGTGTGTGTGTGTGTGTGTGTGTGTGTGTGTGTGTGTGTGAGAGAGAGAGAGAGAGAGAGAGAGAGAGAGACAGAGACAGAGACAGAGACAGAGACAGAGACAGAGAGACACACAGAGAGAAACAGAGAGACAGAGACACAGATCTAGACAAACAGAGAAATAAGAGGGAAGGAGAAAGTGATTAGAGAAGAGAAACAGAGAAAGACAGACAGAGAGAGAGAGAGAGAGAGAGAGAGATCGAGAGAGAGAGATCAATTCTCTCCTTTGATGGAGAGGTAGTACTTCAGCTAAGGACTATTGTGATAAAAGGCAGAGAAAATCTCCACATTACTGCCACTAGTCATGTCTTCTATAAACCAGAAGACCAGTGGAAAACTGTTAAGAAGTCACCATAAATATAAGTAAATGGAAAAATAGTCCTTGCCCTCAAGGAGATTACATTCTAATGGGGGAAGATGAAAAGAAGTGGGGAGGTATCTTTTGGGCTGTATAGTGACAAAATCTGGAAGACGAATCATGAGCCCTTTCTCAAAATGGAGGAACTGACCAATGGGATGGGGCAGGGCAGAGGTGGAAGGCAAAGGCAGCTAAAACAAGGAAGTAAAGTCCAGAGAATTAGTCAGTAGTTAATCAATAAACATTTCTTAAGCACTAGTTACATGTAAAGTGCTGAGGGAAGCATGTCTGACCTGGGCCCTCCCTCAGAATGGAGGTTCTGGAAGGAACTCACCAGTGGGAGAAGGGTCCGAAGGGGCAGAAAAAGAAGACCACTGAAGCATGGTGACCAATCCAAAGAGGGGAGCATGACTGGTCTGGCACAACATGTTATTTCTGACAAATGGGAAGAAGACCCGATAGGAGCAACTTGTTAATATCACCAATGACATTGGTGGCTCTGCAACACCAGAAGCATGAGTTGTTACCTTACGCACCTGTCCCAAGGAACACATGAGCATGCAGCCATTTGTGCCCCACTCGCACACTTTCACATTAGTGCCTCTCCAAATGTATCTCTATGTTTTTCTTAACTGTGTGCCTCTATGTATAAATAACCTGAAATTTGTTCACATTTCCCACTGATTGGAGTGTGTGTGTGTGTGTGTGTGTGTGTGTGTGTGTGTGTGTGTGTGTGTGTGTATGCATGTGCATGCACACCTGTGAGAAAATGGACCCAAAGTTTGTGGTGGGAAATATTCTATTGGTATTCTCCTTCACTAAACTTCTTTGCTTCAAACTAATTACATTCTCTAGTTGACCAATGAAAGCAAACACATTGGTGGGGGCTTGTGAACTATGGCTTTTGTATAGATGTGGATGTGCAGAGTTCTTTCAACCCAGAGTAGCTTGTGAGTGGGAGCTGAACTCCCTGTAGGTATCAGGCATGTTTTATGAATAGCGGTGGTAAAGATAAGGGACTTTTGGTAGCTCAGCTATGTTTCCACTGATGGGCCTTCTGACCAATTGTAGGTGAAGCATAGGGAAGTTGCAGAAATAAAAGTAAATAGCCAGGTAGACCAGGAAGATTGCTTGTTTCAATTCAAAGATTTTGTTGCCAGGGTAACAAGTAAGCAATATGGTCTTATAACCATTTTACTTAATGCTCTGGAAATAGTATTTCTTTAAAAAATTGTTTAGTATTTTATTTTTCTTAAATTACACATAAAAACAATTTTTAATGTTCATTTTTAAAACTTTGAGTTCCAAATTCACTCCCTTCCTCCCCTCTCCTGTCACCCTCATTGAGAAGGCAAGCAATTTTATGAAAGTGTAGCCATGCAAAACATTTCCATATTAGTCAGGTTGTGAAAGAAAACATAGACAAAAAACTCAGGAAAAATAAAGTTAAAAAAGTACGCTCTGATCTGTATTCAGACATCATTAGTTCTTTCTCTGCGGATGGATAGTATTTTTCACCATAAGTCCTTCAGAGTTATCTTGGATCATTGTATTGCTGAGAATAGCTAAGTCATTCATAGCTGATCATCTTACAATATTGTTGTTATTTTGTAAACAGTACATTTCACTTTGCATCAGCTCATACAAGTCTTTCCAGGGTTTTCTGAGAGCATCCTGCTCATCATTTCTTATAGTACAATAGTGTTCCATTGCAATCACATACCACAATTTGTTTAGCCATTTGCAGATTGATGGGCATCCCTTCAATTTCCAATTCCAGAAAAAAAAGCTTCTATAAATATTTTTGTATGCATACATTCTCTTTTCCTTTTTTAAAAAAATCTCTTTTTTGATACAGACCTAGTAGTGGCATCGGTAGGTCAATGGGTATGCAGGATTTTATAGTCCTTTGGGTGTAGTTGCAAATCCTCTACAGAATGGTTGAATCAGTTAACAACTGTGCATAAATATCACCAAACAGTGCATAAATATCTCATTTTCCCTTCCAACATCTGTCATTTTCCTTTTCTGTCGTGTTAGGCAATCTAATAGGTATAAAATAGTACCTCAGAATTGTTTTAATTTCCATTTCTCCAGTCAATAGTGAATTAGAGCATTTTTCCCCATATGGCTATAGATAACTTTGGTTAACTTCATCTGAAAACTGCTCACATCTTTTGATAATTTATCAGTGGTATAATGACTCATTTTATAAATTTGACTCAGTTCTCTATATGTTTGAGAAATGAGGCCTTTATCAGAGAAACTTGCTTCAATTTTTTTCACGGTTACTATTGCTAATGGTACTTCCCTCCATCCTATTCCTAGCGATTTATTCTATTCTCTCCCTCATCCTATCACTTCTCAAATGTGTTTTGCTTCTGACTACCCCGTCCCCCAATTTCTCCTCTGTAACAATAATCAATTTAGCAGATACTTAGCCCTTAGTAACTTAGGGCTAAGTATGGAAGGTGTGGGCTCTGCCTCCTGTTGAGAGGGCATGAACTCCCCTGTTGCTGACATGGCAGAAGGGAGTTGGTTGAGATAGGAGGCCAGTGTGTGTATATAAGAAGAATTACGGAGACAGAGAATCAGAATCAGAAATATTCCTCCTGGTGGCTCCTGGTGGAGGAAGAATTGTGGAGACTGAAGCCAGCTGAGAGAGAAAGAGAGAGAGAGAGAGAGAGAGAGAGAGAGAGAGAGAGAGAGAGAGAGAGAGAGAGAGAGAGTTTCTCTCCCAGCATCTGGAAGCTGAGAACTGAATTGGAGTTTTCTTGAGAAGAATCTGCCTGGAAGGCTGAGAAAGCTGCCTGGAAGGGCTGCCTGGAAGGCCTCCTGGAAGGCCACCTGGAAGGCTGAGATTACTTCTGGGTTCTAGGGCCAACTGAACTGCTGGAGGACTGAAGAAGCATGACTGGGATAAGCCTTTGTTGGTTTGTGGCTTAGCTGATCTTTGAGTTCCTGGCCACAGAAGTGGTGAAGGGTTTGAGATGGGCTGGACCCTGTGAACTTTGGTGTGTGCCAAGGACTGCCCAGAGGACTGGACAAGGACCTGGGAGCTGTCTACCTCTGAGAACTGGACAAGGACCTGGGATCTGTCTACCTCTGAGAACTGGATGAGGACCTGGGAGCTGTCTGCCCCTGAATCCAGGTGACTGGTGGATTTAGGAAGGAGCTGGGACCATGGAAGGGGATTCAGGGAATCAGAGAGACCACCCAACAAGTCAAGATGAAGAAGAGGCCTCCCCTTGGATGAAATTGAGGTTTGCTGGACACCGAGGGGTAGGGGATTTGTGTGGTTTTCTAATGATTGTTTTTAGTTACTGATTGCTAGATAAGTGACTGATTGAGTTGATCAATGATTGCCCCATGAGTGGAAGATTGATTATTGTATTATGAATTGATTGAATGATTAAGTGAGGAGGGTTTCCCTCTTAGGGAAACCAGATGATTATTCTTTTGTTCCTTGTTCTAAATATTGTGGCCACTGTAGTGAAAACTGTGTGGCCATTCTAATGTTAAGCTGTTGTGAACACTATATTGTGATTTTCTGTGATAAGATGTAATGCTGTGAATATTATATTATGATTTGTTGTGAATGTTTGCTTTGATCTGTAATGGAATAAATGGAGTGTTCACTATACTGTGTAATCTGAACCTTTAAAGCTATTCACAGTAGCATTCTTTTGGGAATCTGCTAGTGCATAGCATTACACTCTCCCTCCTATCACTGCCCCTCCTTTCTTCCCTTTTCCCTTCTACTTTCCTGTAGTGTGGTGTAGTATAGATTTCTATACCCAATTAAGTGTGCATGCTATTCCCTCTTTGACCCTATTCTGATAAGAATAAAGTTTACTCATTCCCCTCTTGTCTCTTCCATCTTCCTGTACAAAGCTGTAAAAGCTTTTTCTTTCCTCTTTTATGTGAGATAATTCATCCAATTCTGCCTCTCCTTTTCCCTTCCTCCCAGTGCAGTCCTCTTTCTCATCCCTTAATTTTACTTTTTAGATATCATCCTTTCCTATTCAATCCATATCTGTGCCCTTGGTCTATATATACTCCTTCTAACTGCACTAATAATAGAAAAAGTTCTTATGAATTAAAAGCATCATCTTCCAATGTAGGAATATAAATAGTTGAATTTTATTAAGTCCTTTATGATTTCCCTTTTTTTTAAACCTTCTTATGCTTCCTTGAGTCTTGTATTTGTAAGTCAAATTTTCTATTTAGCTCAGGTCTTTTCATTAGGAATGCTTGAAAGTCATCTATTTATTTGAATATCCATTTTTACCCCTGAAGAATTATCCTCAGTTTTTCTGAGTAGGTGATTCTAGGTTGTAATACTAGCTCTTTTGCCCTCTGTAATATCATGTTCTAAGCCTTCTGATCCTTCAATATAGAAGCTGCTAAATCTTGTGTTATCCTGACTGTGGCTCCATGATAGTTGAATTGTTTCTTTCTGGTTACTTGCAATATTTTTTTCTTGACCTAGGAGCTCTGGAATTTGACCATAACATTCCTTGGAGTTTTCATTTTGAGATATCTTTCAGGAGGTGGTTGTTGAATTCTTTCAGCTTTTGTTTTACCCTCTGGCTCTAGAATATCAGGGCAGTCTTCCTTGATAATTGTTTAAAAGATAATGTCTAGGCTCTTTTTATGAGCATGACTTTTAGGTAGTCCAATAATTTTTAAATTATCTCTTCTGAATCTATTTTCCAGATTAGTTGCTTTTCCAATGAGATATTTCACATTGTCTTCTATTTTTAACTCTTTTGGTTTTATTGTATTATTTCTTGATTTCTCATAAAGCTATTAGCTTCCATTTGTTCAATTATAATTTTTAAAGAATTATTTCCTTCAGTGAGCTTTTGTACTTCTTTTCCATTTTGCCAATTTTACTTTTTAAGATTCTTTTTCTTCAGTGAAATTTTGTGTCTCTTTTGCCATTTGAGCAACTTTGCTTTTCAAAGCATTCTTCTCCTCATTGGCTTAAAAAAACTCTTTTTACCATTTTGCCTAGTTTGTTTTTAAGGTGTTATTTTCTTCAGTGTTTTTGTGTCTCTTTTACCAAACTGTTGACTCATTTTTTATGATTTTCTCATATCACTCATTTCTCTTCCCATTTTTTTCTCTACCTATCTTAATTTTCAAAATCCTTTTTGAGCTCTTCCGTGCTCTGAGTTCAATTCATATTTTTCTTGGAGGCTTTGGATGTAAGAACAGTGAGTTTACCTTATTCTGCATGTGGATTTTGATCTTCCTTATTACCATAGTAAATTTATATGGTCAGAAATTTTTCCTATTGTTTGCTCATTTTCCAGCCTATTTCTTGATTTTTAACTCTTTGTTGAGTGTGGCTCTGCTTCCAGGGTGGTGGTTGTGCTGACCCAACTTTAGGGTTTTTCTGCAGCTGTTTTCAGAGACCTGTAGGGACCTGTAAATTTTCAGTTCTTCCAAGGTGCTATGATCTAAGGAGTGTTTTCTACTCTCTTGACCTGTGCCCTGGTCTGTGAGTGACCACAAGTACTCTTTTCTGCCCTGGAACTGTAACAAGGATCCCTGATACACTGTGGCCACAAGCTGGGGTGTGCTAGTGTTCTTCCTCACCCCAGACTTGCCATCCAGGACTGGGACCTGGATCCTAGTATGGGCAAAGCAATAGACTCCTGCCTCAGTGCTAACAAAGAGACACCTCCAATCTCCTTCTGACCAGTTGTTTGACTCCCTTACCATCTCTGAAATGAGATCTCCAAAAGCAGCTGCTGCCATTGCTGATTCAGTGGCTCCCAAGGCCTGCTCCTGGTTTGCTGGGCTTGGTCTGAGCTGGTATAGCATACACTAGACTGTGCTCAACTTTTACCCAGGTGTGACAGACCTTTCTTTCTGACATTGGAAGTTGTCTTTAGCTGGAAATTTTTTTCATCATATCCTCTCGTGAGTCCTGCCACTCTAGGAATTATTTCCTGGCATTATTTAAAGATTTTTGGAGGAGTTTTGGGAAGAGCTCAGGTAAGTTGCTTCCTTTTCTCCACCATCTTGTATTTACCTCCTGGAGATAACATTTCTATGTCAAAGTGACATTCCTTATATTTCTATAGGATAGCCACCTACTTTCTCAAACTCATTCTGTCTCTGTCTCTGTCTCTCAAATTGGGAGGAACTCTTCATTCTCAATCCAAAATATTTCACAATTGTCAGAGAAGCAGTAGCCGACATTATCATTTTGGTACAACTTGTCCTTACTTTGAGATGACTTTTGCAAAATTTGAAATGCTTTTCTATAGAAGTATATAATCTGAAAAATTGTTCTCAATTACTCAAAGCTAGAACAATAAAGCATATTGGAATAATAAAGAAACCACACAAAGAAAACAGAATAGTCAAGTACTTAATTTTGGTTCATAGTCCTTTAGCTGAGTCATGTGGCTATCTCCTTAAGGTGTATCTCAGGTAAAGTCCCAGCCCACCCACCCTCATTTCAATAAGCTACAGCATCTGGGAGTAATGACTTTCTCATAATGCCTGGCCATTTTGGACATCTCTTTTTGTTCTGTTTTCTTTTTTTTTTTTTAAGAGGGTAGATATACTTTAGTCTTTAATTATGTCTCCTCTAGCACCTAATATATATCCTAAACACACTTGATAATTTTTATTGCATTTTTAATTGACCTTTTAAATAATTCAGTCTTTTCTGCTAGAGGCCTTTTCTTGTTAAGTCCTATCTCCCCATTTTTAATCAACTGGATGTTCCTTGATCATCTGAATCTTGTCTTAAACTGTAGAACTCTAAATAGCTTCTGTTCTTGCAAGGTTTTGCTACATTACACTAGGCATAATGGAAGTATACCTTCAGAGTCCCCATATATTCTGTTCCTTTTTTATGCAATTAAGTCCCGAGTTTGGTTTTAGAGGAATTCTACAATGGTAATTTGTCCATTATGACTTCTAGATCTTTATCCATTCTTTTTCTGGCAACTCTACTCTTTAGGAAGTTTGTCCTTCTATCAGGTCCAGACCTCTTTCTCTCTAACATATCTAGCCACTGCTCCTAATTCTTCCATCTCAAAGATCTGAGTGAGTCTGATCTCTCAATCACATGAAAGCCTTACAAATATTTAAAGAGAGCTATCATATCTCCCATAAGTTTTCTGTTCTCCACACTAAACCTGCCTCCATTCCTTCAACTAATTCTCATATTACTTGTTCTCTGAAACTGTCACTCTCCTGAATAATTTGGATTCACTAACCATTTATTAATAAGTAGGCTTAATAAAGTAATGTGAGGTATTTCTAGACACTGAAAATATGAAGACAAAAACAAAACTTCATGTGGTGTTTTTTTTTTTAACATGTACTGCTATTACCACACACCTGCTGGAAGAGGTGCACTCCTCTACTTCTATCTGCTGTCATATTTGATGGTACCCCCCATATGAGTTCTCTAGGTCTTGGTCTCAGTGAATCCCACAAAATAACTGCAGAAATTTGCTCTGGAGGGAGAGATATTTAGTGAAGGCTATCAATATGTGGAGCAGTGGCAATAGTGCTGTCCCTGGAATCAAGAAAGACTAAGTTCAAATATGACCTTGGGCGCTTATTAGCTGTGATCCTGGGCAAGTCACTTAAGCCTCTTTGCCTCAGGTACTCCCCTGTAAAATGAACTGGAGAAGGGAATGGCAAACCATTGCAATCTCCAGACTTCAAGGGCTCTTATTTGTTATTTCATAGAGCTGGTGCCTGTTTGGTAAGCTAAGTCTACACTGGTAATATTTTCTCCATCACTTTCTTAAATCTAGACAGTCAACAGAACAATAAATCAAGCCCTGATTTGCAGTGTTTGCTGATTTCCAAGGTGTGACTGTTTGCAAAAATGATTTAAAAATTAGCTTACTGAGCCAGTCCAAATGGACTCTAGCACCCTTATTCTTTAGGTATCTATACTTTAAAAGAGGAACACAAAATCAGGGTCAAAAGGATATCATGGAAAATACTTTCTATACCATGAACTTTAAATATGAGAGAAGTTCTATAGGAAATTTCATTTATGCTGTACTGGTCCTTGGATGCTCTGATCTGAAGAGGCCTTAGCCCTTTGTCGTTTTTGTTGTTTTGTCTTTTTAAAAATTATACAAACAACCAGGAGAAATTTGTACACAATCACAGACACAACATATGTATGATGACTAACTTCAGTAGACTGGTCTCCTCTCAGCAATACAAGGTTATAGGACAACTCCAAAAGACTCGTGATTGAAGGAGATATCCACATCCAGAGAAGGAGATGCAGAGTCTGAGGGCAGATTGAAACAAACTACTTGCTCTGTTTCTTTTTCTTGTTTTGTTTTGTTTCCTCTTTCTCACTGATCATTCCATCAGTTACACTCCTCCTTTACAACCTAACTAATGATTAATGGGAAGATGTTTGTAGATCCTGTATCCGAGTGCATGCCTTCATGATGGGGGGGAAGAAAATCTGAAACTCAAGGGACTGTGGAACTGAATGTTGTAAACTAAAAGTAAGTAAACCAATTTATTTTTTTAAACTTTTATTTATTTTAGTTTATATCATTCATTTCCATGAGATTTTGAGTTACAAATTTTCTCCCCATCGTTCCCCTACCTACCACCCCAAAACAGCCATCCCATTGTATAACCCCTCCCCCAATCTATTCTCTCCTATATCCTCCCCCATCACTCCTCTGACTTTCCAGTAGGGCAGGATGGATCTCCCTACCACAGTGCCTGTGTATCTCAAGTTCCAATTGGATGTAGTTAAT
>CM053583.1:200441184-200528161 GCA_028627135.1 Pseudochirops cupreus
AAAAAAAAAAGAAAAAAAAATAAATTATCCACAAAGGAGTCCCCCCCCCCCCCCAAAAAAATACTGTTCACTGCAGAAATTCTAATTCTGATTCTGAAATCATGGAGAAAGAAATGGGCTGCTATTTTTTCCTCTAATTAACAGTAAGTAACCTTTTCAGAAATAAACATCAAACATAGGCCCTGAAGGCATTTAACCTGCCAATAAGAGATAGCATTTAAAGGGTGCCTTAAGATTTCCCAAACATGATAGAGGTGGTGTATTTAAGTCCTATCCCTCCTTGGGTTTGTCAAGTAGATAAAATAGTTAAAATAGTCATTCTCCAAGCCTCAATGTCTTTATCCAAAAAGTGAGATGGTTGGGGTATAAACTCATTTTGGCATAATTGAAAACTTCTGGATTTGAAGGTAGTTTTGCCTCTCGTCTTTCCTACCTGTATGATGACCTTAGAAAAGTCCATTTCCTTCTCGGGGTCTCTTCTTCATCTGTAAAATTATCAGACTCTTTGACAGACTGGTCTTTAAGGTCTCTTCCAACCCTCAACATTCTAGAATACTGTGCTATGATCCTATGATGCTTCAGGTCCCATTTGGTTTTGAAATGTCATAATTCTTTGACTCTGCTCCATTCTTACTTGATATTCTCTGTGACTGACTAATAGAATCTTAGCTACACATTCCACTCTCCCACAGTCATGGGCTCCATGGGCTCTATCCTCTGTCACCATCCTTAAGTTTTCAAAGAGCAAGGAAGGGAGTAGAATTTACATACCACTTCTGGAAAATGAATGGTATAAGCTGGGCATTGTAAGAGACCTCAGAGTTCAACTAACTTCCCATCTACTCTCTAGCTTTCCCACCTCCTGGCCCAACATTTGGGCTCTTTAATAGAAGTAGTACAAGACTACAGAGACAATCTAAGGCATCATAAAACAAACATATTGATCACTGTTTTCTACAGAACACTGAATTGGATGTGAGAGAATTAAGAATTTAGAAAAGACACGGCCACTGGATCTTAAATTCTCATAGAAGTTATAGGATCTTAAGGGGATGTTGGAGAAAATTTTGCCCGTCCCATTACCTCTCATAGAATTACAGAATGATAGAATTGCCAGGGACACCAGAGGCCAATCCAAGCCAACATTGTCCTAAATAGAAAATGTGACTTCATAAATTGTCACTCAATCTGTACCATAAGATCTCGTACCTACTCGTGCCAGGGACTATTGAACTGGAGTAACAAAGAAAGACAAGAGATAGTTCTTTCCCACAAGGAGCCTATAGTCTAATGGGGGAGTTAACATGTAAACTGCTATGTATCAACAAAATATAGTGAAAATGGGAGGTAACCTCAAGGAAAGGCACTAGTATTTGCAGTAAAGGAAATGAACCATGAAAGACCTCCTACAGAATGTGGGATTTGAGCAAAGGGGGCACCCACTACTTTCTGAAACACCACTGTCAAGCAGCTTTCATTGTTCTGAAGATTTTCCTTACATTGATCCTGAATTAGACTTGGGAGCTCCTTCCTGCTTCAATGGGAACCTGCCCTTCTACAATGGGAACCCTTCAAATTATTGCAAATAACAGTTGTTGCTTGTGAGGTGGTCATCAAACAAGTACACGATTACTCTACTAGTAGAACTGAGGATTAGGTTGCTGTTTGAGGAAAACAGGATTGAACTCTCCTGTCAGAGTTAGGAAGATGTTCTTCCTTCTGGACTAGTGTATTCATTTTAGAAATTGTATCAAAAAAAGATTATTTACCAGAAATGGTGGTACACATCACTAATCCCTTCTGTTGGGGAAACTGAGAATGGAAAATTGTTTAAATTTAGGGATTCCGAGCTGACCAAAAGGGCAGCTGCACTAAGTCTAACATCAATATTGTGTGTGTGTGCATGTGTGTGTGAGAGAGAGACAGAGATACAGAGAGACAGAGGCACAGAGAGAGAGAGAGAGAGAGAGACGGAGAGACAGAGAGAGAAGAGAACAGAAGGGAAGAGAAGGGGAGAGAAAAGGAGGGGAGAAGAGGAGAGAAGAGGAGGGAGGAGAGACAGAGACACACAAAGAGAGAAGAGAAGAGAAGAGGAGAGGAGAGAAAGGAGAAGAGAAGAGAGGAGAGAAAGGAGAAGAGAAGAGAAGAGAAAAGAAGAGGAGAGGAGAGGAGAGAGAGGGAGAGAGATGAAGAGGGAGAGAGAGAGAGAGAGAGAGAGAGAGAGAGAGAGAGAGAGAGAGAGAGAGAAGAAAAAGACAGGGAAAGGGCAAGGGAGATATTTTTGGCAGAAAAAAAGACTCTATAAAATATTCTGAGCAGCATTATTTCTAACAGCAGAAAATTAGGAACAAAGTTATCCAGTTGTTGCAGGTTATAGTTGTCCAATGAACAGATTATAAAATATATCACTTAACCAATTAACAAGGAATTTTTAAGTACCATTTGCTGATCACTGTGCTAGCTGCTGAGGATATGAATAAAATAATCCCTACTCTCAAGGAGCTTAAATCCTAATTGCAATAACAGTTACATATATTAGTGTTATATTTGCTTCAAAAAACCATCCTATGGAAGTCGCAGTTACTGTTACTATCTCTTTTAAAGGTAGGGAAACTTGGATTGTAGCAGTTTTCCCTGTCTTTCTATGGGAAAGTTCTGCCATGGCAGTTTTTGAGAAACCAAGAAGGTGAAATTAATAGAAATACATTGAAAGAGATTGAAAAAGAGTGAAAAGAGATGGATACCTTTCTTGATGGAATTGCTTTTTCTTTTATTTTTTGAAGATGACGAAAAATGTTCTTGGGAAGTCTTTGACTGGTCTCTCCAGTGGACTGAATGTCCATGCTGTTTTCAGAAGTCGTGCTCAGTTACAGTGATGGTTTGAGATATCTTTGGTCATGTTCTTTCTCATAGCTAAAATATTGAAACTATTTACTCATTTATGTCATTATTGAATACCATATTTGTGCATTGTACAGCCAGTAACTAATTTTATTTAGTCTTAGGAAATTAGAGCTTTAGATATGCAGAGAATGTGAAAAATTGCTTATAGGGAAAGAGGTTTCTCCAGTTTATTAAATAAGCAATGTTTAATAAACTGGAATAGGGATTCTGAGCTAACTGCTTAATCAAGATGCTGCAAATTCTAAGTAATGGGAAAATATGTAAACATATCCTAGTAGCAGGGCAACCTAAAAGGGAATGTGGGCAGCCCTGGAACAGACTGTTACATAATTCATATGAAGAGAATAAATACAATGAATATTAGGTAGCTAGGGAGGGAGAGCTCTAGCAATTGAGGGAGTCCAGAAAGGTTTCATATAGAATATAGTGCTTGAGCCATCTTTTGCTGGAAGAGAGTAATTTTTATGAGGTAGTGGTAAGGAGGGAATCTATGTCAGGCATGAGAGATAGCCAATGGAAAGATACAAAGTTGGGAAATGGAGAACCACATACGAAGAACAGAGAAGTCCAGTTTAACTGAATATTAGAATGTAGGAGGGGGAGCAGTGTGTCATGAGGTTGGGAAAATAGGTTTGATGCAGTTTGTGTATATCTTTACAAGGTCAGTTTATTTTTTTTAAACTAGAGGCAATAAGGAGTCATGGAGTTCATTGAGTAGGAGGTAATATGGTCAGAATTGTGCTTAAGGAAAATAATCTTGGCAACAGTGGGGAAGATGGACTGCATTGGAGAGAGGCTTGAATCCAGAAGAGCCATTAGAAGGACATTATTATAATCTATTTGAGAAGCAAAGAGGACTAGACTCAATGTGATGAATATGTATGTAGAAGGAAAGAGTCCACTGCAACAGATGATATGGAAGTAGAAGTGGCAAGATTTGGCAAGTTTCACATCAGAGCAAGAAATCCATAATCCACAAAGACTTCTGGGAAGACTGTAATCTGGCAAATACTAGGTATAGACCAATATCCTACATTGTATACCAAGATAATCTCAAGATGGGTACTACTTGGATTCAAGATCTAGTGATCCTGGGACATCGGAAGTATTATCAAATCACAGAATTTAAGAGTTGGATGGGACTTCAGTTACTGTTGAGTACCCCCCACCATCAAGAAGAACACACACTAAAACATAGCAAACCTGACCTCTACTTGAAGACCTCTGAGGAGAGGAAAGTTCCCTCTTTTGTGATATTCTATGTCAATTTTTGATGGCTCTTATTGATAGGAAGTTTATCCTAATACCAAGCTCTAATTGGCTTTTCTGCACTTTCCACATTTCATTGCTCCTTGTTCTGCATTCTGGGCCATGAATAACAAGGTAAGTCCTTCCTCCATGATAGCCTTTTCAAATACATGAATAATACCATCATGTTGCCATTAGTCTTCTCTTCTCTAAGCTAAACATGTCTGTTTCCTTCAACAGCCTTCATAACTCATATCCTCAAGGCCTTTCACTATTTTGATTACCTTCCTTTGGACACTGTCTAATTAATTAATATCCTTCTTAAACTATGGTGCCCAGAACTGAATGCAAATATGGTATCTTCAACAGGAACAGAGAAATTCATGAGGGGTGGGTTTTACATATTTGCTTATAGTATCATCCTTTATGTTTAAATCATGTACCCTTTTTGACCTTATTTTGGCATATGGCATGAAATAATGTTTGTAAAGTGAAGCACAAGCAGTTTTCCAGAGGACTGCTGCTGTGAACAGCTTTAAGGTTCTGATCACATAGTATAGTGAACTCTCTATTTATTCAGCAGTAAACTACGGCAAAATGTTCATGGAAACTGAAGTTCAACATTCACAACTATATAACATATCAACTTATCAGTAAAGTGGCCACACAGTGTAAAACAAAAGATATCATCCAGGATACAAAATACAAAGATTTCCCACCCCTAGGTCACATTGTCTTAATCACATCAGTCAGAAAATCTTCTTTCTTCTTGATTGGAGACTAGCTTTCAATCACCCTTAACTCAGTCATCCTTAAGGGGTACAAAGTACAAAGTTCTCCCACCCCTAAGTCATAAATCATGATCTTGTCAGGCAGCACCCAAGGAAATGTCCTTTCATCTTGACTCAGGGCTGGCCCCCAAATTCCATGGTTCCTCTTCCATGCTTCCAACTCTTGTCCGACTTTGCCCAAACATCACTTGGACTCAGGCAGGCAGCTCCCAGCTCCTGTTCTAGTTCCTGTTCCAGTTCAAAGCTCATGGTGACCAGACCACCTCAAGCCCTTTGAAGTCTCTGTTCCTGGAAAGAGAAAACTTAACAAAGTCACAGCAATATCTACACACATCAAGCTCAGCAGAATTACAACAACATTCACACACTTTGCCGGCACTATCATCTCAATTCACTTTCTGAATGTGAATTCAACACAAATCAATACACAGGGTGCATCTGTCTGACAGAATAACACAATTCAACAGAGTCCTTCTATCTGACAAAGTAACACAATCAACAGATAGAGTCCTTCTATCTGACAAAGTAACATAAACAACAGACAGAAAGGTTCTGTCTGACAAAGTATCACAATCACAAATCAACACAGAACAAAGTGCTGGACACCACAAGTGTTCTTCTCAGCTCTGCTCTGTCCCAGCTTGGGCTCTTGCTTTTATATGGTCTTTAGCTCTTCCTGTTCTGCCCACCTCTTAAGTCCTTCCTGTTCCAGTCTTTGGTAAGTTCCACCCACTGTGGGCTTCATAGGCTCTGTTTCCAACAAAGGCGTGATATAATTACTGGCAAGGCTCAAAGACACTTGAAGCAAGGTGCTAAGTACTCCTTTGTTTGCCATTACATGGTCTATACCTGGTTCCTTCTAGACTACTTTCCAGTTTTTGCTGAATAGTGAGTTTCTGTCCCTATAGCTGAGATCTTTAGGTATATCAAATGTAAGGTTGTATTACTCATTTGCTTCTGTGCCTAATCTACCTTTCTATTTCCTGCTCAATGCCGTATGCTTTTGGGATGATTACAGCTTTACAATGTAGTATGAGATCAAGTACTGTTTGGCCCCCATTCTTCCATTTTTTTCCCACTGGTCTCCCTTGATATTCTTGACCTTTTATCCCTTTGGATGAAGTTTGTTTTTGTTTTTATTTTTAGTACTTAAAATAATTCTTTGGTAAGTTTGATTAGTATGGTAATGGATAATTAAATTAATGTAGGTAGTACTGTAATTTTTATTATATTGGTTCTACCCATGAGCAATGAATATTTCTCCAGTTATTTAGATCCCTTTTAATCTGTAAGAAGAATATTTTGTGATTGTTTATGTAGTTTCTGTGTGTCTTGGCAAACAGATTCTCAATTATTTTATACTGTCTGTAGTTACTTGAAATTGAATTGCTTTTAAAAATTCTTCTTGCTAGATTTACTTGATAATAAATAGAAACAATGATGATTTCTGTTGGTTTATTTAATATATTGTAACTGCTTAAGTTAATTTTTTGATTAGTTTTTTTTGGTTGGTCTTTAAGTAAGCTATCACATCTGAAAAAAGTGATAGTTGTGTTTTCTTTTTGCCTATGCTTGTTCCTTCAATTTCTTTTTCTTCTCTAATCTCATAGTATTTCTAGTATAATATTGATGAATAAATGGCAATAATTGACATTATTACTTCACCTCTAATCTTATTGGGAAAGGTTCTAGCTTAAATTGATTACAGATAATACTTGCTCTTGGTTTTAGATACATACTACTTATCATTTGAAGGAAAACTCCATTTATTCCTGTGTTTCACATCTATTGAAATAATCATTATTTTTGTTGTTTTTGTTACTAACGTAGTCAATTATGCCTGTATTTTCCCTGATATTGAACTAGTCCTACATTACTGGCATAAATTCAGTCTGATAATAGGGTAATGATCTTTGTGATATATTTTTTGTAGTCCTCTTCATAATTTATTTACATATTTCATCAATATTCATTAGAATTGGAAATTCTAGAGAAAGGCTTTAATAGTTTTCTTTCTTCACTTCAACTCTCCCTGGCTTAGGTATCAAGATCATATTTGTGTATTAGGAGGAATTAAGTAAGATCCTTTTTAAAGTCTATTTCCTTCAAATAATTTATGTAATATAAGAATGAATTATTCTTTCAATGTTTTGTAGAACTTACTTTTAAATACATCTGGTCTTGGAGGTCTCCCATTCCCCTTTGGAAGTTTTCTATAACTTGCTCAATTTCTTTCTCTAGGACAGAATTATTTATGTGTTCTATTTCCTGCCCCAAATTTTTGGAAATATTAACTTATTTTATTTAGATCACCAGATTCATTGGCATATAGTCTGGCAAAATAGTTTCTAATAATTGCTTTTATTTCTCCTTAGTTGTGAATTCACTTTTTTCATTTTTTATACTGTAAATTTGGTTTTCTTCCTTATTTTTCTTAATAAAATTAGCTAATAGCTTATCTGCTTTATTATTTGTAAAAATCTCCTAATTCTATTTATTAATTCAATTCTTTTACTTTCCATTTTGTTCATCTCTTCTTTGATTTTCAGGATTTCTGTTTTGGTGTTTAACTGGAGGTTTATAATTTGTTGTTTTTCTATTTTTTAGTTGTATGCACAATTTGTTGATCTGCTTGTTCTCTCTTTTATTGATGAAAGAGTGTAGAGATATACATTTCCCTATAAATACTGCTTTGGATGCATCCCACAGATTTTGCTATGTTATCCCATTGTTGTCATTATCTTTAATGACATTATTGTTTGTTTCTATATTGTGTTATTTGACCCATCAATTCTTTAGGACCAAGTTACTTAGTTTCCAATGAATTTTAAGTCTTTCTGAGAAAGGTCTTTTATTAAATGTAATTTTATTGCATTATAGTTAGTAAAATATATGTTTAATATTTCTGCTTTTCTGCATTTGTTTATGAGGTTTTCATGCCATGTTACATGGTGTGTTTTTGTGAATGTCATGCACGGATGAAAATAAGCATACTCCTTTCTATTCTCATTCAAAATTCTCCAGAGGGCTAACATATCTAATTTTTTAAAAATTCTATTTAAGTCTTTAACTTCTTTTTTTATTTTTTTAGTTTGATCTAGTTCTGAGAGAAGCAAATTAATATCCCCCACTATTATAGTTTTATTATTTATTCCTGTATCTCATTAAAATTTTCCTTTGAGAATTTAGATGCTATTCTGTTTTGTGCATATATACTTAATATAGATGTTAATTGAGTATCTATCTCATTTTGTAAGATAATCCCCCTCATTCCTCCTCTCCATCTTTCCTTCCCAAATGAATTCCTCTTTCTTATACATTTCATTATTCTTTTGAGATCATCCAAACACAAGAGAATCAGAACCAAGCTTTTTTTTTTTTTCTAATTAGACTCCCTGTACGACCCCTGGTGATATAAAGTTCTGGGGGATTTCATGTATCATCTCCCCATATAAAGGATGTAAAAAGTTAAATTTGTTTGGTTCCTTATGATTTCTCATTCAGATTTACCTTTTCATGGCTCTCTTTACTCCTGTATTTGTATATGGAATTTCCTAATCAGCTCCCATTTTTTTTCATCAAGAATGCTTAGAAGTCTTCTATTTCATCAAAGGTTCATTTCCCCCCCATCCCCCCCCCCCACATGTGATTCTACTCAGTTTTTTTGGATAGATTATTCTTGGTTTTAAAATCGTAGTTCAAGTTCTCATTTCTATTATAGTAATGACTTGTAAATTTTGTGTTATCATAATTGTGGCTTCTTGGTACTTAAATTATTTCTTTCTGGCAGATTGCAGCATTTCCCCCTTGACTTGGGAGTTCTTGATTTTGGTTATGTTATCCCTGGGGGTTTTTACTTTGGCATTTCTTTCAGGAGGTGACTGGAGGACTTTTATAATGTCTACTTCACCTTCTGCTTCTAGCATATCTGCTCATTTTTCTTTTATTATTTTGAGAAAAAAATGATGTTTAAGCATTAAGTTAAATGATCCTAAATTATCTCTCCTTAATTTGTTTTCCAGCTCAGTTGTTTCTTTCTATGAGATATTTAACATTTTCTTCTATTTTTCCATCTTTTGACTTTATTTGATTATTTCCTGATGTCTCATAGGGTCATTAACTTCCATTTGGTCAATTCTCAATTCCAAGAAGGTATTTTCTTCAATTAGTTTTTGTACCTCTTTTTCCAAGCTGTTTTCATATCTTTTTTTTCCACTATAAACTCTTGTCATATCTTTCTGCCTTGCCCTTACCTCTATTCCCATTTTTCTGCTGCTCTCACTTGATTTTTAAAATTATTTCAACTCCTTTTTTTTTTTTTTTAACTCTTCAAGGGGTTCTTGTTGGACTTGCATTGTAGCTTGTACATTTTTTTTGATTCATTCTCTTTTGTTTTTGTGCCTTGAACTTCCCTGTCACCATTATAGATCTTTATATTTGAGGTCTTTATTAGCTCATTCTTTCATTACTGCTTGACTTTGAACTTTTATGTTAGTTCTGGGCTCTGTACATTTCTGGAGAGTCTCGTCTCACTTGGGCTTCCCTCCTTATGTCATTCTGATGCTTTCACAACTCTTACTACAAGATTTCGGTTCTCCCAAAGTGTTATGCTCTTTGGAGGTGTGTTCATTACCTTCCTGGTTTGAATTCTACAAGTTCCTGACATGGATTTCCATCTATCGCTCTGTCAATGGTGAAGAGTTTCAGCAGATTGCTGCTCGACACAGTTATTTTTGGAGAGACTCTACAGTTCAGAGTAACTGAGCTGCCAGTTCCATGTTGATATGGAACACTCTGCTCTTTTCCTTGGGATCAGCTCCAATTTGCTTCCAGAACTTGTTCCATGCCCCATGCACAGTTAAAGTCCAAGATTGTGGCCACTTCTCTTGGCCCTATATCTGTGACTTGGCACTGGGTGGTGGGCAACAGAGCTTCCAGATGGCACCCGTTCCTCTGTCTCGTGCTTGCTCAGGAATCCCTTGAAATCTATTTCTAGTGCATTGTTGCAGCCTTCTATTAGTCTCTGTGTACAGCAATGCTCTCCCCCACTACTGAGGCTGCCATATGGGCTCCTTGCTAGCCCTTACCTCAACATTTACATCTCTCTCTATCTTACTAAGCCACCTTGGTATGCATAAATGATGTCTAGTACAGTTGGGGACTTGTCTAGAAGTCTTGATGACTAGACTAGAATAATGATTTTTACTTAGCTTTCCAAATTAGTATTTGGTCTAGTTCATTCCCTACCAGGGGTGGGGAACCTGCAGCCTTAAGGCTACATGTGACCCACTAGGTCCTCAAGTGCAGCCCTTTGCTTGAATCCAAACTTCACAGAACAAATACTTTATTTATTCTGTAAAACTTGGACTCAGTCAAAAGGCCACACTCAAAAAGCCTACGTGGTGTCAAGGCCACAGGTTCCCCACTTTTGCTCTAGATCTTTGTTGAGGAAGTATAAAGGGTTGAGCTGAACTCTAACAATTCGTCTCATTCCACCAACCTTCTGTATTAGATATCTTAACTTGCATGTCCCATCAACATGTTCAAAATAAGACTTATTATGTTTTTTCACTCTGCCCTTTTTCCAAACTTCCCATTTTTTTGGTTTGAAGAATGCACTTTATTTGTGAAGGTGACTAGAAATATCTGATAGCTTCCATTTTTAAGCAAAAAGAAACAAAAAACCCTCCTCTTACATTTCTCTTTCTTGTAGGGTTGTTAGTACAAAACTCCCCCCGCCCAGGTTTGGCTATTACATTGCATTTGTAGACAAATGGAAAAAAAGCTTTGTATTTACAAACAATCAAACCAAGACCAACACACTCTGAACACAGGACATTTTCCTAAGATCAAGATGACTTAGCCAGGTTCAACTGTGACAAACTTTTTGGACTGCTTAAATGTAGGAAGTATGGATTAGTAAACCAAATGAAAAAGTTAGTACTCTGGGAAGACCCATTACCCTCTAATGGGGAGCTATAAGGGAGAGCACACTGACTGGAACAGTCTAAGTTGTTTTTTTTTTTAATTTTTAAAAATTCTGATGTGCTTAAAATTTTTTAAAAAAATGCAAACGATTACAGCAATATATGAAGAAAAGAGGAACCATGACTGCAAGGTGGTGAGCCAGTATCACAAAAGCATTCCCAAAACTCATACCCTAATCACAATGCAGGGTCTGCTTGTTTAATTCCTGCTCATAATGCCATGGGAAAGATCACCTGGGAACACTGCCACAGCCCTCACTGCAGGAAGCTCCAGTCTCTGCCCAAGTATTTACTACATCATTGGTGGTCCTACATTTGGTTTTGCCATCAAAAGAAGCATTTTTAAAAAGCACATCAGAATTAAAAAAGAAAAAGCCCAATAGGCACGAAGCCATTCCAAATTTTACATAGTTATATGAGGAATGTTCACCTCTCTCTGATTAGACCAATTTTCCACCGTGATTGGATAAGAAATTTTTAGTATGTCTCTTCTTCCTCACCTTGAAATCTAATCAAACCCAAGGGAAACCCAAAATGATTAGTAAAGAAACTAATTTTATGCACCATCTTTCCTTTAAATTATTTTAAAGTTTTGGAAAATGCTTTTATGTTTCTTAACTTTGTGGCTCAGAATAGGCCAACATTATCTGATAGACTAATAGGCAACCAATCACTGTAAAATGCTCCTCTTGCATTGGGGGCAGAGGAAGGGGGGTGGATATCTTCCAAGAGTTCCAGTTTTCTTCACCAGAAGGTCAGAGGTACATTTGCTTCACAATATTGTGAGGTCCATTAAGTGATTTGAGTTGTTTTTTTTTTTTTTTTTTCCATCAGCAAGGGCTTTATTTCTTAAAATGGCCTTTATGCTTGACCTCCAAATTTGGCTGACAATTTGCTGTTGAGATTAATAACTTCTGGGTTGCTCTGATATTCAGGACAGGTTTGTGGGGTTCTGTGACACATCCTGGAACTCCACCATCACCTTTGGGTCATGCATGGCTGCACACATGAATCTCCTCAAGCCCCAGAATTTCTCCCATGCCAGGCATAGCCCTTCCCATGCCAGGCATACCTCCTTCCATGCCAGCCATATGCCCTCCCTTGCTGGGCATACCTCTCCCATGCCAGGCATACCTCCAGAGAAACCTGGAAAAGAGCCAAACTGTGCTTCCCAACTTTGCTGGGCTTCTTCCTCCCTTTGTGTATGCTCATGTTCTTCCCGAGCCTTTCTAACATTTTTTTTGGTCTCTCCCTCCTCTCTTTTCCTTTCTTATTATCACCGACATTTGGTAATCTTCTGGACCCTTGGCTGGCCTTCCTTCAGCCCAGCACTGGCACCTTCATCATAGTTCAGTTTGCCAGCCATGGCAAGATGGCGGGCTTCCTCCTCCCAGTGGCCAAGGCATCTGCGGGCTTGCCCTCGCCATTTGTAGGGCTGCCCAGAATCCAAATTTGTTTCAGTCGCCCAGTGCCAAGCTCTAGAGGAGGGGCAGCATTGAGCTTTTGCAGTTTTATAAAGCTCTGGCTCTCTTAGCATATAAAAGGGCCAAACAGGGATTCGGTTTGATGGCCTCTCTGTGTAACTGAAAGGCGGTCTCAAGGTCACCACTAGTGAGGGTGTCCATAGCCGCCACTTCCTTGTCCATCATCTCATCCGTTATCTGGGTAGTTTCATCTCCCATTTCCCGAGGGGGATGTATATCTGCTTCAGTTAAAGCCTCCTTCCTTATCAATCCCGACGTCATTTTCCTCAGTCTCGAGCTCTTCCAGTTTGGGGGATTCGTCTGGTTTCTTTCAGTCTTTTCCTCCTTGGCTTTTTGTTCTGATTTCTCTTTATGTGGAGCAGGTAGGATTTACCACCCATACTCTTCACCCAGTCCTGGAGGAACTGCTCGCAGCTCTTGAGTGTGCTGAAGGCCTACGTCCTGTTGGCATTGTTTGCTGAAGATCTGGAGCATCCTTGAGCTGTCCAAGGTGGCTTCGCCGGGGTCCAGGGCCGCCGGGGAGAGGCTGGAGCGGTGGTCTCTGGAGAGGAGGCCTCCGCAGCGCTCGCGCTCCCGCGTAATGAAGCGGGCGCTGGCAGAGTCAGCGGAGACGGAGAAAATGGGCATGCGGTCTCGCTAGCTGGGTGCGGACTGGGTCCGGGACGGCAGAGCCAAACTTCCCTATTTTTGTCAATGCCCACTACCACTCTCCCGGTTGCAAAGGTTCGAAGCCTCAGAATTATCTCAGATGGTTCCCTTTCTCTCAGGATCACGTCTGGACAATTTACCACCCTTCCTGCCACGACTTCCCCTTCTCTCCGCTCACATAGCCCCCCACCCTAGTTCAGGCCCTCATCATCTTTTACCTGAACGTTAACAGGTCTCCTTATTCCAGTGGCTGCCTTATATAATACACTTTCCGTATCGCTGCTAAAATAAACTCCATAAAACACAGATATAACCATGTCTATCTCACAACTCGCCAGTACCTCTCACCCTTGCCTCCAAGGATAAAATCCAGGGTTCCTGTAAGCACTAAGTGAGATAAGGTGAACAAATTTTAATGTAATAAATATCAATTATTACTATCATTTATATTGTCCCCTCAAACCACTTTGTGCTTGCAAAGAGCCCATCTGTGCATATATAACACGTCCATGTTCTTTCATTCATTAATGTTATACCTTCAGTAGGGTGTTGATGATAGAGAATGTTTTATTTTTTTGTTTCAGTACCCCCAATGCCTTGTACTTTTCTATGCTTAATAAAAATCCTTTGAATTTGATAGAATAAGATCTATCCAAAGCAATTAAGTTGCCTGGTCCTACAATGAGCTCTCCAGCACCAGAGATGTTTACTCCTGGACTTTCTGACAATTTGAGGTCATTCTTACATTTAGCAAAAGATTGGGCCGCATGCTTTCAAAGAGCCTTTTCCAGATCTCATATTCTCTGTCCCTATAATATGTTTAAAAGGTCTATCCAATGAGAGCCCTTGAAATCATATGTAAGACACTTTGTAACTTCAAAGTAATGGATATATTTAAGCTAACAGGTAAGGGAGCTGGTCTATCACCAATCTAACACAGAAGAGGGATCAGATAAGGAGATGTAAACCCCACTATAACAATTCAGCTTCACTAGGTGCTTTGCCAAGGTATAAATGAGTCCCTTGAATGAATCAGAAAAAAAATCCATGCCATAGGACATAAACAGACCACATCACAGCTGACCTTTAAAAATCAGTCCAGAAGAGGGACATGAAGGGGAAGCCAGTTCATAGTGTAGAGTAGAAAGCACAAGGAGCTTTAGAAAGGGAAACAATAAAAAGCCTTATAGTTGTGGAGAAGCAGAAACACAGGCAGAGAGGGGACCATCACAAAAAAGGAGGCAGGACTTTGGAAGCAAGTCTGTTTTATTTGGGTATGAGGAGTATTACGATACATTATTTATCAGTCCATCGACAAGCATTTAATAAGAGTCAGACATGGTGCTAAGGACTGGAAATACAGAGAAAAGCAAAATCATTCTCCCTCACCTTGAGATGCTTGCTGTGGAGGAGACAACATGCTAACAACTATATATACACATTTGATAAATTTTATGTACAGTGTAAATGGCAGATAAATTCAGAGGAAAAGAAGCTAGTGGTGGTGGTAGGGTAGGGGAAGGGCACCTGAAAAGACCCCTTATAGAAAGTGAGATTTGAGAGGAGTTTTGAAGGAAGCCAGGGAAGCAGGTAGGCGGGGGGCAAACATTTTGGGCATGGGGAACAGCCTGTGAAAAGGCATGGATTTGGGAGAGAGAATGTCATGTTTGAGGACCAGCAAGAAGGTTAGTATTACTGGATTACAGAATATATGGACAAGAATAAAGCAAAAGAAGACTGAAATGGTAGACAGATACTGTGTGCTGAAATGTCCATTATCCGTCTGGACTTGATAATACTTTTCCTCCTTTATACTTAGAGGCTCCTTCATGGATATCTGAAACATTTCCCTCTAGAGCACAGGGAAAATCTGTTCATTCTTCTTTGCTTTAGATATTACATTTTCTTTATAAACAGCATTAATAATGGATGTTTGCTAGTCTGAGTGTATTAATTGGAAACACAATTGGGAGGAGACAGTTGAAGGGGAAACATCTCCAGGGAAGACCTAGAGATAGATCTAACAAGTCATTTTGCTAGAAGTATTGTCTCTAGGTTGGGGCTCAGAGCAAACAAATCTGATAAAGAGAATTACAATTTGGTAGTATTCAAGAGAAAGAGAATTTTTATTAGGAGCAGTGAAGTGAGAGACAAAATGGAGTATTTGAATAACTACCTTACCCCACTACTAATATATTATTGTCGTAATCATTTGCCATCAGTATTCAGGATTGGTTGGAGTTAGGATAGAATAGAGGAAAAAGACACCAAGTAAAAGTATTGTTTTATTCCTTGTATGAATGCCTAGACTGATAATGTAATAAATCCCAAGATGGAGACAGATTTGAAAGACATTTTTGAGGAGGAATCCTACTGAGTGAATATCTCTACAGGTGAAGGAAAAATAGGAGATTTTAGGTGTTTTGTTTGTTTGTTTGTTTTTTGGCATAGCATGGCAGTATAATTGATCAAAATTTTAATGCTAAGGTTTAGCATTAATCTCATCCTGAAGAATTCTCTGAAGATGTCAACATATATTCACTTCTCCCTTCCCTCCCTTCAATTGCAGTTACTATATATTCCATACAACTAACTTCTGATTATTTGCTGACTTGCCCTCTTAATTTTCTTTACTGAATAATAATAAATGGTTTATAAGTTTTAACAACTAAATGGGAAGAAATTGGACATATTCAAAGTCTAAATGGGGTGATATGATAAACATGTATGAAACAAACATTCTCCCCTATTTTATAGTAATAATGTAAACTGAGGCAGCAGGACATAGTGTGTAGAGTGCTAAGTACTGAGTTAGGAAGGACAAGGTTCAAATTCTAGCTTTGAGGCCAAATAGCAATGTGACCCTAAACAAGTCACTTACCCTCTATATGGTTCAGGCAATGGGTTATATGGGTTGATAGAGAGAGTTCCTACATTCAGAATTATTCATGATGAGAAATCAAAGATCCTTCTCATATATCTGTAAGGTACTTCCCATTTCAAAGGAGAGAAAAGGAATTTTGTGTAAAAAATGAACCTCATAAAAATCAACTTGAGAAGAAACACATCCTCTAAGATAAAATGTTGAGGAGAAACATAGACTGTACTGAGGTTCAAAAAGAGAACTGTTCCTCAGATGAACGTACTTAAGTGACCTATTTAAAGGCAAACCAATTACTGAAGTAATTGCTGTAGGACATTGTGGTTCATCAATTAATTTGAATGTGATACAAGAGATCCCACTTTCTTCATACCTTGTTCTTCAGGAGTTATTATGGCCCCAAATATGGCCAATTCACACAATAATTCTGCAAGAGTTTCAGAGTTTTAAAGGCTATAGTTGAAAAATAGTAGACAATATAACTGAGAACTATGGGGAAATTATTTAAGGACTCTTGGGGTCATACTTGACAAAAAGGTGGAATTATTCAGTTTCACATCATAAAAGATGGGTCATTGTTTATTATGAGTCACTGCTTTGAGGCAGTGCCTCAAAGCTAGGAAAGAGCCTGTAGGAAGAAGCAAGCAGAGAAAGAGTAGAAAAGGAGGAAAGGAAGCCAAGGACAAGAGGAGTTGTAAATAAGGCACAGAAAGTGATGAGAAAAGCTACTTGCAGAAGACACAATATATAGCAAGATGATTGAGTGTGACTCAACTGAGTTATCCGGTTGAAGTCTGATAAGTTCTGCAGCTGCTAGGATTTCATTGGAAGGTGGCTGAATCCTTTTGGTATGTGAAGAACCACTGGGGTTTATGGCTCTCTAGTTCTATCTACAGCCCAAGAGAGGGATAAGCTCCCATAGATGCTTTTGGTGCTCCCTACTGTCTTCTCTGACTTGAGAGGGAGAAACGTAGGAGAAAGACAGGCTTTGGTGTGAAAAGCAAATGCTTGACAAAGTAAAATCCATTGCTGTTTGCAGATCTGAGCAGATTGGCAGTTATCTGGCTTAAGGGAACTGCTTGTCACTAAAAGAGTGTAACATTTTCTCAATCCCTTGCTAGTTCTAGCTATGTTCTAAAAGAGTTCGTCATTTCTTCAGTAGCTAGAGTACAGTACAGATTGCAAAGAAGGATCTTTGCAGGAGAACAGATAACACAGTAATTGGTTTGCCCAGAAGGTAATGCATGTTGCAGAGTTAACTATTTTTAAAATTTTATTTATCTTAAACACCTGTTTAAAAAAAATGTCTCAAATTCTCTCTCTCCCATCCCACTTCCACCCCTTGAGAAAGCAAGCAATATGATATCAGTTGTACATATGAAGTCATACAAAACATATTAACAGTGTTGCAAAACACCCACAAAAATTAAGAAACATAATGAAAGTTTTGAAAATTTGCTTCAATCCACACTGAGTGTTCAACATATTTACTGTTGGTTGACATGTTTTGTCATGAATCCTTCAATTTATCTCGAATCATTGTATTGACCAGAATAACTAAGTCTTTCACAATTGATCATTGTTACAATATTGCTATTACTGTGTATACTGGTCCTCTGCTCACTTTATTTTGCATCAGATCATGTAAGTCTTCCAAGGTTTTTCTTAAACTGTCCTGCTCATTATTTTGATAGTATTCCATCACAATCATATATTGTAACTTGTTCAGTCATTCCCCAATTGATGCCGATCACTTTTGTTTCCAATTCCCTGCCACCACAAAAAGAGTGGCTATAAATATTTTTGTAAAAGTAGGTCTTCTCCTCTCTCTTTTTTGGATATTTTTGAGATATAGACCAAGTAGTGGTATTGCTGGGTCAAAAGGTATGCATAGCTTTGTGGACGTAGATCCAAATTGTTCTTCACAATGTTTGGATCAGTTCACAACTCCATCAAAGATGCATTAATATGTCTATTTTTCCCTATTTCTTCCAGCATTAATCATTTTTCTTTTGTGTCATGTCAGCCAATCTGATGGGTGTGAGGTGATACCTCATTGTTTTGATCTGCATTTCTCTAATCAATAAAGTTTTATTTTACATGATTATAGATAGCTTTGATTTCTTCTTTGGAAAATTGCCTTTTCATATCCTTTGACTATTTATCAATTGGGGAATTGCTCTTATTTGCGGATGGTTATCTAAAGAGACCTAGGATATCAAGACATGCCACCCAACATTCTGAGTTACCCAAGGCACACTGATTCCACTATTCAGGAATATTCAAGAACCCTGAATGGTTTTTGTTAAGTGTATGCCCACTGTCCCCCCACAGACATTGTGTACCTTGATGACCGAGTCTCATCCAAGTTTATGTGTGGACTCACATTTTGATTATGTGCTCTTGCCTTTTTTTGAGTAAAAATCTTATGATTATTTTTATATTTGTTGCACTGTTAAGTAAATGTTTTATATAAACGGTGTCATGTTGATTGATTTTGTGTAAATAAAAAGCAACCTGGTGGGGGCTTAGGTGTTACTATGGTGAGTAATAGGAGTATATTTTTACCACACCAGCAGTATGTAAGGACCCTGAGAGACAAGTGGAATTGTAATCATATGGTTGTTGGGAACAAACAAATAAACAAATAACCTCAGACTTGCTAGGACGAAGGCAAAGTGGGATGAGTGAGCCAACCCAGAGAGAAAGGGGTTTGTGAGTGTCATGTTGGAGGCCACATCTGTGGGCCAGGCTGCTTGTGTAGATGGGCCAGTGTCAAGCCTGCATTGTATTTGCATAACAGGAACTAATAGATGCCTGTACACCTCAAATTCATCAGTCATGCTTATCACACATTGCTTTAATGAGACTTATTTTTAATGCCTTATTTTCCTCCCCCTCATCACAGGTGCCTTTGTTTGCAAGATGGTGCCATTTGTGCAGTCTACTGCTATTGTTTCCGAGATTCTGACTATGACCTGCATTGCTGTGGAGAGGCATCAGGGAATTGTGCACCCTTTGAAAATGAAACGGCAGTACACCAACAAAAGGGCCTTCACGATGCTGGGTGAGCTCATGAGGACATTTGACTTTTTCTATGCTTTTATTATATTCTATTTGGTCAGCAGGCTTTGGGCAATGATATGGAATAGTTGTTAGACTACCCTGTCCTGGCACCACTCTGAGGTACCAGGTAAGCCCATGTGCTCCCTAGCTTCCTTTCAGATTCAAAGAAAGAACTTAGGAAATCTTAATGTATCATATAAATATGAATTGTATTTATGCACCAATATTTCAGCTATAGTTCCCCAATATTAGCTAGAATAGTAATTAGCGATGATGATGATAATAAATAAATAAAAACTAGCAATTCTGTAGTGCCTTAAAGTTTACAAAGAAATTTACATCCATTATCTCACCTGAGGATCACAACGATAATGGGAAAGAGATACTGTTATTACAGATGAGGAAATTCAGTCTCAGAGAGGATAAATGACTTTCCCAGGGTCTCACAGCTATCAAATGTCTGGGACAGTTTTCAAATACAGTTATTCCTGACTCCAAGTTTATAACTCTATATACTTTACCATGTAACTGCCTCAATTTCCTTCTTCCTTTCAATGACAGGATTAGTATGTTCATAATGATTCTCCTAAAATTTCTCTTCTAAAACTTCATCCTAGTAGAAAGGTGCTCATGGCTTCTCTGAAGCTATGTAGGCAGAACCAAGCCTTCCCAAGTTGGCTTCACTTCAAAGCCTCTAGCATTGGCACAACAATGTATTTCACATCTGTTGGGCAGAGCATGACATTTTTTGACCACTCCAACCTATGAAGACCAATGTGTTCAGGCTTTAGGATTTGCCTCAGTGGAAATAGTGCCAACACAGAGCAGACCAAAGTTTTGAAGTTATAGCATCTTGGCAACCCACATTACTATAATGCTCTAACATTTACAATACACTTGATTCACAACAATTCTGTGATTGTCCATATTTTACAAATCGTAAAATCTAGGCTCTGATGAAGACTCTCAGATTTCCTCTGGTCTACGTTGTTACTAAATCTTGGAGATGTAGTTTGAACTGAGGTCTTCTGACTTAAATCCAGTGGTCTTACCCTGGGAAGAACACTAGAGTTTAAGTTAGATGACCTGAATTCGAATCCCATCTTGTCTAGGATTTGTATGGGTCATCTTGTATGATTTTGGGCAGGTTACTTGACCTCTCTGAAGCTCAGGCTTCTCATCTGTAAAATGAAGTGAATGGACCATATGGTTTTAACATTAAAATCTGTCACACTGTGATCTATGATTGACCTGGGGTTTTGTATATTGTAGGTACCAGGGCTAGAATTGGAATGTAGATATTCTGAATGAAATTCAGCACTCTCTCCATTATGTCACACTGTTACTGGCATTCACTGTAGAAAGTCTGTGTTAAAACCTGTCACCAGGAAAGGTCAAAAAGGTTATTTTGTTAGATGGTGTATGACGGGAATGTAGCATGCTGGGTGAATACCTTTAGAGCCAATAAGATCTTGGTTCAATTCTTTCATTTGACACAGGCTGGCTCTGTGACCCAGAGAAAGTAACTTAACCTCAGTATTCTAAGCAGCTCATTAAGATTATAAATTACAGCAAATCTGGTGATTTGCATCGGTAAAGGGAGCTTCCTCATTTGAGAGTCCCCTATATAAATGAAATCACAAGTCAACTGTTCCCTTTCTCTGTTAGATTAGAATGACTAAATTCACTTAATTAAGTAACTGTGATTTGACTAGGCCATGAAGGAAAAGATACAGGACAGAACAAATTCTAATGACATGTATGGGGGATGGGAAAAGGGCTTTTGGGAAATGTTAGATAGAAGATAAAACCCAAGAGAGGAGGTCTGATTGAAGCTTTAGGGAGAAGCTATTTGTTGACACCTGGGATCAAGGCACCTCAGAATGGTACCAGGAAAGTTGACTCAAGACCAGCCACATTCATTCCCTATCTTTTGTTGGGTTCTTTGATGAACTTCAGCATTCCACTATTATTTCTGTTCTGCCTGGGAAGAATGATGGACAGGCAATAAATGAGAAACTTGAAAGGAGTCTTAAAGTCCTTCACAACAACATAGGGAAGGTTCTTGCTTCAGTAACATGAATTGAATTTTCTCAATAACTTTCCTTGAGAATTATGCTTGTCTGCTCCGAGTAATGAAAGGTTTCCCAATCAATTTTCCTAATACTCAGAGAAAGCAAATTTTCGTTATCCCTCACCTGAGAGGAGTGATTACATTTTTATTTTTAGAATAAGAAACAAACAGTGTTGGCCCATGGAATAAAAGCATCTCCACAGATTTGTTAACTTTATGTTTGTTACAGAAATACCAAAACAGAGGGAGAAATCAATGGGGAAGGCAATCGAGCAGACCTGCTGTGTTTTGATATTTGATTTCCATCTACCCTCTGAAGCATTTGAAGGGCTGCAGCCATGAAGAATTGAAATCCCTCTTACCATCATTAACCTCAGAAAACAGTGGAGCATGGATGTGGAAGGTGCAAATATGGAGGGAATTTAGGAAGTAATTATAATGTATTATTAAATTCTTAACATATTACTAATAAATATGTTTTATTTATATAGCATTTATATCAGCTTTATTGATGATAAAGCCTTCCACACTTGTGATTTATTCACCTGCTACAGATATATAGTGTGGCACATATTTAACATAGTCCTTCTACAGTGAATGTCAGTAACAGCGTGGCATAATGGAGAGAGTGCTGAATTTCATTCAGAATATCTACATTCCAAATCTAGCCCTGGTACCTATAACATATGAAACCTCAGGTCAGTCATAGATCACAGTGTGACAGATTTTGATGTTAAAACCATATGGTCCATTCACTTCATTTTACAGATGAGAAGCCTGAGCTTCAGAGAGGTCAAGTAACCTGCCCAAAATCATACAGATGAGTAGCCAAGATGGGATTCAAATTCAAGTCATTTAACTTAAACTCTAGTGCTCTTCCCAGGATAAGACCACTGTATTTAAGTCAGAAGACCTCAGTTTAAACTACATCTCCAAGATTTAGTAACTATGTGGACCAGAGGAAATCAAAGAGTCTACATATGTAGCCTAGACGGAGAAATTATCCCTCCCTTTGCCTGCTGCTACTTCATTTTCCTTATTTGCTCTATCATTCTAGGTTCTGAGGTATTACTACATTAATTAGTGGAATTGTAACAACTTTCTCATTAAATATTAAACATCAGCTCTGAGGTTTATTAAATGTTACTTATTTAATAAACTGGAGACTTTTTTTTCCATAAGCATTTCTCTCTCCCTGTGCCTATCTGTCTTCCCCTTTCCTGTCTTTCCTCCTTCTCTCATACATACATATATTTGTTTATTTACATGTATAGGAATGTATATGTAATAGTATATGTAAACATGTACATATGCATAATGTGTATATATGTCTGTGTCCACTACACATATGCCTATGCACGGTGTTCCAAAAGTCTTAATGAAACTTGAAGCTATTAAAGCTTAAACAAAGACATACATTATTCTTTACAACATAAGGCAGATCACAGTCATCTTTAGCCATCAGAACAAATGCTGGCCTCAAATGCAGAAACACAGCTTTACCATCCAGTCATCTTAGGAAACCAATAAAGTCTTTCTCAAGAATTATCTTCATGTTTTATCATAATATAAGGGTTAAACCTAGCTTGTCAGGAAACAAGTCCTTTTTCCATCTGTCCTCTCCTCAGTCATCACAGTTGTTCCTTCAGAACAGCAGTTAAGAATCCCAGTCCCATTCACGATTCCTTAAAGAATGACAGTTAAACTCCTATTCCAAGATCCCATTGCCTCTTAAAGATAGAAAACGAGCATCGGTGTGGGAGAGGCCATTGTAGCTTGGTGTTAATTTCTCTCCAAAGCCAAGTAATTTCCTTCCCTGAAAGTCATTGGGGGATATCTCAAGGTCAAACAATGCTATATGTAATATGAGTATCATAATGAGAAATGTCATTTAATAGACTCCTTCAAATAAGGAGAAAGGGAATATATAACAGCAGCAAACAACAATAATAACTATTGCAACACGCATTGATAGCGCCGCATGTTTGCACAAAAAGTCCAAAACAACGTGACGTACGATTTAGTGATGAAATACATCGAACAATGAGTGACCACTTCTGTAACATCACAATTTAGCCTAGGTATAGTATCAATAGCTCTATTTTTTGTGATTTACTGATTTTTTCTGCATCTGCACCTAAACTCGTTGATAGAATAGGCAGGCACACTACCCTATTTCTTTCCTTTCCTTTCCTTTCCTTTTTCTTTTTGGAGGACAGTTGGGTTTAAGCGACTTCCCCAAAGTCATGTCTGTGGCCTGATTTGAACTCAGGTCCTCCTGACTCCAGGGCTGGTGCTCTATTCACTGCCCCACTACCCCTATTTCTAAACTGTCTTTCTCTTTTTGTCTTAAGAACTCTACAGATCAGGTTTTAGATATCAGAGACACGACCTTTGGGTTCAGCCCTTCCCATCTTGTCTGAACTGTGTGTCCTCAGTCCTAGACAAAATTATTTGTTTTCATATATAGTGTCTTCTTTATTTGAAGATATGCTTTCTTATCTTTTTTTCGGAGCTTTCTGGCTATCTGGGAAGCAAGCTGAGCTTCAGTATTCGTCAACTGCTGTTTCTATGTAGTAGTTTCTTTATAATCATGTTTTGTGATTTTTTTTGTATCTTTTTGATGGTGTGATTTTAGTGATGAACTGTCTCTTTGTGTCTAAAATATGAACATCTTGAATATTTTTTAAAAACATAGGCCTTCACTTCACTCTACTTTCCCATTTCTCCTTCAGCTAAAATGTCTTACATTTATTTTTTTTTCCATTTTCACATACGGAGATTTTGTCTGTGATTACACTTTGTTGTAAAATTGTAAAATCCATTTACAGATTCTGTATAAAAATGTCTTCAAATCTGTTACTATCTGTCTCTATTTTCATACTTCTTTAGGCCAAAAATAAGAGGATACTCTGGAGCTAGGCAATGTTGAGTTATCCCAAGTACCCTTTGGCAGATCTTCACTCACACTCCATCCTGACTATCACCTCTACTAACTTTTCAGAATTTGGAAGAGGCTGATACAGATTAATATCAACTTGGTGTTCAGTTTCAGCTGTGTCTGAATTTCCATGTCCCCATTTGTGGTTTTCTTGGCAAAGACACTAGAATGGTTTGCTATTTCCTTCTCCAGATTATTTTACAGATGAGGAACTGAGACAAACAGGGTTAAGTGACTTGTCCAGGGTCACACAGTTAGAAAGTATCTGAGATTGGATTTGAACTCATGAAGATGGATCTTACTGATTTCAAGTGCAATGCTCTATCTACTGCACCATCTGGTTGCCCCAAAATAGCTGGTCTCAGGAATATTACTGTTCAGTCATTTCAGTCATGTAGGACTCTTTGTGGCCCTTATTGGGGTTTTCTTGGGAAAGATACTGGCATGGTTTGCATTTCCTTCTTCAGCTTATTTGACATATGAGGAAACTGAGACAAACAGGGTTATATGATTTGTCCAGGGTCACACAACTAGTACGTTCCTGAGACTGAATTTGAACTCATGAAGATGAATCTTCCCAGCACCCCAACCATTGTTCTACCTAGATGCACCTTTATATAAACTAGATGCCATCTAATCTCTGGTCTGTGTCTCCAGTCATTATGTCTATGGTCCAGTCTAATATCAGGTTTTATTGCTCCCCTCTGAAGTTATCTCTTGTGTTAGCATGAACTACACAGCTAGCAATCTTGTCCTCTCTACGCTGAGGAGTAACCTAAACAGAATAATTTTATATTTCCTATGGCATCCCACCAATGCCCTGTCAGTTTTTTAAAACAGGTTTGCCATGTGAGTCCAAGCCTGCTATCTCTTGAACCGTATGCCAGCCCAGAGGCTGAAGCATTCCATTAATCTAATTATCTTTTCTGATGCCTATTTAAATCCATGGTGATGTTTTTACCTTGCTGGCCCAATTTTCTCACAATTATTCCCAGGAATGACATGGTGTTTTCCTGGAAAAGCTGCCTAACACTGGTTTACAATATCTCTCTGAAATGATTTATTTAATTTTGGCCTTCACACACAGGCATAGCATCCTATCAACTGAGAAGATCTAGCCCTTTCTTTACTCACAGATGAGCTCTCTCCTGCCACAGGGGAGCTATGTACCATTTTCCAGAAAGACAGTTTAAAGCTACATGATTCTGACTACACTTAGATTCATTATTCTCTTGAATAGAAATAAGTGTGACTTCCATACTCAAGGAGTCAAACTAAGACATCTTATTAACCACTTGATGAATGTAGATGGCATCAAACTATTTTTGGCTCCACCGGGGAGAAAGGAGGAAACAAACGAAATACCTCCTTCATCTTTTGAAACCTTTCTCCAATATTATCTAAAAGTTATTCAGACTCAGTAAGTATAACATCCTGAACATACACCAAGAAGGATGGAGACTGAAGTCTTCCAACTTCAATCCAGAGGTAACTTTGCACTATTGAATGGAGGTACTATGTATGCATGCATTGACCTCTTCCAACAAAGCAAGGCTAGTGTACTATATCAGATACAAAGTAGTGCCTGTGTGCATGAAGTGACTTGTTAATGTTCTGAGACCAAAGCTAATGGGAAGAAGATAGAGTGATTAACACCTATGCATTACCAGTGTGAATGATACAAAGCAATGCAAACCCTTTGAATTATGAAATGAGCCATAAGCATTAACAACGAAACACAGAGAATTTTAACTGATGGATCTTATTGTCTAGTTAAAGACTAGGTTAACACTTCCATGCCAAAAAGGAGAAAGAGAAATGATAGTCTCAGACGAGATCATACAGAAGTCATTATTGGTTGTGTTGTTCCTTCTTTCTCAAAAAGGGTCAATGACATCTTGAGGATGATGTCTTGGCTTGCAAGGGAATTAGATTCAAGTGAGGTAGAGCTGTGAAAAGTCACCAGTCTCACTTTCTCCTCTAGAGTCATTGAAGTCTAGTAGCAAGACAAATGTGAAGATAACTAACAACAGCCCAGGATGCAGTGAGTGACCTTGCCCTTTCTAAATTAGGTCTTTCCTAGGTCTCAGTTTGTCTGAGGTAACAGAGTTTGAAAAAGAGGTATAGAAATGCTTTTAGAATAAGCAGACATTGTTGTTTCATCATGAAATAAAGACAGATAACAGATATACGACATTGGATTTGTCAAATGTAACCTCAAGGGGCTTCCCTCCAGATGTAATCTGTGAAATAACTGGGATCCAAAAATAGAATCTAAAGACACTGCTTGGACAACATCCATAGGAACTCAATCAATGCTTTGTGGATAAAGAAGAATGAAAAGAATGGTTAAGTAACACACATTTCTTTGTGAAATGAAAGGATTTATGATGGTAATATGGAATCAAGGATGTTGCTATCAGAAATTAGAATAGATCCCAGATATAGTGATTAATGTAGATTATGCGAGAAAATGGTAGAGATTGCATAACATATCATGATAAGTTGTAAAAAAATTAGTATGCATGAAGTACTTAGCATGGTATAATCTGGTGATGATATCTTTATGATCCATCTCCATCTTCTTAAGTAGCCAAACAGGGGTAGGGAACCTGCAGCCTTGAGGCCACACATGACCCTCTAAGTCTTCAAATGTGGCCCTTTGACTGAATCCAAACTTCACAGAATGAATCCTTTTATTAAGGGGATTTGTTCTGTGAAGTTTGAATTTAGTCAAAAGGCTGCAGTTGAAGACCTAGAGGGTTACATGTGGCCTCAAGGCTGCAGGTTTCTCACCCCTGCATTAGGTTAATCTTATAGGATTAATAAGAGCCCCCTCTCTGTCCCCTGAGAGGACTCACCACTAAATTAGCTAGAAGTGCAGTGGTCACAGGGCAGCTAAGCAGTGCAGTGGATAGAGTGCTGGGCCTAAAGTTAGGAAGACAAGAGTTCAAATCTAGATTTTACTAGTTCTGTGACCCTGGGCAAATCACTTAACCCTGTTTGCTTCAGTTTCTCATCTGTAAAATGAGCTGGAGAAGGAAATGGCAAAATACTCCAGTATTTTGCCCAAGAAAACCACAAATAGGATCATAAAGACTCAGATATGGCTGAAATGACTCAACAAGAAAAGCTGTGGCCACAGAGAGACAAGCTGCTATATCTAATCATCTGATCACCAGAGGCTCTGCTTTGTTCACATAAACCTTTCCCTAATTCAACTAGTGAGTTCATCGACCGTCATGATTGTTTTGCAAAGCAACAGCAAGGATTCTGGGCTGACCTGACTCAGACTGGTCCAGTGGGTTCAGTTTCAGGATGGAAATGAAACAAGACACATATAACATCTGTGATTTAATAGAAATGGAGCTTTCTTCACAGCAGTACCTGTAAAATACTTGAAATTCATATTGATCAATTAATGACAACACAAAAGAAGCTTGTAGAGATGAAATGTGCAAAACAAAAGAAAATCTGAAAACCTTGATAGCCTTAATCAGTCATTGAAAACAAAAGCTAAAAAGGTCAAGTCAGTATAGAAAGTCAAAGAAATTCAAAGAATAAAATAAACAATTCAACAATAATGATCAAATACATAATATATATATAATATATATAAAATTTCATGAATAATAATGTATGACATATAATTTTATAGCTACAATTTCAGAAGAAAAATCCAATATATTACTGATAATATTCAACACAAATGGTCTCAATTCCCTCATTAACAAAATATGGAGTTATAGAATAGAGTAAGAAATGAAAGTGTTTTCATAACACTTAATGGTACATATTTCATGCAAATAGTTATATTTAGATTAAATTCAACAAAGCCAGTTTTCCCCCCACGGGATGCATTTTTGAATATCTCATGAGATCTACATTGGGCATGATATTCTCTCTAATATGGAGAAAGATATGGAAAATTTCTGGTACCCTATATAGTTCCAAGGAGATCACATAACAAAATGAAAGTTGGGTCAAATATTCAACACAAAGCTTGCATGCTATCTACATAATGAAAGGCAGAATAGTTATATCAAGGGACATCACTGAAATGCTAGTTTCTCTGCACAACTGGAATAAGATTCATTATTGGCTCAAATGCTTCTTGATGGCCCATGGTGTTTCTGGGGTTGAATTTGAAGTTGTAGTCGGTAGGGAACACTCATAAGGATTATCTCAGGGAACTCATTTAGAAACTTTAAGGTTATATGACTACTGAAAGTCTTGTTCTTTGAAATAATGAAGCAGTCCCATATTGGTCATTGAGAGAGTGACTTACCAAAGAGGGGCAGGGGTTGTGGAGGCAACTTTGTGAGTTAGGGAGAGAGGAGAGGAGGGAAGGGAATAAACATTTATCTAATACTTAGTATATGCCAGGCCTTCTTTACAAATATAACTTCATTTGATCCCCACAACAACCCTACATGAAATAGGTGCTATCATTGTCACTATTTTAAAGTAGCGAAAACAAAGACAAAAAGCTAACTCAGGGACCCAAAGTTAGTAAGTGTCTGATACTGGATTTGAACTCAGGTCTTGCTCACCCCAGGGCCAATGCTCTATCCGTTGGAACTGTATCACTAGCCACCTCTGGCAGGCTGGATAACCTAAGTACCTTGATCCTAAGATCTTCACAAATGAAAAAGATGTGGTGCAAGATAAGTTATATGTACCTCTTGTCCTATCTGGTAATGGAGCTTTTCTAAAGAGAAACTTTAATCCAATATTCTAATTCAGATACCTAAAGGTAGTGTTTAGTTGGTTTGTGTCACAGTCTACAAAACACTGACTATAAAAGAATAAAGGATAGTGAATTATACTTGGACAGTGTCTATTACAGGTAGGTGGCACAGCAAATACACTGAAGGGCTTGGAGTTAGGAAGACTTGAGTTCAAATCTTACCTCAGACACTAGCTGTGTGACCTTGGGCAAGTAATTTAACTTCTAGTTTTAGTTTCCTCATCTGTAAAGTGGAAATATTCTACTTAAAGTTATTGTCATGAGGACTGAAGGAGACATTATGTAGAGAGTTCTGAAAGCCTTTAATTACTACATAAATGTTAGCTAAGATGATGATGATGATGGTGGTGATGAAGATAATGAGATCTTTTATATATGCCCATATATGTACATGTTGTCTTCCCCATTAGAAAGCAAAGCTCTTTGGGGGAAATGGGTGTTTTGCTTCTTTGTATTCCAAAGATGGCATAGTTTTGAAGTAATTTTAGGTTTTAGAATGTTTTAAATGTTCATGTATATAGCATATATACAAATATATGTTATAAATGTTTTAAAGAAAAAAATAATATTGTACTTTGAGCTTTAGGAATATCCAAGACAATTTTTAGAAATTCATTGTTATTTGAGTACATTAGAATAACACATTATTGTTCTGAATCAAACATTTCTAGCCCAGAGAAAGGAGCATTTAAACTGATGTAGTCTCCCATCCCATGTCCTCTGACACGTCTCTAATGCCAGAAAATTTTGTGTAACATTTATAAAAGTCTTGAACAAGGAAAAGGTGGGAATATGTCAAAATACGATTTTGGATGAACATTCTTCTCCATTGAATATACTATCAAACATTTGATCTTTTCCCCAAAACAACCTTAAAATATATGAGCATTCTAGAAATAAACTGTACTGTGACAGGATAAATTTGCAGACAGAGCTCTTTGTTACCTGCAATCACCTGGACATGACATGGATTCATTTAAAATGAACATAATTGCATTGAAATCTTTTGTTTTTACACCATCTACAATTGCCAATGTAGCTATCTCCCCATCTCCAGGCAAAGAAACATCCTTTATAATAAAGAATAAAGAAGAGGGGAAAAATACACAGTTCAGTTCAGTCAAATTAGCCAACATATCTGTGTTCTGATATTATATTCAACATTTCCCATCTCTTCACCTCTCTTGACTTCAGTTTGCTTATCTGTAAAATGGGGATTTGAACTAAGTGATCTCTAAGGCCCCTTCCCCCATAACTATATAATACTCTGGTCCTGATCTCTTCTCAGTCCACAGCTTTTTGTTCAGAATTTTGTAGAGTGCCTTGATGATGATGATGATGATGATAATAATAATAATAATAAACTTACCGGATTGCATTGAAATGATGGTTGATAGGATACATGACATTGGCTCTCTCTCTTTTCTTGCCATATGATAGGTCTAAATAAATGCCCTGCTACAAACTAAGTGGTAGAGAGGTGCCATGTGAAATCACACTGACCTTGGAACCAAAGGTCTGTGTTCAAGTCTGGGTGCCTGACAGTAGCTTTGTGACTTTGGAAAAATAACTTTCCTCTCTGCTCTCAGTTTTCTCATCTGGACAATAGGTATAACAATGGGCCCACTACTTACCTCCCAGGTTTGTGGTGAATTTCTAGTAGAAAGTAATCTTCTTGAGGACAGAGATGGCTTGTTTTTACTTTATACCATCACATCCAGCCATCGGTGCCTGGGACATAGTAGGTAGCTTAAAAGTTGTTGAACTGAAAGTTCTTGCTAATCTTAACTTGCTCTATAAATGTGAGTGGGTTCAAATCCCAGCTCTGCTATTTATTCCTTGTGTAGACTTGGATCAACTCCCCTGTGTACTTTAGTTTTTGCATATGTGAATCAGATTGAATCCGAGAATCTTGAAAACACCTTTCAGCTCTCAATCCTGTGATCCTGCTATGAATAAATTTACAAGGAGTGGGTGATGTTGAAGGCAAACACCAGCTTTGAAAAGCTGGATATGTTCATTCCTGAAAGGGAGAGAAAGCATATATATTGTGGAATGATATGAAAGTGCTTTGAATTTTTAAGGCAATGGATGGAGGGATGGAGAAATGGAGAGATGGAGGGATGGAGGGATGGAGGGATGGAGGGATGGAGAGATGGAGGGATGGAGGGATGGAAGGATGGAGGGATGGAGGGATGGAGGGAAGTCTGTGAAAGGTCAGGATGCTCCATGGGTTTGTGGAGCTCCTAGCCTTGAGTGGTTTAGATTTTAAAGTCCAAAGCAAGTCGTGACTGTAAATATCATCTACATCTGTGGCTCATCTTTGAATATAATTATTATGTCACTGATATATGGGATTCAACAACCTTAAAGTTCTATACAAATGCTAGCTGTCATTATTATCCTTATTAGCTCCTGTGGTTGTTAATGACTTGATGGTTTTTCAGGTGTTGTTTGGCTGGTTGCCGTGATTGTTGGATCTCCCATGTGGCACGTGCAGCAACTGGAGGTACACAAGTCATACTGCCACTTTGCTTTGGCCATCTTCCCCTGCCCCACTTGCTGTGAAACCCTTCCCTCTTCTCTCTCTTTTGCAACACTGCTCCCACTCATATATTTCCTTGGGAATCTGCCAGGAAGCTCAGATAGGAAGGAATCGTTTTGTAAATGGAGTCATCTAGCATTTCAACCAAGCTCTTCTCTCTTATTACTTTGGATGGGAAATTGTCATTTGAAAAATAGATGCTAAGGCCTCTATTTCCCCAACTCTACCCCCCTGAGAGTGTCTTTCCTTATCCCCTGTTCCTACCCCAATCTTCATAGTGGAAAAACAGTTTCCGTGAAGTAGTAGGATTTACGCTCATTTATTATTGTAACGGTCTTGAGATCACTCTCCTGAGTTGTTTACATTTCACAACTTAAAAAAAATTCTATTTTTTTCATATTCAAGTTGGTTTTAAAAAAATTTCCTTTGGATCCTCTCCTCCATAGTTTCATAGCCACAATAATAGCAGTTTGTATTTCAATGCATTTTAAGTTTTATAGAGCATTTTATGCTCAGTGACCCTTTACTAGTCCAAAGATTAACTCCATTTTAAGGTCTTAGAGTTTGATAGCTAACGGACCTCCAACAGAGAATGTGAAAGACTGTTGTTCTTGCTTTCTTTTTTTCTCTGGGTGAAGTCAATCCCAGAGAGCAGAGCCATCAGGAGAGAGTTGCCCCCTATTTCTAGCCTGTTGGATCACATACCTCTTTAACTGCTCCAAGTGTTAAAGGGACGAATTCTGTTTCCTACATTCCCAATGAAAGGTAGCAGGACCAAGGGAGTTGCACTTACTTCTGCCCCCCTTTCTTTCCAAGGAATGATTTTGTTTTTTCATTAATGGACCTTGCCCTAGTAACAATTGAAAGCTTCCTACTTCATCCGGGCACCTAACTCATTGTGGCCCCCTCATTCTGTCAAATTTGCTCATTAGAGATGAATTTAGGAATTCCTACCTTGTTAATAGCAGAAAACCACCTACTCACCTGAATCACTTGACTGGTTTTGGGGGACCACTTTACTGAGACCTATGCTTTGCCTGGAGCTGGGTAAGAAGGTGGGAGTTTTTATCCACCACCTCTGCCTTCTCTACCCCTGCCACTTTCCAATCAGTGTTAGTTGAAATGATGGACTAGCTAAGGACAGCTGAGGGGGTAGATGCCTATGGTGAGGGATAACAGCAAAGTATGCGATCAGCTCTGGAGTTAGAAGAGGCACCAGAAATCTTCTATTGCAATGACTCTCAAAGAGGATGCCACCAGTTTTGTTCAATGTGTTATGTAATTCCTCCCTATACCCCAAAACTTCCACATTCCCTGTCCCTCACCCCAGGGTGCTTCTTCCTCTTTCTGGCTTGTTGTTAGGAAAGTTACAGTGCAGTTCTCTCCATGGAGGCACGATACTGCCTCTTCCAATGTGATCCTGGGCAAGTGAAGATAGACGTGGGAAAGAGGAAGGAAAGTCTGGGGATTCCCAAAGGCTGGATGATGAGTCTAGAGACGTGAATTACACTGCTTTTTAAACCAACTTAAACTGTGAAAGAATGCTGCAAAACGGTGATAATCAGTGATCCAACACCTGAATTTGCAGAGGAGGAAACTGAGACTGATAAAAAACCCAATGAAAGAGTATTTTTGTTGTGCTGACACATCACCCATCCCAGGGAGGCACCTCACTTTCTTGGCCCAGGATCCAGGTGCATTTACTCATAGAATCCTAACATTTCTAACCTTGCAACCATTGCAAACCTGAAGGAGCTTGAGTAACCTTGAGCAAAGTCTGGTCATTGTTCCTTGAAATGTCCTGTTCTGACACAGGGAGCAAGAAGGCTATCCTAAGCTTGGGAACACAAAACACTTGGGAACACAAAACACTGTGTCACACCATCCACTGATTTCATTTCCCCTCGGAGTTCAAAATCAGACCTGTGACTCTAAGGGATTTAAAAGTTACAAAGACAAGATGTGTCTTACTAGAAAAGAAAAACTGAGAAACAGCATGGTATGGCTCATACTCACAGGAGTGGGAAACCTGCAAATTTGAGGTCCCATGTGACCCTATAGGTCCTCAAGTATGGCCTTTTGACTGAATCCAAAATTCATAGAACAAGAATCTGTGGCCTTGAGGCCACATGGGGCCCTCTAGGTCCTGAAGTGAAGCCCTTTGACTGAGGACCTAGAGCAGTGGTTCTCAACCTTCCTAATGCCGCGATCCTTTGATACACTTCCTCATGTTGTGGTGACCCCCAGCCATAAAATTATTTTTGTCGCTACTTCATAACTGTAATTTTGTTACTGTTATGAATCTATCTGATATGCAGAATGTATTTTCAGTGTTATAAATTGAACATCACCCAAAGGTTGAGAACCGCTGACCTAGAGGGTCCTGTGTGGTCTCAAGGCTACAGGTTCCCCACCCCTGATTCAGAGAATGATGGGTTTGTAGTGAGAAGATCAAAGTCAAATCATGGTTCTGTCTCAGTAGCTGAATATAGAAATCTTGGGTAAATCACTTTCCTTGTCTGTAAAATGAATATTTTGAACTCAATGACCTATACGATCCCTTCCAACTTTGAACCTATTACCCTATGAGCCCATAATTGGTGGTGGTGGGGAAGTATCTTATTGGAAAAAATATCATTTTTCAGTCACTTTGATCACTGGGAGGCAAATTTATCAGTGCTTTAAAAATAATTAAATTGTAGAAGATAGAAGCAATTTCATATGGTATATCAAAACAGGAGTGGAGCAGTCTGTTCTCTGGAGTCTGAGTACTGATTCCCTTCTTTCTTCTATAGATTAAATATGATTTCCTATATGAAAAAGAGCACATTTGTTGCCTGGAAGAATGGAGCAGTACTGTCCACCAGAAGATATACACAACATTTATCCTCATCATCCTCTTCCTGCTGCCTCTTTTGGTGATGCTTGTCCTGTACAGTAAAATTGGCTATGAGCTCTGGATTAGGAGACGAGTGGGAGACTCTTCAGTCCTCCAAGCTATTCATGGAAATGAAATGTCAAAGATAACCAGGTTGGTGTGTAGAAAGATTTACTCCTGCTTACAAGGCATTCATGTAAATGGCAGAATAATGAAAATAAACATTGATGTAGCTCTTTGCATACATTGTCTCATGAGAAGCTACTTAGTGAATTTGTAAAATAATAGTATCACCCCACTTCACAGTTGTAGAAACAGGTTTGGAAAACTTAAGTGACTTGACCAGGATCGGAGCTCAAAAGTATCAGAGGCAAGATCTGAACCCGTCTTTCCTGACTCAGTTCAGCACAACATCTTCTGTTTCCAACCGCCTCTCATATGAATTCAATCAAATTGAACTGTTGTTAACTGAACATTTTTCAATTGAATGTTGCTAAGACAAATCCCAGACCTCAATCTTAAGGATCTAGGGACCCACAGATGAGTATTTGGCACATATATACTGACACTAATTGGTCACTATGCAGTGGAGTCTTCATTCTTTAGTCCCTCTCAGTTCTCCACAGCCACTCCTCCAGATGAAAACCATTTGCTCCAACTTCCTTTAATGGACCCCTCTTCTCATCCAAGTCACACTCTATCTCCCAACCTCCTATATCACCTCACACTCAGTACCCCTAATTTTCCAGGTAGTTCTCAGTTCAGCAAGGTTCCTCAAGGTGCCACCAGATGAGGTTATTCACATTTCCTGAGGTTGCTCCCTAAATCATTCAAGTGAAAGGGAATAGGGTGGGACATATCTTCCCCAGGACTGCTGTCCCTCTGTAGCCATGGTACAAGTGTATGGATACATATCTGCATATATACATGCATGTCCATTGGAGTAGGTTCCAACACATTCCTGAATATCTACAAGTATGTGCACATGTGTGTATTGTACAATGTACTTATGTGTATCATTATCTGTATACAGGCCCACATACATACATATGTACATTATATATGTATGTATCCCATCTACTTACACATACACATTTATATATGTACATATATTTGTGTGTGTATGTATACGTGTGTATGTGTATACACACACACCCCATATCTATATCTATCTATGTTCAAGGGTGTGCTGGAACCAGCTTGAACTGGTTTTTAAGAGCCAATGGTCAGATTTTCAATGTGAGTATACATAGTTCAGAAAGTGGTGCTAAAAATAAGGGCTTGATTTTTGTTGGTTTTTCATTGTTGATTGTCTAGACTTAAGAAAATGATGGATAAAATGTTAGTAATGTCAGTCAAATCTGAAAGCCTGTCTTTACAAACTTTTTTTGGAGTGGGGGAAGCAGCTGCTAAGCATTTACCAGGACAGCCCTGTGTATACATACATGTGTGCATATATGCACATTTATGTGTATACCCACATATCTACTATTTATCACAGTGCACTTTCTACTTTCAGCACTACAACTTTTGGGACACCTGCATACACAAATATATATGTAGGTATGGATAGACATATACACGTGTGTAATCTTATAAAAATCTGCATTTTGTTTATAGTACCCTAGTGATTGTCAGAAGCTTCATTATTTCTTGAGGCACACATGTAGCAAACTTTAGTGGCCCATGTGTGAAAATAAGCATTTGCTTTCCACTTTGGATTCCATGCATACCCATTTCTCTTTTGTTGTTCAGTCATTTTTCAGTTGTTTCCAACTCTTCATGACCCCATTTGGGTTTTCTTGGCAAAGATACTAGAGTAGTTTGCCATTTCTTTCTCCAGACCATTTTACAAATGAGGAAACTGAGGCAAAAAGGGTTAAGTGACTTGCCCAGGGTCACATAGCTAACAATTACAGCAATCTAAAAGTGGAATGAGGTACTTTAGAAAGTAATGGGCTGCCCCTAGCTTCACGTGTCCACAGGGTTGTCGGAGACATCATTGAAACATAAATTCAACCAGATGACCTTGGAAATTCCTTCTGGCCCTGAGATTCTGGGATTGTAGGATACCCCTTTTTTAAATGTTGCTTTATATTACTCTTATGTTATGTTTTAAGAATTTTCAGCTATTTCATTTTCAGAACAAATGATTCTTTTTAAAAAGTGGAACTAAAAGAAATAGAGCTCAGAGAATGTGATTTTTTTCTTTTTCTTTTTTAGGAAAATATAAATATATTTCCTGGATAGTTGACAGATTTATCAACTATTTTATGATTAATTATAATTAATAATAATAGTTATCATTATTATTAATAAATGGCATATGTTCAATTGCTTTTAGCTTGAAAAATGATTTGTGTTTAATAGTGACATGATTTGAACCCAGTTCCTCTGAGTCCAGACCATGTGCCCTTTTCACTACACGTAGAAAGCACTTTTCAAGGGAAGAAGCAGTAAATATATGTCAGTTATTATTATTATCATTGTTGTTGTTATTTACATACTTCATTGTCAGCTATCTTGGGGACACACTCATGTTTTAGGTAGCACTGTGGGTGGAGTGCAAGACTTGGATTCAGAAAGACCTTAGTTCAAATCCTGCCTCAGACACTTAATGGCTGTGTGACTGTGGACATGTCATTTAACGTGTTCCTCAGTGTTCTCATCTATAAAATCAGGCTGGTTTTGGCTACTTCCTCCTTGGGTTACTCATGAAGCCCTTCACAAATCCTACAGTGCTAAATGGTCTTTATTATTGGTCATTACCTGTGGAGCCTTGGGTAATGTAGTTAATCTCTTGAAGTTTGCTTATCTGTAATAAGAAGGGCTTGGCTTAGATTGATTGGATTTAGATGATTTCAAAAGCTCCTTCTGACTCTATTATAACATGCTTACAAAGCATTTTAAAGTCTATAAAGCACATTATATTCATTATCTTGTGGGATCTTCACGACAAGAGATAGATACTCTTCCTATCCCCATTTTGTAGATGGGGAAACTAAAACTGAGAGAACTGAAATGACCTGTCCAAGGTCGCACAGGTAGGAATTGTCCGAGGTTGGATCTGAACCCTATCTTACATACTCCAAGTCCAGCATGCCATGGTGCTTCATTTGTGGAATGGAATTGTTGACTAAGACCAAAGCTGACACTTCTGGTGATGTCTGGATCTTCTGCTAATGTATTTGAGAAGCAATGGGTGAGGATGCCAAGCTCAGAAGGCTAGCTAGCAGATAAACGTACTCATGTGCCAAAGAACCAGGCTAATAATGTCAATAAGAAATGTAATGCTGTGTGGATTTCCAATTATTCGGGAGCTGGTTGCTTTTTTCCTTTCAGGAAGAAGAAGCGAGCCGTCATCATGATGGTGATGGTCGTCTCCCTCTTCATTGTATGCTGGGCTCCTTTCCATGTAACTCACATGATGATGGAATACAGTAAGTGCTTGTCACTCCTAGTCTCAGGATGGTACCTTTCCCTTGCTTCTGATAAGTATACTTCTGATAATATATAATTGTATAATATTATATAACAATAATATAAAATAATTGAAGACGTGGTTCTGTCACTGAGGGCAGAAAGTACTTACTATTTAACACCGGCCCCTTCTCCATTCTTTCAGAAATACTAGACTGTTGGGCCAAGGGACCAGGATTGAAATTAGGCTACATTTCTGCAGGCAAGGCTTGAATCATTACAGATACTATGGAAGATCCAAACACTCTTTGGCCTTACTAGTTTAACACATATCCCCAAAAGTCAGTCTTCCCATTCTCATTTAGAAAATGTGCACATGGTAAGACTTAAGAGAGAAAAATTATCTCAATTTAAGTCCTGGTTTGAACCTGGTAGATGTTCCAGTGTCCTAGATTTCAGTCAGAGACTTCTGTATTTTCTTTTCTTACTTAAGACCTTATTTTTCCACCTTATTTTTCCATGTGGTTTTGCCCTTACAACCTAATGTTCTATTAATATGCTAGTGAATGTCAAAAAAAAAAAAAAAAACAACACAGAGCAAAAACCCACACTGCTTAGAGTCTAGAGCTTGCAGATTGACCTAATTGGAATTGATCATAAATGTAAGTTAAGAAAAATATGCCTGTGTAACCCTATTGGCCAAGGATCTCACATGATATACAGGGTATGGGATTTCTCATGTCTCTGGCTTACTGCCCTCTCAGGTAATCAGGATATCTCACAATCTACCACCACCCAGATTATTATCACAAATCCTCTTTGCAATCATGTGGCTGAAAGAATGGTCTGGTTTCTTTCTAGGTCACGTAGGTTCCCAAAGTTGGCGATATTGCCCCTGGGAGCAGTGTGCTGGAATGATCCAGAGGGTGTAGTAATAGCCTCAGGTGCAACTGGGGGCATTGAATAAAAATAAGAGGGTGGTGGAAGCATAATGAAAAGAAGAGAAGAAAATTTTGAAAAAGCATTTGTACATGTTTCATCTGTTGTATAACAGAATTAAAATTGTAGTGATTACATTATTTTCCAAATAAACACACAAAATGCAAGTTAAAAATGATTAGTGGTCAAGTCTGCTGATAGGTCTTAAGAAGCAAGTGTTGGTAGGTAAGCATGTACTGCATTGTTGGGAAGTCCAGCATGCATCAGCAGGATTATGTTATGTAATGACTTGTTTACAGTATAATACTATATGTTACATGACATAATATTGCATCATCAAAATTTTAATTCAGAAACCCCCCACAAATTTACAATAAATTATTAAATTTAAGATGTATAATTTTAAGAATATATATTCCCTAAATGACAAAAATTTTTAAAAATCATTAAGGTGTTAAGGAAAGTAGATTTCAGGGGGAGGGGCTGGGGAGTGCAGAGTAATTTCTCTTTAAAAGGGAGCAGCAGGTCAAATAAGTTTGGATAAATAAGTAAAGCAAATGAGGTCCACAGACCTGCTGAAGGTCTCATGGTTGCCCCTAATTAGTGTCTCACTCACTTTCCAGCTCCTTTGGACAGTTACACAATATAGCCTTCCCTGTCATAGATGGAGGGATGTGGGTAAGCACTCCTCATTTCCCATTGTGGTTCTGCTGCTGATCAGGGTCCTAGTACCTCTCTCCAGGAGATGACATTGGACTTCTTTTGCCATTCCCAGCTCATGGTGATCCCAGAGAGTAGTCCTAGAACCATAAGACATATTCCAAAATTGCCTTATCTTGGCAGAGATACTTGACCTTCTGAATCAATCCCATTCTTAATTCTGTGACTTACAAGGATTCCTAGAGACCTTCTGAATTGTACCTTCACAGAATCCTTTTCAATAGATGGAACCACTTGATCCCCACAGATCTTCTATATTGTACCTTGTTGTCAGTATCAGGTTGGGTTAGGGTTGACGACTCAGCACTTTTTTCCCACTAGTATCAGAACAATGTGTCTTCTACCTGTCTTAGTCATTCCCATCAGTTGAGAGCAGGGATTATTAACCATTTTTGTGTCATTAATCCCTTTGACAACCTGATGAAGCCTATGGGAACTTTCTCAGAATACTTTAAAAAAATTTACAAATGAAGGAGATACTAAATTTCAGTTAGAAGTTAGTGAAAATAAAGATGTAAAATTTTTTCCTGTCCAAGTTCATGGACCCCTGAAATCTGTCCACAAACCATCCATGGACCTCAGATTCAGAAACCCTAGTCTAGGGGGTGGAACCAAGATGGTGCAGTAAAAGCAAGAACTTGCTTAAACTTATGCCCCAGCCACCTCTGATACCTGTTAAAAATGACTCTAAACAAATTTTAGGGGTACAGAACCAACAAAATGACAGAGCGAAATACATCCCAGCTGATGTCAGCCTGACAAGCCAATAGGAAGAGTCTATCACATTGGACTGGGAGCAGAGCAATCCCACATGGGCCATGCCAGAACAGACTGGTGGCACAGACCAGCCAGAGTAGACCTCAGAGGACTGCATCACTGGTAGCTGTGGTGGTTTCCAGACTTCCCAACCCATAAACACCAAAGAGAAAGTAGAAGGTCTGTTGGACTTGGGTGAGAGAAGAGTGCAGTCTGACCCCTTCCCTCAGGGCGGTGGAGGTGGCAGCAGCTACAGCAGCAGGGGAGCTGCTTCTGGAGCTCCAGGACCGCAGATGGTGGGGGCACCAAGAAGTTGATCAGAGGGTAATTGCAGGGATCTCTTTGCTGGTGCTGAGGCAGGATTCTCTTGCTTTGCCCTGTTGGATCTGGGTCACAGTCTTAGTTGGTGGTCCTGGGGTGAGGAAGAGAGCTGGTGCAGCAGAGCTTGGGGTGGCTGTGGAAAGGGAATCCTCCCCACCATTCTGAGGCAGGTGTCTAGAAGTATCTCTCACAACAGCTGCACAAACCCCCAGAAATTTGGGACATGGAACTCTCCACTCTGGAAGCAGAATTCTACTGTGACAAAGAGCTCAAAAGTTAAGTAATAGACTGGCAAAATGAGCAAACAGAGAAAGAGAAATCAGGCTATAGAATCATTTTTTGGTGACAGAGATCAAAACATAAAACCAGAAGAAAACATCAAAGTCAAAACTCCTGCATCAAAAGCCTCCAAGAAAAATATGAATTAGTTGCAGGCCAGGGAGGAACTCAAGAAGGATCTTGGAAATCAAGCAAGAGAAGTAGAGGAAAAATTAGGAAAAGAGCAAGAGAGATGTAAGAAAATCATGAAAAATGAGTCAACAGCTTGCTAAAGGAGACCAAAAAAATACTGAATAAAATAACACCTTAAAAATAGACTAACCCAAATGGCAAAAGAGGTCCAAAAAGCCAATAAGGAGAAGAATGTCTTGAAAAGCCGAATTTGCCAGATGGAAAAGGAAGTCCTCATTGAAGCTCACTGAAGAAAATAATTCCTTCAGAATTAGAATGGAGCAAATGGAAGCTAATGACTTTATGAGAAATCAAGATATTATAAAACAGATCCAAAAGAATGAAAAAATAGAAGACAATGTAAAATATCTCATTGGAAAAAAAACCCATTGATCTGGAAAACAGATGCAGGAGAGATCATTTAAAAATTATTGGACTACCTGAAAGCCATGATAAAAAAAAAGAGCCTAGACATCATCTTTCAAGAAATTATCTAGGAAAACTGCCCTGATATTCTAGAACCATAGGGTAAAATAGAAATTGAAAGAATCCACCAATTGTCTCTTGAAAAAGATCCCCCCCCCCAAAAAAAACTCCTAGGAATATAATAGCCAGAGTTCCAGAGTTCTCAGGTTAAGGAAAAATATCACAAGTTGTCAAGAAGAAACAATTTGAGTGTTGTGGAAACACAGTCAGGATAACACAAGATCTAGCAGCTTCTACACTAAAGGATTGAAGGGCTTGGAATACAATATTCTGGAGGTCAAAGGAAATAGGATTAAAACCAAGAATCACCTACCTAGCAAAACTGAGTATAATACTTCAGGAGAAAATATGAATATTCAATGAAATATAGGACTTTCAAGCATTCTTGATGAAAAGAACAGAGTTTCATGGAAGATTTGACTTTAAAATACAAGAATCAAGAGAAGCATGAAAAAGTAAACAAGAAAGAGAAATCATAAAGAACTTATTAAAGTTGATCTGTTCCTACGTGGGAAGACAATATTTGTAACTCATGAGACTTTTTTCAATATTAGGGTAGTTGAAGGGAATGCACACACACACACACACACACATATACATATACACACGTGTGTGTATATATATATGTGTACATATATGTCTATATGTGTGCATACGTATGCAGAGAAGGCACAGGATAAGTTGAATATGAAGGGATGATATCTAAAAAACAAAATTAAGAGGTGAAAGGAATATATTGGGAGAAAGAGAAAGGGAGATAGAGAACAGGGTAAATTATCTCACATAAAAAAGGCAAGAGAAAGCTGTTACAATAGAGGGTAAGAGCAGGAAGGTGAAAGGGAATGGGTCAATCTTACTTTCATTGGATTTGGCTTAAGGAGAGAATAACATACACACTCAATTGGGCATCTTACCCGACAGGAAAATGTTGGGGGGGGGAGAGTATAAAATGGGGAGAGGACAGAAGGGAGGGAAGATTGGGGGAGGGGTAATCAGAATTAAACACTTTTGAAAAGGGTCAGGGTCAAAGAAGAAAATAGAATAAATGGGGAGTGGGATAGGATGGAGGGAAATATAGTTAGTCTTTCACAATATGACTACTATGGAAATGTTTTGCATAACTACACATCTATAATCTATATTGAATCACTTGTCTTCTCAATGGGGATGGGTGAGGAGGGAAGAAGGGAGAGAATTTGGAACTCAAAGTTTTAAAAACAAATGTTAAAAATTGTGTTTACTTTCAACTGGGAAATAAGATATACAGGCAATGGGGTATAGAAATCCATTTTGCCCTACAAGAAAGTAAGGGGAAAGAGGGTAAGGGGGAGATGTGGGGATAGAAGAGAAGGAAGACTGGGGGAAGGGGTAACCAGTATGCTTGCCACCTTGGGGTGGGCAGTAGGAGGGATAGGGAGAAAATCTGGAACTCAAAATCTTGTGGAAATGAATGTTGAAAATTAAAATAAATTAAAAATTAAAAAAACAAAGAGACCCTAGTCTAGAGACTTAGTAGAACCTTCAATTTAACACTCCTCTCTCATTTGGGTCCTTAAGACCCATAACTCTTGGGGAATACTGAATGAAATTATTCAAATTACCTGAGCCTGCTTTCCTTGTCATGCAAAATAGAAAAATGGAAAGGAAAGGAAAGGTCACCAAGCCCTTCTATAATATTGCCTTGCCAGGAAGAGAAAAACATTTGCAGCCTCCCATGTGACAGGCACATTGTTACTTCAGAGGATTTTTAAATTTCTGAAGTCCATAAAGCTCTTTCTGTGAGGTGCACTCAGTACTTTATGGTTTGGTGGAAAGAATACTGGGTTCAGCGTCTAGCTTTGGTTCTGAGGTCTAGCTCTATCATTTGCTAGCAAGGTAGACCCGGAGAAATCACTTCACATCAGTCTTGGTTGGAGTGGATGATCTGTTTCCCTTCTGCCTCTAAATTCTAAACCACTGTGTTATTCAGTTTCAAGATTCTGGGATTTAATCAGAGTAGATGTTTCCCCCTTCCATTAAGTAAGTATATTCAAAAGTTACTGTGGTCAAAAATGATTCATTATCTGGAAGTAAAAGGGGAGGAATTGGAACAAGCTTTGAAGTGGACAGAGTAAGAGAAAGAAAAAAAACAACAACTTGGGGGTGGGTAGGTGACTCAGTGAATAGAGCACCAGCCCTGGAGTCAGGAGGACTTGAGTTCAAATCTGACCTCAGATACAACACAAAAACTGGCCATGTGACCTTGGTCAAGTCACTTAACTCCAATTGCCCTACTTTCCCCCTCCAAAAAAAAAAAAGCACAAAAAAATACAAAGTAAAAAAAACAACTTCAAACCAGGGTCAGAGTCCAAATTACCCCTAGGTAGAAAGTGGAGGTGATTATCAGAGCAAAGGAGATATGGTAGATAGTGGGCAAGGAAGGAGCCTGGAGACCTTAGTCCCCACAAAATGAGGCAAAAGCTAATTTAACCAGGCTGCTGGACCCAGGGGAGGAAGTCTAAGGCACTAGCAGGTCACATTACTGCTTACAGAGTTCCTTCTTCACAATATCTACTGGCTATCTTAAAAATTAAAGGGGAGATGAATGAAATTGAGTACAAAAGAAACCTAAAAAGTGCCTGGGAATCCTAAAAACTAAGGTGAGATTAATGAAATTGAGTGTAAAAAAGCCCTATTGCATTAATAAATACAACTAGAAGCTGATTTTATGACAAATAAAAACAAGTGTGTTTCTCCATTCTGTGGGTGAGTCTGAGGCTTAGGGGCTTACATAGACTCACACACTCAGTGAGTTTCAGCAGTCAATAGCCAAATCCCATCTTCTGCCACTTACACCAATGAACTGCCCATAGCATCAAGGTATCTTTTATAAAATCAGGAAAATGGGCAGGGACATTTTATCACTGGCCCTGCTTGATGAAGCTGCATCATAAAACTACTGCTCTTCTTTTCTAGGTAATTTTGAAAAGGAATATGATGATGTCACCATCAAGATGATTTTTGCTGTTGTGCAAATCATTGGCTTCTCCAATTCTATCTGCAATCCAATTATTTATGCTTTCATGAATGAAAACTTCAAAAAGAATTACCTTTCTGCAATCTGCTTTTGCATTGTCAAAGGGTCCCTCTCTCCGGGCAGAAGGCGGGGCAGGCTGAATCATCGGAAAGGTGCAGTGCAGGAAGTGAGGAGAGAAGCCTTCAGTGATGGCAACATTGAAGTCAAATTGTGTTAGCAACCAGAAGTAGCACAAAGGCCCAAAGGCATCACTCCCTGCTTAGCTCTGACCTTTGGGAGAACTCTGTATTTGGAAATGGACATTAATTGCAGCTTACATTTGGCCCTTTTGTACATTATACAGAATCATTTTGGGCGATTTCCGTTCGGAGGAAGAAAGGTCAAAGGCTTTTTGTCAGCTTTGAATGGTTGAGTGTTTAATGGGTCTGGGGTGATTTGGGGTATTTATTGCAGTGAATGGTGGATTGGAGTATATCCAAAAGTGCTAATGTCTCCAGAAGTTGCTAGGGGAACTAAGTACGTGTTTCCATGTGACGTGAGTAAAGTGGACATTACTGATTTCGTTGTATTTCTAAAACATGGAACCATTTCTTTAAAGGATGGGCACTGAATTGGTTGAAAAATATTATTGTGTTGTTGGTGTAAATGTATAGAGATCTTCTGGTATTCAGAGTAGCTGTTCACTACAAGGGTAGCTGGTGGCACCATGGATTGAGTGCTGGGCTTGAAGTCAGAAAGACTCACCTTCCTGAGTTGAAATCTGGTCTCAGACACACTTACTAACTCTGTAACCCTGGACAGGTCATTTAACCCTGTTTGCCTCAGTTTCCTCATCTATAAAATGAACCAGAGAAGGAAATGGCAAACCACTACAGCATCTTTGCCAAGAAAACCCCAAATGGGGTCACAAAGAGTTGGATACTACTGAAAAACGAACAAACAATAAGAAAAAACCCATTATATGTCCAATGATATAGTCATTGAAAAGGAATGTAAGAGCCTTGGAGGATTACAAGGTAAATTTTAGTAAAACCATTCTTTGTGTCCAATCCAACCAGCCCACATCCAGTCCAATCCAATCCAACAATACTGACACTTGACAAAGATGGGAGCAGGGGTGTTGAGAAATGAAATGAAATAATCTGTTCTTGCTCCATGTGTGTTGGTCGATGTCGAGATCATATGTTTGTACTGAATTCTGCGTAGATCTCTGGAGCATACCCCAGGGATTCCTGCTTTCATGGAGTATGAGTTGGGAAATTGAGCACTGCTCATAGAGAGCTCCAGCTAATCTTCTGGTTGTGGGCAAAACAGTTCCTCCAGGAGAGCACAAACTTTGTTCTGAAAGAGTATCCCCATCACCATACTGGGTGAGTTTGGCTCCACACAGTCCCAGATGCACTTTGGTATATCCCTTCTGTTATTGTCATTCTCACATAGAATGAGATTTCCCTATGATGCCTATGGCAGGGCTCAGTTTTCCTTCCCTGTCCTCCAGATTGCCAGAGAAGGGAAGACTCTGTTCCCTACTAGAGGTTTAGTACCCTGGCTGCTTCCAGGGATCTGGGGTAAAGGGAAGTGGAAAGGAAGGATCCTCAGGAGGTCCAGGGGCAAAGGAACACTTTTCTGGGTGTAGATGGAAGAATCATTGACTTAGATAGAGAAAGCATCAGCGATAGAGACTACAAAGTCAAAGAATCTACTGGAGAGTTACACTTGGGGCAGGGTGAACCTCAGCAATCTTGTTGGAGGGAGAAAAGGACACTGAGAAGATGGGTTTTGCATGTGTATGCTCACTATATAGATACTTTAAGACCATTTTACAATAGGTTTCAGCACACTCCATAGTGACCGTGTGTGTTTAAGAGGAGAATGGCTCTGATTTAGGGAGACTGTTTTTGGAACAACTGTCCTTGCTATACCTTCTTAGCTATTTTTTTTTCTAAAACCCAGTTAAGATTGAATGATAATCAATGGGGACAACTCTTATAGGAATTCATTAGCAACAGTACTAGTAAATGGAATGACCCTTGGGATTATCCCTAGCACCTAGATGGACATAGTAGTCAGCTACTCTCCAGTGATTCAGTCTGCTGATACGAACAGACGTTGGGGAAGTAGAGCAGAAGGGATAGTTTGGGTGATATTTATTCCTTTTAAATGTGTGAATGTTTCATTTCGTCTGACTCTCCTTGAGAGCTCTGTTTCTCCTTCAAACTTCCCACCTGCTCATAGCCTTGGATTAATTCCTTTTTTCCCTTAATTTTTAAATGTTTTAGTTAGATTCATTATCTTTAAAGGGGGTGGTCTCTTATTTACCTAAGCCATACCATTTCCAAAGACTGTTTGAATGCATGATTTCTAGTTGGAGGGATAGTCTATTGAAGAATACTTTTTTTTTGGAAGCCTGGTTTAATCAACTGGGCCTATCCTCAGACAGTCAGCCTGTCCACATTCCTCCCTCTACCATTAGTTTGGTATCGGGTTTGATTTAATTCTCAGTGTGTATATAGATTTCTGTCTGTCTGGGTTATCCTTTTTGTTTTTAAGTTTTAGAAATTTCTGTTGGGGTGGCTAGGTGGAACAGTGAATGGAGCACTGGCCCTGGAGTCAGGAGGACCTGAGTTCAAATTTGACCTTAGACACTTAACACTTACTAGCCATGTGACCTTGGGAAAGTCACTTAACCCCAATTGCCCTGCCTTCCCCCGTCCAAAAAAGCAAAAAAAAATTTCTGTTGTTTGGACATAACCTTCATTTCCTGAGAGAACCCTCAGCCCCTCCCACAGTTATTCTTTAGATAAAGAATTAAAAAGAGGGCAAGAGGAAAGTGGCAATTCATCACAAGCTTCCAACTCATCCATTCAGCCTAAAGTGTACATAATGTCTCATATGTTTATAGTATTACTTCTTGGTACCAATCCTATGCTCAGTGGTCTTTCAAAGTTCCCTGGAGACCTCAGAGGCAAATGGTGTCATCCATTCAGGGCTCTAGGTAGTATTTGAATTCATTTTATCTTTACTTTTCTAAGCCACCTCTATTGAATTTTTGGTGATTGTCATTTTGGTCGGTACCTAGGAAGCCATTCTATCCAAGTCTCCCAGTGAGGGTAATGAGGTGTGCCCTCAAGCTGGAAAAAGAGGGGAGAATGTATATACATGTGTATTCCTACAGGAATGCACCAATTTTTGAGTGCAGTGCACCATGATAATTTGGCATACTGACTCAATGGCTTTCTTCGCTGTCTATACCCAGATCAGTGAATGTCCTACTTCATTCCTATCTGCTACAAACCACAGAGACCGGAAGCAATGAAATGAAAGAATTAGTGACTAAGTGAGAGAATGGCTAACTGGGTGGATGGATGGATGGATTCATGTATGTTCTGATATTTTTAGCAACCTCTTCCATGACCTATCCAGAGGCAGAATTGCTTGCTCCTAGGATGATAGATTTAGAACTGGTAAAGATATCAGATGCCATTGTGTGGTACTCTACATTTTCCAAAGTAGAAAATAGAGGTCTAGGAAAGTTAAGGAACTTTTTCTGTAGCTAGGTATGGGCCCAGGGTATCAATTCTTCCCTTTCCCCACCACAGGTCAGACTTCCAAATTGAGAGGGGAATGGACGAGTGAATTAAAAGGTGAATGGATGGCTCATCTCTTTGCTTGCTCTCACACTTGAAAGAAAATGTCCTGGAGGCTCTCCTTCTACTTCTATATTCTCTATTCTCACCCTTGGTTAGGGATCCTAAGTCTGAGGTTCTGTCTCAGCTTGGGTCCTCTGGATTTTAGCTGGGACTGAAAGGAATCCAGGGCCTCGGGTCTATTCTGAAAAGCAGAATCTCATAGTTGGGCTCTTCCTTGCGTTCTTGGTTTGCCTCAGGGACATGGATTTCCTTTTTCTCCTTCCATGGCTTCTGACCTTGCTCTTAGGAAGAGAGCAAGAGCTGAAAGCACTCCCTTGGCCTTGGTTTTGGCCTTCTTGGACTGTTGAAGGAAGCAGAGCTCGACAGCTAGATTCCTTCCTTGGTTCTTGGTTCTCCTGCTCCTTCTATACCCTCTGATTTTGTCCTGCTCTAATTTTGGGCTTAATAAATACTTGTTCCCTTTTTAGTCTCTTTAAACCTTACTTTTCTCTACCTAACTTCTCTCCTGACCTCCAGTTTGGCCCCTCCAACTGCATATTGGACTAATTTTAAGTTGGATGACCTGTAGACATCCATCTTAGATGCTACAGATCCCAAACTGAACTCACCTTTCTCCTCAAACCTTCCTATCTTTGTTATTGCTGTCAAGGACATTTCCTTCCTCCTAGTCCCTCAGGATCATAACCTAGACATCATCTTTGACTCTCTCAGCCTTATATTTATTCTGTCACCAAGGCCTGTTGGTTTTAGTTTTAAAACATCTCTCATATATACCCCCTTTCTTCTCTGACACAGTTACCACCCTGGTACAAGCCCTTATCACTTCATGCCCAGACTATGACAACATGCTACTAGTTGTACTGCCTGTCTCAAGTGTCCCTCTACTCCAACCCATTCTCCATTCAGCTGTTAAAGTAATCTTCCTAAAGTGAAAGCCTGACTATGTCACCCTCACACTCAATAAATTCCACTGGCTCCCTCTCAACTCCAGGATCAAATACAAAATCTTCTATTTGGCATCCAAAGCTTTTTGCAAACCCCCTTCCAGTTTTCTTACCTTGATACCGCACCCTCTACTCTTCAAACCAGAGACATTGGTCTCCTTACTGGTCCATGAACAAAACACTCTGCCTCTTGCATCCCAGAATTTTTCTGTCCTTCCTCAATGCCTGGAGCTCTCTCTCTCCTCATGTTCAATTCCTGGATCCCTTTCAGTCCCAGCTAAAATCTGACTTTCTACAGGACACTTTTCCCAAACCCCCTTAATTATAGCTGGAAATAATCTCTAATTTCTCTCCCAAGAATTTTGTATATAGGTTGTTTGTATATTGTTGCCCCCATTAGACTGTGAGCTCCTTGAGGGCAGAGCCTGGCTGTCTTTTTCCTTTGTTTGTATTCCCAATGCTTTTTACAGTGCTTGGCAAACAGTAGGTGTTTAATAAATGCTTATTGATTAGTTCTACTTATTTTACAGTTCATCAATACTGGACTTCTTGCTGTTCCTCATACATGATATGCCATTTTCTGACCATGCTTTTTCTCTACCTGTCCCCCTATGTTTACATGGACTCTGAAACCTCACCTGGCTTCCTTTAAGACCCAGTTCAAATCCTACCTTTTGCAGAAGGTATTTCCTCCCTCTCCCCCCTCCTCACCATTCTTAGTGCCTTCCTGCAGAGACAACTGTCATTTTACATTGTATATATCTTGAATGTACGTGGTTATTGCATGTCATTTTTGCCATTAGAATATGAGCTCCTTGAGACCAAGGGATGTGTATTTTTGCCTTTCTTTGTAACCCTAGGGCTTGTTGCAGTATCTGGCACATGATACCTACTGAATAAAAGTTTAACTGCTGTTACCTGTGGCCTATTCTGTTTTTGATGAGGCTTTACACTGAGGTTGTATTTCCTTAATCTGGCTAAGATCTAGGGGGTTACCTTTCTCATGTATATTTGCATTTTATTAGAAGCTCTCGAAAGCTGAAAATGCTTTGGAGAATTATGGGGACAGACCTCTGGTGACACAGTTTTACAGGTATCAAGACAAGTTGTGGTAGTGGAGAGATATTTATGATTAGAGGGGTCTTTCTTGGACCTACCACATATGAGGCTCTTTGGACATATTGATGGAATTGAACGAAATCTCCATCTCATGCCGTATGGCTCATCCCTCACAATATCTAATCAAAGGCAGTTCCATACGCAGAATGTCAGCACTTTATATTTCAAGTTCATAAAATCCTCTACTTCTAAATTTGTTGATTTTTTTGTGGGCAGTTAGGGAGGCATAGCTTCCAGGATGGGAGGGGCGAATCTCTCTATAATCTGCCCTCATTGGGATTATGGTAGTCAGCTTGGGGAAATCATGATTTAGGACCATGTCCAAGGGAAAGCAGACAGAGTGATGAAAGGCCTTGAGCCATTTAAGGATCAGTTGAAGGTCAAGGGTTGGGTAGTGACCTAGAGAGGAGAAGACAAAGGGAGGGACTGGGTGGAGAGCATGAATGCCATTTTCAAGTTTTTAAAGTCTGTAATGAGAAAGAGGAATTTAAACATGTTCTGCTTGGTCCCAGAGGCCAGAAATAAGAGCAGTGTGTAGAAGATGCCAGGAGGAAGAATTAGGTTTAATGTTAGGAAGCACTTCCTAACAAGTCCAGCTCTCTCAAAGTGCAATAGGGAGCCTCAAGAGGTGGTAGGCGCCTTATCCGTGGAGTTCTTCAGAGACAGGACAGTCACTTGCCACGTATTTTATGGTGGTGATTCATTTCATGCATGGGCTGACTGACCTGGAAGATTTCTGAGAATACTTGCAAACACAAGATTGTGACTGATTGAATGAAAAATTGTTTATTTAGTCCTTACTATATGTAAAACACTGTCCTAAGAATGCTGGGGATAGGAATAGAAAAGCAAAGACAGCTTCTGCTCTCAAAGACCTCATGTTCTAATGGGGGAAACAACAATGCACGTGATGGTCTATGGAAAGGCCCCGCAGTCCTTGGCATGCAGCAACAAGATAGAGTGTACTTGTTCACTGATGGTAAGTTGGTCACGTGTTAGTGTTGGTGGTGGTGAAGATGGCAGGGCCATTATCCACAGGGGATACTCTCCTCAATAATGCTAATGAGGGGCAGACTAGAAGGAAGATTGGTAGACTGGGGGAGGGAGACACAGATATTCTGAGGGTTGCTGGGCTGTTTCCATGGTAGTGGTGATGGTGATGGTGGTTTGACTCTCCTGGCACAATCTGCCTCTTATTTCTCTCTTAGAGTTCCTTGCTGCTTCAGCAAGGCTAGCTTACTGATTCAGAGACATCATTAAGATTTGAGCTGAATTTTGAGCCTAATTACTGCCGTTATGGTCCATCACTTGATTCCAGATGGCTTTTAAGCACGTTCTGTTTTTAAAGCTTTAAGTCATATAATTTTAGGTGCAAGTCAGAATCAAAACTGATATTGAGAGCCCTTTCTGAAGTACATTTTCATCCAAAAGGATTTTACTAATTATGAATGAGTAATTCAATGAGACTGGTAGTGAGGTGTCAGATACAAGTGCGATGTTGATGTTGTTCAAGTGCATACCTCAAAAATAGTAAGCAGGTAAAAACTGATAGAAATGGGATACCAAAGGAACCTGACAAATCTGAATAATGGGCTGAATTTAATAAGATGAAATTTAATAGTGATAAATGTAAGACCTACATTTTTATTTTAAAAAAGACCAAAAAATCATACAAATATATTTTGGGTGAAGTGTGACAAGTGTTGAGATAACAGTTCATGAGAAACAGTATTTCTAGCAGCTGAGAAGCTCATTAGGGTGAGGATTATTCAGTTGATTGATCTCTGTTTCCTCTAAGATGAAGATGGATTTCTCTGTTTGGCATTTACAGCCTTTCACATTCTGGCTTCAAGCTTGATTTGCAAGCTATCTCCATCTTCCCACCCTCCCCCCATATTCTTTCCATTCAAGCCACATCAGCTGACTTGGCTCTTCCACTTCTGTGTCCTTGTGTGGCTTTCCCCCCACACTTAGGAGTCCTAGGAGGTCCACTGGCAAGGCTTTTCAAATCTTGATGGTATCAGTGAATAACCTGACATAAGCAAAGAGCAGTAAAGAAAGATCACTTGGCTTATTATGATGAAATTGTGTCAGACAAAGGGTAAAGATTCCTACTGATTCTTATGGCACTGATTGTGGTTTTCTTAAGTACCTAGACCTCCCCTAGATCCTTGCAGAGATGACATTTGAGCAAGGGCCATTTGAGTTGGCACAGAGTGGGGAACCTATCAGGTCTGGGGACAATATTATGTAATGAACTGGGCTCAGCTTTGACGCTACTTAGTATGTAACTAATTTATTGGTCTCTCAAATCAAAACGCTAATTTAGTTTGGAATGAAGCATCACACAACAGACACTTCATTTCACATCTCTGTTACCCACGATAAACCAGGTCACAGTCACTATAAAATGAGATGCCTTTAGTGACCCTTTATTTTTGTGATAAGCTAATATAAAGCTAATATTTAAAATGTTTTATTAAGTGATTGTCTCTATTTTGGTCAACTCTTAGTTTTCTTTTGGACATTACAAACCTCTCAGAGACTTATACAAGTTCACATACTTCAAGGCAGGAAGACAAGATTAGGATGGAAAGCAAGGTGAATGGATCTGGCAGTACAAATCAGAGCTTCCTGTTTGATGCAACAAACATTCCTTAACGATAATAATTCCAGCCTTTCAAAGCATAAAAGTGCCACCTCCACAGAGAGACTGCAAAAGGGCAGCCAACCTGATTTGGAATTGCTGCTTTCAGAAGAACTCAAGTCACTGCTGTTGCTTCCCAAATCCAAGTTGCTGCTGCCACCACAATTGCTGCTGCTGCTCTTGCTCAGCCTTGTGGTCCCTCCTGCTGCTTTGGACAATTGAGTTTTCTCAGCATGAAATTTCCTGGGTCTCTTTCTTAGACAAGCCATGACATATTTTTCCAGTTATCTCAGAGTTGATGTTTTGAGTGTTTCAAAGTCAATTTCTGTCTCATCAGGATTTGAGTTCCTTAAAGATGGTTGTCTATTATATGGACCACTCGCCCCCACTTGTCTCTGAGGAGCTGGCTTTTATCCTAAGCTTAATTGTCTTTTCTCATTATAATTCATAGGCTTAGCATCATCTTCATCCTCAGCTTTCTACCTCAACATTTGTTGCTTAACCTTTTTTGGCTGTTTTTCAGCTTTTTCTTTACTTTTATTTGCTTAGTTTTTCCCTCTGACTTTCATCTTTTTTGATAAATTTCTTTTTGCTTCCCTTTTCCCTCCTTTAGATCTTTCATCCTTTTTCTTAGCTTATGGTAAGGTACTTGAGACAGAACTTGTAGTTGTTGATGAAAGACTTTAAGCTGCTCTTGAAGCTTTACAAAGTGCTGTACTCATTCACCAGGTGGCTCTTCAGAGTTGCCTTCAGAGGAAGCATCACGACTGCTTTCTCTACAAAAGCTTTTATGATATCCTTTTAATGTAACATGTAGGCATTCTTTTAATGGTTTCCTCTGGGATCTTGGTAAGTTGCATCTCAAAAACATCCTGAAGCTACAATCTCATGATCTGGGGGGTTATAGTTGTAGCAATTCATAAACATTAACTGAGCATCTGCAGCAGATTCATGAACATCCTTACATTCTTGATTATCCATTTAAATTTTTTTCCCAAGATCCAATAGATTTTTAACAACATCATAGTAATTAAGGAGTCCTAAAGTGGTAATAGCAATGGGTTTATAAAAAGGTCAAACATATGCTATGTATTTTTTGCAAACATTTCTTTAAGAACCCCATTATAACGTTTTAGTTGCTTAGTTTACTTAACACTTTTCTCCAGATATCTTTATACAGCTATAAATATAGCTATTGATATAGATGTATTTTGGGATGACTCTTGCCCCTGTTACAGAAATTTTCTGTGAAAAGAGAAAAAGTTTGTGCTTGTAACAACATTAATACCGCTCTTTCAGACTTGGACCTGAAAGAAATAGATTGACCTATTATAGCAATGATGGGACAAAACTCACTTTTTTCTATTTCATTCCAGGTAACTGGCGGATACTTTGGGGAACATCCAAGTCAGTTATCAGAACTCCACATTTTAAAAATGGCACTATAATCAGGTCCACAGTCTGTTCATGATTGCATGAGAGTTCTTAACCTTTTTTGTGCCCTGGACCCCATGGGCAGTCAACCTGGTGAAACCTCTGAACCCTTCTCAGAATCAAGTTGCAAAATGCATAAAATTTAATACTTATGTTTAGAAACTAAACTGATGATGTTTAAATAAAAAGATAATTTTTTCAGATCTCCTGAAATCTATCCATGTTCCCCTTGGTAACTGTGGACTGAAGGTAAGAACTTGTGGGCTAAAGGGTAGAAACTTTCCCATTCAAAGATAAAAAATAGTAAAGAAATGGACTCAAGAGGATCTTGCCATTCCCTATTCTTCTGACATTCCTAGAAACCTGCACCCATGTGTAAAATTTGGAAATGTTTGTGGATTAGCTGTGGCACCTTGTCTTGCAAAGTGGACGAGTGATGTAACAGCACAAACACTCTTACCTGGATCAATACTATCATTGTTCAGTTGTTGTTGTGTCTGATTTTTCATGACCCCATTTTGGGGTTTTCTTGGCAAAGATACTGGAGTGGTTTGCTAATTCCTTCTCCAGCTCATTTTACTGATGAGGAAGCTAAGACAAACAGAGTTAAGTGACTTGCTCAGGGTCACACAGCTAGTAAGTGTCTGAAGCCAGATTTGAACTCAGGAAGATGAGACTTCCTGACTCCAGGCCCAGTTGTCCACCTTAATATTGAGATTAGTTCAAACATGCTCCGAGGTCCCACCTCATATAACAAGACCCCACTTCTTACAATCTGAAGCAGTATATATTTGTTTCTCAAATTAGCACTAATTCTAGCAAGCATATAATTGTAGTGTGATAAATGCTGGTCACTGGAAAACAACAATGACAATCACAGCTTTTGTGCCCCCTGGTAGGAGCAATACCTACTTCACTTAGCCTGGAATAGTTTTTTCCTAAAAGGCAATGAAACCATCCACACCCAAACCAAGGGACCTGAGTCAAGCAAGGCTCTGAACATATGGTACAGATTTGATCAGAATGACTTCAAAGCTGATGTGGTAGAAGGACAACATACCTTGATATGGGAGCCTTCCACTCTATTAATGTGATTCTTCTGTCCACCTTTCTCACTACCCTTAGGAGATGTTGAGTGTCGACCAACAGGGTAATGTAAGTCCAGTGATATAAGTGGTGAGCCAAGTTCCCAATGGTTCAAAAGATTTTTGCATCTCCTAAGCATGGATTTATTACCATAAAGTCTCCTACTAGCTCCTAGTTTCTGAAGCAGACACGGCTGATTATCCTGACTATTCCTGAGTGAAATATTCTGGGTTATTTTCTTTGCTATCGATCAGGGTTAAAAGGAACTTACCAAAATTGTCAGTAGAGATTGATATATTGAAAAGAAGTGTAATAGCATTTTTCCATGCACATCACACCATTTTGTTAAAGATAGAAAATTTTTAAAGTTCTGAGTGTGTTCCCATGTTCCTAGCTTTCCAGGATGCTTGTCCCTAGTAGCCCATTGCTACCTTTCCCTTGGCCATTTGCAGATTTATGTATTTTTTCCTTTCTGTAAGAAATTAATTTGAAGCAAAGACATTATCACTTTTGTTTAAACTACTTTGAAAGGGAGGATATGCAGTTTAAAGATTGGTGTTATCCAAATCCATCAGAGGAAAAAGCCACTGAAATTTCTTGTCTATCTCTCTAACTGAACAGACTGCTAGATTCTCATATATTTCCCTCAAAAGGTCAGTTCCAATAGATCGTAGCCACATAGATCATTATATTATATCCTGATGTCATTCTGTTTCTAGAAAAGATTTATCTACCTATATTTTAAATTGTTCTTGTTGTTAAATTGTGTATTTAACAATACACAATTTATGTATACACGCACCGTACACATATGCATACGTGTGTATATGCACACACAGTGCATTACATGTTTACATGCATTCCTGTGTATACGCATGTATGTGTAAACATATATACACATATGCATGTATATAGATATGTACACATATATGCACGTGTGTGTATATATATGTGTGTGTGTATACATATATGCACTCAGTGGGGATAAAGTAATAGTGAGAGAGAGATTAAATTTTTTTTCACTTTCAGTTTTATTGAAATGTTTTGATTTTATATTACATACATTTATAGATTATTCCCACTTGGTGAGAGAACAAAGAGATAGATTAATAAAGAAAAAAACCTTGTTCCTTAAAAAAATAACAAAACAACAAAATAAAGAAAATAGTTTGGGCATAGAAATTCTCAAAGGCAGTATAAATCTTTATTCCTTTGGATTTTCTTTAAGATGTTTAGAATAATTGAATTAATCAATTTATCTCTGCCAAATTTGTGTACTGGAGCACTGATTTTTTTTCTTCCACCCACTCTCATAGGACAGCATAATAGTTGTAAATTGCTACTTCATGTTTAGGAAGTTGTCAATGTGCAAGAGTGAGTCTTTTGTATTTTTAGCATTCCTTTCGGGTAGAAGAAACACGTTGTTGTCTTCTACCTAAAAAAAGAGAAGTGCTCCTGTCATTGTTTTCCCTTCTGTTTGACAAATACTCTGTGTAATACTAAGTTGTAATCTCACTTAAAACCCAACATCATGAGTCACATCTGGAACTTTTCCTATCTAGAAAAGGATCTTGCACTACACTGGGACAATTCTTGATAGGAATGGATCTGTCAGGATCTGTCAAAGCAATATCCTACAAATTACTGTTTGAATATTATTTTCTAATTAAAAAAATTGTTTCTAATTGATCTAGTCATCAAACATAATGATGAGTTCAGTTCATTTTTTTCTATGATCCTCTTCACAGGAAAAAGAGACGGGGTTAGAAAGTCAAGTGTCTGAGAGTCTCCAGCACCTAGACAAAAATGTGGATGTATTTTGTGCCTTCAAAACTAGGTACCCAAATGATACGCGTTGTAACACGTGTTTTGTCGAGTTTGTATAACTTTGTATTGGGGGGTGATTGGGATCTCTAAGCCAACTATTTTAGATCTGGCCTCTCTTTGAATGATAAATTTCAGCTTGCCTAAGGACTGTGCTGAAAGCACTGATTGAGATTATAGAGCACTAAGAATCGTACCAAGTAGAGTCTGCTGAGACTCTTCAGTACAAGGCACTGGAGAGAGGCACTTGAAAGGAAGATATCTGAGGGTCTCTAGGACCCCAAATGTCTTTCCCAGATAGAGGATATGGACAAATTGTCAAATGTGCTGTGGTCAATTTGTTGAGTTTGGGTGAGGAGTGGGCAAAAGATAGCTTTCATTTTTGCTCCAGAATCTCTCTCTCTCTCTCCCTCCCTCTCTCTCTTTCTCTCTCTGTCTCCCTCCCTTCTTCCCTCTTTCTCTCTGTCTCTCTCTCTCTCTCTCTCTTTCTCTCTCTCTTTCTCCCCATGCCCCTCTTCCACTCTCTCTTCTCTTCCTCTCTTCATCTGTCTCTTTTCTGTTTATGTCTGCCTCTCTGTCTCCCTCCCTCCCTCCCTTCTCCTTTCCCCTTTCTCCCTTTCCTTTCTCTTTCTCTATCTCTGTCTCTGTATCTCTGTATATGTCTCTCTGTCTCTGACTGTCTGTCTCTTCCTGTCCCATCCCATCTTCCTCTCCCTCTTTTCATCCTCTTTCTGTGTGTCTCTTCTCTGTCTGTTTCTATCTCTGTCTCTCCCTCCCTTCCCCCTCTTCTCTCTTTCTCTGATTGTGGCTATATCTCTATTTCTGTCTATCTCTGTCTCTCTGTCTCCAACTCTCCCTGTCTCTCCCTGTCTTTATCTCTGTGTCTGTCTGTTTCTGACTTGAGTTCCAATACTGAATAAACCTCAGGACACATTTTGACCTTGCCCATCTTTTCTTCCTCTTTGTTTTTCAAGTTCCCAGCCCAAGAGTTCTGAGCTTGGCAATGGTTTGGGTAGGAAAAGATTCAAAGATTTTAGTTATTGGGGTATGAAAAAAAATCTGGTTGTGGAGGTTCAAGAAAAGTATTTGAAACTTTTTAAAAATGGCTCTCCTTTTGTAGTATGTGACTGTGTCTGGGTTAGTCACATTCTCAGTGCACTTTCCTTTTGGGTCTCATTCTGGAGACATCATGTGTGGTTTGAATGTTCTATAGCATAGATTTCTATAGCACTCCCCCTGTCACAATGACATTTATATAACAAAGGTTTATGTTACATACAAAATGGTTTTATATTTCTCTGAGGAAATCCTACAACCAGAAGGAGGGATTATGATGGGGAGTGCTTAGATAATGGTCAAGAGAGAAACATGGAGTTCTCATACAAGTACAAGTGGACAGGCTACCATGTGTATTGTATTTTAAGGTTTGCAAAGTAATTTATAATCTTTTGTCCTACCAACAATTCTAAGAGGTAGTTGCTGTTATTATTGTCATTTTGCAGATAAAGAAACAAAGGTAGGCAGAGGTTGAGACCCTTGCCCAGAATCTCAGAGCTTGTAAGTGTCTGAGGTCAGATTTGAACATAGGTCTTTCTGCCTCTGCATTTAGGGTTCTATCCACTGCAGTGTCTAGTTCTCATCAAGAAAGACATTAATGACCAAAGAAGCCTGTGCTCCTGAGCTTGAGCATTCCTGACATTGCTCTTAGAGAAAGAAGCCACACATTTGCATTCAGCATCTTTGCTTCCATTCCCTCTACATGGAAGATATTTTCAGATCTAATTTGGTCTTTGCATTCCCTGTATATCTGCTCTCTTTTGGACAACTCCTCTTTCATAACTTCTTTTGATTAAAGAAGAATTAAAGGGAGAAGAATGCTAAGAACAGTAATAACCACGAAGTTTTAAAAGTGATTTTAGATCAAAGAAGGGAGAGGAGCAGATGTTTGGGGTGGATGAGTGAGAACAGGGTGGATGAGGATGCAATGCAGATTGTTTTATGTTTATTTTGTTTCTATTTCTCTGCTAAGGAGAAGAATTTTTGGGCTGAAAAAGTCAAGATCAAAATACCTAACAGAGAGTTGAAATATCAAATTTTGAAATAACTGGTGGGTGCAATTGCTGAGCTACTGTCAGAGACCTTTGAAAGTTTATGGCTATAACATGATCTTCCTATAGAGAGAACAGTAATTACATGGGATATAGCTCCCAATTTCCCATATTAGTAAGCTACTAGAAAAGGACTAGAACATAGAGGTACTAGTAAAGGAATTCGAAAAGTGACCCGCACTGTATACATGGAGGTCCCCATGGGTGCCTTTCCCATATCCCTAGACCGACTCTCATAGGTCCAAAGGTGTTCATCTTCACTTCTTTTAGGAGATTTTGATTCATTTGAGACCATTCATCTCACTTTGTTTTTCTTTTCTCCTATAAAACCATCTTGAGCTGGCTATCGAGCAAAATTTTTTAAATTTACATTTCATCTTTTTTTAAAATTATCAAGCACTTATTTTCTTTTCTTCCTACACTCCCTTTCCACCGACAGAAAAAAAGAAAAAGTCAAGTACCAAATATGCATGGTTAATAAAACACATTTTTATATTGGCCATGCCCCAAAATGTGTGTCAGTCTATTCAAGGTTTGTTAGTGAGTTAGAACAACTTCATTCAGAGTTCTAAGAGAAAATCCTTTTTCTTTGAGACCGAGTTGTTGGAGGGTGAGTCTGATTCAGAGTTCTGAGAGAGTCATCATTGAATTTTGAATACAACAGGGTGTTAGAAATGGAACAGACATGTAAAGCAGAATTATTGTATAATTATGGGACAAATATTTTTCAATATCTTATAGATCTGAATGCAGAAAGTTAAGAGGAAGGACATATTTCATAATGGCTAAGTTCTGGGATGGAAATTATAGCTATTACAGTTGCCATTGATGTGAAAATCCAGTTAAGCAGAGGGTCAGATTGGAAACAGTGGATCAGATGAATTTCCCATCAGATCACCCACTTTGAGACATCATGTCCAGTGAAGCGTTGGTCAGTCATAGTGTGGATCAGGTCAGCTCAGCAATAGAAGCATGTATTCTACATAGAAACCACATTCATCAAAGAACTTTTATGGATGGTTCCTGAGATAAAATGAGGACACCAAAGTTTCCAGTTTCAGAGTTTTGAGTTATGCTGAACACATGGATTTGAAAAATTTTCACTTACATTAATGTGTTCCCTTTCTTTGGAGTATGGCTCATAATGTACTTATTATTTATAGATTTGCTTTAACATATGAGTACTTGACATTCCTTTTGCTTTATTTTTAATTAAACGGTTATCTTTAAGATTTAATTATTATCATTGTGAAGTGTTTTGTATTATATATAGAAACATTCGCTGGGCGCTCAAAAGCTGGAGTGGTAAGTAGGGAAGGTATACTTCCCCTAATCAGGGTCACCCCTAGGACTTTGAGAGAATTTGGATATAACCATATGGTGGTGGTTACCTGGGAACTCAGAGAGCAGGTTGGTTATCAGACTGATCCAGAGAGTATATAGATGTCTAAGCACCCAGGTTAGAGTGCCTCATACAGGTACTACAGAATGCATTTCATGTACCACTTATATAAATGTAACCCTCTACTAGACTCCAAGGATAATTGCCTTTCTAGAGTCCTTAGTTGGGTGGTACTTCCCTCTATTATGAAGCACCATGTTCCCTAATGTCACTGCCCTCCTCACACGATTGTCTTTCCACATACAATTGCAAGTGCTTTCTCTGTTATTGGTAATTATCTCTCTATCAGATCTGCTAATACTGCAGTTCACTGGAGGGATGTCTGATGAGACCTAAGGATCTCCTTAACTCACAATGTTACTGCCTGTACAATCCAATCTTGGAACACTCATTCAAGATCAGGAATGAAAAAGTACAAACAAATCAGAACGCTCTATGCAAAGCTTGGTGGCCGGGGGGGGAGGAGGGGAGTAGGGCAGAGCAGTATCCCACCCCCCCTTCACCTTCTACCTGACAGCACCTAACAGTTCTGTCTCACTTACTGCCCAGGGAAGAAAGGACTGGGGACCATAGCATCATTTCTTTTGTGTATAAACTTAGTCCTGGCATACATACACACATGTAAACACACAAACGTACAATACACACATACATCTTCCCATCATACTGCCATTGTTGTTGCTCAGTTTTCTAAATCAAACCTCCATGGCTAGGAGGGGCTAAACTATTGGAGCTCTCACTCTAGAACCTTGGTTCTTCTTCACCCAGATAAATCTCTACTCTGCTGCCATATGTTCATCCTACCACCACCTCTGCACTCCTGCCAACCCACGTTTCTACATATTGTTCTGAAAACTGTAATCACATCAGCACTCTCACTGGTTCTGGAAAGACTCATATCAGTCTACTGCCAAATTGTTCTGAAATGTTGGGTTTCTGGACCAAAGCACCTTTCCCTGTGTACTACTCAGCCCTCTAGATTGTGTCCTACAATATAATGTAAGTTCTTTGAGAGCAGAAACTGTCTTCCTTTTGTATCTGGAGCCTCCAAACTTAGCACAATGCTTGGCACGTAAGTGCTTAATAAATGCTCTTTCATTCAATTACGTATATATTCAGTCATACAATTAGACACAGTATGCTTGTATTACGTATTTATGTTATACTATTTATGGTAATATAGTTATAAAGAATATAATTATATATAATTACAATAACATACTATTATATATAATACAAATAATAGTGTATGTACATATACATATGTATATACACACATATATATACATACATACATATACATATATATGTATATGTATGTATGTATGTATGTATGTACGTAGTAATATTCCTCCGGGCTCACTCTGTCAATCTAAGCCAGCAGTGGCATTTGAGTCTCCATGGGGTGACTACTCTGCTTCCAGAGTGTTTCCTATGTGGGAATTATCCTAATCTGTACTTTGCTGCCTTTCCCCTTCAGCCAGCACTTCATTTGGAAGCAAAGGCTTTTACTCCAATAGCTCAGCAAGAACAGTGTTTGCCAAGCATTTCCCAGAAAACCAGGGGTGCCCTGGCAGCACCAATGCACATGGAGTCCATGGAGGGAAGAAGGAATACAAACTCACAGAGCAGTGGTACTGATGCATAGCATATGTGTAGGAAACTGCAGTGGTTCTCAGCCTTCCTAATGCTGCTACCCTTTAATACAGTTCTTCATCTTGTGCTGACACCCAAGCATAAAATTATTTTCGTTGCTACTTCCTAACTGTAATTTTGCTACTGTTATGAGTCTATCTGAGATGCAGGATGTATTTTCATTGTTACAAATTGAACATAACCTACAGGTTGAGAACTGCTGTGATAGAGGGAAGAGGAATCACAACTTTGGAACTGCAAAGCTTTGGGGCCCTTTCTTTTTTGGAAAAATTCTCATGACGTTCATGATGGGGCAGGATGTTTCCAGTTAAGGCCCCATGCTGCTGCTTGGCTTGGTTGACTTCTTTGATATTTTGTGTTAAAGGTTGGGTCTCCTTATGTTGTTCTGACTGGAAATGCAGGGCTTCCTCTCTACCACTGATGAGCAGGGGAGATTTGATCTGCTTTGTTTCTGACCTGGGCCTCTTTGCTCCTCCCTGGGCAGACTAGTAGCCCCCTGGCTTCTGTCTACTCCTTAAGTAGACACATGATTGGCATAGCCCAACTCAGTTCAGAACTCAGAGACTGGCTAGTTCTATCCTCCCAGTAGCTTAGATTACAGGTGTGTGACCCCATGTCGGACCCTTACAGACTTTCTGCAGAGCCTAATGTCTCCACTGGTGGGATAGGAGGAGGGCTCAGTTGGGCTTGCTGTCTGTAGAGCACTATGTCTCAGTTCAATTAATCAAAGTGCACCTGAGCTGGGTCAAGGAGTTCCTTAGGGTGCTGCACTCACTCCTCATTAGCTTAGACTGCTGCTTGACTAGCCTGCCCTAAGGTCACTTGGTCAACAACCTGCTGCTTCACTGGATTGTGTAGACTACTAGACTGCTGGACTGCTGGACTGCAGTTGCCTGGGTTGGACAGGATAGATTGGTTGGCCAGGGCACTTGGGCTGTGGCTGCCTGGGCTGGGCCAGATAGCTACTAGGCTCTCAGAGGGCGCAGAGTCTCTGCTGGATGGGCCAGTGTGTTTGGACACTGCTCCCTCTCTGATGGGTGGCTACCACTGGCTCAGCAGGGTGGTATTCTGGCTCACCATTGGAGTGTTAGTGTGCTCTTTTCAGCTAGAGTGTTATTGAATACTGTCAATGAGGGCAACAATCTTAAGCTTCTAACTGACCTCTTCTCAGAGAGAGGAGAGAGGAGCCAAAGTTCTGATATTGGTCACCTCCAGGTAAGAAGGCACTACTCTTTCTGACTAAAAACCCCAACACTCTCTTCAATCCAGAAGAGCAGAATATCATTGAATAAGTCCTTGGATGCCTTCCCCTGTTTGTTTTGGCAATTCTAGTCTATGTTTTCCAAAATTTTGAAGCTAACAATAAAATCCTGAGAAGATAATGGAGCCAAAGAGCCCAGGTCCACACGAGTGGGCTCCTACATTGGATTTGCACATATTCCCCTGACCCTCCAAGCTTTATTTGTATGTTATGACTAACTGCACAAAAAACCACACAGAAATGGCATTTTTGTTTCATTGTATTAAAGTTGGGCTAGGACAAATCAGGAATAGGTAGTTCTGGTGGGACATTCATGAATAATTTATGTCATCTTTAAAATGGGTTGCTTTCTTGTTTGATGAGCTACAGTTAATAAATCCTCTATTTAGTAATAAGAGCTGTGATCGCCTTACTTAGGTCGTTTGATCCTTACAGCAATGTGGTGAGGAAGAAGGCATTGTTTATCTCCATTTTACAGAAGACAAAACTGAAGTTGAAGTATGGTGTTTTGCCCAGTGTAATGTTCATGGGATTTAAAATCTTCCCTGTCCATTACCAGACCTCACCTGGAGCCCATTAAGGGAAACTGGCTTAGGGGAGGGTTGTTGGTGGGAAGGCTTTTGCACCTTTTGCTAATTTCTAGTTAGGCACTGAGTCATGGGGGTTGTGATGCCTTCTGACTCTGGGAAGTGTGCATATTTTGTGAGTTGGGATTTTGCTTTTGGGACTAGCTGCTGAGAAGGATCTTGGGATTCCCTGGTTGGAGGTAAGTTCTGAAATCTCAGACTGCTCAGATGTAAAGGCTCTCTCTCTCCAGGGCTGTATGTAAAACTTATAGTTGAATCAGGCAGTCAGAGTCCTTTCTGTTGGACTTTATTCCATCGCTTGCATTTTCTGTGTTTGTATTTTCTCTGAAGTTCAGGGTACTGACTTTTCCCTTGAACTAGTGGATGTAATTTTAAAAGACTGTTGACCCCTTAAATACCTATGTTCCCTAGTAAAGTAGATCTGAGAACCTATGCTGGCAGTCATCCCGGGTATGCCATTGTGGTTACCATTCCACCCAACTAGGATCAGGTACCACAGCTACAAAGAGTCTAAGGCAGTATTTGCCCTCAGGTCTTTGGGAGTCTGGTGCTTTGAGAGCCCAGTGGTTTGGCGGTCCTGTGCTTTTGGAGTCCTGTGCTTTGGGGTTCCAGGGCTTTGGGGGGTCCAGTGCTTTGGGGATCTTGTGCTTTGGGAGCCTGGCACTTTGGGGGTCTGGTTCTTTGGGAGCCCAGTGCTTTGGGGGTCCTGTGGCTCTATCTCTGCTACCTATCTGGCCCCTTCCATTTAAAGGGAAAATTAATATGGAGAAAATTCAGACCACTTTAGGATTATAGGATCATACATTTAAACCTGGGAGAGCCTTAGAGAGCATTATCTGGTCCCAGCCTCTCATTTGTTAAGGTCAGGAAGCTGAGTACCAGAGAAGACAAGAATCTCTCCAATTTGAGGAAGCACCTGTGAGGGGCAGACAGGATGAATGATACTGCTTTTGATGCATAAAATGCGTTGAGTGCCTGTTTACATTCTAATGTCAAGTTCCATGCCGGGAAGGGTGTAAAAAGAGTCCAAAGCCTGATCCTTGCCCCTAGAAAGTTTCTAATCTAATTTAAGAAATAAGCTATAGAGATATTAGATCATTAAATAGCAAATAAATTGTGGATCAACTTTCCTGTCCAATAAATGCAGTTTAAGTTCAGAGAAGGAAGCGTTCCTCAGAGTATTCTGCGAAGATGGGAACAGGTTTTGTGAATTAGATGGGGCTTGTTAGGGAGGAAGGGAAAAGTCTCCAAGCCTTGCCAACTCAAGGCAACATCATAGAAATAGAAATGAGAATATTAAGTGGTAGTTAGTAGGGAGACCAGGCTGAATGGAATAAAATACAGAACGTGTTGAAAATGTAAAAGCATCCTATTATTAATAGAGGAAGCTTTGATAGAGGAAGAGGCAGCATGGGGTGGTGGATTGAGAGCCAGCCAGACTTGGGTTCCAGTCCTGCCTCTGACATACTGGTCCTGTGACTTTGGGTAAGTTACTTAACCCCTCAGTGCTCTGGGCCAGTGGTTCTCAAAGTATGGTCTGGGGACACTGAAACCATTTCAGAGTGTCTACAAAGTCAAGATAATTTTGTAATAATGCTAATTTGTAATATGGTAAATATGAAAAGATATAACCCCTGTAAAGGTTCTTTGGGCTCCTCAATAATTTTTCAGGGTATAAGAGGGTGCAGAGTCAAGATGTGGCATACAGACAGCAGTCTAACTGAACTCTTCCAACATTCTCCTCCAAAACAATATTAAAATAATCCTCAAATCAAATTTTAGAGTGACCGAGCCAGCAAAAAGTCAAAGGGAGATGCTTTTGTAGCCTAAGACAACTTAGAAGGTCACCAGAAAAGGTCTGTGCCACTAGTTTGGGGATAATCCCACAAGACACATGGTAATAGCACCAAGAGTGGGCCTTGGAGGCATTTGTGACAGTGTTAGCAGTTCTAGGATCTTAGCCCAGAGAGGGTAAGGGGGTGCATAGCTGGTGAGATATTACAGGGCAGATTCTTTGCTGGCACTGGATACAGCTGGTGCTGATTGGCAACTCTATTTTTCAGACCACTCTGGGGCACAGTTCCAAGGCAGAAAGGAGACCCTGTGCTCAGTTACAAGGGAGCAGGGGCGCTGGTCTCAACTCTAAGGCAGACAGGAGCACTAGCACTTGGGGCTGTAGGAAAGCAGGTGCCCTTCCTGAGTAAAGACCAAAGTGTAGGCCAGGAAAGCAGTGACCATGCCTATCTTCAAACATAGGACTCAAGTGAAGCAAAAGAAAGATCCTGCTGGCCCTGTGCTTGTGACTGAAACGCTCGGTAATCTTATTGCAGGGGAGTAGACTCAATTACAACTTGGACCCTAAACCTTTGAGACTTGTGTCCATGGGATTCAGGGATGAATTCAGAGACTTCCTTTATCTCCCAGCGCCCAAGAGTTCCCAAACCAGAGTTCCTCTTGGTGGTAAACAAAATGGTAGAAGAAAATAAGATGTCTTGATTGACTGCAGGAGGACTGAATGTCCCACTCTCGACTGATGGGCATGCCCTTTCTTAGGTTCCAGATTTCGGAAACACTGAGTCCTAAAGAGAGAGGGAAACAGAGACCTTGGATTGTCTGAAGCAGGAAAAATTGTCCCAGCCTAGCAAGGACCAATCTGGGCCTCCTTTGTGATGCCTGGACCTTATCTTTCTTTCCCACTGTCTCAGTCTCTCCACGTTCTTGTCTCTCTCCTTGTCTCCATCCCACACCCCATATTTCCATCTCTGTTACTTTCCCTGTGCTGCTAAGTCTTTCAGAGTCTCTGACACTGAAGAGTATCAAAAGCAAACAGTTATAGAGAATCGTACCCAGCTGGAGGAGAAGGAGCAGGACAAGCAGGGGGCTGGAGATGGGGAGAGCTGAGCATCTGCTTCCCTTTTGACTCCAAGTTCCTAAACTACTGCCGTGGCCTCCATAAACTCTTGTGGACAGAGCCCAACCTTGACCCGCTCTTCTGGTGAGGTGTTTCACAGGCCCTGCCCTCCTGTCCCTGGGCTTCTCATTCTCTCTGACAGGTTACCTTGGCAACTCCATTTGACGTCATTCCCTTCTATGTAATTTTCACTCCAGCCAGTTCAGTAGCTTCTCTGGCCCTGGACATGCCCTGCTGTTGCTCTCTGTCGATCTCCAGCCTTCTAAGTGTGTGACCCTGACCAAGTCACTTAATTTCTTCTATCTTAGTTGCCTTATATGTAAACTAGGGATAAAAATGACACCTACATCACAGTTTTTTTTTCCTAAGCATCGAATGAGCTAATGAATTTAGTCAATTTTTAAGTGTTCTATAATTGTTAGCTATTATGACTATGTTCATGGTGCAAGCTATCACCTGAGAATTGTATAACCTTGCTAGTATTTATGGAGAGATTGGACAATTGAGCTCTTTCTGGCTTAGAAGTAAACATTAAAGGTTTTCCCTTAATGCAACATTGACAGTTCCACTCTTGAATCCTGAGGAGCTACACTAAGAGAATCAGAATAACTATGATCGTCACTGCAATTATTAAGAAATCAGTCTCAGTTCTGATTCTGTACCTTTAGCAAAAAGTATCCTTTGAGGACCCATGATTTGCTGGATGTGTATGTTGCCTCCGCCATTGTGCATTCCAGCCCTTCCATAACTTACCTGAATGTCTTTATGTGTTGCTATGTTGGGGAAAAAAAGTATCTTCACTTTGTGATCAGGTTTCTGTTGATGAAGTTGGACTCTTTAGAAATAAAAAATATATATATTCCTTCTGCAGGAGAGTCCAAAACCTTGGGGTAGTATTATAAGACTAGAGGCCGTTATGTGATTGAGGGACTCACTTGAGTGTTGGAGAATTGCCTCTCTAGACAGTCCTACTTCATTTCCATGTCAAAGGTAATCTAAACTCAAAATATAGTGCTATGAATCTGAGGGACTGTATCATCTGGGTTACTGTGGGGGAAGATGGGATTCATTGGAGAGGGATAAAGAACTGAATTATTTATTTGGGGTTTCTATGAATCCTCATTTTTTCTTTCATTTTCCATGGGGGGGGGGAAATAAAGGTTATTCCTTATCCTAATGGGTGCTTACATGGGAGATGGGATCCCTTTTTACCTACATATATAAAGGGCACCTTCTAGGCCAATTTGGTTGACAAGAAAAGTCTCGATAGGGAACTTCCCCCCCCCCCCCCAACAGAGCAATCAACATGATATTTAGTGGCCCCAAGACTGAACCTGTTCTGTCTGTGTAAGCTTGGAGATGGTTCATGTCTGTTCCTAGTATCAGAAAGATGGGAAAGTTTCCCAACCAAGCCTATGTTCTTTTTGTTTTTTCTTTTTCTGCTTACCCTAAAATCTTAGCTGGGTAACCTTGTCTCCCTATATATTGATGTTTGAAGAGAAAAACAAACAAACATGGAGTGGCATTCTCTAATGGAGGCAAAGGTCAAAGACAATTCAAGAAAAAATATGACAGCTGGTCATAGGACAAGGGAAGGTTCACATTTTAATGGGAAAATGTCAGTTTATCACAATAGAGCTAACTTAAGACATCAGAATTCCCTTTATTAAATCATAAATTCATAACCATAACTAGGAATCCTGGCCCTCAGGGAGAGGATGGGAATGGCAAATGCAAATCTGGGGACTGTGTAGTGATCCTGTACCTTCAATCCCCAAATTCAAGGAGAAGGTAGAAAGAGGAGGAGATGGCGTCAGGGTATTTGGTGATAGAAAGCAAGTCCTATGAAAGGGCTTTTGTCATGGCAAAATGACCTTGGGTAGTGGACAAGGGCTAGTCAGTGAAGGAAAGAAGTCAGTGTAGCACAAGGTAAGAAAATGACTCAAGTCAGAGCCTCTGGGTCCAAATCCTGCCTGATGCCTGTGTGACATTGGGCAAACTACTTACACTCTGCGACCCAAACAAAAGGAGGGGTTTGGGCTAGTCAGCATCTGAGAGTCCTTCTAGATCTTGTTCTATGATCTTATTCCCTCTAACATAGCTTGAGATGCTGACTTATGTTGATATGGCACACTTCTCCATAAATAGCAGCTTTTGTTATCAACGACCAGAGGAGGGGGGTCAGGACAGTGGGAAGCTTCGAGAAAATGTCATATGAATATGAAAGAACCCAAGGTTGTGTAACCTGGGAAAATACAAGACACAGTAGCTATTTCCAACCACATATAGGACTTTAATGTAGATAGAGATTATTTTTCTTGGCACTAGCAAAAAGAAAGAGAATTAATAAGTAGAAGTTGCAGAAAGGCAGATTTCAGCTCAATGAAAAAGAAAAACTTCTGCAACTGCATCTTTAATAGCCTTTCCCACAGAGACTACAGATATTACTACTGTATAATTAAGAGGTTTTAGACACTTACGGTACTGACAGTCTAATTGTCATTCTGTGAGAAAGCAGAGACTTCAGGGAAACATGATTGTTGATAGTGATGGATTAAAAAAAGGCTGAGAAGAGAGAAAAAGAAGAAGAGACCTTTTTTGATGGACTTGTTTTCATTTTCCCTCCACATCTTGTAAAAAGGAGGAAAAGATTGTTTTGAGTAGAGACTTTAACTGGTGTCCTGAGAAAACTGAATAGTATGACTATGTTTTCAGAAGTGATGAGAAGTTGCTTGCAATTATACTGAAGCATTTTAAATAATTGTATATTTCTGTTATTATTCTCTGTGGTTAATAGATTGTGTTATCAGTAACTTTGATGCTTATTCAGGCCTAAGGGATATCAGAGGGGGAGAAAGAGAGACAGAGATAGAGACAGAGACATAGAAAAAGAAAAACAAAGAGACAGACACACAGACAGAGACAGAGAGAAACAACTGCTTATGACAACAGAGGTTTCACCAGTTTACAAAATTATTAATATTTAATATACTGGAGTGGGGGCTTAGAATTAACTCATCAATGAGAAAGATGTTACAATTTAATATTTATTAAGGAAATAGCCAAAGATACCCTTAGAATTTGGGATGATGGTCACGTTAGTTGCCATGATGCAGATAGTGGCTTGGGATTTACTACCCCACCTAGGCTAACCATTGAGAGAGGGCCATCCTAAAAACCTGTTACATATATGTAGGGACCTGTTCAAATTTTTAGATATTTTATTCTCCTTTCTTCTTGGAGATATTCTCAAAGACTCATAAATGCAAAGTCTCTGACAGTACTGCTGCTGCTGAGGAATATTAACTTGACTCTTAAACCATTTTCTTTGTAGATGGGGATTGGACCTGAGATTTCATTTGTATGGGAAGTCCCTAGGTAAAAATAACCTTCTGTCAATGTAAGTCACTACTTTCTCTTCAATGTAGACTATTCAAGAGCTGTGTAAGTCAAAGAGAGGTTGCGTGATGCCACCATCCCACAGCCAGTGTATGTATGAGGTGGAATGGGAATCTGGCACTTTCTAAGTCTGAGAAGGACTTTCTTCTACTATGCCATATCACTCTCAGGTTTGAAACATATTAGTGGCATATAATCCTTGTTTCATTATTTATGTGTATATTACATGTATTATAATATATTAATATTATATAATTATACTTATCATAATATATTCTATATTATACATATAAAATGTATGATTAATAATTAGCATTATGTGGTTTGTTAACTCTGAATTTTATATGATCATTATTTCAACAAAACATTGACGTGCTCAGCATTATTAATTTTACAAATCTGGAAATAGAGATCTGTTGATTTTAGTCCGAGAGAATACAAACATTAGGAAACTGCACAGTCATTTCTGGCAAGGTCAATGCCCTCTTACAGCTATGCACTGACAAGGATGCAACTTTGGTGTTAGCAAAGCTGAGGCCCAAGTCATCAGCCTGAGGAAATGAAGATAACCCTATAGATGGAAGTCATGACCTGATCCTTGGCTAGATCACAATTTAATGGAAGAATATCACCATCAAGACATGAGCAGAGAATCAGAACTGTTTTATATTACAAATGTGACTAGATGACCATTAATATGTTAAGTGTACTAGAGAATATGTTATATATACACATGCATATATAAATATAAATCAAAGCAATAGTATATAATACACATATATTCTATACAACTGCTTTGTATTTCTGAAATGCAAATACAATGTTATATGTATATAAAAGATTTCCTCTTCCGTATATAAGCAAATTGGTCTCTCAAAGGTAGTAGAAAATAACTTTTGTGTATGAAAAACTGATAAAATCTTCATTTAAAGAAGTATAGTATTTCCATTGAAATGTCAAGGTGAGATAGACTCTTAAGGAGAATGGATAGATAAGTGCTCTAGAGACGAATGTACTGAGAAAATCTTTTAAGGGATAAAGCAATGATAGAGACTGCAGAACATTTTGGCTCCTCAGATCATTTCCATGCCCTTGTTTTGGGGAGCTTTAGCAATGAAATGTGACAATGTGGTTAACTAAGTAGCTTTTTAGAGGTTATGGGACTGTAATTTCATAAGTGATGGATTAACACTATGTAATAACCCTAAATGAGTTGTACCTCACAAGAAAAGATGAATCGTTGACTACCAAGATGCTCTAATTTGAGGTGTTGAGAGTAGGGCAGAAAAAACACCAGATGTAAAGAAGGTGGGCAGTTAAGTGCAAGAGAAAAGAGTATTAGCTTGCCTGCCAAACTGAACTGCTTCCATTTGAATTGTCTTAGGAAGATTCTGAAGATCACCTGGCCAGATAAGGTGCTGGATGCTGAGATTCTTTCTGGAGCTTAACTGCCAAACATTTTAATTCTACTGCAGAGAGTGCAACTCTCTGGCAACTCCAGTGGGTTGGCCATACTGTTTGAATGCTTAAAAGACTATTTTACAAAGAACTCACACACAGCAAGAACTCACATGGAGGCCAGAAGAACTGATAAAAGGATATTCTCAAGGTCTCTCTGAAGGACTTTGGAATCAATTGTGAGACATGGGAGACACTGGCACAGGACCTTGCTCTATGAGCAAAGCAGAATTACAGCAGCTCAAAAGAAATAGGAGGTTTGCAAATTTAGAGACATCTCCAAATGTTGATGTGGACTATTTGTGGGGGAGCATTCTGAGCTCATATTGGTCTGATCAGTCACAGTTGGACACACTCCATCACAGTGATGCCATTTTGGTCTTCTTTGAGAATGACAACAACCAACTGTCATTCATGCTTGTGTGCTGTTGAAAGAATCTAGAGGAAATCCTGAAACCGGGCTGACTGGATCCATGGCAAATTTGTGTTATTTAATTTTAATTGGCCCCTTACTATGATTAGGCAATTGTTTTACAACTCTCTAATCCATTTACTATCCAACTCTCTACAGCAATTGTTTCAGACATTTTTATTCCTTCTCAAGCCTCCCATTTCTCTCCTTTTCCCCAGATGAAAATCTTGCTTCATATTTCACTGAAAAAATTGGGGTTGTTGGTCAAAATCTCTCTCATCTTCCCTCCTCCTCCTCATCTCCCATCACTCAGATGCCTTCCAGCAAAATCTCCTTCACTTCTGTTTCATATGAAGCCATTGCCTTCTCCTTACCTAGATAAATCCCTCTATGTTTATAAGAGATCCTAGCAGATAGCTAACTATAGGTATCCCCCAAAGCTTCTTTCAAGGTCCTCTTATCTTCCCCCCCCTTATATTATTTCACTTGGTGATCTTTTCAGCTCCTGTGAATTCAATTTTCATATCCATGCAAATTATTCTCAAATACATTTGTCCAAACTCTTTTCTAAACTCTTGTCTCACATCTCAAAATGCCTATTGGACATCTTGAACTGGACATCCCATAAACATCCAAACTCACCATGTCTAAAGCTGAACTGATCTTTCCCCCAAAATTCTTTCCTCTTCCCGGCTTCCCTATAATTGCTTCCATTCTTGGCACCATGGTCTCTCCAGCCACTCAACCTCCCAACCTAGGTGGCATCTTCAACTCCTCACTTCTTTCACACCACACATTCAATGTTACTAAATTCTGTCTTTTCCACCTTTGTAATAGCTCTCATCTATTTACCCTTCCCTCCTCTGTCACTACCATTATCCTGATGTAGGTCATCATCACCTCCTGCATTATTACAATAATGTGCTCATTGCTTTCCATGCCCCTAGTCTTCCTCCACTTCATTATATCCTCCATTCAGCTGTCAAACTGATCTTCCTAAAGCATAGATCTGATCATGTCTTGATTCTGACCCCCCCTATTCCCATTCAATAAATGCCAAAGTCTCCATATTATTTCCAAAATAAAATATTGAATTCTCTGTTTGACTTTTCATGTCCTTCATAATGTGGCCCATTCTACCCTTCCAGTCTTCTTGCACCTTACTCCCCTACATATATTCTATGATCCAGGAGCACTGGTCACCTTGCAGTTCCTCATACATGACAAAGCATCTCTCATTTCCATGAATTTTCATTGCCTGGTTCCATTTCTCAGACTTTCTCCCTATTAATCTCCTTCTCCTCACTTCCCTGGCTTCCTTGAAGTCTTAAGTAAAGTCTCATTTCTGCAAGAAGCCTTCCCTAATCCCTCCTTAATCTTAGTGCACCTCGTCTGAGATTATTTACAATTTAGCCTGTATCTATCTTACATGTACATACCTATATTACATATATATGTATATACATGTAGTTCTCTCCCTGATTAGACTGTGAGTTCCTTAAGAGCAAGGATGATCATTTGCCTTTCTCTCCAGTGATCAGTCCGGTGCCTGTCACATAGTGGGGATTTCATAAATGCTTGTTGCCCTGACTTAACTGATTTTCCCATAGTGCTTTCCATGGACAATCTCATCTGAGCCATACGATACCACTGTTAGTTGGGTACGGATATTATTAGCTCCATTTTATAAGTGGGCTAACTCAACAGAGAGATTAAAATCACTGATAGTCACATAATTAGGGAATAGAAGAGGCAAGATCTGAACCCAGTTCCTGATTCCTACTCTTGATTCTACCCTCTTTACCTCAGCATCTGGTCAGGCTGTGTCATTTTGCCAATAAGTGACCTGTGAGGTAAAAGAGCCCATCAAAGACATGTTTGACTGCAAAGGGAGTTGGGTCCATTATACATGGAGAATAAGGAAAGGTTCTCTGACAGTTTTGCACTGTTATGCTTAAAGTATTGAAAGAACCATGGAAAGTCCTCTTAAATGGCTTCTCAAACTTTTTCCACTTGGGACCCCTTTTCAACCAAGAAATTTTTATGCAACCCTGGGTACATAAGTATATAAAATAGGCAGACAAATCAAACATTTACTGATAAGAAAGCATAAAGAATTTATTTTAAAAACAATTCTTCGGCAAAATTTTACCGTGTATTAAATATGGAAGTAAATTTGCATACTAATGAGACAGATGTGCTTATTCTTACACAAACAATTAAATCTTGGTGGAGTCGTTGATACTGCAGGATGTAGAGCATCTTTAACATTCTTCAGAGTTGATCAATGTTTTGATTTTATAACCATCAGTGCTGTGTTTAGAACCAAGGCTACAGTGAAGTTGTGTGATGTGACATGGGCAAGAACTGCCAGAAACACTGCGGATGCATTACACGTTTGAATTTTGAATTAGTCTTTGGTCAGTGCACATTCAGAAAACTTTTATGGTGGCAAAATTCTTCTCAACCCTCATGTTCAGTTATGCTAACACCATATGAGGTGCATTAACTGGGTCTTTTCTGGAGGATGGACCAGAAGAAAAAGGGGAAGATTAAAGAGAAGATTTTCTGGAGGCTTCCACTCTGCCTCTTACACAGTCTTGCAGCCTCCCCTTCTTTTGATGCATCCCCTCCCAACAAGAGCAGACTTTCCTCCCCTGCCAAGATGCACTTGAATCAGTTTCCTTTTGAATTGTTCCTCTGTCTTTTAAGAATTAGCTAGAGGGGCAGCAAGGTGGCACAGTGAATGGATCACTGGCCCTGGAGTCAGGAGGACCTGAGTTCAAATCCAGCCTCAGAGACTTAACACAAAAACTAGCCATGTGACCTTGGGCGAGTCATTTAACTCCAATTTCTCTGCCTTCCCCCCACCAAAATGCTAAAAAAAAAAAAAAAGGAAAGAAAAGGTAGTGACATGTTTAGTCACACAATGAGAAAATGTTAGAGCCAAGTGTAACACCTAGATTTTCTAGCTCAAAGATCAAGTTGTATCTTAGATTCTTTGAATATGGGATTTTTCAAAGGCAGCTTCACTTCCATTTTCCTTTACCATTAACTATGATTGTAGAACTCATATTCAAATATTTGTCCTGATTCCACTTAGGGCCACATTTCATCTTCTCTGGTAATATAGAAAACAGGAAGACTAAAATTTGATTCTTGCCTCTTCCATTTGCCATCCTTGTCACTTTGGGCAAGACATATTTTGTCTCAAGGCCTCAGTTTCCTCATGTGTCAAAATGAAAGAATTGGATCAGATCACCTTAAATATTTTTCCTAAGTCTACTTTTTATGAAAAATAAATTATAGGGAAAGGCATACATTCCAAGAGACTTTCCCTTTTATTCTTCTTGTAAGAAGGCCTTCAAAGTCCATGAGGATTGGAAGCAAAAATATCACTTTATGTATTACAAGTTCTGTGCCAGATCAGAGGGTTTTTGGTAAGTGCTGTTACCTTTTGATGAAAAAAAAAAAAGATTTCAGATCAAGGAGGGAGATCCAAACCTGTTAAGAGAGAAAACTACCCACAGAATCCTTTCATGTGATTTATTGCCTTCTATTTTCTAAGACCTGTTGTTCTCATTAGAGATGAGTGGAGGAAAGTTCTCATACAGCTGGGAATTACAAATGTGGTTAAGGTTAGCTAAATAGGCAAGTGCTGACATTACTGAAATCCTAGGTTCTCATATTGTATACCTGAGAATTGCAGATGCAAATTCCTGAGCATTGAGGACAGCAGCCCTAGGCAGAGGGGAAATCATCAAAATATCTAGTGCCAGATTAATGGGAAAGCCAACCGAAGGAAGCCTTAGACGACAGTGGATGTCAATACCGGGGACCAAGGGGAAATTGAAGAATATGAAATTGGTGACACTGGTACCCAATTCATCCGTACCGTTGGCCTGCCTCTTCTGCCCTACCTAACTTGTACTGATATTTGCTTATGGTATTTCCTAGAAAACCTCCTTTAGTTCACCTTAAATGGGATGTATTGTTAATGGGGAGGAGGAGAAGGCTTGGGGGTAAAGCAAAGCTAACCTCTGTGATCTTCCACTTTCTAGCTCTTATTGTTGTTCAATCATTTCAGTCCATTTGGGGTTTTCTTGGCAGAGCTACTGGAGTGGTTTGCCGTTTTCTCTTCCAGTTCATTTTTCAGATAAGGAAACTGAAGCAAACAGGTGACTTGTCCAGGGTCACACAGCTAGTAAATGTCAGACAGATTTGAACTCAGGTCTTCCTGACTCTGGTACCTGTGCTCTATCCTCTATGCCATTTAACTGCCTCTTGAAGGCCTTAGCGAACCTTAGAAAGTAGGAAGGGAATACAAGATATACTCCTGAAAACAGCTTGCAAATGGGGAAAGTCAAAGTAAACCAAAAACCAAAACCAAAATCCTATGGCATTCTAGGTGGAAGAGGCCCTGGAGGCCATCCCACTCCAGGGCTTCATTTTATCGATGAGGCAATTGAAGCCTAGACAGGGGAACAGCTTATTTCCAACATCATGCAGGGAACATAGATCCTGACACCAGAGTTTGAGCTCCTCTGGGAGATGCGAGAGAGCCCTGGCATTCCAAGGTACCAGAGGGTCCCCTGTTGAATTCCACTTTGATTTTTGATGAGTTTTGAACAAGTAATAATGAGTGTAGTGGCCATTTTAGATCCCAACTCAATAGGTCTGGAAACAGTCGAATGTGGCCCACACGCCTTTGGCACACAGTTGGGTGAGGTGAAGTTCCCCAGGCCAGCGAGGCTTGAGATCATGCTGTCGAGTTCTCTAACTCTAAGGGGGAATTGGAGCAGCTAGGCTTGAGATTGGAGCTTGAGTTGGCAGAAGTGAATGTGGCATTGGCTGTGGGTTTTGAGCACTCAAATGATGCTAACAAATAAATGGAAATCATAAAAACATTTTGAAGCCTGCCCCACTGCCCTATCTCTGGCTCCCACATGGTCTCCCACTCAGGTCTGTGACTGATCCAGTCTAGCCAAAATGAGACTGAGCATTCTGGGGAGAGATTGAGATTTCCTTTTCCATATCAAAAATGGAAGCTGGATATAAAATCTTAGCAATTTACTTATTAGCCTAATTCTGGGGCTTCCTTTCTTCTCTTTTCCTTCTTCCAAGTGGCTGTCTGTTTTGAAAAGTAGCCTTTTATCTTTGACTTGAAGTTTTTAGTGGCATTTCAGAAACTACTCTGGTCAAATGAAGCAACTTAGCTTTGTTAGTGTTTTCTGAACCCAAAGGGAGGAAAAGAATATATAAACCAGCTTCAGAAGTAAATAAGGCAGTCATTCCAGTTTCTGAAGCAAAATCCTGAGATTAGGGACTCCATAACTCATACTTCAGTTTGAAAGTTCAAGAGTGAAATGTGTACTTTGACAAAGGGTGAAAGTTCAAATGGTGAAAGACATAGAAAAAGGAGGAATCACATGATCATAAGTGAAGAACTTAATGTTCCTTAGAGGAAAATCAATGTCTTTCTTCTCTCATTTTACAGATGAGGAAACCAAGGCACAAAGCAATGAAGTGACTTGTCTAAGATCACATGGCCATTAAGTATCTGAGGAAGGATTTGAATCCAGGTCTTACTGAATTCAGATCCAACGCTCTTTCCACTAGGTCCACATGACTTACTCTGTACTGTCTTTGTCACCAAGGCTCACAGTTATCCAAGAAACTCTCTCTCTTTCTCTCTCTCTCTCTCTCTCTGTCTCTCTTTGTCTCTCTCTGTCTGTCTCTCTTTCTGTCTCTGTCTGTCTGTCTGTCTCCTCTCTCTCTCTCCCCCTCTCTCCCTGTCTCTCTCCCTGTCTCTCTCCCTGTCTGTCTGTGTATCTTTCTCTGTATGTCTCTCTGTCTCTGTCTCTGTCTCCTTCCCCTCACATCCCTTCTCAAACACCACTAGGCTTGGAAAGATTCATTATTTTGTTGGGGTATACATTCACTTCACAGATGTAGATCACAGCTTCTCCATTCCTTCCCTTACTATATGTTTGCTGCCCATACTTCCCCACAACTACTCCATGACAGATCTACTTAGGTATCTTTTATATTTCGGTTTGATAGGAAATCTCCATCTCCATTTGTCCGTGCCCCCCCCCCCAAGTTGAATGGCACTGAATCACTTCTGTGTAGAGATATGAAACTGAAAACATTCCAGGCCAGCTGTACTTTTTACATGCTGCTATATTTCTCTTCCTCTGTTTTCTTGTTTTCTGAGACATAAAAATTGAAAATCATAGCCTTTATTGAAGAGCAAGGGTAGAGAGTCAGGGAGAGGCATCAATTGTTTATTCAGGGTTTTGTTCTGATTGCAGGCAAGGGAGTTCACAGTGACTGGTCAGGGGGAGTAATGATACCCATTATTAGAGTAATGCCAGAACATTGTAGGTATCTGGGGAATGGCATATTTCTTGACATGACAACCCCCAATGTACAACTCCATTACCTCTCTCACACTTACTACTCTCTGGGTTGGCTCTCTATCCAATCTGCTCTCCCCATAGTTAGTCTATATTGCCAGAGATAGACCACTACTTGAAAATCATGGCTGAGAAGCTAAATCTAGAACTGTGTTCTTCTCCCCTCCCCTCCTCTTCCGTCCCCTTCCATCCTCCCCCATCCTCCCCTTCTGGGGAGGAATAAAACAAGCCTGATTCTTCTTACATGTAATTCCCTTTCAAATATTTATAGACAATCTTTCTATCTCTCCTGAGATTTCTCTTTGCCCATCAAAGCATCCATTGGTTCATTCAACTGATCCTCACATGACTCCAATAAAGAACTTAAGGTCCAGAGAAAATAAATTACTTTTTCCAAGAGGCCTAAGAGGCAGACTGAGACTTAAACTCAGATCTTATGATTCTAAATTCCTCACCCTTACTATTATACCATATTGCCTCCTCCCATTAATTAGTGTTAATGATGGGCAAAGATAGTGGTAAGTAATGTAATACTCAGGCACTGCTATTACTATATCCTCCCAAAGTGTCCACTCTTTGAAGTTTGGTAGCATGAAAATCTAGAGCCCATAATCAAGAATCACTAAGAGTAATGGTGTGGTGACAGGTAGTGGTGGTGATGGTGCCATCTTTAGTGGGGATAGTAATAAGATAATTACAGTATTTACTAGCATTTATATAACACTTCAATGTTTGCAGAGAACTTATAACAATACTATATCTTATATTATTTTATTAGACATAGTATAATGTAAAGAATGTAATATAAAATTTCATATTATTTGATCCTCACATCAACTCTGGGAGGTGTAATTATTATCTGCATTTTACAAATGAGGAAACTGAGGCAGAGAGAGATTAAGAAATTTGCCCAGGGTCACATAGCTGGTAATAGGCAAGATTCAGCCTCAGATCATCCAGTCTACTATATTTTACTATACCACCTACTTGGAGAGGGGGATGAGAAAGTGGGGAGAGGAGAGAGACAGACAGACAGAGAGATAGACAGAGACAGAGAGACAGAGACATAGAGACATGGAGAGTGGGAGACAGAGACAAAGAGACACAGAGAGACAAAGAGAGAGAGAGATGAGGAGTTATTGAACAACCCCAACAGCTGCCTTGTCTGCAAGGAGATGAAGAAAAGGCAACCCCGAGACAAAATGCCCCAGTAGATGTGTATGGTTTTCTTTTGGTTTTTAATCTCCACAGCCTTCTCAATGCTCTTACTTCTTCATTCTCCTCAAAATAAGAGCTGCTGACAAGTCTAGGTGCAATCAAACAAGGAGGGTGGACCCTGGAAGGAGTTGGAATGAACTTTGTATTCCAATTCCAAGCACCCAGGTCTAAACTCTAACTCTGTTCCCTTGGTGTCTCTGGTCCTCAATGTCCTTGGAAAATGTGAGAGGCCACCAGCCTGGCCTGTATGTAGGTCCCTTCCAGCTCTCAATCTATGAGACTTAGTGCAGGACACTTTTCGTCTTCTGCTAGAATGGCTTTCTATAGCCTTGACTTTGGTGACCCTATTCATAGCACATCTCTAGACTGGGTGCATGCAGCTTTCTCTCCTGTAACAGCGTATCCAGATTGATCCACATAGATCTTTTTCCCTTCTTTTTATATCTCATAATTCTATACCTCCCATCCTCACCCCCCATACCACATATATGCCACTCTCCCAGTCCCCTAGTTTCAGGTGTTAAAAGGCATTCTAATTAAAACTAGTGACTGCCTTTAGGCTACATTTCTAATTCCACATGAATATTCTCAGTATTCCAGTGATTTCTATCCTTTCCCCTCCCATGGTAATGACTATGCTCTCATTATACTGTAACATTCTGCATCACCCTCTGAAACATTTGACTCTTCTATCATTTCTGCTCTTTTCTAGCTTGCTACTTTTCCTGGTCCTCCCCTACTCAATCTCCCCCTTGTGGGCTACACCTCCCAGCACTCCTCACCAATCTCCATCAAGAACCTTCAGATGCTCCCAAATGATCCCCAGACACTCCCATACCTCCTCAACTCTATGCTTAAGCTATTAACAGATAGCTTTCAAAAGCAGATATCTTATTTTTTAAATTAATTTTCATTTATTTTTAGTTTACATCATTCATTTCCATGAGGTTTTTGAGTTACAAATTTTCTCCTCATCTTCCCCCTACCCACTACCCCAAAACATCAATCCCACTGTATACTCCCTCCCCCCCCCAGATATTTTATTTTTTAAAAAGGATTTGATTTCATCTCTGCCAGCTAATGAAACATATAATCAATTTTCCTTAGGGCCAGACTCCATCTTGCCCAACCAAATGGAGAGTAGAATAGGGCATGGCAGCATTACTCCCTGAACAGTCATGTGGAAGACACATGAAGATGAGGAGAGCAAAGGAGACAGGAGGGTAGTAGTGAGAAGTGAAGACATGATGGATAGATAATCCCAGTCTAGAGACTGGTGAGAGGCTCTGAAAAACAAGAAACCTGTCAACCATGAGATGCCAGGAAGATGATCAGAAGTCTTTTTTGTTCCTTTCCTTCAATGGGAGTTCAGCTAGTGGAAGCTGCTACCTATTTCCCATTTGGCTCTTCAACTACTTTCTTCCCATTAGTCCTCTGAGAGCAGGAGATGATCAGAGGGGAGGGTAGGAAAGTAAAGTAAAAGGGACCCAAGGATGCTAAGGCTAAGCTATACTACAGTTGAAAGCTTATTCCTTCTTTGCTCAGTGGCATTTCCATTTTACTTAAGGCTGTTAGGAAGCCTATGGCCCTTAGCTAGGATTTGTATCCAATACCTTGAGTGAAAGACTCAAGATTAAGGGAGGGAAGGTTTCTTTGAAAGGGAAAGAGAGTTTTGTTTGTTTGTTGTATGTTTTCCCTTTCATCTTTTTGGCTGTGGAGGGAGTGGGTCATGAAGGACAGTGTGCCTGCTATTTAAAAAATGTGAAATTGCTTAGGTGCTTTTGTAGGATCAGATCGTATTTTGGCAGACTATTGTTTTTAACTTAGTACGAGAAGAGCCAGTAAGGGCAATAAGGCATGGCAGGAGAGCAGTGGCACTCTGATAAATGTTTAATGAGAGCAGAGCATGCGTATCTTTAATCTACATTCCTAATATTTTCTTCATCATTTTTTAAAGATTGGGCAATCAACAAAGTAAGGAATTAACCTATGATTTGTAGCATTGATTGGCTGCTGCATTGTAAATGCTCACAGTGAAAATTTAATAGTCAGCTCTGGAGAGCTAATTTGAGTTCTCTCCCAAAAGAAAGTGTGGAGCAAGTGTTTGTGCATTTTATTTTCCTTGAAAGTGCCTTTGGTCCATGCCTCTGGTGCTAGAAGGCTTCTGGTACATTAAAAATGCAGTTTAGCTCACAAAGGGAAGTCCAAAGAGAACACAGCACCCCTTACTGGTGAACCCTTTAAAACATACCCCATATATACATGGGAGCTTCATTTACAGGATTTTAAAGTTTATTTTTCCCTGATTGTTTTCATTTTAAAGGTGCATTTCATACCCTTTTGAACTATTCAAATAGACTTTTAAAGCAGGGTGCTTCACAACCCTGAAGCTAGTGGCATTGGGGAACATTCAATTGAATGATTTCTCTTTCCTTGGTACTTTTAAATTGTGAGCTGAATATTAGGCCAGATTTTCTCTTTTAAAAATATTTTCCTTTCTAATTTTTTAACCCTAATAAATTTCTTATCCTAATAATTTCTAACACTAATGAAGAACATGTTTTTATGTTTAGTCAGAAGTTTTTTCTAGTCTTGATTTAAAAAAAAACCTGTTAACAAGGACAGGATAGCATTATACACAGTAACAGCAATATTGTTTGATGAAGAACTGTGAATGACTTAGCTATTCTCAGCAGTACATGATTTGAGACAATCCCAAAGGACTGATCATGCGTGCTATCCACCTCCAGAAGGGGGAAAAAAAACCTGATATTGACTAAACACAGACGGAAACATGCCATTTTCTGCTTTCTGTCTTCTTTTATTTGAGTCTTCCTGTACAAAATGACTAATATGGAAATGTCTTACATAATTGCATGTGCATAACCTAGATCTGATTGTTCCCCATCTCAGGGAGGAGGAGGGAAGGGAACGAAGGAGGGAGGGATGGATAGAATTTAGAACTCAAAACTAAATAAAAATGTTTTAAAAAATGGAGAAAAACCTGTTTATTAGTTTGGTTTTGTTTCTTCTTAACTCTGTTTATTATTCTAATTTCATTGATGGTTTTTGTTACATTTTAATTTCATTTTTTGTTTTTCTTCTCATTTATCTCCCACATTCATAGGACTTATATACAAAGCATCTGTTATCATTACTGTTAATTAACAAATTAAGTTGGCATATGAAAATGGTGTTGACTATTAGGTGCTGTTTGCTTCATTGTATACTAGTTACTGGTATACCAACACAGGTTTTTTCAGTTTAATTATTTCATGTACAATTCTAATTATAATATAGTAAAAGGATGAGAGTCCTTATCTTTTGAAGTACAAAATAAAGACAATGATTGAAGTTGTTTGCTGCACTGAGTCCATGGGAAATTTTCATATTCTACATCTATATCACTATTTATAAAAGTATAATGATTTAACTTTTTAGTACTTGAAGGGGGAGGATTTATAATAAAGTCAATATAAAATTGTCTAATTATTAGTTTAACAATGGCTAACACAAAATATATTCATGCTGTCTTGTTTAATCATTATGGTGATCGAGTACATTTATTTTCATGTTACAACTGCTATTGCAAAGGAAAAATGCTATTATCTTATTTTTCAAGAGATATATGCAAAGCAGTTTTTTTTTCCTACGAGACTTCTGCAAACCATTATAAGATCCAGATTCTTCACATAGGGGTGGCTAGGTGACACAGTGAACAGAGCACCAGCCCTGGAGTCAGGAGGACCAGATTCTTCACATAATTAGAGCAGCTTGGTGGTGTAGTGGATAGAACACTGGACCCTGGAGTTAGAAGGACCGGAGTTCAAATTTGACTTCAAATACTAGCTGCGTGACCCTGGATCAAGTCACTTAACCCTGCTTGCCTCAGTTTCCTCATCTATAAAATGAGCTGGAGAAGGAAATGGTGAAGCATTCCAGTATCTCTGCCAAGAAAACCTTAAATGGGGTCCTGGAAAGTCAGGCACAACCAAAACAACTCAACAATTCTTCACACAATAATCATAGACCAGAAGAGTCTCTTTAGATACGTTAATTAATTTTTCAAAGTCTGAAATGCTAGCACTGTCCAATTGGACAACAGTTCTTCATTCATTAGTCTGACTCAAGTCTTGTAAACACCAAGCTGTAATAGAATGTATGAAAGCAAACTCTTGACCACTCTTCATATACAGATTTTTCATTGCCATTACTTGCTCTGTCCCTTCTATATTGAGGATTTCCAGCATACCCTGTTGCCAATCAGCTTCAACTTGCTTTTTATATGAACGTTCTATGGAGAATCATATTTTTGGACAAAAGTTCCTTTGGTAAATTACATTGTCAGAGCCAACTTAATCCCTTCCCTCTGTCCCCCAAACTAAACTTGTACTACTAGCTTGTACTCATCGAGATGTGCTCTGTTCAAATGGTGATGATTCTCTTGTTCCCAGATGCTGCCACTTTTACCTCCTTCTACTCCTTAGTCAAGAGTTCTGTTCAGTTTCATTCTAGTTAAGTGAATGGGCACTAAAGTCTTGGATAAGTGGACTTACAATCAATGATTGCCTTTCTTGCTAGATACCTTCTTGTTAGAAGTGGTTTCTGACACTCAGCAGTTGTGTGATCACTTTTCTCTGGAGCCATGGTTTTCTCTTTTGGGAAATGAAGGTTTTGGAAATCATAGTCTCTAAGTTATCTCATCTTTTACCTGGGATTATTTCCCCGCAAAACTCAAGCTCTCAGGATCTCAGTTTCCCTCATTTCCTTCAAATATTTTTCAGAGTATTTATTTTAAATTGTTAGCCATTGAAACCTACTCATTTGCTTAGCTAGAAACAAAAACCTTATTCATTCTTCTTTCACAAATGATGGTAGATAAATAAGTGAAGAAACTTGATCAAACTATAAAATCTAAAGGCTTTAAATCCAGCCCCATGGACAAGGAGGTCTGGGGTCTTTGTGCTACTTGCAGACTCACTTTCCCTGAACAATAAGTGTCTGTACAACAGATCTAACCCAGATACCTGATTCCTTCCTCTAAGAATCCAGGATCACTTCTAGCAAGGAGGCACATGAATACAGTGATGAAAACTGCTTTTCCTGTTATACTGTGTGTATCAAAAGTTTGTCACTAATTTACACATATGATCACATTTGTATATGTCACCTCATAGTTGTGTATGCCAATCACACGGACCTATTGCTCATTGTGTAATTTAATAATACTATCTATCTCGTGCTTGATTTAGCATTGTTGGCTTGGCAAATAACATTATTGTTTCAGCCACTTAGAAAAATGATTGACTGACATATTTAATATATGCTGTTGTGTATTCTATGTAAAGTCTAATCGAGTAGTCCCATGTCTTTAAAAAAAAAGACATTATAAGGCCATTGAAAAGCTCTAAGCCAGAATTTCAGTGTTGCAAAGTAATTTAAATCAAGGCCAGGTCAGGGGAGACCCCTTCAGAAGCGTTTTGTGAATTAGCTGATCTTTTGATTTCCCCACTCTGGCTATATTCCTGCCATCCTGCTGTTGCTACAGTATCATCTGTTTCTAGCTGAGTCCTGCAGCTCCTACTCTGGGATTTGCCTTCTGAGTGCTGAAGATTCACCATGTGCAACCAGCCCAGACTCACAATGTAGTGTTTTGGCAATCTTTCTTAAATCCCACAGCCACCATTACACTTTATGCTTCTGAACAAGTCTTCTAGCTCTCACCTTGGGACCATGCTTTCCTGATTGGAGAGGATTTGTCAGATTTGTCATGGCCCCAGAATCATGACTTTTATTTTGGCTATCTTCCTACCATACTATGTTGTCTGCTTTTTGCCTCTTGCTCTGAGAACAGCTTTCAGATCAATACTCCCATTCTTGGAAAAACCAGGTCAATTGATTGCCTTATGGCTCTGCTTACCACCCTCATTTCATCTCTAAAGTGCACCTTTCTGGCTCCCATTCCTTTACATCTATTCTTTTCCCACATAAACAACTTGAGGTAGAAATTGGTATTCTTTTTGTGTATTAATCCCCAACATTTAGCTCAGTTCCTGCCCCATAGTAAGCATTTAATGCATTTTGTTCACTTAGTGATTTGAAAATTCATACATGATGACAAGAGTAGACAGTACCTGGGAATTGATTTTTGGAACTCATCCCCATGGAGGAGGAGAAGTTGCTTATAAAAATAAAGACCTTAAAGAGAAGTATACTTGAGTCAGAAAAAAAAAACTGCACAACTCATCCATAAGTAAGGCGGGGGGAGGTATGTGTGGGTTGTGGTGCAGATTCTCTTATGTCAGAGAAATATTTCAGGCCCAGGGGGTGGAGCCAAGATGGCGGCATAGCAGCAGCAACATATTGCAGCTCTCACATAGCCACCCCAAAATGCTCATAAAATAGGACTCTAAACCAATCCTAGAACTCCAAAATGCACACTAAGATATTTCCCACTAAAGTCAGCTTGGCTACAAGGAACCATATCAGCACTGCGAACGGAAACCAGTCTGGCCTGAAGCCGTGGCTGTGCCCCAGCAGCTGCAAGTAGTGTTCAGAATTAGCTAAGTGGGAATTGCGAAAGGGGGAGAAAAGCAGTCCAGCCCGAAAGGCCTCCAGAGCGGAAAAGCGAAAGGCAGAGGTTTTGCACCCACCTCCGTGTTGTAGCTTCCCGCCCGTGGCCTGCAGACAGCAGGGGGACTGAACGATTGTTCTCAGGCCAGTGCTCTCGCGTTGAGCAGCCTGGATCCGGATTGTTGTCTTGGGCCTCCGTCTTGGAGTCTTCATTATCCAGTCAGCCGGAAATAAGTAGGAAGAGTCCCAGCATCTTCCTGAGAGCTACGGCAGCTGGGAGGACCCCAGTGATTTGGGACAGAGCTTTCCCTTCTGGAAGCAGAGCCCCACAGAGATTTTTAAAAAAAATCATGGTCTGAACAACTATGAGTAAGAATAAGCATAAGAAGCAAAGTAAGAACAGCTCCCAAACCCTAGATTCCTTCTTTGGGGAAAAGAAAGATCATGGGAGAGAGAGGGAGGAGGAGAGTGCAGCCAGAGCACCCCCACCAGGGGCCTCCAATAAACATGAAGAATGCCTTAAAGCTAGAGATGAGCTGAAGAAGGATTTTCAAAACCAAATAA
>CM053583.1:200528661-200549597 GCA_028627135.1 Pseudochirops cupreus
ATGTCTTGGCCTACAGGAGAGTAGGGGGGATGGAGATGAGAGGGGGAATGATGAAGGGGAGGGCAGAGTGGGGGGTGAGGGTTGTTAGAAGCACACACTTCTGTAAAGGGACAGGGACAAAGTAGAGAATAGAACAAGGGGAGGGTGGGATAGAAAGGAGGGAAATATCATCAGGGTTACACAGTATGTCTATTGTGGAGATATTTTGCATAACTACACATGTACAGCCTGTATTGAATTGCTTGTCTTTCCAGTGGGGGTGGGTGACAAGGGAGGAAGGGAAAAAATCTAGAAGTTAAAGTTTTAAAATCCTATGGTACACACACACACACACACACACACACACACACACGTATATATGTATTGATGTATGTATAATTATTATTATTTACTTGCAACTGGGAAATAAGATATATAGGCACTAGGATAGGGAGATCCATCTTGCTCTACCAGAAAGTCAGTGGGGTGGTGGGGGAGGATATAGGAGAAAGCAGATTGAGGGAGGAGCTATACAGTGGGATCATTGTTTTGGGGGGTGGGTAGGGGAAAGACATGGAGAAAATTTGTGACTCAAAATCTTGTGGAAATCAATGATGTAAACTAAAAATAAATGGAAGTTGATTACAAAAAAAATTTTAAAATACCTACAATGTGTCCAGTAATTTACAAGTATCGGCTCTCCCCACCCCCAACTTTGCAAAGAATAGATTGAGTGCATAGCATAGCTCCTGGCCTATGTAGATCATAGCAAGCCTTTTGTTCTGGATACAGTGATAGTCTGCAGCACCTGAGGGGAAATTCTGTACTGAAACTAGTCTTCATAGGCTAACTGTAGTCACCAGCAGAGAACTTAGTGAGAGTGAGGCTCCCTATCCCCTACATAAACTGGTGTTCTTGGATTTGGTTTGGACTGTTGTAATGCCATGCATGAGCAGCTTTCCAGAAGAATGCTACTGTGAACAGCTAAGGTTCTGATTACACAGTATAGTGAACACTCTATTTATTCCATAACAAATCAGAGCAAAACATTCGTAGAAAATCAAGATACAGCATTCACAATGTTCCAGCTTATCACAGAAAATCAAATTACAGCATTCACAATGACTTATCACTAAAACGGCCACATAGTTTTCACCAAAGTTGTCACAGTAGTTTTCAACAAAGTACAATAAGTTAGTCAATTGCAAAATCCTCAATTCAATCACAAAGTACAAAAGTCAAAGTTCTCCACCCCTAGGTCACAATAAATCATAATCTTCTCAGTCAGTACACAGTTTCCAAGTAAAGTCTTTTTTCAGCTTGACTCAAGGCTGGCCCTCAGCTTCCATGGTTCCTCTTCCATGGTCCCAGCTCCAACTGTTACCTGGGTTCAAAGGCAGGAAGCTCTCAGTTCCTTGTCCAGCTCCTTGTCCAGTTCTTCATCTAGTTCCTGTTCCACATTGAAGTTTACAGTGTCCAGTCCACTTCATGCCCTTCACAGTTCCTGTTTCTGGGAAGACAAAGCTTGACACAGCCACAATAATATTCATACACATTGTCGGCACCATCATCAATTCACTATCTGCCTGTGAAATCAACTCAGACCCACCAACAAGGTCCAAGAGGTCAGCACAAATCATCAACATAGAAATCAACACAGACCCACAAACAAGGTCCAAGAGGTCAGTATGAATCATCAGTAAAGTCCTAGGATCTCCAAGACCCTCCTCCAGGACTTCTGTAAACATACAACCCGAAAATCCTCTTTCAGGGCTTCCAGTAAGGTCCCATGGCTTCTGTACAAAGTATCACAAACAAACATCCACACAGACAGAGCATACAGAGTATGGGATACCACAAGTTTCTCCTTTTTGACTCTGCCATCACAAGAGTCCTCTTCTCAGTTCTGCAGTCTCTAGCTTGGGCTTCTCCTTATATATGGTCATTAGCTCCTTCCCTTCCTGTTGCAGGAGTTAATGAGTTCTAGGGTTCACAAGTTGCGGGGTTCACAAGTTCTGTTTCTTAACAGACTTCATACAGGCTCAAAAGAAACTTGAACTGAAACAAGGTGTTAATTCAATAGCTGAAACTAGGTGTGAACTACTTCTGTGCTTGCCATTACAACTGTGGAGCTGAAAAATGTGAAAACTGTTAGGCACAGACTCTAATCAAGCACATTTATGTCTAAAAAAGGGGACATTATAAGACCACTGAAAATATGTAGCACTTTTTCCTAAAGCACTTAATGTGGCTCTATTTCATTAAAGCATTTTTCATACTAGTGATAGGTTATGGGAAAGAATGGCCTTTTTCAGGTTCAGGGAGAGTACATGTTCCAAATAAGCTCCATTGTTTTCAAAAAATAAAAAGCATGAACAGAGACAATGATCTTGAAGGCCATGAGACACTGGCCTATGGTGACACCAAAGGAAAGAGTGACAGTTATGTATATGGCAACCAGAGAGCTGGGTCATGGACAAGTATATATGCTGCTGAGGATAGGAGATTTCCATCACACGGCATGTCACTTTCACAAGGCAGCTAGGTGGTAGAGTGTGTGGAGAACTAGAAAGACCTGAATTCTGATCCAGCTTCAGACATTCTCTAGTCTATGACCCTCAGCAAGTCTCAGGCTCTCTAAGCCTCAGCTTCCTCACCTGTAAAATGGGAATAATACTAGCATCTACAGCCATGGGTTGCTGGGGGAGTATAATGAGATTATATTTGTAAAGAGCTTTGCAATCCTTAAATTGCTATAAAAATGTGAACGTGTTACCTCATCTCATTTGTCCAATTTCCTTTGTCTCAGTTGTCTATGAATGACTGGTAGAAATGATACAAGCCAGGAAATAAGGAAATCATGCTTAAAGTCTGAATTTACATTCTTTAGAGGGTACCTGACTGCTGAGATGCTAGCAAAACACTAGAACTCTACCACCACCACCACCACCACCACCACCACCACTACTGCTGCTGCTGCTGCTGCTACTGCTACTCCTGTACTACTACTACTGCTGCTGCTGCTACTACTACTACTACTACTACTACTACTACTACTAATGTTGTTGTTCAGTTGTGTCCAACTCTTCATGACCCCATCTGGGGTTTTCTTGGCAAAGATACTGGAGTGGTTTGCCATGTCCTCCTCCAGCTCAGCTTACAGATGAGTAAACTGAGGCAAATAGGATTACGTTACCTGTCCAGAATCATATAGCTAGTAAGTGTTTGAGGTTGGATTTGAACTTCAGAAGATGAGCCTTCCAGACTCCAAACCTAGCATTCTATCCACTGTGCCACATAGTGGTCCTAATAATGATGATGATGATGATGATGATGATATTAACAACTAGCAATTACATAGTCCTTTAAGGTTTGCACATTGCTTTACATATACGAACTCTTTTGATTCCCACAACAACCTTGTGATATAGGTGCTATTATTATCCCTATTTTTCAGATGAGGAAACTGAGGCAGGCAGAGGATAAGTGACTTTCCCAGGGTACCATGACTGGTAACCTACTGAAGTAGGATTCAAATCAGCTTTTCCTTAGTCAAAGTCCCACCCTTTGTCTGTGGTACTTGCCTTCAAAAGAGCCCTGTACTGCACTAAAACTGATCCAACCGGGGTACTTGGAAGCACTTGGTTCTATCACCGTATCATTCTGTGCCATGAAGTGTTACATGATGAATTTGGATACATTAAGAAAAGTTCTAGCAACGTGTGCTCCATATATGGATAATATAAGAATTAGTAAACTTTAGGAACTTGTCTGAAGGTGATGATAATGTCGTATCTTTATGGTGACCAATCTTTTCACCAGAAATGTGTAAGTATGGCATAAAGCCTATGGCAGCCTGGTAGTACTGTATAAACAGCCAGGCATAATGATACATGCCTGTAGTCCCTTCTAATGCATAGGTTGAGGCTGGTAGATTATTTGAATTTGAGTTCTGAACTTCAGGAGGGATAAAGCCATTCAGGTTTCTATATGATGTCCCACACTACTTTGATGACCCACCAGGCTACCTAAAGATGAGTGAGCTGAATCAAGTCAAGAATAGAGCAGGTGAAAGCTCCCATGCTGATCAGTCATGGGATTGGGGCCCTGTGTAATGGCTGCACCTCCAGCCTGGATGAGATACGGACAATTAGTCCTAGAGAAAATAAGAATTGAACACATATATTAGAAATGTCAGATGTTCACTCCAATGATATTTTGTTCAGGTCTCATTGTTCCTAACATGTTCATTAATGTGAAAACTGAAACTTGGGTTATGTATCTCCTTGAGGATGGTAAAGTGGATTGCCAGGCTTTGTGATACTTGCCACAGGTAGCATTTTCTTGAGTAGCAGGCTCTCAAAGGCTCTGCTTTGGTAAAACATGGATCCTGACAGCAGACCCATGCATTGAGAAATGATTCCCCCACAACCCTTCAGGAACCATGGAGGTTTTCTGGTTTCTGAATGGGTATGTCTGGTTCACACAAGCTTTCCCCCATGGGCAAGTAGGCTTTTCTTGTGCTTTAGTCTTAGACAGTGGAAAAGATGCACACATTCAAAACCAGCATGTTATTCAACCGAGGGAGTCTAAAAAAAGCTTTCCAGGCTATGATTTTTTTGCTCAAAAGAACTCTGACAGAAACAAGCAATAGCTACATTTTCAAGGCCTTTCCCATATAGATACAGATTTTTTTTTTCTGAGAAACCATGGTTTTTAAAAATCAGTGGGGAAGCTACTCTGACTTAAATGACCAACTTGCCTATTTACAGAATAGCTCCAGAGACTGATGGGAGCCCTTTAAGACAATTTATCACCACCACTAAGTGTCCATAGGAGAGGGATCCCAATGCTCTGATGAGCAGAAGAAAAGAAATGATGGGCAATTATCTTAGCAGATTGAAGAAAATGCCACCTACAGATGAACATTCTGTAAATCAGACAATGACTTCAATCAGAAAATGATATTTCAAGTGATGAAGATGCTGTATACTGTAACTCACAACTTGCCTTAATCTCAGGGGAATCAAAGTTCAGGCAGGAGAGAGGATTGAACCTAGAGGCAGCCCCTTTCCTGCCGTGAGCTTCACCTATAGTCAATTGTTTAGTCATTTTTAGTTGTGTCGAGCTCTTCCTGACCCCCTAGGGTTTTTCTTGGCAAAGATACTGGAGTGGTTTGCCATTCCCTTCTCCAACTTGTGTTACAGATGAGGGAACTGAGGGAGATAAAGTTAAGTGACTTGCCCAGGGTCGCATAGCTAGTAAGTATCTGAGGCCAGATTAAAACTCAGAAAGGTGAATCTTTCAGACTCCAATATGGCACTCTATCCACTGCACCAACTAGCTGCTCTTAAACCTATAGAGATCCCTAGTATTTGGAGGAAATCTGAAGGAGGGGGGAAAAAGAGCTGAATTGTTCAGAACCAAAAGCTTTTCTGAGACCCTTTTGAAGATGGGTGTGGTCTGAATTCAAGATTCCCCATGCATTTGAGAGGAGTTAGCACAGCCTAGGTATTTGGGGAAGCAATGGCTGATGGTATGGTTTAGCAAATGGAACCAGAACAAGTTAGAAATTACATTACCCTAATTTAGGACAATAGTCTTCTCTGATATCAAATAGGATTAGCCTGATCATTGGATTTCAAAATCAGAAGCTCTCAGAAGAAGAGGAAGGAGAAGAAACCAATGTTCACTAATTTTCACTAATTCTCAATGCCTCCTCGTGGTATAAGGGACAGAGCACATCATCTCCTTTTTTTTCCCCTTCTAGGGCTGTTCTTTCTCCTAGATGAAACCAGATGAGCTTATAAAAGTATTCTTAATTATAATAATTTACATAACTTGTTCATAAGTTATGAATCATTGCCACATAGCATAACCCAGAAGGGAAAAAAATGACACACCCTCAGAGACTTTCTTCAAATAAGGTGCATGTGCTAAGGTCATAGGTTTCCTTGAGAGACACAAAAGAGAGGTTTCTTGGCATAGTGAAAAGAATTCTGTGTTTGGAGTCAAATGACCTGGGTTTGGATCCTACTCTGCTACTTAATATCCGTGTGATCTTGGGCAAGTCACTTAATCTCTCTGGGCCTTTGGTTCCTCATCTGCAAAAATTGGAGGGATAGATGAACTATATGACCCTAAGGTCCCTTCCAACTCTCTGGACATAATATCTTGAGCCTCTTATGAACCTATGAAGATCAAACAAGAGTAGATATTTAAAGTACAGGCACAATATTTGTGGAATTAGTACCCAAGAAGCCACTTTTCCATGGAGATTTAGAAACTGATCAACTCTTCAGAGTCTTTCAGGCTTTGGGAAACTCTAACAAATTATGACCAGAAGTCAAATCACTACAATTTTATAAGGATATATCCGGAAGGAGGAAATTAAGAAACCTGACATTATGTGTCAAAAACCCACATGAAAACATGTAGATTTGTTCACTCAAATATTGTTCTATGATATTGCCAAATAAATGTCTGGTAAACAGAAATTGAACAATACAGATTTTAATCTCCTGGACACTCAGGTTAAGAATCCCAAGTTCTCTAGTCAAATGTTTCCAGGGTTTCATATCAAGAATGATTAGTGTTCTTTTACTCTCAAAACCCTGTCAGCTTTTGGCTTTCTGTTTCCATTCTCATTTGGAGGAAACTGAAATCGATATAAAACAGAGATGCGTACTCACCAAAGATGTATACTATGTATAGGAATAGTCTCAGATAGAAGGCACTAGCATTGAGAGGGTATTGAGAAAGACTTTTTTTAAAAAAATAAGTTTTATCGTTGCCCTTTGCTTTTATATCACACTCATTTCTTTTACTATATTTTTATTTATTTCATCAAAGATTTCCCAATTGCTTGTAAAAAATTTAACCTTAATTAAAAAAATTGAGTTCCAAACTCTCTCCCTCCTTTCTGTCTCTTATCTGTCCCTTAAGAAGGCAAGCAATATGATATCAATTGAGAAGTCATACATAACATATTTCCATATTAGCTATGTTGAATTAGCTATGCACAAAAAGCAAGAAAAATTAAAGTTTAAAATATGCTCCAACCTGTACACAGAGTTCCTCAGTTCTCTCTATAGAGGTGGATAACTTTTTTCACCATGGATCATTTGAAATGTTCTTGGATTAATGTCTTGATCAGAGTAGTTAAGTCTTTCACAGTTGATCATCCTTAAACTATTGCTATTACTATGTACAATTTTATCCTCATTTCACTTTGTATCAGTTGATATGTCTTCCCAGATTTTTCTAAAATCATCCAGCTTATCACTTCTTATAATATGATCGTATTCCATTATAATCATATGCCACAACTTGTTCAGCCATTCCACAATTTTATGGACATACCCTCAATTTCTAATTCTTTGCCACCACAAAAGAGGTGTTTTAAATATATTTGTACCAATGGGTTCTTTCCTCTTTTCTTTGATCTCTTTAGAATACCAAGCTAGTAGTGATATTGCTGGGTCAAAGGAGATACAGAGTTTTACAGCTCTTTTGGCATAATTCCAAATTGTTCTCCAGAATGATTGTACTAGTTCACAACTCCACCACCAGTTCATTAGTGTGTGAAAGTCTCCTTGCAAAAAGCTGAGACCTGAAGGCAGTCAGGGAAGCTAGGAGGCAAAGTTGAAAGGAGAGTATTTCAAGCATGGGGGCAACCATCAAAAACACATACTAATAAATACTTTGCAAACTCCTACGTATGTGACAATATTGATTCTGTCACTAAAATGGGAAAGCAAACCCCAAATGCATGACTTGAACATCCTGTAGTAGATGTTATTAAAGGTTTTATATATATATATGTATGTATGTATTTATATATGTAGGCAGATATAGAGATAGATAAATAGATAGATAGATAGATAGATAGATAGATAGATAGATAGATAGATAGATGGATAGGATTCTTGGTTCTTCACTAGTATTCTTCACACCTATATAAACATGTACTTCTATATGATGATCACAGAATACGTCTTTGCCAACAATGTGATTTGAGACTAGGTTGCACTTATTTATGTAAACAAAAACATCTTTTTAAAATGTTATTCCTCATCAGTAAGACTCCATTTTTAAAGTGTTCTTAAAGATTCAAGAACACCAACTGACCAGGGAACATATTATTTAGCTTATGGACAGTATCTTTGAATGCTAATTGGACAAATTATATATGGCTGAACTGATGGAGAGTCTTTTTCAAGCTTAGTGACCTTGAGAGAAACTATGTTATCTTGGGGGTAAAGACTTTTGCAAAAGTTACAAGAAGAAAAACAAAATCTGATGAACTTTTGATTTATTAGACTATGATTAGCTATGTTTAAAACAAGGCAATTAAATCAACATGCTACCAAAAAATATTATAAGAAACCATACAGAATACAAAAAATGAACTTAGGAAAGGAGTACCCCCAAATTGGGGTTGCACTTGCATTTTAAGTGTATAATAATAATATTAACAAGACAGTAACAATATCCACCGGAAAATCCCACTTATAATCTGTGGAGGTGGTTGGGTGGGAGGTAGGGAGCAATGAGAAAATAGAGGACTGCCAGAGATTTCATGTGCCTTGAGATACTTATATTTACTACGAAGATATGCCAGGATCCTTGCTGAACTGAGTTAGCACTCTACAAAGATGATACAACTGCTGTCCCTGATTAAAACTCTTGTGATGGAGGCAGCTAGGTGGTGCAGTGAGTAGAATACTGTCCCTGGAGTCAGGAGGACCTGAGTTCAAATCCAGCCTCAGATACTTTACATTTACTAGCTGGGTGACCTTAGGCAAGTCACTTAACTCCAATTGCCTTTCCTTCCCCCCCTCAAAAAACAGAGCTTGACTTCAAGAAGAGTAAACGGTATTTTTTTGTATTCTGATCAACCTGAAGCATTTTCAGCAGGTAGGCTCTGGGTATCTGTGACAAGAACACATTGGGAACACCAACATTCCACCTATTAGAAATGCTTTTAGGCAGATGGCACTGACCCTTTAATCAGACAAAGCATAAGTGGACATAAAATAGAATATAGGAATTATCCGTTATTTGCCAGAGTAACAAAAATGGCAACAAATCTTGCCAGTTGTATGTATGGGTTTCATGCTGCTTTTGATATTTTCTTTAGCTCCAGGTCATACAACATATTGACGAACGATGAAAGGCAAGACTTGTTTCACAAATGAGACTATTTCACACCTTCATACATAGACACAATGATGAATGACTCTTCTTTACTTGTTTGGAAACAGTCTCACATAATTCATTTGATTCTAGATGCTGATTAAAGTCTCTTAGAAAGCTCATTCATAATTCTTCCCAAAATTCAATCTCTTAGGAAATAAAAGAGATTTCCCCTTTTCTTTGTCTTCTCTTCAATAATAATAGGAAACATCTTTCTGGAATATATTTTATTTGCCAGTCGTTCATGGACTCTTCAGAGAATTCTCTTTCTGAAGTCTATAATATCAGAGTTTAACTTGTTCAGAAAAGGAAGACATTTCTCCTCATCACCTTCCTGTATTATCCATATATTCTTCATAGATTCTCATGAATAACCTACAAAACATTGATCTCCATGTCTCCAGAGAGAAACTGTCACTGCTGCCATTTTCTCAACTGTCACTTCAAAACTGCTAACACAAACTGTTTTTTTCGACATTCCATTTGACTTCTGGAATTTAAAGAGACAGTAAAAGACTCTATAGCAGTGGTTCTCAACCTGTGGGTCACAACCCCTTTCTGGTCTAACAACTCTTTCACAGGGGTCACAGGGGTCAGTCACCTAAGACCATCAGAAAACACATATTTCCAATGGTCTTAGGAACCTCCTCTATCTGTCCCCAGGTAGGTCCACCCACATGCAGACATGTCCACATACCAGGGTCGTGGCATTAGGAAGGTTGAGAACCACTGAACCACTGCTCTATAGCCTCTGTGAGATAAACATTGGCAATTGGGTTGCATTTCTAATAACAAAAGAAATGGCAAGATCAACACCTATGACTAAATTATTTTGAAAAGACATGCCCAGTCTGAAATTTTGAAGGATATCTTTTTCATCTACCAGGCAAATTATTTTTTTAAAAATAAACATATTGGTAGTGGCTATAACCATCAAGGACAAACATAGTTTCTTATACTATTTGACAGACAGTACTTTTAAAAAATCCAGGACCTACATATAACAGTATTGTGGTGGCATTGGTGTGGTAAGAGCGTTGAAAGGAAAGGCAGTACTATCAAGGAATAACCTAAGGACAGGCATCAGTTATCACCAAGAGAGAAATCTTTTGAGAGAATTTTTGAAGTTTTATAGCAAGACATCATCTATATCTAACTGGTATATTAGTGGAAAACTTGAGTGCCATATCATCCAATAAAAGGCAAAAGGAAATGTTGAATAGAATTCAGAGAAGAAAAATATATCAAATATTCTAGAGTCCACTAATTAAAAGCAAATTATTCAAAGGTTAGGGTGATACAAAAAGTCAAAGCAGTACAAAGAGGAAAACCAAATTCAGCATCAATGGAAAAACTTCACTACTGAAGTTTGACGAACAAAGTAACGAAAGAAGAGAGAATCTCTGAAGGTAGATGACGTGAAAACTGTTTAAAATTTGGTGCTTATATACCCCACCAATTTAAAAAGTTTGAACATATAAAAAATAAAGTAAAATACATATACATATGTTGTACATTAAAGTATGCATTTTATACATATACTACTATACAATTACATTTTATACATGTACTACTATACAAATAATTACATTTGTTGTAAAACTATCCAAAACCAGACATTTAAAAAGGTTGAGATAAAATAGGGGTGATATTTGCTCAATAGAGAGTTGTAGGAGCTTATTGAGTAGGAGAGTGACATGATAAGTCCCAGACTTAAGGAAAATCACTTTGGCAGCTCTGAGGGGCGTGGATCAGAGAAGGGAGACTAGAGGCAGGGAGACCAGCCAGAAAGCTACCATGACAATGCAGGTGAGAGATGAACAGTGCCTGACTTAGAGTAATGGCTGTGTGGGGAGTGAAAAAGGAACAGTTTCCAGAGATATAGAGGTAGAAATAATAGGATTTGGCAAATATGTGAAGTAAGGAAGAGGGAGGAGTAGATGATACAGAGGCTGTGAACTTGTTTGAGCAAAGGATGGTGGTGCTCTCAACATTAATAGGGAAGATTGGCAGAGGTGAGTTTGAAGGCAAAGATTATTAAATGAGATCCATGATATAGTCCTGATCCATCCATGACTATTCATCTTGTGTGACTCACTCTGTCTCACCCAACAGGAGGAAGGTAGTGAGATCTTATTCACCAGTCACTACTTCAGAACACAGTCCCTCTCCCCACAATGATACATCCTTCAAGTCATCTAGAAAACAGGTAGTGGGGGAAGACTTTCTCAGTGGCACCTTTGAAAACTTGGTTAGGAAGTAAGATCACTTGAGGAGCCCACAGAAGCTTGCTAGAGGAAGTGGCCAGTGTGATAAGGCAAGGGGATGAAGACAAATGTGTCTGTGTTGGATGCATTTCCTATTATTGGCTATTCCATTGAGGATAGGAAATGGCTCACATCCCTTATGATCAGGCCATGGCCAACTTAGGGTCAGGCCATGGGCTGCCCTCATCCCCCATTCTGGAGACCACTGATTTATATGTTTGCAAGAAGCCTAACACCATGAAAACAGAAGTTAGGTCAAATGAGAAACAGAAAGGTTACACATCGTTAATATAATGGATGGCAGACTACTTATTAAAGCTGTCAACTGAATCTAGCTTCTCTGCAAAACTGGAAAACAGCTGGGCTTGATAAGATCTGTAAATATTCACTCACACGTTTCATGGTGGCTTGCGAATTATCAGCACACACTTTCCCAGCTTCCTTTCTGATGCAAGCCTTATCCCAACTTTCTCAATAATAAGTGCGATAACTAGCATTTATGTATTACTTTAAGGTTTGCAAAGTGCTTTATAAATATCACCTCACTGTATTCTCACAATAACTTTGTCTGGTAGGTAAGCGCTATTCCAAAGATGAGGAAATAGAGGCAGAAAGAAGTTAAATGCCTTGATGAAAGTTACGCAGCTTGTTAGTGTTTGAAGACATATTTGAACTCATCTTCCTTACTCCAGGTCCAACTCTACAGCCACTTAGCTTCCTTAATAGAAGATATTTCCTATCTACCACCAAAGGATGAGAAAATGAATGACCCCTCCAAATACAGCTCCATTAAATATCTACGTATTTTATGCAAATCCTTTATACCTTGTGCATCATTAAAATGACCTAAAAACAGTATATGAGCTGAGGAGCAAAAAGAATGTGCATGAAAGTTCCAGGGGTCCAAAATTCAGCAAATCATTACTTGTCTCTAATATTTACACCATCTTTTCGATTATCACAAAACCTTTGACTCCATTTCACACTATTGACTTGTTCATATTTTGAAAATATGTAAAATAAAAATGACAAAATTACTTCAATGAATGCATTTATTCAGTGCCATACTAGTCAAATTGCCAGAGTTATCAGATAGAACTAGAAGAACGTAATAAAATTTATCTGGAGGAACCAAAGTTCAAGAATATCACGAGAATCGACAGGGGGAAAAAAAAAAACATGAAGAAAGGTAGCCTAGTGTGCCAGATCTCAAACTATACTATAAAAGGGTAATCATGAAAACAATTAGATACTGGATAAGAAATATTTTAGTTGATCAATGGAATAGATTAGGCACATGATACACAGAAGTAAGTGAGCATAGTAATCTGGTGTTTGGTAATTTCAAAGATTTGAGATATCAGGGCAAGAACTCACTATTTGACAAAACCTGTTGGGAAAACTTGAAAGAAGTCTGGAATAAAACTAGGGATGGACCAAAAATTCACACTGTATGTCAAGATAAGCTCAAAATGGGTGCATGATTTAGGCATAAAGAGTGATATCTTAAGTGAATTAATAAATCAGGGAAGAAATTACCAGTCAGATCTATGGACAGGGGAAAAGTTCATGGCTAAATAAGAGGTAGAGAGGTTCATAGAAAATGAAATCAATAATTTTGATAATTAAAAAATTTAAAAGGTTTTGCGTAAATAAAACCAATGTAGCTAAAATTAGAAGAAAAGCAAGAAATTGGGAATAAACCATTGTAGTAAGCTTCTCTGATAAAAGTCTCATTTCTAAAATATATAGGGAACCAGATCAAATTACAAGAATATGAGTCATTTATCAACTGATAAATGGTCAAAGGATATAAATGGGCAGTTTTCAGAGGAAGAAATCAAAATGATCCGTAGTCTTATTTTTAAAATGCTCTAAATCACTAAGAATTAGGGGATGGAGGCAAGATGGCAGAGTAAAAGCACAAACTTGGCCTTGGCCCTGAGCACCAACCACTTCCAATACATGTAATAAAAATTACTCTAAACAAATTTAAAGCTACAGAACCCACAAAAGGATAGAGAGAAACAAATCTCCCACTGAAGGCAGGCAGGCTGACAGGAAAGGTCTATCTCGGATTGCTGGGAGCCTAGTGCAGTGCCACAGGAGTCATGGTTCTGGCCCCAGGGTGGCCCGGATGGGCCAGAGCAGACTTCAGGGGAGTGAATCACCAGCAGCTGTGGTAGTGTCCAGATTTCTCAACCCATAAATGCCAAAAACAAAGTAAAAGGTCAATGGGGAACTCTTTCGGAAACTGAGGAACAGAGGAGCATGGTACAGCCCCTGCCCTGGGGGCAAGAAGTGATGGAGGGACAGCCGCCATAGCTGCTTCAGTGTAGCTGCTTCCAGAGCTCCTGGCCTGCAGATTGTAGGGAGACCAAGCAACCATTCAGAGGGTAATCACTCTTGCTTTATCCTGCTTAGATCTGGATCACCATCTTGGGTGGTGGTCCTGTTGTGTGTGGCCAGTGAGCCAGAGCTTGGGGGGGCTATAGAGATGGCACCCTCCTAATAGCTGCAGCAGCTGCAAAAAGAAGGAAAAAGGGAGTGATAAATTAGGGTAAATTATCTCATATAAAAGAAGCAAGAGAACACTGTTACCATGGAGGGGAAGAGCAGGGAGGTGAAAGGGAATGGGTCAACCTTACTCTCATTGAATTTGGCTTAAGGAGGAAATAACACACATTCAATTGGGTATCTTACCCTACAACACAGCAGGGAGAAGGGGATAAGAGGGGGGATGATAGAAGGGAGGACATATTGGGGGAGAGGGTAGTTAGCAGCAAACACTTTTGAAAAGGCACAGGGTCAAAGTAGAAAATATAACAAGTGGGGGGGCTGGATAGGATGGAGGGAAATATAGTTAGTCTTTCACAATATAACTACTATGAAAATGTTTTGCATAACTACACATGTACAACCTATATTGAATTGCTTGTCTTCCCAGTGGGGGTGGGTGAGGAGGGAAGTAGGGCAAGACTCTGGAACTCAAAGTCTCAAAAAGAAACGTTAATTTTTTTTCCATGCAACTGGTAAATAAGACACACAGGCACTGGGATATAGAAATCCATCTTGCCCTACTAGAAATTGGGGGGTGGGTGGATAGGGGAAGACATAAGAGAGAACAGATTGGAGGAAGGTGTATTCAGTAAGCTTGCTATTTTTGGGTGGGGGTGGGTTAATGCTGAAAACTAAAAATAAATGAATAATTTGAAAAAAAACACTAAGAATCAGATAAACGAACATTAAAACAACTGAGATACCACGTCTGATGACAAAAAAGCAAAATGACAAATGCTCAAGAAGCTGTGGAAAAACAACTACACTGATACACTATTGGTAGAGCAGTGAACTAGAGAACGATTTGGATCTCTTTGTACTCTGACCCAGAAATATTGATACTAGGGCTATACTCAAAAGAGATCTAAGAAAGAAGAAAAGAATACGTATATACAAAATATGTGAGCAGAACCTGTAGGACAATCTATATTGTAACAGCAATATTGTAAAGATAACAAATTTTGAAAAAAATTAGCATTCTGATCAACATGATAACCACAATTCCAAAAGGACTCGCAATGAAAAATGCTGTCCATCTCCAAAGTACTGATATATGCAGAGTGAAGACTGAAGCATATTTCCTTCCTTCCTCCCTCCCTCTCTCCCTTCCTCCCTCTCTCCCTTCCTTCCTCCTTTCCTTCCTCCCTCCCTCTCTTCTTTCTTTCTTCCTTCCCTCCTTTCTTGCCTCCCTCCTTCCTTCCTTCCTTTCTTTTTTTCTTCCTTCCTTCCTTTCTTTTTTCCTTCCTTCCTTCCTTCCTTTCTTTCTTTCTCTTTCCTTCCTTCCTTTTTTCTTTCTTTCTTCCTTTCTTCTGATGACTAATGTGGAAATGTGTTTTGCATGACCATGCATAATTGTAATAGATTTTATTTTTCTTGACTTCTTACTGGATAGTGGAGGGGGGAATGGGAAGAAGGCAACCTGGAACTAAAAAGAAGAGTAAAAATATTTATGTGATTTGAAAAATAAAATTCTTAAAATGAAAATAAAAAAGAAAATATTTAAAATAAGTCCAAGTATAGTATAACCAAAAGGGAACTTGATATCTAAGGGGAAACCTACTCTTTATGTGATCCATGGCAAGTCAGTTAAATTTCTTTGTTCCTCAGTTTTCTCATCTGTAAAATTGGAATATTAATAGCTTCTGCTTTTCAAGGTTGTTGAGAGGATCAAATAAGATAACTTTTGTAAAGTGCTTTGTAAGTTTTAAAGCATTATATAACTGCCAAAATATAAAACACATATATACATACATACAGCAGCAATTCAATTTATATACATATATAATACATGTAGTATTTCCCAGGGAAGCAATTCCTTAAATCCATTATTGTGTCTCCTAAGTGAAGCAAAGTATAGTTTTGAGAGTGAGACAAACAAAAGCATCATATGAATCACTAGATATATACAAATAACATCAAGCTATTTGGCCGCACTGAAAAACAAATTAAACAGTTCCATCATCCTGTGGGCTTCTATAATGATGTACTAATATTACTGGCACTCAGGATGTCCAAAATCATTAGTGTACACAAAGGAAAGATAGGGACTGCAGGCTTCAAGCTTGAATCTGGAAATCCAGTTGAACCACTGATAAAGGCAATACTTAGGAAACCCTTAGTGTCTTTCAGGGAAGACACGTGGAGCATAGAGTTATAATGGAGGAAATGCTGGTTCTGCCTGTCAAGAGACTAAATGGAATCTTGAAATAAAAATTCTTTGGAAAGAATCTATTTATAACAATTAGTATTGAAGAAATGCCGGTTTCAACACACCACTTTTGGAACTGTCACATGGATTGTTAGAGATTTAAAAGGCATTTTAATGTAACACTAGAGGTCACTATACAACAAGGTTTAGGAGGTCAGGGTGAAAGAGAAATGAAAATTACACCCACATCCCTTACTCTTACTCCCAAACCTATCACAGGTGACCTCTCCCATACCACACGCCTGCCAGTGAGTTCATAATAAACAGCAAGTTCTTTAGTCCTGGGGAATGATAGGTCCCAAAGTTCTCTTTAAATCCCTGCTTTGGGGAGTTCATAACTTGTGGAAACATATGTGAAATGGCTCATCATACATGCCTCCAGTGAAAGAGAGATTCTCTAAGTTCCCATCTTGAAAGGAATTTCATAGTTGTTATCCTTTTGCATGGCTAAAACCATCAAAAGATCCCTGGACCAGAAGCTACCAGGGCATACTCCAACAAAGAGCAAAGGGACATAAGGAAATAGGTTAATTATTATAGAGACCACCAAAGTCAGTGAAGACAATAGCTTAGTTTGAACACACTAACTGATAGCAAATGAACACCTGTTGCTGAACTAGCAAGGGGCAGGTGGGTGGGAGCAGCAGGGTGGGGATGGATGATCACAGTGCAGTTTCTTAACATGGCCTGCAATGCATGAATCCTGATTAGAGATTCCTATAACTGCAACTACATAGAACAGACTAAAATTCTCCCCATCTGGGGAGAGAAACTCCATCTTTGCTGTTGCTACCCTTAGTTCTTTCACTATTAAAACTGTCTTCAGACTGCTTCTAGCTCCACAAGACCACAGTAGCTAGAGCACGGTGAATGAGTGCCCCACCACCTCTCTCCCATACTAATTTCTAGCTTTTCTTCTTCTCCTCCTCCTCCTCCTTCTCCTTATTGTTCTTATTCTTGTTCTCTTCCTCCTCTTATTTCTCCTTCTTATTCTTTTTGGTCCTTTTTTCTTCTTCTCCTCCTCCTTCATTTTCTTTCCCTCTTTCTCCTCTTTCTCCTTATTCCTGTTGTTCTTATTCTTGTTCTTTTCTTTCTCCTTCTCTCTCTCTCTCTCCTCCTCCTCCTTCTTTCTTCTTCTTCTTCTTCTTCTTCTTCTTCTATTCCCCCTCTCTTCCTCCTCCTCCTCTTCCTCTTCCCCTCCTCCTTCTCTTTTATGTTCTTGCTTTTTCTCTTTTTCTTCTTATTCTCATTCTTGTTCTCTTTGTTGTTTTCTCCTCCCCTCTTCCTCCTCCTTTTCCAAGTCTTCCCAAAGTCCTCTCTTTGTTTATCTTGTGTGAGGATTCTTGGCTGAGAAGATGAGAAGAAAGAAAACTATAAGCCCCAGAATGCTTAGTGAATTTTAAACTAATTTGGGAGTGGCATTTCTAGTCAAATAGCTGTTATGCTAAGAAAACATCTTTGCAACATTAATGGAACACAGGACACATCACCTAAAGTTAGCTATGTAAGATTAGCTTCCTCATCAAAAAGAGGGAAGATGACTGAAAGCCATTCCAGGAGCACATGATAATCAGTTTAAGTACCTGCAGAAATAGTTTCACAAGTGGACATCCCATCCCTGGACAGTAGTAAAGGCTGGTTTAATAGGGTTGCTCTGTCTCCACTTTCACAGGGTTAGACAGGCCTGTCACAATTTATCTTCCTTAAGGTTCTTAGGTACTTTGAAGAAAGTGGGAAATCTCTCTTCTCTGCCCATGGCTTAAGCCTTCAAGAGTTATGTTCCTCCCACTTAGGGACCCAATGACTAGCACTCTAATTGCCTTTAACTATATAATGTCAGATTAGCTTTTACAAAGGGATATTGACTTCAAAGATATGGCAAGAACAAAATGATAAGCATTTAAAACCAAATTCCAGAGGGATATACAACCTTGGTCTCCCAGAATAAGGAAGGAATTAACCTCATACCTTAGCTCAGTTTCTATATAGCATTGTTCTCACCAGGTTCATGTCCAAAGGTACCACCACTGCTGACTTTAATTAGACTGGCTGCAACACATAGTCTAGATTCCTGAACTACCAGATTCCTTTAGCTTGAGCTGTCATACCCCAGTGAAGACTCCACTTCCTAAAATGGAAAAGAATCAATAGAGATGAATGTCACAGACTCATTTCTTGGGGTACCATATGGCCTCAGTGAAGGTGGAAGAAGGCCCTGAGGCCATCAGCCCTTACCACATTATGAGAATGAAGGAAGAACCTCTTCCACTAGATGTTGATGCCTCAAAAACCATGGCTACCTAGTGCTGAGTCAGGATGCTGGAAGTTCAGCTCCACAGCCAATACAAAACAAAAAACAAACAAAAAAAAAAAACCTGTTCCCAGCCATGCACAGTCTATACATGCTCTAGTCCTCCAGAAGCAGCTACTAGGGTTTTCCATGTGAGATGACCCCATTTTAGCAAACTTCTGATGTCTGAACAGGCACCAGACACTCCCCTCGCATTGCACTGGTAACATGTATACTCTTATCGAATGTGCTGAATTTAACTTGAAAGTGGTTCACCTCCAAATGGATCATGAGAAACAGCCAAGATGCAAGAGTAGAATCAAAAGGTGTAAAATTTGCATAAATTTACCAATGATACTTTGACTTCCCCATAAAAGTTAAACAAACTTCTGAATTACATAGATATATTCACGGAAACAGAAGGGTTCATGATGACATTTCAGGGTTAGGTCGTTACCGATAGAAAGTACAGAAAAAATTAAAAGATCATAGACTTTTTTTAAGGGCAGAGTCCATCCCTCACATTTTTACAGATAAGGAAATTGAGGAACAAAGCAGTTAAGTTACTTAACCAGGGTCACCAGCAAGTAAGAGGCTATACCAGAATCTGAATTCTTCAGGAAGCCAGATAATGATAAATACATATTATTTAAGGAATGTTAGAAGATGGGTGCCAAATCGCCGCAGGTTGCAAAAATGTAGCACCAACTGAAAGGCAAAGAAGAGTCATAACCTGTTGATTAGAGCTCTACAACAGGAGCTCATTATCTTTCATGGAATGACAAATGGCAAATCTCCATGCCACAAATTCAGAACCAAAACCACCATAAAGCAGAGTAGAACTTCAGTATTATCACAAACTTACTTGTTGAAGGTACAATTGCCATCCAGAGGAATAGCAATAGAGATTAGACCTTTGATTTCACCAGTATTGATGAGGAAATTGACTATCTAGAAGTAAAATATTTTTTGAGAGAAAAGAAAAACACAGACAAATGAAAACAACATTTAAAAGAGACAATAGTGAACAAGTAAATTGTGTCACTGTTTTGTGTCAAGGGGGCGGGGGGGAGTCCATACTCCTACTTCTACAATTATAGAGATCCTGGAATTCTCCATTGAATTAAACAGAGGTATGAATTAAGTATGAGTAAGCAACAGATATTTCTACTGAATCAATCGCCCAGCCAAGCGATGATATTATATTAGGCATATGAAGTTCTTGATCAGTTTGGAAGGAGTGAAAGCCATTGGGTGAAAAGAGGTAATGCTGCACGTGAAATGTATTGGGATTGCTTGAGGAGATTCAGTCATGGCCTTGGGTCCTGTAAGTTATGTTCAAATATCTTCAAGTCCATGTCACCCTAGAGGAGAGAGCAGCTCTAGCCAATCTCCTGAAAGGAAACCACTTGGTAAGAGGTCTCTGTCCCAGCTTCCTTTAGATCAGAGGATGATCTTGTGGACTTGAGAAACTTGGAAGATTTTTAAATTTCTCATAGGCATCCTAGCAGCATCCCCACAACTAAAGTCCACCTAGATACCAAAGAAGGACAACTTCAGTATTCTAGAAGGACTCCAGCAGAAAGCTATGCCAGTCCTATGGGGAAATTCAGGAGAGCCTTGCAAAGAGGAAAAGAGGACTCACCAGAACAAAGAGCTCCACATGAACTCCAAATTTGAATCCACTTTGCCATATACTTGATATGTGCTTGTGGGACCATATACCCATGGTTTGATGAATGTTTTGAAATAATAGCACATGCCTCCCATGGTTGTTGTAAGGGTAAAATGGGATAATATTTAGAAAAGTGGAGGAGCACCTGAGTTCAAATCCAGCCTCAGGTACTTGACACATACTAGCTGTGTGACATTGGGTGAGTCACTTAACCCCAATTGTCTTGCCTTACCCCCTCCAAAAAAAAAAGAGGAAAAAGAAAAGTGCTTTGCAAACCTTAAAACCTTATATGAATGCTTGCTGTTGCTGCTGCTGCTACAACTCAACACAATATCAATTAAAAACTATTCCTAAAAGCTAATTATGTCTGGTTAGTTAATTGATAATCACTGGGAAAAAATTACTGTGGTAGGGGATTATGAACTATAGTATAATCACACACACACACACACACACACACACACACACACACACACACACACACACTACCCCTCAGCCCCTCAGCGATGACTAGGATGCTGCAGGGAGAAGTAGTTTCTCTCTGGAGACTCATTTTGCTAGTCTGAGTACAGATCAGACAGCAAGCCCAGAGTATGGGTGCTATATTGGTCGAATTTAAGATATACTTCTAATTAAAACAAATGTGCAGAACAAAATACATATACAAGTTTCTTTTGTTAGTTGTTCTTTAAATATTAGAACCTGTTTGCTAATGATTATCAAGCTCATAATAAAGATATCGACGGTATTTTGAAAAAA
>CM053583.1:200550097-200631853 GCA_028627135.1 Pseudochirops cupreus
TTATTTCAAGAAGGATAGGTTTCGCCAGACTACCAAAGTCTTAGGAAGGCACAGAAAGTGTTAAGAAGCCTTGCCATAGGGCTAATTCTTACTTATGTCCAAATAGAACAAATTGGCCCTGAGTCCCTTCTTACTCTTATCTGCTACGATTCTTCCAGGCCATTAGTTAGAAAGCTTGGGTTTAGATAGACTCAGAATTAGAGAAAATTATTTTCTATGAAAGAAAATAGTCTTTAGACTAAGACTTTGAACAGATTTTGAGCTGTTCTGTAGACAAGGTGACATGTGATTTGATGTGACTGGGAGACAACCATTTTAGTGCTGAAAGCCACTGCAATTGGCAATGTGCAGCCTATGGGTTAAAACTCACTGTCAAGACAATGAAGGTAGGACTGGCGCCACCTGGCATGGAGCAATGTCCTCTTTCTTCCCTTCACACATATACAGCTCAGGCAATGTTTCTACTCCCATGCATCCACTTACATTTGTCCTCAGTGTTTAACATTCAATTCTATGAGGCTGCCTGCCCTTGATGTTACTTTTATTTCTATTACTGAAGAATGTTCCTACATTGTACGTTGTAACAGCAATATTGGTCGACGAAGAATTGTGAATGACTGAACTTCTCCAAGGTACACTGATCTAAGACAATCCCAAAGTACGAAGGCTGAAGCATGCTAACTGCCTCCAGAGAAAGAATGAATATTGTCTGAATACAGACTGAAGCAGACCATTTTTCACTTTCCTTCTTTCATTTTTTCTTTTATTTGAGTCTTCTTGTACAAAATATGAAAATGTTTTACATAATTTTACATAATTACATAATTTACATGTATAACCTATATCTGATTGTTGACCTTCTGAGGAAAGGTAAAGCCAAGGGAACAAGGAAGGATAGAATTTGAAACTTAAAACTTCAAATAAAAATATTTTAAAATGTGCTGGGTTTTTTTGGAGGGGAGAAGGCAGGGCAATTAGGGTTAAGTGACTTGCCCAAGTCACACAACAAGTAAGTATTAAGTGTCTGAGGCTGGATTTGAACTCAGGTCCTCCTCACTCCCGGGCTGGTGCTCTATTCATTGTGCCACCTAGCCACCCCTAAAAATTATTTAAAAAGAAGATTTCTAGGTTGAAATTCTAAAAAGTGTGATTTGGTTTGGGCCCTGCCCCAGCCCTAGTTCCCAGGAATGGACCTGTCCCTGATGTCCACCTGTCTGGCTCCCTACCAGGACATTCTCCACTAATTTCATGGAGTGTAGAGTTGGATGTTGTCTTGGATATCATCTCATTTATTCAGGCCTTGAAGAGAACAGAGTATGTTTCTATTTCTGGGATGTTTTCTCTCAGTTTGCATGAGGGCTCATTGAATAACAGAACAATGTAGTAGTTTCCTGTCACCAAATAAATTTGAGTGGTGCCCTTCTGGTTACCATTTTCAGTGATAACAAGACTGGTTACTAGGGGATTGTTGGAGTTATAAGCACTAGATGCCACAGTTTGAGAGCATTGAGGTAGACCCACAGGCCAGACTCCATACAAGCATATGAGTGCATCATAAATCCATGTCTAACAACACAGATCCATAATTAGATCTAGGGAAGCTGGGACACTTCCTCTCTCCCTCTCCTACTAAGGGTTCCAGATTCATTCGTAGGGGATCTTGGGCCCTGAAGAAAGGAGTTAGGCTCTTCTCAGACTCTCTGGCTTTCGAATTTTCAACTTCCTTGGAGAGTAGTTAGAACTTACTGCATCGTGATTTAAGTCTTTGTCATTAGAAATCTTGGGACTTTCTATTAAACTCTCGTTTTGCATCAAAGAAATAAACAGTTGTCTCAGTGTCATACTGGTACATTTTTAACAACTGACTCCTTGAAGAAAAAATGTACACCTACTGCATTAACATCATCTCCGTTGCTTCCCTAAGTCTAGACAATGAACAAAATGATAATTCGATACCTGATTTGTAGCATTAGCTAATTTCTGAGGTGCGAATGCTCACTGAACATTTAACAGTCTCCCAGATGAGGTAGCTGCAGCATACTTCTGGGTCCTATAACTTTCTCTATGATCTATAAACAAATCATAATTGAGAGACAGTGAAGTTGGGAAGCCTGAGTTTGAATTCTGCTTCAGATGCCCTTGTGACCTTGGGCAAGTCACTTGACTTTTTGTCTCATTTTCTTCCTTGTAAAATGAGTAGCCTTAGACTTAATGCCTTCTAAGGCCCATCTAACTCTAAATTGACAGTCCCTTACTCTTTTGATCTCTCCAGGTCTATGGCTTTTGCCAAGCCAGCCCTAGGCTTGGGATCTCCTCATACGTTCCAAGAACCACATTAGTAGGTGCAGGGAAGTCAGCCTCCTGAAGGGCAGCTTGTACCAACTGAGGAAACCAGGAATTCTTGAGGCACTGACATCTCTACTCTCAAAAGGTCCATATCAAGATCACTGTTGAGTCACCTGTGTTCAGGCAGAAAGGTGAGACAAAGGCCCAGGCTCAAGCTCTTCCACCTTAGGCCCTGCTCCTGAAGCCATGTGGAATCAGTCACTCAGGTACTGGGGAGAAGGGAAGGTGACCTGTACTTTATAGGAGAGGAGAGAAGATTTCACCATGGATTCTGGGAAGTCAAAGTAAGAGAACACAAGGAAACTGTTTCTCCTTTTAATGGAAATAATGTTCTACCTTCTGCTGCTGTTATTTTGTGGGGCAGGAGGAAAAGACCAAAGGACCACCCAAAGTTTGCTGCATAAGCCCAACCACTAATGTGGTCATAGTTGAACCATATATGACCCACAAAGTTGCCAGAGGGTCTCAGTGCAGGCTCTAGAGCAGAGGTTCTTAGCCTGGGATTCACAGACCCAATTGAGGGGGTCTGAGAACTTGGACGGGAAAAATAAAATGACATCTTTATTTTCACTAACCTTTCACTGAAATTGAACATTTCCTTCCATTATTCAAAAAACATCATTCTTGTAAATAAATTTTGCCAGACCACCAAAGGGGCTGCTCTACACACAAAAGGTTAAGATCCTCTGGTTTGTGGGATGGCCCCATAGGTCCATTCCTACTCATGCTCCATGTGGTACAAATACTGTTACACCTTTTCTCCAGTTCTACAATATTTTTCCAGATCTCCTGAGTGTTCCCCTGTGCAAAAAGACCCCTGATCGATCAACTGGGATAAAATCTGAAGCTCACTGCAGTGTGATTTTCTGTAAATGAGGGAGGGTGGCAGAAAATGAAAATGAGAACTAAAAAGCAGAAGGGAACCCATGAGCACACAAAGATTCCCCCCCCCCTTTCTCTGTCCCTCCATTCCCCCCCCCAGGAGAAACAGGAAACAGTACTCAGACAATTTTCTCATCAAACAATGTGCACAAGCATTCCATCCCTGACCTTCATTTTTTCTTGGAAGAAAAATGTGTAAATAATTCTATTTTGGTCTGACAGAATTGGGTCCAAAATGTCTTCGCTCTAAGTTAGAACTTTCTGGGTGGTAATCCCAACCACACATGGGCTGATCAAAGATGTATGTAATGGGAAAAACAGGTAGGGCCCCTGCCTGAGGGTGAGAAAGTGTCTCTGTGTATATTGAAAACAGGAAAGGATATAGCTGTGAGAAGGCGAAAAGTCAAAAGGATTGAATGTCCGGAGATTCTCAGAGCGCCTCTTCATCCTGTCAGCACCTGGGATTCCCTTTCCCAAGAGAACTGTTCCTCCTGGATTGGGTGGGCAGTAAAGCCTTGATGTCCTCCCAAAGAGCTGCATTTCTGATCCAGATTTCCTTTTCATCTTCAATGGAAAACCCTCTTGAGATCTTGCCCCATTTTCTATTGTCTCCTCAGGTTCTCCTCTAAACAGAATTTTGCTGACTTGCAAGTAGTCCTTATTTAAGACAGCAAAATTACATCGTTTAATGGCTTCAACTTTAAATTTATGGAATATGATTATCTCCAGAGTTAAAGACGACCTTCATCTATAAATGCAATGGAGAGGGATACCAAAGTGGGTGTAAGCAGACTGCAACTCATTTCCAATGTCCAATTGTACCACAGAGGCAACTGAAAAGTTATTGTTGAATTATATGTGACCAGAAAAGAGGGTTAGTGGGCTAGTCATATAGCAAGAGTGAAGGATGGCCAATGGATAGCCTACACATCCTTTGCACAAGGATCATTCCTGGATTTCCAGTAAATATCAAGAGACCTTGAAGAAGACCTGTCTCATCTTGGATGGATCCTCTGGAGTGACTGATGGGATGATAGGGCCAGGGGTCACATGACCTGGCTTGCGTGGGTTGCAATCTGAATCCTAGGAGGGAATGTCCACACTGATGGCACAACAGTTTGAATAAAGGAGGGAGTTCTAATCTTTTTTCAGTTCTGTAACCTTTAGCTTTCAATAAACTTTCCTGTATCTTTTCTTCAGTATGAAATGAAGCAAATTCTAGAGTTTACCATGCAAATATGCTCATAAGAAATAGATTACTTTTTATAATGAATACTATTTATAACATAACATCATTATTAGTATCATAAATTTTTCTTTATTCATACTACCACTTTTGGAATATTTTAATGAGATTATAATTATTTACCAAATATTCCCTGAACTCTTTTGACAAGACTCATACACTCCTGTGGGTTCATGTCCCCCAGGCTTGGAACCCCTAAAGTTTAGAGCACTAAAGACTTCAAGATACTTTGAAGTTTCAAGAAAACTTTAAATTGGCTAGTTATTTGGTAATGATGTTCTATGAGCCAAATTCCAAATTTTAAGAGGTGAGAGGAATGGAGTTGGATGGAGGAGTGAAGTTAGCATAATGCAGAGAACTGTTTCAATCCTTGGTGTCATCCCTCTATTGAAAATTAATTGCAAACAAAAATGTCAATATTGATTTGTTGTTGAATGTAATGGTTTCTAAGCCTTGTAAGTAACGATGACCCACATTTTCTCTCTGTCTGCATTTATTTACTCATTTTACAATGAAACAAGCTAGTGGTACTGCTCTGCTTGAAAGGAATGCCATATGAACACCCTGGAAAGTTGTTGGGCCATAAGAATGATGCATAGGATGAATTCCGAGAATCGTCGGAAGACTTGTATGAATTGACTGGAGAGGAGAAAACAGAACATCCTTGCTATGTGACCCTAAGCAGGTTAATCAACTTCTTTCTTTCTTTATGTGTAAAATGAGGAGGTTGAGCCAGATGGCCTCTAATTTCACTTCCAGCTATCAATTTATGATCTTATGATCAAGAACAGGTCATAAGTCCCTCATTTCAGTAGGGAGATAAGGGAACGAGCTACAAGGTCAAATGTTACATAGAGTTAATTCTACTTAACTCCTTTTCATAGTCCTAAGGGAGGATTCATTTTTATAGCATATGGGGGACAGAGATCACTGTGATATATGTATATGTATACATATATGTACACATCTACGTACATGTATATGTATATGTGTGTGTGTGTGTGTGTGTGTGTGTGTGTGTGTATATATATATATATATATATATATATATATATATACACAAAAGACATCAACAAATCTTATTTTAAAAAATAGAATCCAATAGAAGAGGTGATATATTAATGAAGCAGACAGTTCAAAATGGCACTGGGAATGGGATAGTTTTCACCTAATGAATGGAGATTGGACTTCTTTGATTGGACTGGTATAAATTTTGCACAAGTGGGGTTGGTACAAAAGCACAACCAACATCCCAAGGAATGGACTGGGAATCCAGCACTGGCTTCTGCTGCTCCCCTGCTCTCTTTCGCTCAGTTTGGGTGACTTTGGACCAGCTTCTTAACTTGGTGAGGTCTCAGTTTTCTTCTCTGTAAAGTGGGGGGATTGCATGATATGATCTTAGATCTCCCTTCCTGCACCATACTCTATGAGCCCACGATCTCCATAAACATCATGGGTGCATATTAGGGTGATGGGGTTGTTCTCTGAATTGGCTCCATCATTCCCAAAGAATTAGACTGAGAAGAAGCAATAGTTTTCAATGAGTTTACCAAGGGATAGATCAAAATTTCCCTTTGTTGTTTACTTTTGAGACAGAGAGAGACTCAGGGTGAGGGACCTGATCTTTGGACACACCATGACCTTGACTCTTAAGGTCATCTTCCCCTCTATCTTTGGGGAAAAAAAGACAGGACAAACAGGAAAGAAGAAGGGACTTCAGCCTGAAGGCAAGAAGAGCATGCTGGTGTGGAGAGAAACATGAGCTCAGCAGATTATTGTGAGGGCCTCATGGCTACTTCTTCCCAAGAGAAGAACCCTGACTCAGGGATCACCATGGCTGCTCTCTGAGCTGCCTGCTCTCCAACCCCTACTCACCTCTTCTACCCATAAACCTTTTAGAATAATCAAGGTCACTGGGGTATCCAATGATCAGGCCCCTCCCCAAAGTCTCTCCACCTCAAAATCAAGTTCTGCATGTCCTGAGGCATTTCCTGGTACTGGGGAAATTGTTGTAGAGGGAATGGGTTCAACTCCTTCCTCAGGCATTTAGCAAGCCACTTGACATCTCTGGGCCCCAATTTTCTCATTTGTGAACAAGTATTTGTTAATAGCCACCTACCAATCAGGTATTGCACTAGACTCTGGGGGATTCAAAATGAGGGAGATTGGGCTAAGGTCCCTTCCAACTCCATATCTAAGATGGTATAAACTCCAAGCTTTCCAAAAGTCATCTCCCTATACAGAGCATCACTGGTGCCATTGTGACTATACTTCCCTGCATCACCCCATGTATGATTGTGCTGTTCGCCTTCTTGCATTCATTTGGTTACATCTTAGGGAAATTCTGCATGGAGCGAAGCCAGACAGATCTGCAATAGATTCCTCACCCCTAGTGACACCATTCATGATCTCCATTTTGGATATGTTATGTATTGTGTGTGTGTGTGTGTGTGTATATGTTTCCCCTACAGAGACTAAAAAATCCCTGTAACTTGACCAAAAGTCAAGCCTGTGGAAGGGCTCTGCTTGTCTTTCAGAAGACATCTGTGGGAAGCCAGCTTTTAATCTCAAGACACAGTAGCCAGCTGTGGTGGTACAGACCTGAGAACCCTACCACTGGGAAGGCTAAGCCTGGTGGGTTGCTTGAGCTTGGGAATTTTGGGCTGCAGTAGTGCTAAAACTGATGAGATATCTACACTAAGTCTAGAAAGGTAACTTTCCAGGCTGCCTAATGGAGGGGTGAACCAGCCTAAATAGAAACAGCCTGTCAAAGTCCTCAATGATCATCAGTGGGATTGGGTCTGTGAGAGGTCAATGTTCTTCTAGCCTGGGTGACATGGGGATATCAAGTCTCAAGAAAACAAACAAACCAAAAAAGACTCAGTGGTGTAATTATTGAGGGAAGACTCCAGGTCAGCTTTTTCAATGTCATAGCTCTTTCCCAGTCCTAAATCTCAGGAACTTCCTTCACTTCAAGATTCTTCTTTTCTGTCAAAGCAAAGTTTAAGGTTTTCTTTCTCACCCAACTTCAGCCTCTTAGTTGTTCTGGTTTTCTTCGCAATGTCTTTCTCTCTTTTTTCCTTCCCAACTCCACCTTTATTTTTTCTCCACCTAAGACACTTTCCTCTCTGCTGAGCCATGTGCAAAACATTTTGTGTCAAGTACTTTAAGCTGTCATCTTCAAATTTTATTAAATTCTCTCTAACTCATTTCCTTATTTTTCCCTAAAGTCAAATCCCCAAACTAATAGCTCCTTTGTGGATGATAAAACTCCTTTGGATGGCTGGTATCCAGCTCTGGGATTTCAGGAGATATTAAGTGGTTTGGATGGCCACGAGAAACAATAATGTGGTTTAAAGACCAATCAGACCTTTGCATTTTATGATGGTATGATGGAACGTTCTTCTTTCCTCTTCAGAAGAGTGGGAGGTGACGGAAACGAACTATGAGCTCTGGTTGATCCCCACAAAACCTCTGTGTGGTTAGAAGAAAGTTATCTTTCTATTTCCTATCAACTAATATACTTCTCTCTCTACACCCTTTATGAATATGACTTTCTTATGCACCTTCCTCCATTATTTGCAGAGGTGGGATACTATGGGTATACAATGTTACATATACTGTTAGGCATGGCATATACATGCACATGTGCATGTACATACATACATGCACATACACACACTATACAACACACACACACACACACACACACACACACACACACACACTGAATTTTTTGTCCTTTTATTCTTTGTTACAAAGGATAGCTCACTGGGTAGGGCAGTAGGGAAGATGTATTTGGAAATTAAGGAATAAAAAAAGATGATTGTCTTTTTTTTTTAAAGAAAAAACAGTGCCTTCACTGCTTGGTATGCTCTGTGAAAAAAATTAATAAATTTACTTGCCTTTTTAATTTATATAACCTTTAAAGGAGGAGTTATGTTTAGTTGTGTCTGACTTTGTGACCTCATTTGAGATTGTCTTGGCAAAGATATTAGAATGGTTTGCCATTTCCTTCTACAGCTCATTTTATGGTTGAGGAAACTGAGATAAATAGGGTTAAGTGACTTGCCCAGAGTCACACAGCTAGTAAGTATCTGAGACTGGATTTGAACTCAGGAAGACGAGTCTTCCTAACTCTGAAGTCAGCATCCTCTGCATTATGGAACCACCTAGTTGCTGCCCAGAGGAGGGGAGTGTACAATTAAAGACAGAATATTAATGACTAAGACATAGGTTTGAGATAGTGTGCTCTGCAAATTTTAAAATGCTCTTTACATGTTGTTGTTGTTATAATTATATAATCTGAGCCTCATGACAACCCTTCATATAAAGCAATGCAGGTTTCTTACTGTTATCACGAATTAAAGATAAGGTACCTAGAGATGAAAACAGTTCACTGACTCAGCTGTCATCACACAATTAGTAAATATCTAAGGCAAGGTTTGAAGCTAAGACTCTAAGGCCAACATTCCTTCAGCTGCCTCCAAAGGTGATTTACTCACAACTTTATAGTCCTTCATCATTCAGAAAGGAGGAAGGCCATCTAGCTGCCATCATTGAACATATCCCTCCCTGCTATGACCAAATACCCAAAGGGGATTTCTTTTCTTTTCTTTTTTTTTGTAAGGCAGTATATGACCCTTCAACCTCTTCACATCTTTTCTGGTCTTGAAGTTAAAAGTGGCCAGTCACAAAATTCTCTAGAGAGCATCAGTTCCAGTCTGAGATAATGCTTTGTTTATTTGTTTGTTTTTCTGTCTGAAAGCAACAGTGAGTTTACTTTTCAATAAGTCAGAATGAGATTCAGGGTTGACTTTAAAATTTCATACTTGAAAGTTAACCTCATCTTTTCTAAGTGAAAATCTCCCACTGATTTCCTAAATCTCATCTATTGGCAACTAATAATGGATACTTGTGATGATGCTCACCTATACAAGAGCTTTGCTGTAGGTGCTGGCTATTGGCATGACCCTTCCATTCAACATTTTGTGAGACTGTCAAAAGAAAGGAAGGCTTCTGAAATTAACAGAGGGTACTTTGCTTGGTTCATGGCATCATTATAAGCTGCTAAAGGCTTTCCTAAAGAAGACCAAATGCAGTTGTCAAGTTATAAATCTTGGTGCTGGTATGGATACTACATTCTAGAAATTAAAGGATGAAAATCTTCTACCAAAAAAATTTTGAAGTTGACTTTCCAATGATAATCACAAGAAAACTATATAATACCAAAGCCAAATCTTCTCTATCAAAACCAATCCAGGAATTACATTCAAAAGAATCTTTTCTGCTAGATGGACATGTCTTGGATTCAAATAGAGTTGCCATTATGGGAGCAGATCTCAGAGACATAAACAGCATAGAAGAGAAACTAAAGAAATGTCACATGAATACACAATTACCAACTCTGTTGGTAGCAGGATGTGTAATGGTTGACATGACATCAGAGCAGTCAGCAAGTCAGAAAATGGACAGCCAACACTTTTGAAACAGCTTTGTTCATAAACAGGTTAATAACGATGATAAGTTTGGGCAGCTCATAGTTGAGAACCTTTGAAGGTGACAGTGTGACCTGTATGGAGTTGAAACCTGCAAATCTTTAGACTCTCAGAAACAACATCTGCTGTCAAATGGATGGGAGAAAGCTTCTGCCATTGACATGATGGAAGTATGTGGCAGAACTGAAGTGAGCAGAATAGAATCACTTGAATTCCTTGATTAATAGAGCTCCTTGGGCAACTTACAAAGCATTACTGTCTTTGTTTGGCAACAAAAGGTAGAAACAAGCTAGGTCCCAAGGATATCACCTACTAATAATTTCTTCAGGGAAATTGTTGAACCAGAAGCCAAAGCTACCATTCCTTCCATGGAAGAAATACTTCCTGCAGTGAAAGAACAGTGCATGCACACATCTCACTCTCTTCAGTGTCAGTAACACTCCCAACAGACTCAAGTAACCAGTGCTGCCAGGGATGTTTCCTGGTGCTTTGTTGTGTTAATAAAACTCTATTGCCTTTAAAAAGATGAATAAAAAGAAGAGAGAAAGTAGCAATTCCTGCTCACAAGGAACTCACAGACTAAGGGGGGCGGGGAACCAACGCACACCAATTTTGCACAAACAAGTTATTTACAGTATAAATTGTAAATTACCAATGGAAGAGAGGCAGGATAATTAAGGGAGATTGGTTCTCAGACCTATGAGCTCTTGTGTCAGATACTAGGAGTCCAAAGGAGAGAACTGGCCCTGGGGAGATGGCAGAAAAATTAAAGGGAGCTTCATTATTTTCCTCTCTTGACTGTAGAGAGGGATTAATACAAAGCTTGAATCTCTGCTAGTCTGGTACATATAACTTTTTCCTTTGGCAAGGGACAGAACTTAGGGGAAAAGCCACTGTCATTCCTCATTGCAAGCAGTTCAGATGGCTCTTCCTTACAAGTGGTTTGTTCCCTGATTGCTTGTCATCATTGCTATTTGGTATTAGGCTTGTTTCCTTTGAGTAGAAAAGGAAATCCAAGCGCTATTAAATCCTTTCTGTAGCAGTTAGAGATTTGGGAAGACATTTTGATCTCAGGAGAGAGACGGGGGACACACCCACACTTAAGTAGCTGAGGCAGGACAATGGAGGAAAAACAGACACTGATCCCATTTGGAAGTCCCGAAAGCAATGGAGGAAAATTGATATTCTCCTAGTCAAGTGCCAGTGTTCATAAACACGAGAGCCTGTAAACAGAGAGAAATTATACTCCTACACACAGAGAGCTCTCTCTATTCTCTGCTGAACTTCCTGCCCTCATGCTTATTCCTCAATGTTTTTTTCTCTAGCTTCTGACCCCATTCAGCTGAAACTGCATTTTCCAGAATTACCAATGATGCAGTAATTACCAAATCTGATGACCTTTTGATAGTGTCAATAAACCTCTAATTCTGTGTATTCTAACCTTTCTGGGCTTCTGGGACATTTTGTTGTCATTTAGTCATTGTTTTGGTCACATTTGACTCTTTGTGATTCTTCTTGGCAAATGCTACAGTGGTCTATGTTTTCTTCTCCTGCTCATTTTACAGATGAAGAAATTGAGGCAAACAGGGTTAAATGACTTACCCAGGGTCACACAGCTAGTAAGTGTCTGAGGCCAGATTTGTACTCAGGAAGATGAGTCTTCCTGACACTCTCTCCCCTGCACCACTTAGTTGCCCTCCATGACACTACCTCCACCTGGTTTGGTGCCAACCTGACTCCTCCTTCTCAGTCTCCTTTGCTGGTTCCTCAGCCATTTCCTAGCCTCTAGCTGTGGATGTCCCTCAAGGCTTCACCCTGGGTCCTCCTCTATCTTTATACTATTAATTTGATGACCTTGTCAGATCATTAAAGTTTAATTTTCCTCTGTACTAATGTCTCACAGAACTATATGTTCTACTCTAGCTTCACCCCTCCACATTGCATTTCTAGATTACTCCCTATAAAATGAAGAAGACAGGCAGTCAATTTGTGGTAATTATCAAGGGTGATCATAAAGTACTTTTATGAACACTTTGATATTTCCATCTGTCTGTGATGTCTTGGGGTTGGTAGTTCGTCCCAAAAATATCATTTTTTTTTGTTTTGGGTAATGAATTTACTAGATCTTTTCATTAAAAAGGCAAATGGGCAAGAGAGACTAAGAAAACTTCCTGAATTTTTTAAAGAACAGAACAGATGAAATTCCACATGAAATTCAATTTCATTTAACAAGCATTAATTAAGCACCTACAGCATGCCAGGCACTGTGCTAGACACTGGGAATATGGAAAGAAAAAGGAGCTTGACTTTTGCTAGCTTGTATACACGGTGTCCCCAAAATCTAAGTGTACTTTTAATCTATTGAAGCTTTAGTAACTTAAATAATAATAAGCTCACAAATGCATTAAGAATATTGGGACACCCTGTACTGCCATTTTTGTTATAAATAATAGCCATTGACAAAAACCAGTGGTTCTCGGATGAATTCCCATCTCTGTATGGTTTTCCTGGGCCTCAAGTTTTGCAGATATATGAGAAAGGGATGGAATGAGATGACCTCTAAGGTCCCTTCCAGCTGAACATCTGATGTCCCCTCCAACTAATACTTGAGTAAGCCTCATGCGCTGGACCCATTGCTTCCACTACCATTTTTAATGATTAGATTCTTCCTCTTCAGTGATGAATAAGATGTCCAGAATTTATAATTCACAATGCTACAAGAAAGAACAGTTTAGAAGGCATCAAAGTTAAAGGAGAGTGTCTGGGGAGGGATGGGAGCTGTGTTCAAATTGTACCTCTGACGCTTCCCACCTGTGTGAACTGGAAGGTGGGGAAGGAGAAGTCTGCATCCTCCCGGGTTGTCTGTATCCTTCTCTCAAAAATCAAGGGGCTGAACCCACTAGTCCCTAAGGTCCCTGCCCGCTCTACATCTGTGATTGAGGGACTCTTTCCTTTCTAAATGATTGAACCCTCAGCACCCGGTCTAACTTTTCATCAGTTCATGTGTCTGTCCTTTTAGATGGAGTTCTCCTTCTAGGTATTTCTGTTGGAATGTCTTTCGAGGTTCCTAACTTGGGGTCCAAAAACTTGCTCTGTTAATATTTCGATAATTGTATTTCAATACACTGATTTATTTGTAATCCTATTATGCATGTTATTTTTTGCATTTAAAAAACTCTATTTTGAGGAGTCACTAGACTTCGTCAGACTGACGGAGTCTACAATACATACAAGGTTCAAGAACTCCCCTTCCCCCATACTTTTATTATTATTAACATCTTTTATTTGGATTTCATGAAGGCTTACTATCCACACAACCCTAAGATAATGACCCCTCAAGTCTTTTCCCATTCCAATTCATAGCCCTCAAGTCTCTCTGCACTCTTCAACATTCATATTGAAGGACTCAGCTGTCAGCTTGATTTTCCTAAAACAGAAACGTGACCATAACATCCCTATACATGATTTACCTTTGTTTATTTCATTATTTCCTGCCACTCTGCCATTCAATAAATTCCAGTGGATCTCTATTACTTTCAAGATCAAATATAAAATTTCCTATCTATTTTTTTTCCTGTTGATGTGCCCTCCTAGTTGAGAAGAAAGTGTTTTGTTTTCTTGTTTCTCAATTACAGGAAAGATTTTTTTTGGAAGAAAGCCCCTGTGGCACTCAGCAAGTCCTGTGTCATTCTGGGACCCAGCCCCCCATTTCTGGGCTCAGTATTCCTTTCAAGGCTTTCTCAGTGAGTCTCTTGAGCTCTGTATCAAGCTGGAACCTGATCTTCACTCCACAGCCCTTTCCAGGGCTCCAGAGGTCATCCCTGGACCAGTCCTGCCTCCCAATGCCTCCTACCTCCTGACCAAATGCCCAAAGACCTTACTTCCACCTGCTTCTGTCTTCTATGAGGGAAGATTCCTGGACTTCACAGGAAAAAATATTATCACTTTCTATGTTGTTGCATCTTGAGGGGCTGAGCAGTCTAATCACTCACCTCCAATGTTGAATTTCTCATTACAGGACTCATTTCTCAATTGTTAACATATTCTACCCCCCCTCCATTTCCCCCATCTCAGTGATTCCAAACTCCTGTACACTGATGCACAAAATCCATTCCCCAACCCCAACCATCCACTCCCTTATTTAAATCTCCTTTAATCTTTACCTACCCACCCTCCAATGTCCTTCTCCAGATCTACCTGCCGTTCCAAAGTGTTTTCTGGAACACTGGCTTCATGATTAACACACTTGTTTTCATCTTAAGCCTTTTCAATTCTCATTGCTTCCATCTTCTGGCACTCACTGCCTGGTTGTGTCTCTGTTGCCAATGTATCCTTGGCCTTGCTGTCCAGGAATAGTTAAGCTGCTTGAGAGAGTGATAATTCTTGCTCTCTACTGCCACATCCAGAATCTCCCTCTAGCTCCATCACTTAGCAACTCTGTTCCTTTGCTGTCCTCAATTTTCAAATTTATTTCCCAAACCAGGTCCTGGCAGCTGTTGCCTATTGACCTCCAGGTTATTTTTCTTTCCTCAATGAGTTCAGTGTCTGGCTCACAATCTTTTCTCCCCAGCTTCTGCCCTCCTCCTAGAGGCCTTCAATATTAAGGACCATATTAATGCGCCTTCAAATGTCCTAACCTCCCAGTTCTGCAATCTACTCTCTTTTCATGACCAATTTAATCTCTCCACCTCATCTCAGCTACATATAGAAATGGCCATGCCTTTACCGTCGCCCAGGAGAGTTCACCTTCCATGTTCATGAGCTCTGAATTTCTTCATCTGATCACAGTCTTTGATGATTTCATTTCTTTCTCTTACAACACCTGTTTTGTATCCTCACCATGCCCTTCAATCCCTTCATATTTCAGTTCTTTCTGAGGCCATCACCTCTGCACTGGCTACATTCTGCTTTCATCTCCACCTCAGTATCTGGGTTTAACCATGCAGTATATTTTACACTGGAGTCTCTTGTCCCTTTGCCCGATTGAAGATCATGATTCACCTAATCCCAGCCCTGGATTTCTGCCTCTATCCTCCTTCTTCCCTCCTATTCACATACTGTTAAACTGATCTAGAGGAAATCACAAAACTGCTGACTGGTTCTGCTATAGATTTATGTTATATGATCTCAACTTTCTCTCACTGCAGCAAAGCAATCCTTTTATATCTCCCTAATCAATTTTCTATCCCCTCACCACATCTGCTATTTCAAACATCTTCATTTCTTCTTAGGTTCTTTTGATACCCACCCACACAGCTGAGGACTTTATATCACACTTTGCTAAATAAATGGAGGCAATTTGCTGAGAGTTCCCTCTTCTCCCCTTCTCATACAACACCACTGAGCCATCTTCTCCCACTGCTTCATCTTTTACTCCATCTCCTATGAAAAAGTGGAACTTCTCCTTGCCAAAGTAAATACCTCAGTGTGCACCCTTGATCTCCACCCTTCCCATATTCTTCTGCATTTCCCTCCTTCTATCGTGTTTATTCTCCCTTTAGTCTTTTTCTATCTACTGGCTAGGGCAGATAGGTGGCACAGTGGCTAGAATGCTGGACCCAGAGTCAGGAAGATTCATCCTCCTGAGTTCAAATGTGGCCTCAGACACTGAATTCTGTTTGCCTTAATTTCACCATCCATAAAATGAGCTGGAGAAGGAAATAGCAAATCATTCTTCTATCTTTGCCAAGAAAAATCCCAGATGGGTCATGAAGAGTGAGACGTAACAAAAATGGCTGAACAATAACAACAGACCTCCGTATGAATATATGTATATATGGTATATATGTATGTATGTTCCCTAATATAAGGGCAGGAGTTGAAGAGGAGAGAGGCTGTGAGCCAGTCACTGAACTCATTGAGTAAAAATGAGCATGTTGGAGGTATGTAGATGACATAGATGACTGGAATATTGATAGGGTGGTGTATGTGGACTGAGCAAATTTCATAGGAGGAGTGGTGACTGAGTGATAATAGTAGAGGGAGAATCTAGAAGTGTCAATGGGGAGCAAGGACTATTAGAATTTTCCTACCTTATCCAATGAATTAAGGGAATGAGTTAATGTGCAGCCAGTGCTGGAAAGAGAGGCCAGGGAAGCTGTGTCATCAAGCAGGAGCTACATCTCAGTGAGTACAAGAAAATGGAGGCATTGAGACCGAGGAACTGAGGGGTGGAGGATGGTGATGGTGGAATACTACTAGGGAAATTTTGTCTTGATATCAATAAAAAGTAAAACCACTTTTTCCCAATAGGATGCCACTAGAACACAGGCGTCATGAAAACTATCCCTCAGGCAAGGAAAAGATTCAAGTTAATATTGTCATCATTGGACGTGTGGCAAGTTTACCGTTATGGGACATGTGATCTACAAATGTGGTGGAACTGGTAAGAGAACCACTGGGAACTTTGAGAAGGAGGCTGCTGAAATGAAAAAGGATTCCTTCAAGTATGCCTGGGTCTTGTATAAGCTGAAGGCTGTACATAAATGTGGTATAACTACTACTATCTCCCTGAGACAATTTGAGACCAGCAAGTATTATGTGACCATTCTTTTTATGTTTTACATAATTTTAATTTGTTTTTTTGTATTTTGTATTTCCCAAATACATTTTTAAAAATTTCTAAACATTTTTATGTAAAGTTTTGAGTTCCAAATTCTATCCCTCCCTCCCCTAAGATGGTAAGTTATCAGATATAGGTTATAAATATACAATTATGTAAAACATTTGTATATTAGTCATTTTGTATACTTGGATATACTTGTATACTTGAAAAATAATATGCTTCAGTGTGTATTCAAACAATATCCATTCTTTCCCTGGAGTCAGCCTGCTTCATCCTGAGTCCTTTGGGATTGTTTGGGATCATTGCAGTGCTGAGGATAACTAAGTCACTTACAGTTCTTCATTGAACAATTTTGCTGTTACAACATTCTCCTGTTTCTGTTGCTTCACTATGCATCAGTTCATGTTTTTCTGGGCTTTTCTGAAATCATCCTGCTTGTCATTATATGTGACCATTCTTGATGCTCTAGCACACATAATCTTTATCAAGAATATGATCTCAGAACATCTCAGGCTGATTGTGCTATCTTGATTGTTGCTGCTAGTGTTGGTGAATTTGAAGCTAGTATCTCAAAGAATGGGCTGACCATGAGCCTTCTGACCTACACACTAGGTGTGAAACTTTTGATCATTGGTATCAACAAAATGGATTCCACTGAGCCCTGCTATAGCCAGAAGAAATGTGAAGAAACTGTCAAGGAAGACAGTACCTATTTTAAGAAAATAGTCTACAACACTGACATAGTAGCTTCTGTGCCAGTTTCTAGTTGAAATGATAACATGCTGGAACTAAACTCTAATATGCCTTAGTTCAAGGGATTGAAAGCCACTCATAAGGATGGCAATGCCAATGGAACTTTACTGCTTGGAGCTTTGGATTGCATCCTGCCACCAGCTTGTCCAACTGATGAGCCCCTGTATCTACCACTCCAAAATATCTACAAGATTGGTGGTATTGGTACTGTACTTATTGGCTGTGTGGAGATGAGTATTCTATAACCACGCATGGTGGTCACTTTTGTCCCAGTCAATGTTACAACTGAAGTAAAATCTGTTGAAATGCACCATGAATCTTTGAGCGCATGAAGCTTTGAGTGAGGCTCTGCCTGGGGATAATGGTTTCAAAGTCAAGAATACATCTGTCAAGGATGTCCACAGTGGTAATGTGGCTGGTGATAGCAAGAATGACCCACCAATGGAAGCAACTGGCTTCGTTGCACAGGTCATTAGCCTGAACCATCTAGGTGAAATCAATGTTGTCTATGCACCTTTTCTGGATTGTCACACTACTCACATTGCTTATAAGTTTACTGAACACAGGATTGGCCGTTGTTGAATGAGAAACTGGAATATGACCCTAAATTCCTGAAATCCACTGATGCTGTCATGTTTGACATAGTTCTAGGCAAGGCCATGTGTGTAGAGCACTTCTCCGACTACCCTCCACTGAGTCATTTTGTTGTTTGGGATATGAGTCAGACCACTGAAGCTGGTGTCATCAAGGCTGTTGACAAGAAGGCTGCTAGAGCGGGCAAGATCACAAAATCTGCCCAGAAGACTAAATGAATATTCTGTGCAACACCTGCCACCCCAGTCTTAGTCAGTGGTGGAAAAATGGTCTCAGAACTGTTTGTCTCAGTTGGTCAATTAAGTTTAATAGTAAAAGACTGGTTAATGATTACAATATGGCATAAAAGCTTCAGGAGGAAAGGGATATTTTTGTGGACCATCTATTTTGTGGCAGTTTTAAGTTATTAGTTTTGAAAAGCAGTGATTTTAAAATGGAAACAACTTGATCAAAAATCTGTCACAGAATTTTGAGACCATTAAAACAGTTCAATGTGAAAAAAATCAAAATCAAAACTAAAACCACTACAGCAGCAATAGCAAAGCAAAAATAAATAAATCGATCAATAGATAAATAAGTGAATGAATGAATGAATGAATAACAAAGCTTCTTACCAACTTGAGCAGGAATTAACCTGGAGCCTGTGGACTTGTTTGATGTAGTTGCTTTAATATTTTGCTGATTACTTCAATAGGATTGTTTTCCTTTGTAATCTCATATATTTTATTTATACCTTTAAAGACAACATTCTAAAAAAGGGTCCATAGGCTTCACCAGACTACTCAAGGGATTCAGAGCACAAAAACGTTAATAATCCTTTAACTAGAACATTCCAAAAATGGAATGGACTACCTCCAGAGGTAGCCACTGATTCTCTCACTGGAGGTCTTAAGCAAAGGCTGGACAACCCCTCTTCAGGTGTCTTCTTCAGGGCATTCTTGTTCAGGTTGTATTGGGCTGAATCCATGGGATGCCGTGTTTCTGTGAAGCTCCTAAAGGATTTTGCTTTAGATTTCTCTGATTTCTCATAGAGACAGTTGCTGTGAGTGGTAGTGCTTTCTGAACCCCAAGGAAAGCATATAAGGGCTTGGTACTATTGCCTGCTGGGCAGGAAGAGCAAATATCCTGACTTAGGAAGATTTATTCTCTAGGTTCAGTCCAGTTATAAACTGAGTGAGTCCTCTCACATCATATGGAGAAACTTTAAAACATAAATGGACAATCTCAATCTCCCTAGCTGTCCCAGGAGAATTGTGAAAAGAAATGGGAAGACTGGCCAAAACATCACAAACTCTGAAAAAGACAAGCTTATATGTGTGATCCAAGTTACAGTGAAGTTATTTGGTTCAGCATTTTTTTTCCAAAACGGGTTTTCTTGATGCCTTTTTTATTGTGCCAGTCATGTCAGTTCCTCAAGTAGTCTCTTCTTTGTGACAAAGAAAAATAAATAAGCAAAAGCATCTGATAGGGTGGCTACATCTGATAATGGATATACGATTTTGTCTCGATAGTTGCCCAGGTCTCCACTAGGAGGTGCGGAGGTGTGTTATGTTATATATCATCTGGGATCATCATTCTTTTCTCAGATACTCAGAGATTTCCTTCCTTTTAGTTATCTTTTCATTTAAATAGTTGCAATCACATATAATCTTCTTTTGGGTCTATTTGTTTCATTCTGCATCATTCCTACCAATCTTTCCATATCTCCCTGAATTTCCAATACTCAATCATTTATTACTAGAATGTAATATTCTATCACATTTATGTACCTTGCTTCTAGCCATTCCCCCAATCAATGGAAATCCACTTTGTTTCAATGTAACCTAACAAGTGATTCATTCATTTCAAATCATATCCTCATTCTAGTTGACTTGGCAACACAAATTTGTGGTAGGAAGAACACATAAATCCTTGACTCTGCATAATTAGAAGAGGACTAGAAATAGATATTTCAGGGAGACCAATGAAAGGAAGACTTTCTGCTCACACAGACCACAACAGAACTAAGAATTGGTTCTTCTCCGATGGCACTCCATGGTGTTTCAAACATGAAGAGATATAAACCACTAGCATGAATTTATATCACACTTTCCAAAGGGAAATATTTGTAAATTGTTTCTGGTCACCTTTGCATTTGAAATTTAAAGGCACAGAAAGTCTGCAACAGACATGATTTTTTGAATCAATGAGATCTGGAGTTGATCAGGAGCTTAGAAGCCACATAGTCTAAATCTTCTCATTTTGGAAACTGAGGCCCAGGAAGGCTGGGCAGTTTCATGGGATAATTGACTTACAACTAGAGAGGATCTTACAGTTCATCTAATCATCCCTCTCATTTTACAAATGGGAAAATTGGGGCCCAGAGAGGTTAGGAGATTTACCCAAGGTCACATTGGTGACAGTATTGGGTATTGACATATATACTAACAGAGTTGAGATTTGAACCTCACATGTCCTGACTCCAAATCCAACACTTTTTCTACTGCACCTGAGCCACAATTTCTCCTTATGATTCATTATCCTCTTTTATATCCATCTTCACATTGGAGTTAGCAAGCATCCAAACTGACAATGCCCGTGGTCATAGCTAATAAATATCAGTCTGGATTTGAATACAGATCCTTTGTCTCCAGAGTCAGTACCCTTATTATTCCACTCTGCTCTCAACAATTAATCATTTTTATGAACCAGACTTTGTGGTAAGTACTGGTGATGCACCCTCCTCCCCTGTGCAGGTTCCTTAATCCTCCTAACTGTTAAAAATAATAATGCTAAGCACCCACAAAGCTCTTTAAGGCTCATAAAGCTCTAGGCTTCATCGATATCATCTCACTTGATCCTCACAATAGCCCAGCAAAGGAGGTGATACTAGCCTCATTTTACAGATTAGGAAACTTAATGTTTCCTAAAATGAGCACTCTTTATCTGGACATTGTTGTATCCCTAGACAAAAGCTAAGCCCTTTGAGGGGAGGGATCATTTTCATTTTTTCTCTTCATCTCTTTGTTCTATCTCAATCCCTTTGCATCTCTTCCCTCCAACGCTGCAGTACAAGCTCTCTAAGTGCCTGCTGAATAAACAAAGTCTTGCGTAGTATTAAAGCTATGATTTGACCAGGACTGGGATCGTCGCCTTTTTTTGCTCCCTCAATCAATTAGCATTCCTTTTTTATATTTTAACTTCTTATTTGTTTATTTTAACATTCTTTTCTTTTTTCAATTTTGAGTTCCAAATTGTCTCCCTTCCTCTCTCCCCTAAAGTAATATATCAACTAAACATATAAAATCATGCACAGCACATTTCCATATTGGCCACTTTTCCCAAAGAAGCAAGAAAAATAAAGAAAGTGAGAACATTCTCCTCCAATTTACACTCTGCCTTCACTGGTTCTCTCTCTGGAGGTGGATAGAATTTTCTTCATCACCAGTCCTTTGGAAGTGTCCTTGGATCATTGTATTCGTTAGAGTAGCTAAGTCTTTCATGTTGATCATCCTTCTACCTTCCTGTTTACTGAGTAAATTAAATGCTCTCATTCACGGAATGACTCCCTCACAAGGAAGGGCCATGGGGCCTCTCTCTGATTCTGTGCCTTCTTTAGGGCCTAAATGAGGACATGGGAGCCACACATCTTGGGCTGTCTGCAGGGGACAAAGGAGTCCATATTTCCTATTGTTTTTCAAGTTTCCCACCTCTTATAGTTTTGAATCTATTAGCCTGTTTCTGAGCTAATCTTATAAGTTCTTATCTAAGTTGTCCAATAGGTCATCTCTCTTTGGCAGTTTCCTCATCTATAAAATGAACAGAATGACCTTTACCCTTTTGGTCCCTGCTAGCTCTAACCCTATGATCTGTTTCAATCCACAAAATTTCACAATATTTTTCCACTGTCCTTTTGTTTTTAACTTTTGTTTCAGCTAGATAGAAAATTGAGGGTGAAAGCATTATACCCTCAAGATGTTTATTGCTTCCTGGGTTTTAATATCTAGATTACTGAATAATAAATATTATTCCCAATTACCAGATCATAGGATTAGAGAAGAGAGCTGGAAGGGTCATTAGTCACATCCCCCCATTTTACAGATAAAGACACTTGGTCAAAGTCACATATCCAATGGGACTTTTGGACCAGGGTCATCTGGCTTGAAATCCAGTGATCTTTCATAATGTGTGGTTAGGAGCAGAACTAGTCAGGGCAGAAATATGGGAATTTTGATGCATTTTTGTACATCGTTTCAACAGTTAAAGAATGTGGTATTTCTTTGGTGAAATACTGCCTCTGCTGATGCACTTTTGTGCTTTGTAGACCAATCTTTGTGAGTGAATCTGTGTATGTAATACATTACCTCAGGCATACTCTGGCTCTAAGATTCTGAGCAGACTAGATGATGCAGTGGCTAGAGTCAGTGTCAGGAGGACCTAAATTTAAATCCAAGACCTTAGATACTTATTAATCTTGTTAATGTGGGACAATTAGTGGCACCACAGCAGATAGAGTGCAGGGCCTGGAGGCAGGAAGAGTTCAACCTGACCTCAGACACTTACTAGCTGTGTGGCCCTGGGCAAGTCACTTCACCCTGTTTACCTCAGTTTCCTCATCCATAAAATGACCTAGAGATGGAAATGGCAAAGTACTCCAGTATCTTTGCCAAGAAAACCTCAGATGGTTCACAAAAAGTTGGACACAACTGTAAATAATTGAAAAACAAAACAACAAAAAAACTTACCAATGTTAGCTTACTAACCATTTATTGACCCTGGACAAGTCACTTAACCTTTCCCTGTCCCAGTTTCCTGAAATGTAAAATGGAGATCATGATAGCATCTACCTCCCAGGGTTGTTATGAGGATTAAATGAAGTAACATTTGTAAAACACTCAGCACTATATCATACACATAGAAGGCAAGCAATAAATGGTAGTTCCCTCCTTCTCTCAAAGGAGATGCGCTGGTCCTCATATAATGGTTGTACCAGTGTTGTCCTTGAGCCCATATGTGAACCCTCATTTTGTTGGGATCTGCCAGAGCTTGCATTCTAGTCTTTAATAATAACTTGTATTCCCTTGAGTCTCAGTTTTTTCAGCTAAAAAATGGAGGTGATCACAATAATATAATAAGAGTTAACATTTTAAGGCTTGCACTCTGAGATAGGTACTAGTTGTCTTGCAAACCTACTAATATGAGTACCTCTAGGGGCACTATAGTGGAAGCTGAAGAGAGCTGACTTCTGAGCCAAAAAGACCTAACTTCAACCTCTACTGCGTTGGTTGTGTGATTCTGGAAAAGTCATTTGGCCGCTCAGTGCTCTAGGAGACACATTAAGGTTAGAGAGAACATGCTCTATGTCCTTCAAGATCCAGCTAAAACCTTGCCTTCTGGGGGCCATTGCCAGTCATCCTAACTTTTGTCTTCCCACTGGACTCCTATGACCCTGGAAGAGAGAGTGAGGCTGATGACATCACACAAGTCTGCCTCACTTAAATCCAATTAATCCCCAGGTCTTGACATTACCCTTGTGATGTCATTGCTCCTCTTCAAGAAGGAAGGGTGAACAACAATTTGTGAGTAGTAGTAGCTGCCTCCTGAGGACCCAATGGGCCTTTTCCTCCTTCTCTTCCTGTTCCTCTGTGTACATGGGGAGTCATACCCTTACATGTGTGTGCTCTCTCTAAAGAAATGTAATTTTAGTTACTTATATTTTGCATGATATCTTGAGGTTTGGAGGTTAGATATTTCTTCTTCCTTATCTATTCATTCTGTGATTTTTTTTCAAAAAGCTTTTTTCTTATGTAGTTTTTATATACAATTTCTTGAACGGTAGCTTTGAAAAAGCCCATTGTGATTCGAATGGAGCTATTTGACTATGCTTTTAAAACCCAATCACTCTGGCTTTCATTGGTTAGCCAACAATAGGTCCTTGCCCCAGCCTCTCTTGTTCATTGTTTGGGTTTTGATGAGTGAGTGAGTGAGTGAAATAGCAATTGTTTTCTGTTTTGGCCAGAGACTCTGAGAATCTTTTTTCCCAGATGGATGCTTTTGGGAAGATGAGCTAGAATCACTGAATGGGTGTTGCCTCAGACAAACTCAAACCTGGGAAAGGTCTTAGCTTGAAAATGCCAAGGTCTGCCACTGCATTCTGGGCCATCGATAGTCATCTTGACTTATGTCTGGCTACTGAACTACGACGACTTTGGAGGAGATAGTGAGGTTGATGACTTTGTACAGCCCTGCCTCACTTAAATCCAGTTCACTCTAGTCAAGACATCACTCTTGTAACATCTTTAGTTCTCTTTTAGACCAAAGGATGGACAACTATACCTGAAGTACCTTCCCTTGCCTGAGGTTTTGCAGAAGTAGAGTCTGGCTCTTCTTGAAGGTCATCTTGTTAATGATGAAACAAATTGTGTTTTGAAAACTTTTGAAGGAATTCATTGTCCTAAGGATTCAAACACCCATTACTCTCCAGGTACAGTGATGGCTCGGGAATCAGCATGCTACATGGCACTCTTGAACAAGGGGTTATGTCACCAGCACTGACATACAGAGGCCAGGTTGAGATGATGTACTTGACACTTGGAGAGACCCTAAGTCCTCTTTTTCATCCTGGTCATTTTCCAGCCTGCTCCCACACTGACTGTCCAAACTGGACATCCAGGGATTTGGAGAGCCTTTGAGGGGGCAAGCCATTCTGCACAGCATTCCCTGGGACCATGCCTCCTTAACTTCACCCAGCCATTTTTGGACCTGATTCCCTCCCTCCTCCTCCCCCCAACCTCATCCAATCTACTTTGCCTCTTGTACTTTGAATTGCAATCAGATCAACACACCATGGTCTCTGGAAAGGTCATGTCAATGGACTACCTCTTTTTCTTCTTCACATTTGTTTAAGTTTTAATTTATGGAATAAAACAAGAATTTTCATAACATAGTATAATAAAAAAGATGATTGTACATGAAACTGAAAATCTATTATTCACATCTTGCTATTCTTTTTTTCTTCCCTCCCCCACCCTAGAGATGGCTACTATTAGACGGAAATATGTATATAAATTATTCTGTACATACTTCTATTCATCAGCTCTTTCTCTGAATGCAGATAGCATCTTTCTTCACAGGTCCTTTATAGTTAATTTGGGTATATTAAATAGTCAAAATGACTTATTCACTCAAAGTCATTCTTGAAACAATATTGCTATTATTGTATACAGCGTTCTCTTGTTCCATTCACTATCCCATCGACTGTCTACATGAAACTGTCCCCCTTTCCCTTCTATGTGTCATCTCTTTCATTAGAATGCAAACCTTTTATGGCAAGGGCTTGGCTCACTATTGTATTTTTTTAGCCCTGGTAGACTTAGCACAGTGCTTAGCATATCTTTGTTGTCTTTGATCGATCCTGTCTGATTCTTTGTGACCCCATTTGGGGTTTTCTTGGCAGAGATACTGGAGTAATTTGCCATTTCCTTCTACAGTTCATGTTACAGATGAGGAAACTGAGGCAAACAGGGTGAAGTGACTTACTCAGGGTCACCCAGTTAGTAGGTGTCTGAGGCTAGATTTGAACCCAGGAAGATGAGTCTTCCTGTCTCTAGTCCTGGCACTCTAACCACTGAGCCACCTGTCTATGCTTGGCTTATAGTAAGTACTTAATAAATGCTTTTCATTCCTTCAACGAGGGCCACTCAGGAAGAGCCTCTGGCCTTCTGGGGAGTTCAAGCATCTCAGATGGGTGAGTGGTCACATTCCCATGTGATTTGCCATGCCACCATCCCTTTTTCCTTTTCAACCAAGAACAGGCTGCCCTGGAGGGAAAAAGTGGCATTTCAGCAGCCCCTACAAGCCCAAAACAAAACGAAGTTTAAAACTGCCTACCACCCTGTGTGGAGACAGCCTGCTAGAAAAAAAAAAAGAAATAAGGAAAGAACTGCTTGGAGTATTGTAACAAATTAGCTCCCTGGTTTGATTTTTTTCTTTGTCTCAATTTAACAGAACCTCATAAAATTCAGACAAGCTGGCTTCAGGTTTCCCACAGAACTGAAGCGTGTTGTGTTTTTAAAGAGATCGCAGTAATTTAGTTCCTCCCAGATGTATTTAAAATGTGTTAAGTGCCTGTAGGATTTGGCATCTCAAATATATACAACACTTTGGACATTTTCAGCCCCAGGGTCTACTCTGGCCCTGATGAAGGCGACAGGCTCTGCAAAATGTTTGACCACAGTCTGGTGTTTAAAGTGCAGTCAGTCTTCATTACAGAACTCTGTAAATACAAGCTCTTGGATCCCAGGTATGGTACTTTTCTTTCCTGCCTTCATTTTAACTCCCTAGTATACTCTCTTGACATTTTCTCTATCATTGAAAAGTTGACTAAATGGCCATTGGATGCACAGCTGTAAAAAATGGTATCCTGAGAAAACCATTTAGGTGTCCTGAGAGTTGAAGACTGAGAATTGCAAATCTGAGGTTTTTCACCCTGGAAAAGCTGCCATTTTCAGAGCTGGGGAGAATTTTATGGCAAACCTGACAGTCTGACAGTTCTAACAGCCAGTTTCTACTAATTGGAGATGGCCAGTGCTCTGTTCTATCATCCTGGACAATTTCCTTCTGTCAAAGAACTCTTCCCAAACTGAAGGACTGAGACTCTGTATTTAGAAAGAATGTTTCACCTTGCAGTGAAATTATGCAGAAGGCAAGTCAGATGGTCAATCTTTAGAGAACCAATGGAGGTAGAGGGAGAAAAGAAAGTGATAGGCAAGAAGTGAGAATAAAAACATGGCTTTGGGTGAGTAATATATTTAGCAGACTAGTCTTTTCTCATGACAGATATTTATCTAGCACGGAGACTTTTCTTCTCTTTAATGGGTTTTTCTTTTCTCCTAGATTCCATGGGGACAACTCAAAAACACAGAGAAGGGCTAGGATAAAGAAAAGGAAAGAGAAAAGGAAAAAGAAAAACTATGAGATTGGACAAGGTATGTGGAAGACTCTGAAATATAACAAGGGCAATTCAGCTGTATTAGAGATTTATATCCATGATAACTATATTCTGGTCTCAGGCACAAATGAGTCTCAATGAAAACATCCATAAAAGAAGCATGTTCTTTCAGTTGCACCCAGATATACAAAAAATGTTGTAGAGAGAAATGTGGCTATGAGTTACTTACTGTACATTTTAATGAAAATGCTTGGAAAATTGTAAATCTGAAGTCTTAGTGATTAGCAATAGTTCCTAGCTAGCTAGCTGGCTAGCTAGTAGTAGCTAGTAGTGGTATTCATAGCAGCAGAGCAGGTAGTGCTCATGAGTTTGCTGTGATCAAAACAAAATACTGGGTGGCCAAACCCTGACATAGTCTTCCAGAACTGAGGATTACTTTCTACTGCAATGGCGTACCAGTCTTGATCCCTTAAGTTTCTCCTCTCTCCCTCCTCAAATGACCTATTTACTCATCTGCTTCTATGCTGGTTCCTCTGGTAGAATGCGAGCTACTTGAGAGCAAAGACTATTTCATTTTTGTCTTTGTAATAATTGAGTAGCACTGTTGGGTCCAGGAGGTATGAGAAGCTCTCTCTCTTCCTCTCAAGGGGCCCTGGTTTTGGACACATGAATGCAGAGTAGGTTCAAGCCTGGGGGAGCATGGCCTTTAAAAAGAGGGATGATCTGTCTCTACACATCCACTCTGGAACTTCATGGAAATTCCTGGAAAGCTGAAGTTTGGCTCATATTTTCCTAGGCTCTCCCTGAAAGGAAGTGAAAAAGTATTCAATGTACTTGAACAGTTTTATTAGATAGAAGACAACTCTTATAGGTTAGACAGGGTATTCTTATTTACTTCCTCTACACAAAAGAGATGCTAAAACCATAGAAAACTCAAAGGCACCTAGTGACGACTTAGTCATGAAGCAATACCATATCCACTGGGATACTCTTTGGGGAGCTTGATACATTAAACATTAGAATTGGAACTATTTTGAATAACTGCTAAAGTGACTTTTCACTCTTGTCTTAGTTCTGCTTTGTCTCTCTTAAGGTCTATATCTTCTGGCACCCAAGCTTAGGGTTGGCTTCCTCCTCTTGTCTATAGCTACTCTCTCCTCCAGAAGTGTAATAGTAACCAAAGGGGGCACCACCTTTAGCATGTTGAGAGACTCAGGAGCTCCTAACCTCTTGAACTCATGAGGTTGCTTTCAAGAATGTCAATGTCCTTCTCAAGACTGCTGTTTAATCACCTGTATTCAGGCAAAGAAACACAAAACAGAAGAGTTCACCAGAGGATCGAGTTCCCAAAATCAACCCATCTAGAGAAGCTCCTACTCCAGTGACTACTTGTGAAAAGTTGTCATTTCTGCTGGGGATAAAGAGAGAAAGAGAGAGGGGGGGGGAGAAAGAGAGAGAGGGAGAGAAAGAGAGGGAGAGGGAGAGAAAGAGAGGGAGAGGGAGAGGGAGACAGAGTCACAGACAGAGAGAGAGTGTGTGTGAGAGAGAATTCATTGTTTTCATGTTCAAATGTCTTTGATGCGGCCTTCTCATCCTGCTGCTCTCACAAGGATTTGAGGATTACTATAAATTCTGGAGCATGCCTAGCTCAGGGCAGTCAATGATTCAGTTTTGGGATTAGAATTCAATAAAACACTTGTAGACCATAAAATGTGATTAAAAATAACCCCTCTTACTTGGATATCTAATGAACTTCCCTTCTTAAGAGTAAAACCATCTCATCCTTTATAAAGTAACCGCGGTTCCTGTCATGTTATATTGTTCCAGGCTACTAAGCATTTCAGTACTGATCCAGCACATGTCACCCATTGGAAAGGGTCAGGGAGAACATGTTACTGAAGTGGCCCACCCTCAAGGACAGGACATGAGACACCAGGAGAAGGCAGGTCTATGGAGTATACTCTATCCAGAGGTGATTGGAGGTGGAGAATTTCCTTGACTACTTCCATCACATCTTTCTATTTCCCAAACCTTACACAGGGCTTGGCAAATATGTGATTTACTCCATACAGGGAACTCTGGGCTGAGTAAGGTTGGCACCTTCTTTTGTAAGCACAGTCTTAGAGTGTTTTCTAGAGCACTAAAAGGATAGATGACAGTATCAACATTCCACGGCTAGTACTCATCAAATACTAGACTTGAACTCAGGTCTTCATGGCCCTGGGGCCTGCTCTCTAGTCACCACATCATTCTGTCTCTTACCCTCTCACATATTTAAGGAATAGTTGTTGAACTGAATTAACAGAAAGGCTCTTTCCACATACTTCCTTTAACTATTACTAATGGGTCCGGAATGGATTTTGTGGTTGCTTTGGCTGTCATTCTCATTCGTTTGTTTTTAAAGTTGTTCTCCCTTAAAGAATTGAATTCATTTTCTTGGGTGAACATGGTATTTGGGAAACATTTCCTCGCATCCCTCCAGTGCCTCTGCTCTACTCTAGAGAGCCAACTTCAGTATCCAGAACACTGTTATTTTCCTTCTTGTCTCAATTTTAGCCATCATGTCAATTCCCCTGATATTCTGAAAATCACAGGAAAAAAGAAGATGAAGTACCAAAATCAGTCTGGCTGCGACAAATAGAGTCCTGAGAGGAAGGGAGGCACTTAGTTGTTTCCTGGCTCCTTTGAGCCCTTAGCCCTGTAAAAGAGGAGGGAGACATTCATTTATTGAACTCTCTTGCCCAGACTGCCTTCCTCCTCTTCCCTAAGGCATGCACCAAAATCACCAGGCCCTCTAATTGCTCAGCCTTCCACTTTGATTTAGCACCAGAAACCCGGCCAAAAAAGATAAACAAAGAAGAGATCTGAGGATGTTTAAAAATGCTAAAGGAGGGGAAAACAGGTTTACTTTTTAAAGAGATATTTGTGAGTTTTCTTTTTTTCCTCTCTTCCTTGGCTCCAATTATAAATGAGAAGATTCCCTTTGTCCAAGAATCATGATACCCTATTACCTTTGTTGGACAAATTACATACACTCTCACAAGTGATTCTCAAAACAGCTCTGTGAGGATTATCAGATTACAGGATCCCAGTTCTGTGATTTTTTTCTTGAGGTAGCTACATGGTCCACTGGATAGAGTATTGGACCTGCAGTCAAGGAGATGTGAGTTCAGATCTAGCCTCAGTTACTTACTAGTGTGCTAAATTACTTAGTCAGTGTGTGCCTCAGTTTCCTCATCTGTAAAGTGAGAATGACAATAGCATGTGCTTTCCAGAGTTATTGGGACCCTAAAATGAGATGGCATTTGTACAGCGAACCTGAAAGTGCCATATAAATGTTGGCCATTATTATTGCTTATGTGACCTTGGGTAAGTCATTCACCTCCCTAAGTTGCAGTTTTTTCACTAACAAAATAAGGGAGTTAGGTAGATGATGTGCTAGATATCTACTACTGTAGAACTACTCTGCTAATTGTACCCCTCATTCCAAGATGAAGGGGATGGCTACAGAGAAACATGAAAAGACCTCTATGAACTCGGACTTCACAGAATGTATCCTGATCACTCCAGTCAGCTTTCAGAATCCTGCTATTCTGGTCCATCTTGACTCTATTCTGTCTAGTGCTTTTTATGTTTTCTGAAGCACAAACATATCAGAACCTTTCCTAGCTATTCTAAAGATGAATGGATAAGCTATATTGCATGATAGAATGAATGAGTGAAAATGAATTTATGAAATACCCAGTATATTTTGTACTGAACACTAAGGATACAAAAAGCAAAGACTGTCCCTGCCCTCAAGGAACCTATATTCTAATGAGGGAAAAATATGCATAGGGGAATAGTGATCAGAAAGGATCACTTTGGTCCATAAAGTAATAGAGATGGTGAGTAAGACCCTCTAGGGGTACATTGAAAGACCCCTTTAAAGAGAAATTAAAAAGTGGTCTGCTTATAGTTCTCAAACTGGTGGTGGGGTGAAGCTGTTGAGAAGATAGCTGGGATATGAGGAAGGAAAGGAAGTGTGGCGGAGGCTTGCCTGAAATGGCTGGTCAGGTCATTTTTTCTCACCATTCAGGACACCATCCAGGGCAGAAGGTCCAGATTTTTTGTTTTAAAAAGGTCTATTTCAAAGGCATAGTCTCTGGCCCACTAGTGGCAAGGTGGTGGATGAGAAAATGGTCACAGAATTTGGCTTCTCTGCAGTTCCAATTCTACTTCCAACTTCAATGGAGAAAAAAGTTATGGGAAGAGGTTAGTAAGAGAGAGTAACCTGAGCCCACAAAGCAGAACATTGTGTGAGTGACTTGGAGAGGCTTGAATTAGCTAAGTAGGATAGATATTGAATGTGGGGAGAGAAATTTGGCAAAATTGGAGAGTACCTGAGGAAATTTGAAGTAGATCAATGTCCAAATCCAGGTATTAGTCTGGATTCAACTTTCAACTTATAAGAGAAGCAGATTCAAGGATGATTAAGGAATATCTAAAAAGACTAAGGTTAAAGACATTTCTCCCCCCCCCCCCCCAATCCCCCCTCAGTAGCACTCATTTTGGACTTTTTCAACTTCTCTGGCTGTATTCAATTTCAATTTTTTATTTTTGACTTCTTGGGTGGAACTCATTTTGGATTTCTTTGACTTTTCCTCCCTACCTCTGTGCTCAGTAAACATTGCCCTCCCCCACATTCAGCTTTCCTTTTTTTTCTGTGTTGTCTTCCCCCATTTGATTGTAAGCTCCTTGAGGGCAGGGAGTATATTTCTATGTGTATCCCTAACCAGTGCTTAGCACAGTTCCTGATGCATATTAGGCTCTTTAAAAAATATTATTTATCATTTACATTCTTCCCTTTTTAAAATTTGAATTTCAAATTCTCTTTCTTCCTCCCCCTCTGAGAAGGCAAGTAATATATTAGTTATACATGTGAAATCATGCAAAACATATTTCCATATTAACCATATTTTTAAAACAATCAAATAAAATAAGGAAAGTGAGAAAATTACATTTGATTTGCACTGAGGTTATAACTTCTCTTTCTGACGGTGGATAGCATTAACTTCACCATAAGTCCTTTGGAATTGTCTTGGTTCATTGTATTGATCAGAGCAGCCACATCTTTCACAGTTCCTGTGTATAATGAACTCCCATATCCTCTCAATTTTGCATCAACTCAACTCCAGTTGAGTTCATAGAGGTCTTTTCATGTTTCTCTGTAGCCATCCCCTTCATCATTTCTTATAGCACAATAATACTCTGTCACAATCATATGTGATAACTTGTTCAGTCATTCCATAACTGATGAATATTACTTCAATTTCCAATTCTTTGCCACCTTTAAAAGTGCTACTATGAATATTTTTGTGCACATAGGTTCTTTTCCTTTTTCTTTGATGTCTTTGAGAATACAGATCTAGTAGTGAGATTGCTGGGTCAAAAGGTATGCACATTTGATAGCCTTTTGATTGCCAATTCTGATCCAGAATTGTTGGACCAGTTCATAACTCCATTAACAGGGCATAAAAAATTCCGGCAAGTGTATTGGTCAAGTGTGTTGCAAATCTAATTAAAAGGACTTTAAAATAAAAAGGGTGGTGGAGGGAGAAAACTGCATATGTGTACCCACCGAGGTAGAAGCTATAAAAAATAACTACAAAAAAGGAAAAAGAAAAAGAGTTGGGCCACCCACAGATTCACAGAAGACAAAATAAAAAAAAAATGGAGCCAGGAGCCAAACTCATGGCTTTAAGAACCTCTGCACAATGAGTTCCCCTAGCTTTAGGTAATGAACAAGAGAACCTAGAAGTCCTCAGACCGGAGGGCACATTTGACCTCAGACTATCCCTGAGACTTGGTGGGTCCCATACACGGATGGATATGCAATATTCAAAACAAGCAAGATAGGTAAAGAAGGAGCAAATGAGGAAGAACTATATATTAAGAAGGCATGCTCAAGTAAGGAAATCTAGGAATCAGGGGGGTGTAAATATGAGTATTTGGATGAAGTTTAAAAGAGGGAGAAACAGAATTGATTCTTGGCACTAAAGTAGACCACAAACTACCTGAACATGAATATGAAATAAGTGGAATATGGAATTAGATCATAAGCTGGGCATACAGGCATGAGAGATTTCAATTATGCAGACCTTCTATTTGACACACCTGATAAAATTTTGTTTGGTTGAGAAAATGGTTGAGAAACAAAGATGAGGAAATCCAGTTCTGGTTCTGACGCCACTAACAGGGAGGAGTTGGCTGCTGGAGTGGAAATGAGATCTATGGAAGAGGGGCCACTCCATCTCTGAATCTGTAAGAGGGAAGGAGAGGAAAGCTGGGTACAGTTTGGCATACACCCTAGAACTGAGAAAAGCAGACTTCTAAGAGTTCTGTGGATAGATAGGCAGGATCCCATGGGGAAAAGTGTTTCAGGGAAAAGTTAGTCCAGGATAGATGGGAAATACTCCAAGTGAAATAATGTAGACACAAGGGGAAATAATTCAAATAAAGAAGAAAAATGGGTTTTGTCTGAAGAGATCAGGGTAGATGTACTGGGACTCATCAATCAGCTTAGAAGAAAAAGCAAATGTACAGAAGATAGATGTAAGACCAAGTAACAAATGATGAGTATAGGAATACAGCATTGTCCTAAAGAAATAGTGGGAGAAATATTACATTAAATCAGAATAATCTAAGACTGGGAAGGAAAGCGAAAGACAAAACAAGATTGATGTTTTTTAAACCATACAGAGAGTAAAAAGGAGGCTCAAAGGAGTGATAGGATGGAGCAGCTAGGTTATGCCATGATTAGAACACCAGCTCTGGAGTCAGGAGGACCTGAGTCCAAATCTGGCCTCAGACACTTAACACTTACTAGCTGTGTGAACTTGGGCAAGTCACTTAAGCCCTCCCCTCTCCAAAAAGCAAAAAAAAAACGAAGTGATAGGATGTTTGGGAGGGGTGTGTAGATGGGATGATAATAACTGACAAGAGGGGTAAGTCAGAGCTACTCAAGTCTTTGCCTCTGCTTTAGCTGTAGAGGAGAACGGTCTTTATATTGAAATGAACAGAAGACACATGACTGTCAGGAAGCTGATACTCAGAACAAGTAAGGGGATAGTAAGAGAAGAAGAAGACCTCAATGGCCTCAATTACCAGGTATCAATGAACTACATCCTCACAGCCTTAACTTGGCTTAAAGAGCCAACAGGTGTGATTGCTGAACCATTGTCAATGATATCTGGAGGATAATGGGAAGTGGAAGAAGTCCCATAAGATTGGAGGAAGGCAAATATCCCGATTTTCATAAATAGGAAGAGGATGAAGTCTAAACTCTAGGTCTATGAGTTCGACTTCAGTTCCTGATAATGGATCATTAAAAATGGGAGGAAAACATCTAGAAAGTAAAGTAGGGATTATGAAGGGCCACCTGGCCTCATTAAGAACAGGGGATAACACGCCAGACCTCCACACACCCTTTATGGAAGGATTACTGAACTAAGAGGTGTGGGAGATTCTGCAGAGACGTTACCATGATTTGGGTAATGCTGTTACTAAAGAGTCTCCTGCCATCCTCATAGACATTAATACAATGATGTGGATTCAAAACTTGCCGGATGGCTGGACTAGAAGACTAGCTGCTAATGGTGCCATGTCAGTGTAGCACAAGCTGCACAGTGGAGGGCCACAGGAGATATAACATGGATATATACATCTATATATATATATATATACACACACACACACACACATATATGTATGTATATGTATGTGTATGTATATGTATATACATATATATATATATATATATATATATATATATATATACATATATGTAATATCCTACCAGACATTTTTATTAATGACTTGGACAATGGTGTGGAGCACATGCTCATCAAATTTTCAAATGGCAGGCAGCTAAAGAGCAGTTTTAATCCTCCTTCAGTTTCTGACTAGTTGAATGACCTGCATTAAATTACTTAACCTCTATGCCTTTTTCTGTAAAATGGAGAGATAAGATGGAGAGAAAGGTAACATCTACCTTCTGAGGTTATGTATTATGAGGACTTGATCCTGATATCCTGAGAGGTAGGCAATACCTTTATCTCCATCTTATCTCCATTCTCTCTCTCTCTCTCTTGCGCTCTCTCTCTCTCTCTCTGTAGGTATATATATGTGTGTGTGTGTGTGTGTGTGTGTGTGTGTGTGTGTGTGTGTGTGTGTGTGCGTGTGTGTGTGTTTGTGTGTGTACGTGGGTGTGTGTAAACATATATATGTGTATATATATGTATGTGTATACACATATGTGTGTATGTATACACATGTGTGTATGTACCTTAAAGTGCTATGTAAATGCTAGCCAAGAGGAGGAGATAGGTTACTCAAAAGTTGGACAGATCAGATATGGAGGGAGGGATACTGGAAGGCAGAATCACAATCCAAAAGAATCTAGATTTTATAGAGCTTTGGGCTGCATTTGATAAGAGGGAATTAAGTAGGCATTGTACATTCTAGCATCGGGGTACAAAAATCATCTTCACAAATATAAGATGGAGGCATAGGTAGCCATCAGTTCTGAAAAAGATCTGGGGATCTTAGGGGGCTGCAAACTTCATATGTCTCAGTAGATGACACACATAGCTAATGTGATATGGAGCTGCATTAAGTGGAGTGTGGATTTCAGAAATAAGGAGACAATAGCTTCAATGTTTTGTGCTCTCCTCAGACCTCCGACCTCGTCTGAAGTACTGCATTCAGTTCTGGATGTCGTGGTTTCATAAGAATTGCTAAACTGGAGCATGTCCAGAGCTGAGATGCTGAAGGGCCTTGAATTCATGTCATATAAAGGTCAGTTCTAAGAATTTAGCATGTTTAACCTAGAGAAAAGAAGTGTGTGTGTGTGTGTGTGTGTGTGTGTGTGTATGTGTGTGTGTGTGTGTGCGTGTGTGTGAGTGTGTGTGGTGTGTTGTGTGTGTGTGGTGTGGTGTGTGTGTGTGTGTGTGTGTGTTGTGTGTGTGGTAGGGGGAGAGACATGAGAGCTGTTTTCACCTGTTTCAAGGGTTCTTAAGTGAAGGAGGGATTAGATATATTCTGTAGGTCCCTGAGGGCAGAACCAGGAGCAATAGATATAAAATGTAAGGATGCAAATTTATACGTGATGAGAGAAAAAAATTCCCAATAATTTGACTTCTCCCAAAGGGCAATTGGCTACTAGAGTAGCAATGGCTTCCTGTTTTTTTAAGGTCTGCAATTAAATACTAAAAAAAATAGTTGCTTAAAGACCATTCATCCCAGAAGACTGCTATTCCTCAGGTGTATGGGTATGCTGAGGCAGGGAAGCAGAGGAGGTGGAGGTTTGGCCTCAGATTCCGGGAAATCCTGGTTTCCAGCCACTCTCCAGCATGCACTGGATGATCATGAGCCATCTATAGTGGGGATTCCTTCTGTATATGACTTAAGTTAAATGTTGCTGGTTCTCTTCCAACTTTCAAATTGGGTGATTCTGTGCCTTGGGATTGGGGGAGCAGCATCCTCCCTTTCTAAGGTATTCAGATGTCTTTCTGCAAAGTTTTGGCTTATTTCAATTTCAGAGAAATTAAACAATAGTTTTGTTTATGTTAATAGTTCATTTGCTTTTCCAGATGCATCATTTGAGGGCCAAGCAGCTGTTGGATACTACAAATCTTTAAAATCTCTGCTTTCTGTCCTAGAGGGAAGAGAAGTTTCAGAGTGTTTATAGGCAGATGTTTACAGGCAGATGTTTTAGTTGGTGTAACACTGTGAATGCAGTAAACAAAAGCTTCATTTTCATGAGTTCAAATCTGGCTTCAGACACTAGCCATGTGGTCCTGTGAAGGTCACTTAACACCATTTGCCTCAATTTCCTCCTCTGTAAAATGAGCCAGAGAAGGAAATGGCAAATCCCTCCAGTATCTTTGCCAAGAAAACATCAAAATGGTGTTAAAGAAAGTCAGACATGATGAAATAACTAAACAAGTTATCTTTTTTAAAAACAATAAAATTTTTAGCTTTAACTGTGGCATCCATATTTTTCTAATTCTTTGACATCCTAATTTTCAATTTTATCTTCAACTTTATTCAATGTCAAATCATCTTGGAGAAGATGAGAATAAAAGAACTTTTCCTAATTGGCAGCATGGTATCGTGGAGCTGGTCTGGAAACCAGAACAGCTGGGTTCAAGTCCTACCCCCCACATACACTGCTTGTATGGTTCTGAGCCCTTAGTCACCTGGAACAAGTCTTGGAGGCTATAGGTAACAGAGAAAGAGTTGACTGGCATTACATCAGTACAGAGAATTTCTTCCATCAATGCAACAACAGGTGCAGCCCCCATCCCTATCCTTTCTCAATCTGAACCTGGGTACAAATTTAGCATGCTACTTACCTTCTCCTTCAAGGGTATAAATCCCCAGATTTATTGTTGTTCAGTCATTTTCAGTAGTGTCCAACTCTTCATGATCCCATTTGGGGTTTTCTTGGCAAAAGTATTGCAGTGGTTTGCTATTTCCTTCTCCAGCTCGTTTTACAGATGAGGAAACTGAGGCAAATAGGTTACATGAATTGCCCAAGGTCACACAGCTAGTGTTTGAGGTCAAATTTGAACTCAGGAAGATGAGTCTTCCTGACTCCAGGCCCACTACTCTATCCACTGTGCCACCTAGTATATCAGCAAGCACCCTAGCATACCCAGGGCGGCTGCTAGCACAGGTTCTCAGATCTGCTTTTTTAAAGGAGAGCAACTCAAAATGGGTTAACAGTCTCACTTTAATCAAACATATATCATTTACCTAGTTCAGGGGGAAAAGTCAGCACCCTGAACTTCAGAGAATGCAAACACAAGTTACAAACAAACAGAAAAACAGATCAGCAGACGGACTTCCAATCGTCTGACCATTACTTCCATACCTATTCAGTTACCAGAGAGCGAAGCACCAACATCTGGGTTTTTCACAGTCGGGGGGCTCAATGGTTTCCCAGAGTCTCCTCTGGCCAAACCACACAACTCTTCTCAAAGTGAGCCCCAAAGCAAAACCTCACATCAGGGTATATATAGCCTTCTCCTGGCTGGGAGAATGTCACAGCCCTCTTGACCCACTGCCCAATAATAAAGCTACAAGGCACGGGCATTGCCAAAGAACAAGCCTCTTGCCACAGGCTCCACGTGACCACATTCAGCCTATCAGGGTGCAGAGTATACTTTCAAATCAGGGAAGGTTCTCAGAGTCATGTAGCCACTTTAGCAAAGGGCCTAGGGGCAGGGAAGATCTTCAGATTCCCATAACACCTAGCTGCCCTATAAATCCCAGAAGTCTCCTGTTTATCAATGGGGGGGGGAAGAGGTATGCTGAGGCAGCAAGATACAGTGGATAGAGGTTTGGCCTTAAATTCCCTCCTTGCTCCCTTCCCTTCCTCACTTCTCCCCCAAAAGAGGTGGGTGTGTCTTGGGAGAGTTATGCTGATTTCTATGGGTTGGATAAATATTATATAATGACAGTTTTTCAATACTGTTTTACCACACACAAATTGGATTCCTAACCTTTATGAAATATAGAAATGCTTCATTTGTGCTCTTAGTTCAAATTTCTTTCAGTATAAAAATGTAAAATAAAACCATAAATTCTTCAAGCATTAAGTTTCTTTCAATGATCAAGCCAGATTATATTTCCCAACAATCTTCTAAACAATTCCTGTCTTTTCCATCCCAAATAATCACATAGTTGCTCAACCATGTGTTTATGTGTAATGTAATAAATAAAATTAACTTTTATTGGATGAGGAAATTCACTGAGATTTTGAGGAGAAAAGAGATTCTTAGATGCCCTGAATTCTCCATTGAAAAACACATGAAAGTGATGTCCCATTGAGTCAAGCAAGGCCCTCAGGATGGAGGCTTTCCTTATCTAAGGTCTAGCTGAATACATAGATGTAGTTAATAAAACATCCAGGATAATTTTTAATATGTCTCTTTCTAAATCAAGAAAGACCTAAAATCCTTGACTGAGAGGCAGAGTAGCATAAATGACAGAGAATTGGCCTCTGTTTCAATGAGACCTGAGTTCAAGTTCTGATTCTGACACCTACAGGCTACAATCCTAGGCAAGTCTCCTCTCTCAGTGTCCCATGCAACTCTCTGAGATTACAAACTGCAAAAGAGGTGCCATCTAGAGTGGGAATTTTCCTCACTTGCAGTTCTCTATAACTAAAAAGGCAGCTAGGTGGCACTACAGGTGATAGAGCACTCAGCCTGGAGTCAAGAAGACCTGAGGTCAAATATGATTAACTGTGTAAGTCTGGGCAAGTCACTTCACCTTATTTGCCTCAGTTTCCTCATCTCTAAAATGAGCTGGAGAAGGGAATGGCAAACTAGCACAGTATCTTTGCCAAGAAAACCACAAATGGTATCATGAAGAGTCAGACATGACTGAACACCACCAACAACAATAATAGAATCACAGGTAAGATCTCCAAATGTCCAAGGCTTGTGAAAATCCCTCTGTCCATTTCCTGTACTCGAACTGCATCCAGGCTATTATGTTCAGTTCTGGGGATGATTAGCCTACAGAAGGGAAAATACAGGGAAAACATGATAGCAACCCAGCAATACCCCATCTTTGGTTGCATTAGTGGTCTTCTGAATGGTTTTGCTTCTGAATCTCTCCAAAGACAGGAAGTTGTGTGGCCACTGTACATGAAAAAAACAATGGAAAAAAAAACAACTAACTCAAGTCTGGGAAACCACAGTAAGAAATCTGTTTGAATTGGGGTGAAATCTGTTTCTATTTATCTCACCATTTGTATCTATTATTTAAAGTCAATACAGATTCAGGGATTTGGGGTTCTTCTCTTTAGTAGGCTTCAGCTGTAAGGAAATATTACATTTGATCTGCTCAGTTAAAGAAACCTGACTTGGCACTAGATTGTTATTATGCTATGCGTATGTTTCTTTGGAAATTCTGTTAGAAATAATTTCTAGTTTATAGAAGTTGGATTTATGAAGATGACCTCAAAAAAGACCCTAGCTTCCACATTATATGGAATCTGTGAATCCTAGTGTCCTAGGGCAGGAATCTTTAAAAGCAAAACAAACAAACAAAAGTCCATTGAAAACATGATTTAGAGTGAAATTTGTCTTAATCACATGCAATTTGTCATGTCATTTTCTAGTACACTGAAGGTAGAGACAAATTTTATTATGTCCTGGGCACAGGAGTAAGTGTCTTTTAACTAGAGGTCACACTGCCTTAGAATACATCCACAAAAAGTTATAGGGTTAATAACATGTAATATTTCCTTTTGGGTACTCCCCTCCAGTTTTGCTCCTCAGTTGGTATGGTTGTATGACTATTCTTGGGTTTTATAGTGTAACACTGACTACTACCACTAAAGAGCAAAAGTCCCCATCAGTGTATTTCTCATGATAAATCAGGCATTAGATTTAAATTACTTTCAGTAAAGGCATTTACTAAATTGTTATAGTAAGAATAGTATGAAACTTTCCCCTCAAAAGAAGTGAGACATAGAATACTCTTTCATATACATACATGTATTATATACATACATACATATATACATATGTCTGTGGGAAGAAGGAACATACATTTAGAGCACAATGGTATTGAGTCACACATGTAGAGAGCACATTTGGTATTGAATGGCTAGAATTTTCAATGCACTTTCGCTCTCCAGAACGGCAAAACTTCAATGTTCTGTCTTCTAAGAATCACCTTGAAGTTCACTTCTGGGAGAATAGCAGATGGATTGCTCTTCTACTAGGTTGGACTTGCTCCTCAAAGGGCTTGGAATCTCTGCTAGACAGATTGATCTGCTGGAAACCTTGGTCTTGCTCCATGATGGATAAGTATAATCACCACCTCCAACTCCAGATGCAGCTATAACACTTATATGAGTGGTACTGTTGTGGTTTTTGAGAAAAGACAAAGACTACTAGCCACTTGCAAAAACTTCTCCAGTTCTGCTCTCTAGAGTCCTTAACTCTGAGGTTTGCCACTTCCTAGGCAGGAAGTAGGAGAGCAGAGGTTAGCATCTTCTTTTGACAACTCTTTTAGATTCAGAGCTGGATCCCCTTCGTGAGTGATCTCATTCTAATGTATGGCAATCATAAGCATATTGTACAAGCCTTCATGCTACCCCATGACTGGACACTAGCCAATTGCCCAATAATCACCAAACATCTATAAGATTCAAGGCATCCTAGCTTTTTTAAACTAAGAGTTTGTAGTTGATCTATGGAAATGAGTGGCTAGGAAAATAGAACCTAGGTAGCCAGTGCTCTGGGGACAAGTTCATTGTCTCTGCTGGGGGCTACACTTTTCCCCTGACCTTTTCATATGAACATGGACCTACTCAGAACCCCACATTCTTAAAATGGTGTGGAATATTCAATCATTCTGGGAAGAAATTGACACTTCTGTCTCATTGTCTACATCCTGGTTCCCTGGACCTTCAATTTTTCAGAAGGTGCATAGTTTTTGAGATTCATGGTTACCTTAAGTAGTCTGCAGTATATTTCCAATGATTTCCCATGTTTAAGAAAAGCCATTAAGGATGTGTCATCAAGGGGAAAAAGATAATTGGAAAATATGCTGGGACATGACAAGCATGATTAATGACAGTTGTTGTTGTTCAGTCGTGTCCAACTCCCTGTGACCCCATTTGGGGTTTTCATGGCACAGACATTGGAGTGGTTTACCATTTCCTTCTCCAGCTCATTTTATAGATGAGGAACTGAGGAAGACAAGGCTAAGTGACTTGCCCAGAGTCACACAGCTATAGTATTTGAAGACATATTTGAACTAATGAAGGTGAGTCTTCCTGGCTTCAGGCCCAGTACTCTGTCCACTGTACCATTTAGCTGTCTAGTTAATGACCAGGGGATGGCCAAAGTGTTTTATTGGGACCCATGAGAAAACTTGAATGATCCTTAGAAGCCTCTAGTCCAATGGCCTCATTGGACAGAAAAGGATTCTGAGACCAAGAAAAGTCATTAAGTGACTTGTCCAAGGTCTTGCAGTGTGCATCAAAGGTGGGATTTGCATACTAGTTCTTTGACTTCAACATTCTTACATTGCTACCAAAACAAGTTTAAAAGAGCTCCAGAATGTTGGGTGAATTCTCTGGGGATAGTCTATGGGAGAATGTGAACAAATAATACAGGATGCAAAGGGAAATGAAGGCTGTGATCTGCATAGCACTGGAAGGTCCTGCACTGACAAAGTGACAGAAACATTGAATACCCGGTAGTAACATTTTCTTTGTCTCTTTGGGCCATCAAACTGAGATTTGGATTTAAATCTTGGAGGGTTATAACTTTGCCTCAGAAATAGCCAATACATAAAAAGGAAGCATCCCCTCCCCCAAATTGATGGAATTGTAAATTTTAAAAAGCATTTTGGAGAGCAATTTGGAATTATGCAAATAAAATGGCTAAAACCCTTTGACCCAGAGATTCTACTGTTGCCCCAGTTAAGCCATTGATAAAAAGGAAGACCTTACATACACTTAAATTTTACAGTGTGGCAGTTTCTGAGATTATAAAGAACTGAAAATAAAATAGATGCCCATCAACAGGGGTATGGCTAAACAAAATATTGTATATGAATGTAATGGCATATTACTCTCTGTAAGAAATGATGAACATAATGGATACAGAAAAGCATGGGAAGACTTACATGAACTGATTCAAAGTGAAGTAAGCAGAACCAAGAAAACAATTTCCACAATGATTATAACATTCTGTAAATGCAAAGAAAAATAATCACAAAATATTAGAAATTTAATGTTGCAGACTTACAAAGAACAAGCATGACCACTAAAAGGAAACACATGAAGACACTTACCTCCAATCCTTTTCAGAGCTAGGAAGTCTGCAGGTGTGGATCATTGAATATGTTGCCAGATTTTCTTTTCAAAGTTTTGATTGTTTTTTTTTTTATTAAAAAAACTCTTTTTCCTCTTTTTTTTTTTAAAGCCAAAACAACTTTATTACAAAGGATGAATCTCTGGAAGAGGAAAGAGAAGGGTGCAGGGGGGAATTCAGGTTATGTTAAAAATTATGTTAAAAATTCAGGTTGTGTTAAAAACTGTATTCCCAAAAAAGATTTTTTTAAATTCCAAACATTTTGACAGATTAATAGTTTTGTTTTCCTACATGCTTTATCACTTCTTTACATTTGTGTCAGATGGGCAATGACCTGGGTCCAGAACTGAAGAGGAAGAACAATATGGGCTGGGATTACTTTAGGAATATTTTATATCTGTGTTATATACTTTTAGAATCAAGTTAAATTGAAGAAGATCCAAAGGAGAAAGAAAAGTCTTTAAGAATTAGGTATTTAATCAATCACTAGAACCTTGGAGAGAGTAATTTTAGTAAAAAGCTGGGTCAAAAGTCAGATTGCAAGAACCTGAAAAGTGAGGGCATGAGTCAGCAAGAGGAGATAAACTATTCTTTTGAGGATTTTGGCAGAGAAAAGACAGCTGGCTGGTGTAGTGGGTAGAGCACTGGTCCTGGATTCACTGAGAGCTGAGTTCAAATGTAATCTCAGAAATTTTATTAGCTGTGTGACAAGTCACATAGCCTATGTCTGGCTAAGTTCCTTAGCTGGAAAGTGATACAAATGCTAGTACCTAGGGCTTTTCTGAGGATTAAATGAGACAATATTTGCAAAGAACTTAGCACAGTCCTTGGCACATGGTGCAAATTATATAAATGCTAATTGTCATCCTCCTCCTCCTCCTCCTCATCATCATCATTGTGGGTAGTAATATAGAAAAAAAAACTAGAGAGGATGTCTAGGTCAAGAGAATTTTTTTCTTGTAAGAATGGAAGGGACTTGATTATGTTTATATATAATAAATGCTTCTTCCTTCCTTTTCCTTCCCTCCTTCTATCTTTCCTTCCTTCTCCCTTCCATCCATTCTTCCTTTATCCCCCCTCCCCCATCCCTTTATTGCTCTGCTCCTTCCCTTTTCCCTCCCTCTTTCTTTCCTTTTCTTTCTTCCTTTCAAAAGGTAGATAAGGATTAATGAATTTTTCAGTGTAAGCATTAGTAACTCAGAAGTCTGTCCACAAATCGAGGCTTGATTATTGTTTTGTTTATTGTCCAGAGTTAAGAAAGTAATGAAGAAATTTAATAAGGTAGATTAAATTGTAAAGTGTGTCATGCATTTTCAGAGATCTGGTTGCTCAATATTTCCCACCACACCATTGCCTGAGGCCCTAATCATTCTCCTTTCACCTCCAGAAGCACAGCAGGAGGGAACTCAACATTGATCCAAAGTTTGCCATCATCACACATCTGTGACTATCCCTTTCTCTACCACATCTCTACCAATCCTTTCCAATTGATAAGTTCCTCCTTGGGGCCTCCATATTGGAGAAGGGCCCAGACTGACTATCTTTCATTCCCCTCCCTTCTCTGCTTCTGATTGCATTTCTACATGGGCCTCATCACAGGTACTTTCTCCACAATCTCCCTTTGGTGTGTTATCTTGGCTCCATTAGAATGTAAGCTCCTCGAGGGGAGTGATGGTCTTTTTGTCATCCAACACAGTGCCTGGCACATCCTAATCACTCGTAAATGCTTGTTGCCTTGCCTTTCTGGACAGGAAAAGATTCTCTTTCTCTCTGAGTCTTCCTCTTTTTCTCAGTTCTTTGAAGCCAGATCTCAGATTTTCTTTCATCTAATTTGGTCACGTAGCCATCAATCAACAAACACTTATTTGGTTTCACACAGCAATCAACCAATCAGCAAGTCCCTCCAGTCCCTACGTTAGGCCCTGGACTCTGAGGATGCAATTACAATGGAGGCGCCAATCCCTGCTCTCCAGATGCCTGCGTTCTGATGGAGGAGAGACCACAAGGGCACACAAACAAACCCCCGCTAACGCAATGCTAAGTACAGTATCTCTGTTCTCCCTGATGGACTGTTTTGTATTAGAGTGGCTTAAAGTCGGAAAAATTCCAGCTGCCACCAAAATTTCACTTTTCAGGACAGGTTATAATATCAGAGAGGCAAAGGAATTTCTCAACAACATATAGTTCTAATGATTAGCTGAAAAGCTTTCCCCCAGAATTCTACATGAGGTAAAAGTCAGAACACATTCATTAACAGATGCTCAGTTCTTTTTTTTTTTTTTTTTGCATTGGCAGGATTTTTTTTTTTCAGCATTAGAGCTAATGACAGGGTTAATTGTGGGTGGGTTCAGGTTGTTGTCTGAGGACCAGTTTGAAGAGTTCTCTGCTCCTTGTTGGCAGGAAAGACATGATTTTTTTTTCTAGGACATTAACTGTCTTTTTTTTAGTTATGCAAAACAATTTTCTGTATTTGCTATGTTCCAAAAAAAAAATACCAAAACACAAAACACAAAACACCATACCAACAATAACCAAGAAAAAGAAAAATTCCAGGAGATATGCTTCCATTGGCACCCTGAGGTCATCAATTTCCTATCTGGAGGTGAATAGCATGTTTATTATGAGTCCTTTGGAATTAGGGTGAATCATTGTGTTGATCAGAGTTACTAACTCTTTCAAAGTTGACCATCTTTACAATATTGCTGTTATAGTATATATTTTTCTCCGGGTTCTGCTCCCTTCAATTTTAATCAGTTCATATAAATCTTCCTATGCTTTTCTAAAATCATAGCCTTTACTATTTTTCCAGCACAATAGTTTTCCCTTACATTCATATGTCCATAACTTGTTCAGTCATCCCCAATTGATAGGCATCCTCAGTTTCCAATTCTTTGCCACCACAAAAAGAGCTGCTATGAATATTTTGGTACATATGGTTCCTTTTCCTCTTTCTTTGATCTATTTGTGGTTAAAAGTCATTTAGAGTTTAATAACTATTTGTACCTAGTTCCAAATTGCTTTTCAAAATGGTTGGAGAGGTTCAGAGTTCTTTCGAGAATGCATTAGGCTTGGGGCACCTAGGTGGTGCAGTGAATAGAACACTGGCCCTGAAGTCAGGAGGACCTAAATTCAAACCCAGCCTCAGACACTTGCCATAAAAAACTAGCCCTGTGACCTTGGGCAAGTCACTCAACCCCAATTACCCTACCTTCCCACATCCAAAAAAGCAAAAAAAAAAAAATAGACTGCATTAAGCTACACTAATTCTCAAAGACTATCCATCAATCAAAAGATTGATCATTGAGAAGTTATAAAATGCAAATTGATTCTTTTACTTCTCACAATTCAATTTCAATTAACAAACTATTGTGAAGTGTCTATTATATAGTAAGCACTGTATAAGATGAAGTATTCACTATATTCAGAAACAGGCCATAGATGCCAAGAGTCAGAAGGAAGAGACCTTGAAGGTGTTATGTTTCAAACCATTTTGTATATGAGAAAATGAAGGCCCAGAAAGGACAAGTCATTTGCCCAAGGTAACATTGTGAACCTCCCCTGAGTTATCCCAGAATCAACTCCAGATCTTCTGACACCAAATTCCAAATTTTTTTATGCTTTCCCAAAGGTTCAGAATTAGGGTCATGAGATTAAAGTTGGAAGGAATCTCAGAAATCACCCTTTACACCTCACACATACTCCAAGCATACATGTATATTTTATATATGAAGAAACTGAAGTTGGGAAAAGTTATGTGACTTGCCCAAAGTCACATTGATACTAAAGAGATGAACAATTATCTAAAATAAATGAGATTATTTGTCAAATACTTTGCAAACCTTAAAGTGTTAGCCATTTTCTTAATCGCTACAGTGGGTAAAGCACTGGCTCTGGATTAGGAAGACCTGAGTTCAACTCCAGCCTTAAACACTTACTAGCTTTATGGCAGCTGAGCAAATCACTGCAACTCTCTCAGATTCCATAAAATGGGGGTAGTAATAGCACCTACTTCCCAGGGTTGTTATGAGATTCAAAGGAGATAATATTTATAAAGAGCTTTGTGAAACTTAGAGAGCTAGATAAGGGCTGGCTAGCATTAACAAATATGACTACGAATAAGAGTATTGTCAATCATTATCATCACTACTGTTATACCCAGATTTCCTCTGGCGCCATAGTTGATGTACTTTCTGTTGAACCACTCTGCCTCCCTAATGACCCTCATATTCCACAAGCATTTCACGCCTAAAATTTTATCTCTCCCAGCTTACAAATTAGCTACTCCAAAACTTTTTTTTTAAAGAAGCAATAGCAACTTGTTACAAAAAGCATGAAGTCATAATTGTTAAATGATGCCTTGGTGGTGGCATTTCCTGTAGAACTAAAATCAATCACTGCTATATAGCTTCATAGCTCTGATCAAAATCCTCTGAAAGGCCTACATACATAGCAAAAGTCACAAATGTGACCAAGACAAAATCTCAAGCAGGAAAAACATCCCTTATCTGCTTTGATATCCCCACTCACCCACATTCTCGTAGCTTCTGCAGAGAAGCTGTCTCCATCATGCCAACAAACAAATGAGTTGGAAACAACAGTGGGCATAGAAGGCCCCTCAGGATTCAAAGGTCAATGAAAAGGATTTGCCTTCCCTTCTTGGCCTTCAGTCATGAGCAAATGAGATAGAGTAGATTTGTATTCAGAAGATAGGGGCTAGACTATTACCTCTACTCTGTATTATTAAGATAACCTTGGAGGAGTCAATGTATTTCTCTGGAACTCACTTGTGGGTAGATTACATAAACCGTCCCATGGTTCATACCTCAGAATTTGGATTGCTCTTCTAATTCTAACAGAGAATTCTAACAAATTCTAACAGAGTCTGGTTCTTGATAAGATGGGTCTGTAGAAAAATAATAGCCCCCAGAGCTCACCCAAGTGAATATGCCAGCATTAGGGCTCACACATTCAGAGTTTCCAATGAAGGAGTTCTTAGAGTATTAATGTAGAAAGGCCCTTCATAGTCATGTCATCAATCATGTGGAGTGGGAGCTTAGATTGGGACATCTTTAGTGGGGCTGGCCATCCATACTGTGGCCACAGAAGGAGAGACAGGCTCTGACTCTGCTTAAGTTCAAGCACTTGGACTTTGGGATGTCAGTCCAAAGGCTTACTAAACCCTGTGGATTTGTGATTTGTGATGATAGAGACCATCATCAGATTATATGAGGATATAGGGCTCATGCTCTGGCCCCTGACTCAAGGGCTTGTCAAGCTAGAAGCTTGCAGTCAGTTCCTTCATGCTCGTGATGAGGAGAGCTTGTGTCAAATGGGACTAGGCATTGAAACTGGAAGTCATTCTAAGGAGTCTTTTCAAAATTGATGACAGTGTCTGTATCTTTCTCTTTCTTGCTTTCAAATAAGACTCCAGCAATGGTGTCTTGGACTTCTAATGAGAGTAGAGAGGGAATTTCTCTTCCCCTTTATCTCTGCCTTCTCAGCAATAGCTATGATGCCTGCATGTACATTGCAGTGAACACATGTGCTGCCTACATGATCCTGGGTCTAAGTCTTAAGAATCTGCCTGCTTTTTCTACTTTATTTTTCTTTCCCTTAGCAAAGGTTGCTAAATAGTGATGATGAGAGAGAAATGTTTCCAGCCATGGTGGCTACCTCATGAGTTCAAGAGGAAACACTGAGTCATTGAGAGGTCCAGTGGTAAAGCTATGTTATTCTCAGGGGTGATGACCACCACCTGGAAAATGAGGCACCCATTCTTGTCTGGCCAGAAGAGAATGGACTTTGAGAGAATTATTCAGACAATACTGACCAAGGTGAAGAGGAGTCTGTTTAGTAATCTTACAAATCTCCCAGGACTCCTGACCTCCTCAGAGAGTACAATGGAGATGTGTTCCATGTGTTTCCTGGATGTCTTTACGTGATCCTGTGAACCCTTTGCATCCTTAAGGCTTATGGGAAGTTCTCATAACCTTGGGGAGAATGTATTTAGAGGTCAAGGTTGTAGCTCATGTTTGTGTATTTGTCTACATGCTCTGCTGTGTTACTTTTGTGTCTTATGTATTTATTTTGTGGTGTGGGAGATAAATATCTGCCCTATATAAGATAACTACAACTTTGTACTATACATTGAGTAACATTTCTAGAAGAAATTCTGTTGATTCTTTTTGGGAAAACTTTAGACATGAACCAAACTTAAGCTTTACATGAAAGATTTTCCCCTGCTTTTTCCTTGGGGGTAAAGGTGTAATGAGTCAGAGAGTGTGAGAAAAAATCCTAAATCCCATCTTTTAGGGCTCAGGATCCCCAAGGCTGAATATGGGATCCACATGTGCCCAGAACTGGGGTTTCTGGTAGTAAGATCACACCCTTCAGGTTGGAGGGCATATACAGAACCTTTGACTCACAGAATCACTGAAGTCGAGCATTGGAATGGATTGCAGGAGCCATCCAGTATAACTAACATTCAGGAGAAATGTTGTTGTTGTAAGTCATTCCTCATTCTGGAAGAGAACTAATTAGATTTACGTGAAGCAGAGCTGTGCAAAGCTGTCAGACTCACTCTCTCCTCTAGAGTCATCAGAGTCCAGGGGCAAGACAAAAGTCAAAATTACTGGTGATGGCTGAGGATTTCCTTTGAAGAGACAGAGACAGAGACAGAGAGAAAGGGAGAGAAAGAAAGACAGAGAGAGAGACAAAGAGAGAGAGAGAGACAGAGAGACAGAGAGACAGAGAGAGACAGAGACAGAGACAGAGAAACAGAGAGAAAGAGAGAGAGAGACAGAGAGAGAGACAGAGAGAGAGACAGAGAGAGCCAGAGAGAGAGAGAGAGAGGAAAGAAGGAAGTTAGGCAGGAAGTAAGGAAGGAAGGAAGGAAGGAAAAACAGGAAGGAAGGAAGGAAAGCTTTAGGAAAAATAATAGAACCACAGAGTTTGAGACTTGGAAGGAACCTCAGTGGCCATCTAACTAAACTCATACAAAATAAGATATGCCATAATAACAACATTCAACAAGTGGCCATTCAGCCTTTTCTTGAAGACCTCCAAGGAGGGGGCATCCACCATCTTTCGAGCTTGTCTGTCTCACTCTTGCAGAGCTCTAATTATCAGATAGTCTTTTCCCTAAACTGAACCATCCCTGGTGCTTTTACACTGCCATCTGAGGCCAAACAGAAGTTGAATTCCTCCTGTTCATGACAATTCTTCAAATACTTTAAGATGAACTATTTTGTTGCCCATGAGTCATTTCTTCTCAATCAATACATTGCTTAACAAGCATTTATTAATTCTCTACTAGGTACCAACTAAATAGCTTCATTTCTGACTATTGCTCCTCTGATGACATAGATCTGATGCCCTTCTTCATCCTTGTTGCTCTGGTGTAGACACACTATAATTTTCCAATTTCCTTCTTAAATTGTGATGCCCAGAACTGAACTCAATACTCCAGATAAAGTCAGAGAAGTGCAGATTACATAATGATTTTTATCTTTCTATTCTTGAAAGCTATATTCTCCAATGTAGCCAAGATTTCATTAGTTTTTCAGTCTTCCACACCATACTGTTGATTCAAATTGACCTTGAAGTATGCTAAATCCTCAGATTTTTTTAAAAGAACAATTGCTATCTAGTTGTAGTGAGTGTTCTTAGGCACTCCTGCAGAGTTAGGCTAGCAACATCTCTCTCTCAGGGTCCTAGGAATACTCACAAGAGTTGGGTTTTCTTTTCTTTACTGTTACCTGCTCAGGTACTCTTTCTGGTTTGATGACCCTACTGTTAACCTCCAGTGACTAATGTCCCAGTTCATTTATGTCCAATGGATTATCTATTTTAAAGTTATACAGAAGTACAAATCTCTCCCCTACAACAACTCAAGGGTACACTGTCCCCTTTACTGTCTCTTTCCCTGGGGAGAATGGGCTCAGACTTAACACAGTTTCTATATGGCACATGCCCCACCAAGTTCACATCCAAATGTCCCACATTTACTGGATGAGCTATTGTCTCTGTTATCAACAGGATGGATCCTGAGGATTCCTTTTTGCTACTAGAAGCCAAAATCTGGACCAGATGGCTTCAAAACCCGTCTCTGTTCTCAAACTCCTTTCATAGCTTACTCTTTAGATCTTGTGAGGTTTTTAATTTTTTATCTCTTTCACCTAAAATAAAAGAACAAATGTCAAGACCAAAAACTGAAGCTTGTATTCATGGGACATGCATTTTCTTCATTTCTGGGAATGAAAAAATCCAAGAGACAAAGTTTCTAGGTAATTAATAACCAATTTATTAATTAGGTTAGTGAATAATTAATAAATCGATGGTCAGTGGTTTCTCTTGGTAATGACAGACAAAAGATCATGGAGATCATCCAGTGCTTACATACCTTTGGAAAAGTGGGTGGTCCTGACAGGCAGAGATCAACTCTGAGTGGTGAACAATCAATGAAGGGGCAGACATATTAATGAGGAGGTGAGCTGAAAGCTTTCAGCTCCTCTAGCTGAGAACTTACTCGATCACTTAGTTGCCTCTAGTTATCTGGACAAAAGAATCCATTTCAACACAGGCCACTTAAATTAGACTATGGTGGGGTTACAGGGGATTGAACCTTATGCTCTTTAGGGCTGGAATTCACCTAGATTAGATTCTATTTACATTTTAATCAGAAATGAGCTCTCCTGGTTGGGTGGGGACCCAAGAGTAAAGAATTAGGCTAATCTCATTTTCAGCCCTGTCCTTCAGAAACTGGCTGAATGGCCTATAAAGGTTGGATGGCTTTGAATGAGCAAGTAAGAAGAGAAAACCCCCTCAATAACTGGTTATTAATAGAAAAATAGTAACTTCTCTCATTGTGTAGTGAGAGCTCAAGGCCTCTCCTATTATAGTATTGCATTTTACCACAATGCCACCACACTAAAAAATGGCCAAATCAATAAGAATAAGTACCTTTTGAAAACACCCTCACTTACACCTGTGCAGTTGAGGTCTGGGGTGTAGGAGTGCTGAAGACCCCAGAACACCGATACACCGGGTCCTGCCAAATGAATTTGACTCAAGCCTTCTCTCAGCCAGAGTAAACAAAGTTTATTAAAGATTTGCCATAATGGGTATGTGTGGGATGTGAAGACCCCTTTATCAATAATTTATGGAGACTCAGAGAGCTGTAGTGAAAGCGGGGAGACATTTATTGTGTCTTCTTGAGAATGGGCACTGACCAAGGAGAGCAAACTGCAGAAGCTCACAGATATCTTTTATCATCATCCTAACCCCACCTCCAACCCCTGTCCCACCTTACTGTAGTTATTACTGATGAGGGTCTAATTCTGTTAGATAATATACATATTACATGAGGTTCATTAAGCAAGCACAGTAACAACCCCAGAATACTGACCCCTCACCAGTCCAACCTAGATGGGTCCTTATGTGGGCCCGAGTGTCTGAAGGCCACTATCTGCTTTCTAATTAGTCAAATCCACCTGCTGCTGCCAGCTCCTTTTTATTTTATATCATCTCACTTTTAGCATGATCTAGGAGTTCTCTGGGAAATGGGAACCCAACTTCCTCCCAAGGCTACTGCCTCAACTCTTCCCAAGGCTACTGGCTGGTACTTTTTATCAGTTGTCTTGTTTCAGCAATTATTGCAGGTCTGTAGAAACTTAACCCTTTGCTACCTCTCACACTAACATTCCTTTATACACAGTGACCCCATATGCATGGAGAAACAACACTGAACTGGGTTAAAGAGTATAAAGAAGAAATAAGAATCGAATAGGAGGCTCAGAATGGGGAAACTTCACTGCAGGTCCTCTTCCATAGGAGCCTAAGTATTTGTAACACTTGTATTGACAATTAGGCCAGAACAATTTGACACAGACTGAATCTGTGCTGGATTGGATTTCAGCACTTGATTCTATCAAAATAGTCTGTACCCAAACCGTAAACCCTTAAACTAGCTAGCCCTTCATTGTCTGTCATCTCCAGGTAGCCTTCAGCTATTTCCCACCCTTAATCTCATTACTAGAATCTGACTTCTGTCCCCTCAAGATCCTCCTTAGACTCTTCTTCAAGACCCTCCCCAAACTCCTCCTCTGGACCACCACTAGATCCTTCCCACAGTCTTTCTGTATGTAAGATGCATCTTGCCTCCATGAAGGTCCTGGGAATTATCTAGCACAGACTCACTCTGTGTCACATTATTCTGGCCCACTTGTCAATACAAGCTTCACATACACTTAGGCTCCTTAAGAGTCTATCAATTAACGCGAATCTCTAATAAACTTTGCTTTACTTTGCCTGAGAGAAGACCAGTCAAAATCATTTGGCAGGACCTAGCATATTGGTATTTTGGGGTCTCGAGCACCCCTAATCTAAACCCCAAACCTCAACACTTCTGCATTGTATACTGGTAGAGCTTCATTTTTTTTTCATACCAAGATTTTCTACTTATCTCTCATGAATTTCATCTTATAAGATCCAGCTCAATGCTTGTCAATAACTTTTTAGAATATGTCTTTCATCCAGCGTGTAAGCTATCCATCTCAGCTTTGTGCCATCAGTGAATTTAATGAATAAGCCATCTATACATTGATCCAAATCATTTTTTGAAATGTTGAACAGCACAGGACCAAATTCATATCCCTGGGTCACTGAAGAAATGCCCGCCTGGCACCCTGGCACTGAACCAGTAACAGCTCCTCTCACATTCCTGCCATGCCAGCAGCTCTTAATCCATTTGATTGTGTGATTCTAGTCTGTCTCTCTCCCTTACCTCCACAAAAAGATGTATGAACCACTTTCCTAAATGGAAGTGAGTTACACCCACAATGTTTATCTAACTAACTAATATAATAATACTGTCTAAAAAGAGAATGAGGAAAGTCTGGTTTGACCATAGGCTTTATCTGCTACTCCTTTACAATCACCCAAATCCCTTTATATTCATCAACTACCTATGGATCATTTGTAGAATTATTCACAGGAGTCAAAATAAAGCTTGCTGGCTTTCACTTTGCACACTCTATTTCCTTTCCTTTTTCCTTTTTTAATTTTGCCAAAGTTTTCCCTCTGACAAACTTGTGATCCATTTCCCACTTCCCATTATTTTTCAAATATTAAGGAGTATTGCTGATAGTGACTCAACAATCGATTCCTGAGGATGTAATTTATCTTAGCCTGGTGGCTTGAATGAATCAAGGGCAATGAGGCACTCTTTTACTATCTGTTTACTTATCTAGGGGATTAGTCCCCTGTTAGTCATTTTTTTTTGTCCTTTCATTTCAAGTGTAAGGCTCATCTTTCTTGTCAGAGAAATAAACAAAGTGAGCATCGGCTTCCCTGAGCCTCACAACCTGGATTGTAGAAAGAGGTTCTCTGACTTCTTTCATTTTGTCTTGTACAGGGACATCAATTTATACATAAAACAGAGGTAACAGTCACTCAGTTGGGACAGAAATACAAATATCACACAACTGATGCAAATCAGAGACAGAAGGACCCTTTGAGGCCATCTATTTGACAGATGGAGAAACTGAATTGTGGGGAAGTGAAATGATTTACACAAGCTAAACACAAGTTTACACCAAGAAGAAACATCAGAGGTAGGATTTGAACCCAGATCCTTTGACTCCACAATCAGGTCAATGTTAATATCTTCAGTATTGTCTTAAGCATAAATTCCTTGTGGGTATTGACACCTCCACCCCAAGTAGTACTTTTGCAGCCAATTTTCACTATTAGTAACTTGACAATCCTATTCACCTTCTTTATCTTAGTCTCAATGACAATCTCACAGTCACATTCCACTTTTCTTTTTCATGATGTACCAATATCCCATCTGCATAGTGCCTCACCCACCATCCACTGTGTCAGTTTGCTTCACCCTTCAGTTGTTCCATTTAACTTTCCTTACTTACTTTGCCTTGTCTTGTCAACTAGGTTCTCCTTTTACTTCTATCTTCTTCATCAGATTCTATTCCCTAATCATCCTTGGATGTACATAATCCCCCTTAATCCTTTTATATCCTCTTAATTGTCTTTGATCCTACTCCTTTAATTTGGGTAGAACCAATATATAGAACCAATGGAACCAATATCTGGGCCAAGAGGTAGTTTTCCTTCAAAATTTCCCTCAATTTATCTCAAATTTACCCATATACCCTCCCCATTCCCAAATCAACATCTTATCTTGCTCAAATGCTATTCTCTCCTTATATTCCTCCTAGAACATGCTCCCATTGAAGCCAGAAGTAGAATCTTTCCCCCACCTCTCAATGTGCTGGCAAATATTTCATAACTGGCTCTCCTTCCCAAAAAAGTACATGGGACATACTTTGAGGTTTTATCTGCATTATTAACATATTCTCTACCACTTTCTTAATTCAAAACAATGAATAAAACAATGAATCAATCCAAGATTCATAGCATTTGCCAATTTCTAAGATTAAAAATGATCACACTGAAAATTTAATGATTCTTCATCTGCATAGGCATAAAACACTTACCCTTTTATGTTCTGGAATAGCTCAAGCTTCTATTTCTCTGAGCCATTACTAGCTGTAGGAAAACAAAAAGTAAAAACTTTGGGCTGGCTGCACTGCTGCTGCTACCTGTGTGTGTCCCCATGTGCGTGTGCGCATGGGCACACACACACACACACACACACACACACAGACACACACACACACACACACACACACACCCCAGTACAATGCATTGGGAAGAGTGTTGGATTTTGATACTGAGTATTTGACTCTGGCACTCACTCCTTATATGACTTAGAGAAAGTCCACCTTACTTTAGGGCTCAGGCTCATCTATAAAATGAGAATATTTGACAAAATCTCTAAAGTCCCTTGTATCTCTCAATCTGTGGTTCCATGAATAAGAGCTGTTTACATCATGGGTGCTCAACAAATGCATAGGTGAAAAAGGGACCTTACACATTAAAGACCACAGTCCATTGTTGTTGTTCAGTAGTTTCAGTCATGCTCCATTCTTTAAGACCCCTTATTGGGAGTTTTCTTGGCAAAGATACTGAAGTGGCTTGCTATTTTCTTCTCTGGGCCATTTTACAGATGAGGAAATTTAGGCAAACAGGGTTAAGTGACTTTCCCAAGGTCACACAACTAGTAAGTGTCTGAGGTCAGATTTGAACTCAGGAAGAGGTCTTCCTGATTCCAGTCTCTTTGTTCTATCCACTGAGTCATCTACCTGCCCCATAAACCTCTTTAGTGAATGCAAATTTTATTAAACAGAAAACTGCAGCATTGGTTTAGAGCTGGCAAGGGCTTAGTACCCATCTATTCCAGTGTCCTACTTTTGTTCAGAGAAAGAAACTGAGTTTCAGAGTGATTAAGCGATATTTTCAAAGTCCCATAGGTCGTAAGTGTCAGATCTAGAATTCAAATTCAGGTTCCCTGAATTCCATTCCAATGTTATTTCTACTTTAGAACACTGCTTCAGTAACTTTCCTTTAAATTGTACTTATTCTAAAGTATCAAATAAAATTTAACCTGAAAGTTCAGAACTTGGGAATTGTTAAAGGTACAAAAATTATTTTATCCTCTAGAGTCAATCACTAAGCCTCTGTTTGTGAGTATGCATGCCTTTTCCAATTTCCCCACCAGGAAAAGGTTTTTAAAGGTGAAAGAGAAAGCATTTTTAATTTAAAAAAAAATTCAGGTATTCCTATTTGAGTATACAGTTTTACATCATGATTGATTTTCTCCAAAGGTCAAGTGTAAGATAGACTATGGAAATGTTCATGAAAAACCTCTTGATGGAAGAATGTGAGAGTGGGATGGGGCTGGTGGGGGTGGGTGGGTGGGTGAGTGGTTGAGTGGAAATAAGAGTCATACTCAGAGAACATATTCAACAGTCTTTAAGAAAGAAAAACAATCTTTTCACAGGAGCCTGAACCTCACACCACTGTTCTGCCAGACAAAATAAAGAAGTTCTTTTCCACCTGATCTGAAAGGACACAATCCTCTAAAAGCCATAAAGAAGAGAAAGTACCCAATTTTTTTTGCTATTCTTTCCCTGCAGCTTATCTGGCACTCTGGCTCTTGTCTGTATATTCAGAAAAATACTCTGGTACTCACCTGTATAGGCAGAAAAGCACTTACCTATTTGTGTTCTGGAAAGATTAAATAGTTGCAAATTTCTCTTTCTCAGAACCAGAGGTAGCTATAGGAAAATGAAAACTAATAACCCAATGGCTATTCCATTGACTAGAGAATGCTAAAAATCAAAATCATCGGGCAACATGATACTTCAACCAAAAATATCAGCATCCCTCACAAAGAAGTACATCTGTGGCAGCCAGGGGTCAGACAAGACAAGGGGTCATTAATCCTTCAACAAAGCCTAGAGGATGACTTCTTGGAAAAGATGGAGGCAATGGAAATAGAGTGGCTTAATGGAGAGTTATCAGTTTCAAGCAAGCATTTATTAGGGGTCTGACATGCCCTGGGCATTGTTTTGGGTTCTTGTAAAGTATGTACAAAAATGTAACGATCCATGCCTTCAAGGAAATTACATTCTAAAGGGAGGACGATAGAGGAGAAAACATGCAGATATGTAACAATAAGCATAAGGACCAGATAGACGACACACCTATAGTTTCATTGGTATTTGTTCTCATTCATCCTTCATTCTTGAAGAGAACCAATAATATCAGGAGAGTGATATCTTAACTTGCAAGTGAATTGGATCTGAGTGAGGCAGAGCTTTGCAAAGGCATCAGCCTCCCTCTCTCCTCCAGAGTCATTGGTCCTTTGGCAAGACAAAGGTCAGGATGACTGGCCATAGCCCCAGATGCAGTGGGAGACCTTGACCTTTTTAAGCTAGACCTTTTCCAGGTTCCAGTTTGTTTGAGGCAACACCCACTCAGTAATCAAAAGCTAGGTAAGAATTGAGAGAAAAGATGACCTAGCTTGCCTTCACAAAAGTATCAGTCAGGGAGAAGGAGATTCTTAGACTCTGTAGTCAGGACAGGAACAATTGCTATTTATACTCATTCTGAGTAACCAAAACTCAAACAATGAGCAAGTGAGATTTGGTTTGGGACCTCTTTATTGGCCAAACAGAGAGCTCCAGAGTGATTTGGGTTTAAAGGCATAGTCAAATAGCTTCTGTTGAATCTCAATGGTTATTATCAAAGCCTGGCTTTTCAGAACTATATTTCCAGAAATCATAAATGAAAACTATGTAAGACAAAAAAGTTAATTGTCCCAGTTTAAAAAAAGAAAACAAAAACAATCAATGAAAGAGTAAATAAGCAGGTAAGAAAAAGAAATCTAACCCTCAAACTCCAAGATACCTTGTGATGTATAAGTGACCAAAATTTATAATCCTTTGTACCCACATGTAAGGGTATGACTCCCCATGTGGACAGAGGGAGAAGAGCTTTAATTGGTATAGGGAACTCTTTGGTGAGGAAGTTCTGTTTACCAATATGGATGAATACTTTCTCTGTAACTTAGAGTTTTAGGGAATAACCTAGAATACTAAAAGGTTATGGGACTTGCCCAGGGTCACACAGTCAGTATATATCAGGACATGAATCCTGTAACTATGCCTTTCACACAAAATGGATAAAAGGCAATTGGGTAAGGGAGTTAGGGAGATCAGGAAACGTTTCATGTGGAAGATGCTGTTTGAACTGAGTTTTGCAGGAAACAAGAGACCTAAGATGGATTGGTGAAGATAGAATGCCTGTTGGAGGCATGGGATACCACCAACACAAAGGCACTGAGGCATGAGATAATTGTTGATGTAAAGCATAGCAAGGAGGATAGTATGTCTGGACTATATTGTGTATGTGTCCATGTGTGTTAATATCTAAGAATTGAGAGGTAGGAAGGGGCTAGGTCTTAAAGAGTTTTGACGTCAAACAAAGGAGTTTATGTTTGATCCTGGAAGTAAAAGAAACCAATGGAATTTATTGAGCATGGAGGTGACATGGCCAGATATGTGCTTTAGAAAGAGCACTTTCCTGACCATGTGGATTGGAGTGAGAAGAGACTCCAGAGAAACATAATAGAAGGCCATGTGAGAGGTACTGATTTAGGGTAATACTGGGTCAGTGAAGAGGAGGGGATATACATGAGAAATGTTGTGAAGGTACAAATGACAATATCTGGAATCTGATGAGAAAAATGCAGTGATGGAGAATAAAGACAGAAAGATGACAGGGAGGTCTCAAGGCAGTGTGACCATAATGATGGTGGTTAAGGGACAGGAAATTTTCCAAAGAAGAGATTCAAGCTACCAACAATCATACAAAAATGCTTCAGATATCTAATAATAAGAGACATGCAAATTAAATCAACTTGGAGAATTATGCCTCACAGCCATCAGATTAGCAAATATGATGAGAAAGAGAAAATGTCAAGTTTTGGAGGGGCTTTAGGAGGGCAGGCACACCAATATACTGCTGCTAGAGTTGTGAATTATTGCAAGTGTTCAGAAAAGACATTTGGAACTCTGATCAAAAGCTCCCTAAGCTTTGTTGTACGTCCTTGAAATGAGTGCCAACCCTACAAGAAAAGGGGCAGAGGCAGAGGGAAAGGTCTTACTTGTGTAAATGTATTTATAGGAGCACTTTTCTTATAGGAAAACTTGGAAACAAAGCGGGTGACCTTCATCTGGGGAATAGCTGCATGAATTTAGTGGAATATTGTTGTACTGGAAGAAATGACCCAGAAATCCTCATATGAGCTGCTGAAGAGTGGAGTTATCAGAACCAGACAACAATTTGTATAATAACTTAAAGGAAACCAACATTGAATGATTGAAGATACTCAATTGATGAAATGACTAATCATGTCTCCACAAGACTGATGAGGAAGTATGTCTCCCACTTCTTGGCAGAGAGATGTTAGACTATGGCTGCACATTGGGGCATACATATCTATATATGGACAAAATGCTGATTTTTTTCTGCAATATACATATATTTAAGAGAAAGCACTTTTATTTGCAGAGGATGTGGGTTAGTAGTTGTCATGATGCAAGAAAAGAGGAAAATAAAGAAAACATCAACAGTGAAAAATTAAAAACACAGAAGAGAGCAGAACAATCTACGTAATCAAAATTCTTGGTTTCATATCATCATCCCACTCCCCCCTCCCACTATTTGCTGAAATATTCCAACTTTTAAAATTTGTAATTTTAAAAATGGGACTTAGAGGAGTAGATTAATGAGAGAAATAGGGTAGAATAGCAAAGAACAAGCTCCAGGACAGACAACAAATTCACCTAGGGGATGGAAGAGGTTGGTTCATGACTCAGCAAAGGAGAATGAGGACAAGCTGACCCAGAAGAAAGCTACATCCTAGAAACGAGGGGAAGAGAAAAGCCAGTAAGAAAGGGTGGTTGCTAAGTGTTGAAAGCTAAAGCATGATCCAAAGGATAATTAATGAGAAAAGTCTAAAAGGTCATCAGATTCAGCAGACAAAGTAATTGCTGGTAACCTTGGAGAAACAGCTTCAGCTGAGTGGTAAGAAGTCAAATTGCAAGGGGATGAAAAATCTGTGGGTGGTGAAGAGTCAAGAAAACATATAGGTAATTCTTAGATAACTCTTTCTAAGAGTTTGGAAGTGAAAGAGAGGAGAGAGAGTACAAGAGCTAAAAGCAATGACAGAGAAGAGGAATTTTTTTTAAATAGAGAAGATCTGTGAATGTGTCTAGATTAGAGAAAAGAAAAGAACCAGTAGATAGGAAGAGAAAAAAGATGAAAGACAGAATGATCAAGGGGGCAAAGGCCTAGAGGAGATAGGAAAGGGTGGCACTGAGAGCAAAGCTATTGGGACTGGTGAGAAGAAAGGTCACCTCTTCCTTGAGTAAAGGATACTTTCTCAAAGTAAATGCTAAAAGAAAGTAAAATGTAGGGGGATTTCAAGTTGTGTGGAGATAAGATGAGGTAACTTGGAACAGACGGCTTCAGCTTTCTTATGAGAAATTGGAGGTGGTGATATCTGGTGAGAGAGAAAGAGAGAGAAGTAGTAGAGCTGGTATCAGTGGTATGGGGATTCTAGAATCCTAGATCTGGAGCTGGAATGGACCTCTGAGGTCAGGTAATAGACCTTCCCTCATTTTATAGTTGTGGAAATGGAAGCCCAGAGAGGTGGAGAGATAAACCCAGTCACACAGAGTAAGCAATATACCTGGGTTTCCTACCCAGGTCCTTTGACTCTGAATCCAGTTCTTTTCATTGTGTCATTGTGTCTGTCAGTCAGTCAATACATACTTATTAGGTGCCTACCATGTGCCCAGAATTATGCTAAGAAATGATATGAAGAAAGGCAAAAGACAGTCCCTGCTCTCAAGTACTCACAGTCTAACGGGGAAGACACCATACAAATAATTATGTACAAACAATGTATACACAGAATAAACTGGAGATAATCAATGGAAGGGAAGATGCTAGGATGGAGAAGGATCAGGAAAGGCTTCCATTGGAAGGTCAGATTTTTGCTGGGACTTGAAAGATAGAGGAAAATTTGGAGGAGCTTCTTTGAGGAGTATGATAGTCAATCAACGAAAATAAAGGTCATCTGTTCAATCGTAAGGGCCCAGAGGAGATCTGATAGCACAGATCTGGAGTCTCCTCTGAGGCCAGAGTTGTGACTTTCTCCCACAGCAAGGAAGTAGGAGCAATGACGTGGCTGCTCCAGTACTGAGGACTGATTGGCCAGGTGTGAATGATGGGAAGAGAAAGGGTATCTATATCTATATAGATATTGATATACATATACATGCACATCATGTACAATACATATACATGCAGGCACGTATGTGACCGGAAATGAAAAGGGAAGGATTTTAAAGGGCAAAGCCAATTGATAATTTGATTCAGATCTAGAAGGGGTTTCTAAAGCCTTCTATTCCAAATTCCTCCTTTAACAGCAGTATATTGGTGTACCTGACCTCCTACAACCCCTGAGATTGAGAGATTTCATGTTACTTCCCCAGCTCACATAGATGCTGGCAGCATTTGACACTGGCAGACAGAACTCCAATGAAGGTCCACTGGCTCTGGAGTCAATGACCTTTCCTCTCTACCACAAAATTTCTCCAACCTGCCCATTGGAAGGGAGCAATACAGTTACTGTGACCCTCCAGTCTTCAGTTCTCTTCCTTTCTTGGATTGAGGGGAAATGAAAGGAGCTGAACCTTCATGGCAAAGAGGTGACAGTCTGTGGCTTTTCCTATCTCCTTTGTCTGATGACATTTCCTTCTATTCCTCCCTTCTACTATCAAATAGCAGTTATGGCTGTGATCCTCATTGGATAGGGGAGGAGAAGAACTCTTTCAAATAGCCTGTGGAGTTCTGGGATTTCCCATTCCCTCGAAAACTATTTCCACCATTTTGGATTTTTTATCAGCCATACTTGCTCTCTTCTGCTCTTTCCAATCCAAGCCTCTGAGTTGTAGGGAAGGTATACAGTGAAGTATAGAAAGCTTTTTATCATACAACTTGTATTAGTTCACTGCTCATAGGGACTGACAAGAAGGCTAATATGTGTTAGGTAGCCAGGATTGGGATGAAAGGGAGCACACCAAGACTTTGGCTTTCAACTGGACATTAATGACTAGTCCAGGAACTTGGGAAACTTGGCAAGGAAGGGGCCAGGGAGAATCCCACCAGAGCTGTTTCTTAGTAGACATTTCATTTTAGACCATTGATCCAGATAGTGACAGTCATTCCTGTCAAAGTTTTTTATAAGCTGTGAAATAAGGTCAAGAACACAGACCTGGAATTGAGACTTTTTGGTTGGATTTCATCTATATATGGCACTCTGGTGTTGGGATTCAGAACAGGAATTCATCTGGAGCTTAGACATAGGGAAACTGACAGGGGAAGTGACTTAGCTAAGGTCACACAGCTAATACTTGTATGAAGGAAGACCTACAGATGTAGCTAGGGTCACACAGATAATACTTGTATGAAGGAAGACCTACAGATGTCTTCTTGCCTCCACTGCAGGCCCTCTGAGACAACAATAAAAATAATGAACATTTGTATAAGGATTCAAGGTTCGCCAAGGCACTTTACATATATATTGACTCTCACAAAAAAACTTTGTGAAGTAGGTTAGGTTATTAATATACTGATCTTATAGACGAAGAAATTGAGACTTGAGGAGGCCCAAGTGACTTGTCTAGGGTTACAGTTAGTTGTTCTTCATTTATCAAAGGGACAAGGTGAGCCCTTGAATTGGATTTAAGTGAGGCAGAGTTGCACAAAGTTGTCAGCCTCACTCTCTCTTGCAGAATCATTGAAGTTCAGTGGCAAGACCAAAGTCAAGATGACTAGTGATGCTCCAGGATACAGGGAATGAGTTTAGCATCTTCAATGTCTGACCAAGCTTTGAGAGCTCCACAGTACCTGCTCCAGCCACCTTCAAAGAACACATTGTTCTCGTCTGGCCTTTCTGCTGTCTTCACATGCTTGGGGTAGACACCCCTCTCTAACAGGTTTGAAACCTTTTGATGTCCTTCCACCTAGTTTACACTGACTGCTGAGATTTTTTTTTCCCCCCAGGGTGTGGCCACTGCACATGCTGTGGCTTCTTGGAGCCACAGGTGAGGGTTGGGTGACAGGCAGACACCAAAGGCAGCTGAGCAGCCCTCACACCAGAGGGGCTAGTTCTCCTCAATACCCTGTATACTTTCCAATCCAGTGACACTATACTTCTTGCTGTTCTTTGAATAAGACTCTCCTCTCAGGTCTGGACATTTTCTACGACCAGAATGCTCTGTTTCATCATCTCTGTCTCTTAGCTTCCTTAGCTTGAAAGTCCCAGTTAAAATCCTGCTTTCTACAGGCAAACTTTCTGAGTTCCTCTTAATTCTAGAGACTTCCCTCTGTTGATTTCCCCCAAATTATCTGTCTATATCTTTGTCCATAGTTTATTTTCATGTTGTCTTCCCCATTAGTCAGTAAGTTTCTTGTCTTTTACCTTTCTTTGTATCTCAAGCACTTATTGTAGTACCTGGCAAATAGTAGGCACTTAATAAATGTTTACTGACTGATTGCAAGGAATTCCCAACTTTGCTTGAAGGCAAATTAGCATTGTGGTTTTACTCTGACCTTGAAGAAATCTGGGGGTAGAGAAAAAGCCAAGCCAGCTCTCAAGAGACAAAGGGATCTGGAGGGAGAGAAAAGACACTGTCTCCTGGTAGTCAAATGCAACATAATGGATGTTAGGAGAAAGCCCAACATCCAACAAGGATGGAATGTGGTCCATATGCCCAAGGTAACATCAAACATAGAGCTGAATGACATCAGGTATTGCCATCCCCAGCAAAAAAGAATCTGAGGATTTGGAATTAACCATCTGAGATGTAGAGCCAGGACCTTTGATGATACAACTTTGGAACTGTCCAGGTTATTCCCTTGCTTTACATATTCCCTTATGGAAAGCTGGATGGAGCGGAGACCACCAGCTTCCTCTTAACTAACCTTACAACCCCCTACCCTCTACCAGAAGCCCATAGTCACTTTCAAAATGGCCATCTCTGTAAACTGTGGTTTTGAATATCTTTCTGAATATGTACATTTATGTGTTAATATTTTGATGGTCATTTGAATCTCTTCCCATTCTGTTTGCTTGAAGACTGACAGTGAGAATGCAACCCCCCCACCCCTACCCCTTCTCCCTCCCTCCCTCCCTCCCTCCCTCTCTCTCTCTCTCTCTCTCTCTCTCCCTCTGACCTAAAAGGACAGTGGATTTAAAACATTAGGATTTTATTTGTTTCATACAACCAAAGTTAACACTGCCATGGTGAGATTTCTGGCTTCTGGTTCAAGGACATGGGCATTCAGAAAGACAATAATTCATCTGAGGAACAATGCCTTGGGTCCATACTGTAGTACTTGTGAACACAGCTTGGTGAAATGAAAAAACTCTGAGGTGGCCAGCATTTCTTCCCTTTTCCCTGAAGGTTCACCCCAGGATGCAGAATGGGAGAAAGCTCTCAGAACATTGTCTCAATGTTTGACTGACTGCTCAGCAGGTTGTGCTCATCATTGACACCTGGTGGTCATAAAAGTAAATAAAAAACCATATGCAAAATGAATATAAAGTGAGGGGGTGGGGGATGGTACTCTCAATACTGGATATTAGGAAAGACCTAATGTAGAAGGTAACATTTGAACTGCGCCTTAAAGAAAGCTAGTACACAGGGTGAAGGTGAGTAGGAAGAACAAAAGCATGGTATTAGGCATGGGATGGCAAGGGCATGCTAGAGCCCATTTGCTGGAATGGAGAGCACATGGGTGGAGATCATTTGTCATCAGCCTAAAAAGATGGGAACAAGAATATGAGGAGATTGAAATTTCAAAAAAAGGTAATTCTATTGATTTATTCTATTTCAAACAATGAGTCACATGTTCAGATCTATGTTTATCATGTATTATTTTACATGTAATCTGTCTTAATGTCTTAGCCTGATCCTAGATTATAAACAGGGCAGCTAGATGGTGCAATGGACCAGACCTAGAATCAGGAAGACCTAAATTCAAACTGACCACAGACACTTACTAGCTGTGGGACCCTGGGCAAGTCACTAAATCTGGTTTACCTCAGTTTCCTCATCCGTAAAATGAACTGGAGAAGGAAATGACAAATCTCTCCTGTATCTTTGCCAAGAAAACCCCACATAGGATCACAAACGGTTGGAAATGATTGAAGTGACTGAACCACAGAATAAAACCTCCTTCAGGGGAAGTTATTTTGGGGGACCTGATGGCTCAGAGTGAATGTAAATAGTAATTGTTTCTCTTTTGATCAGAAACCCTGAGCATCTTCCCTCCTCAGCCTGATTGTTTTTAATTAAAGGGACCATCCCCTGGCTCATTCTTTCTTTATTTATTTTTTGGTCTTTTTGGAGGGGGGAAGGCAGGGCAACTGGGGTTAAGTGACTTGCCCAAGGGCACACAACCAGTAAGTGTCAAGTGTCTGAGGCTGGATTTGAATTGAACTCAGGTTCTCCTGACTCCAGAGCTGGTGCTCTATTCACTGAACCACCTAGCTCGGTCACCCTCCCCCCAACTCCCCTCACCCCACTCCTACTCATTCTTAAAGAGCTCTAATCACTGAATAAGCATTGCTTCAGTCAAAGTGAGATCTCGGAAAGACTTTGGCTTAAAAAGGCCAAGTTCTCCCACTGCATCTTGGGCCATCTCCAGTGGTCCTGATCTATATCTGGCCACTGGAGACAGATGGCTTTGGAGGAGAAAGTGAGGCTGGTGACTTTGTACAACTCTTCCTCACTAAAATCCAATTCACTTGCAAGTCATGGCATCATTTTCCTGATGTCACAGTCCTCTTCGAGAAGGAAAAACTACACAACCTTCTACTGTATTTTATCTAACCCTCATTTCCCCTCTGGCATTTAGCATTATGCCCCAAATCCAGTAGATGTTAGTAAATTTTAGCTGAATGTTAAATTAACCCAAAAGGAGATTTCATGCATTGGTTGTGGATTGCACTATTTTTGATTGGGGAACGGTGTGGAAATTCCTCTAATTCCCACCCTTGGGTGGTAACTTAGTTTTTTTTGTTCATGTAGTGCTTTCTTTGTTATCTTTCTTTTTCCTTCTTCATTCTCCACTGATAACCTCAGCAATATAGCGTTTATATAGGGCATTAAGATTTGCAAAGCACTTTACATATATTAACTTATTTGACCATTGACATTAATTCTAGTCTGTAGTGTCATTCTCTGCCTTCTCTTCCATGGAGGACATTAAGCAGATCTTTCCTGCATAATGTCCTTAGGCAGGATGAGGGGTTGATGCAGTCTGGAGCTGTCCAAGGGTGAGCAGTGAACAAACTTCCTGGGGGTCCATTAGGAAAGAACTACTTTGCCTATGTTACTGATGAAACAGTTGCCAAGTAGTTCCTTTGATACTATCTTCCTCCTCCTCTTGTGGGTGAAACTTTCACTAAAGAAAATGTAGCCAGCAGATGGTGTTATCTGATAGGGTTTGGAGATTTAAGGCAGAAAGTAAAACAGAAAAAGGTTTGCTCTCCCTGTAGCTGCTGACTTTGGAATTTGAGGCATGGCTGTTCTTCCCAGAAAGGATTCTTTGTGAGGGAAGGGAATAAATATTTATTAAGCCACCTACTATGTGCCAGGCACTGTGCTAAATGCTCTACAAATACTGTCTCATTTGATCTCCCAACAGCCTGGAGGTAGATGCTTTTGCTAACCCCTCTTTACAGATGAGGAAATTGAGGCCGATGGATGACGGGTTAGGGACTCACCCAAAGTTACATACCTAGCAAAATGTCTGAAGTGAACAACATGAGTTATGAAAACCAAGTAATAGTAAGGTACAGACTTGATTCTCCCAATGTCTTCCTTTCTGCAGCACAGATCCTAGGTGGGGGATGATGAAAAATGTACTTTCTCCCCTTGAGTCTCTAAAATAAGAGGGGTTGAACTTGCCATTTCTAAGATCATTTGTAGCTCTAAATCTATGATCCCAAATTCAACAGACATTTATCAGGCTCCAACTATATGCCAGGCACCATGCCAGGCAGTGGAGACACAAAAACAAAAATGAAAGTAGTCTTTGCCTTCATGGAATTGACATTTGAAACAGCTTATACACAAATAAGGAAATAGAACAACTCACCAATGGGAGCCCAAGAAACAGAGCACTTGTCCTCTCTCGCTGAGGGTCTAGCTCTGGGATGACACACTCTGACTGGATTCAGGCCCCATAGAGCCTTGCCTTTGGAGAGTGAGGAGTCAGTCTCTTTCCTTCTTGCTTTCTAACTCTTAATGCTTCTGCTCTGAAGCCCTAGGAAAAATCTCTTCAGAAAGATTAGATTTGCCCCAAATCTAGGGTCTCTTTGAAAGGGAGCAGCAGGTATAATATGAAAAATACAAGTGAAGAGGTGGGATGTGAAAATCAAGTAGAGGACAGCTAGTTACTTTACATAAAGAAAGTGATAAAGGCACAAAGATTTAAAATGTGAAATAGCAGAGTGTCAGGCAAATACTAAATGCTTAATGAATATTCATTAACTATTGCCTGACTGTAATGGTAACTTCTAAACCCTATCATACTCTCACAGGAGGCTGATAATTAAAACATTAGAATTTGGGCCATTTTGTGAAACTATCAATTAAGCATTTTACTTTCATCTTTGCTCATCTCTTATGGCATATCAGCCCAAGCCTTGTGATCCTCTTCCTGCTCGTGGGCAGCTTCTGTGGCTGCAGAAGACTCTTCCGTCTGTGCAGCTAGTGCTGACTGAAGGGATCCAAGAGCCCCCAAACTGCTGAACTCAAGAAATCACTTTCAAGGCCAGAAACATCTATCTCAGGGGTTCACTCACTGTTCTCAGTGATGATTTTTATTGTACTATCAGATTTAGAACTGATACATTCTTATTTTCTTTCTCCCCTTTTCAAGATTTCCCTGGAGATCATTGACCTTTTGTTCCTCCAGATGAATTTTATTATTTTTGCTTTTTGCTCTAAAAAGTGATTCTTTGTTAGTTTGTATGCTTAAGGTCACTGAATAAGTAAATTAAGTCAGGTATTGCATTTTGATTATGTTGGCACAACCTAACCATAAGCAAATGCTATTTCTACATTATGTAAGTATATTTTTATTTTTTAAAGAATGTTTTGAGGTTACATATATAGTTATTATGCATGTTTTGTAGGTAGACTCTCAAATGTATTTTATACATTTGTAATTATTTTGATTGAACAATATTTCCATCTCTTTCCTTTAAATTTAATTCATAGTATAATGAAAGTGGATGATTTGGGGAGGTGATTTTATAGCCTATTTAGTTGAAGTTACACATCATTTCAACTTATTTTGGTTGAATTTAGGGTTATCGTTCTCTAAATAAAGCAACATAGCTGCAAAAAAATATTTTTTTCCTTTTTTTCCCAGTCTTATTCTAATTCTTTTTTTTGTTCCTATAGTTAGCTTTTCTAGCATGTATATTAAATAATAATGGAATCCTTTCTTTACCCCATTCTTATTAGAAAGAACTCTAACATTTCTCCATTGACCTAGTTTTAGATAGTTTTTGTTTACTATATTAAGAAAAGGTCCATGAATTCCTATGTTTTTCATTGGTTTTTAACAGAAATGGGTGTTATATTTTGTCAAAGACAGTTCCATCACCTATTGATATAATCAAATTACTTTTTTTTTACTGTTATTGTTAATAATACAACTTAATATACAGATATTAAGAATTTTATTTTTAAATTTTTTTTTTATTATGCCCCACTGGGTCATAGTCTGTACTCTTTTAAAATAAATTGTTATAGTCTTTGTGCTAATACATTATTTTTTTTTTTGCGTTAACATTCACTAGGGGTATTGGTCTATGGTTTTATTTCTATACTTTGTCTCTTTCTGTTTTATTTGTCATAACTTTATTTGTTTCATAAAAAGAGTTTAATAGGCTTTCCTCTTTTCCTGCTTTGCAAACAGTTTATGTAATATTGAATCTAGTTGTTACTTGGCATTTGATGGAATTCACTTGTAAAACCATCTGCTCCTGGGGCTTTTTTCCTTTGAGAGTGAGTGTCTTCATGACTTGTTCAATATCTTTCTTTTTCCTCCTGAAATTAGGTAACTGAAAATCTCTATTTCTTGTTGTGTTATTTTGCATATTTTATTTTTATAAGTATTAATGCATTTCATCAAAGTCACTCATTTTGTTGATATATAATCCAGCAAATATAATTTCTGATCATATTCTTTATTTCTTCTTTATTTGTTATGATTTCCCTTATTTCATTTTTGATAATGGTAATTTAATTTACCAGGTTCTTTTAAAAAATCCTATTAATTAGGTTTTTAGCTAGTTTCAAAAAAAAAGTTCACAGTTTTATTTATTTGATGACCTTTTTCTTTCAATTTTCTTAATATATTCTATAACTTCTGATATTTTGGAGAGTCTTCAGTTGGAGTACTTTTTATTTGTTGCTTTTCCAGCTTTTTTTTCTTTGTTTCATGCCCAATTCATTGACTTCTTTCTCTTTTGTTCACATAGTGTCTAGTGAAAAAGGATTTCTTCTAAAAACTGTTTTTACTGCGTCTTAGAAGTATTGGCATATTGTTTCATCATTGTCATCTACTTTGATTAAGCTAAAGTTTTGTTTCTCTCCTCTGTTCTTTGACCCATGGATTCTTTAGGAATAAATTATTTTGGTTCTAATTAATTTTTAATCTTTTCTCTGAAGGTCCTTTGTTGAATATAATTTTAATTGCATTTGCTAAAAAAAAATGTGCTCTTGTACATTTTTTTTGTGAAGCTTTTTTATATCCTAATATATGGCAATTTTTGTAAAGTGTCATGTAGATCTCTCTCTCTCTCTCTCTCTCTCTCTCTCTCTCTCTCTCTCTCTCTCACACACACACACACACACACTCCTTTCAGTTCCCATTCTTGTTTGTGTCATTGGACTTGTGTAGTCTAAAAAACACACATTAACATCCTTAAAGGCCTGAAGATTTACTTTCTATTTCTCCTCTAAATTGATTAACTTCTTCTTTATTTAGATGGTATGATATTTGGTGCATATATTTCAAATACTGGTTTGAATTTATTATTTATAGTTTCTTTAAACTTAATTAGTTTCCCCGTCTATCTCTTTTAATCACAACTGATTTTAAAATTGTCTTGCTTGAGATGATTGTTAGTCCTCTTTTTTGTATGTCTGAAGCATAATACATTCTGCTTTATCCCCTTATTTTTATGCTATCTCCATCTTTATGTTTTAAGTATATTCTCATGAAATAAAATATTGCTGAATCCTGTCTTCTTGTCCTTTCTGATATCCTTTTCTGTTTTATGGGTGATTTCATCCCATTCACATCTATGGTGATTATTGTTGATTACATATTTGTTGTAATTTATGCTCTTAAACTTTTTCCTCTCCTTGTCCTGCCCCATTCATATACCTCTTTTAAAGAACTTTATTATTTTCTCTTCCCCTGGTTCAACTTCTGATTTTTTGGACATTCTTTCCTTTACCCAAAGCCCAATCAGGTATCTTTCATTTCTTTTAATCCTCCTCTCACTATCTACCCTTGAGGAATGGAATTTGCTTTTCTTATGACTCATACCTCCCTTATTCCAGTTTCCAACTTAAACTACCCTTTCCTTTCTCTATTCTTGCTGGTCTCTCTGTTGACTTTAATGTCATAACAAGTGGGGGTGTGTGGGGAAGGTGATCAGTCAGTCAGTCAGCAAATATTAATTAAGTACTTGTGCCATTGTGATAATTCTAAGGACACACACACACACACACACACACACACACACCCACACACCACAAAAGAAACATGGTCCTTGCCCTTAGGAAGCTTACATTCTAATTAGAGAGACAAGATAAAAAAAAAACACAACAAACTATGTTCATACAAAATATAGACAGTATAAATAGAAGGGAATCTAAGAGAGATGGCACTTGCAGTGTGTGTATGTGTGTGTATGTGTGTGTGTGTGTGTGTGTGTGTGTGTGTGTATGTGTGTGTGTCTACCTAGGGGCATGGCAGTAGGAAAATCTTGCAAAGGGTGGAATTTTAGTTGGAACTTGAAAACAGCCAAGGAATCTGCAGAAGCCAGGAGATGGAGATGAAGAGGGAGCATTCAAGGCATGGGTGGACAGTAAAAAAAAAAAATCACAGAATCAGGTGATGGAGTTTCTTGAGCAAGGAGAAGCAAGAAGGCCAATGTCATCATATCATGAAATATATGGAGAGGAGTAGAACATTAGAAGACTAGAAAGGTATGAAGGGGTCAGATTTTAAAAGGTTTTAAAAGCTTAATGATTTAATATTTGATCTTGAAGGTAATGAGGAACCATTAATGAGTAAGGGTCGTGATATGGTCAGACCAATGTTTTAGAAAGATCTTGTTGGCAACTGAGTGAAAGATAGACTGGAATGAAGAGAGACTTGAGACAAGGAGACCAGACAGAAAGCTACTGCAATAGTCCAGGCCTGAGGTGATAAGTTTAGGCACTGCCTGGGGGGAGTTTCAGATGAGAAAAAGGGAGGGTATATAAGAGATGTGTAGGTAGAATTAACAGGGCTAGATATTGGGATAAGAAAGTGAGCACTTGAAGATGACCAGGAAGATGGTGATATCATCAACAGTACTAGGGATGTTAGGGGTGAGAGAAGACATTGAGTTTAAAATGTTTAATAAGTAGCTGGAGATGTAAGACTGGAGGTTAAGAGACGTTTTGTTGATGTTGTTTAGTTGGGCCTGACTATTCATGATCCTATGAACTACAGCACATTAATGCTGTTCATGGGGTTTTCTTGGCAAAGATATTGGATTGGTTTGCCATTTCCTTCTCCAGTGGATTAGGCAAAGAGAGGTTAAGTGACTTGTCTAGGGTCACACAGCTAGTGATTGTCTGAGAGCAGATTTGAACTCAGGTCTTCCTGACCCAGCACTCTATTCACCTAGATGCCTCCATGAGAGAGGTTAAAGCAAGATAAATACATCTGACAATCATCTGTACAGAGATGATAATTGAATCCATAGGAGCTGATGAGATCACCAAATAACATAGTATAGAGGAAGTTTAATATATAGGAAGGTTAATATACAAGGAAATAGCCACAAATAGAGCTTTGGGGGACACTTGTAGCTAATGAGAGAGACCTAGATGAAGATGGAGTAAAGTAGAATGAGAAGCACTGAGTGGATAGGTAGGAGGAGAACAAGGAGAAAGCAGAATCAAGAAAACATAGACAAGAGAGAGAATCAAAGAGAAGACAGTGATGGATAGTGTCAGAGACTGAAGATAAGAAAAGAAGACTGAAGGTAAGAAGGATAGATGAATACCGAGAAGAAAATTTGGAAATTAAGAAGTCATTGCTGACTTTGGAGAGAATAGTTTAAGCCAGGTGGTCAAGAGTTTAGAAGACAGTGAGATGGGAAGAAGCAGATACATCTAGTGTAATGCCTTCTCAAGGCATTTAGCCACAAAATGGAGGAGAGATATAGGATGATAAGTGGTAGAAAGGAGGTACTTAGCACAGTGCCTGGTACGTAACAGGCACTCAATAAGTGCTTATCGATTGATATTAGCATCAAGTTTGCAATTTTTTAAAGGATGAAGTAGACAGAGGTATGTTGTAAACAGCAATTATAGCCATTAGATAGAAAGAGACCAAAGATTAGAGAGAGTGGAGATATTAGATGGGGAAATGTGCTAGAGAAGAAAAGATGAAATGTGGTAAGTTAGGCAGGGAGAGAGATTTGCCTTGACATAGAGAAGGGGGCATTTATTCATGTAAAAGGAAGTGGAAGAAGGCATCTTAGTAATGTGGGATGAGGAGGAAAGAGAGCTCTAGGTGAACTGCCTCAGTTTTTTTTTCCAGCGTAATATGAAGAAGGTTCTCAACTGAGAAGAGTGAGGGAAACATGGTACAAATGGCCAATGGGACATTTGAGGAGGAATGAAAAGGTTTGGAATACCCTCTGTGGTGAGATAGTGAATTGATCAGGGAGATATAAAAGTATTGCCTTGGTGCACTAAGAACTTAGCTGACATTCTTTCTTGACTTAACACAGATTTGCTGTGGACCCAGGCAGGATGGCTTTCTGATCTTCTCCAGCAATTTTCAGCAGCACACCATAGGAACAAAAGCAGCAGATGCTGGAATTATTTTAAGGTTGGGACTTGGAAAGTCAAAATTAGAGATAGAATAAAGGGGCAACAGACTTGAATGCAGGGAATATTGTTGAGTCAAATTGATTTAGCAATATAGAGGTAGGGGAGAGAGGAGAGTATAAGCAGTGCAAAGATGATCACCTGGAGGAAAAATAAAAACTGAGTTTTTATAATTAAAAGCTGAGGGATTGGAGGACATAGTGCTATTAGATTAGAGATCCTAAGGCAGAGAGAAAGATGGAATTTTAAAAAGATTATGATCAGATAAAGGAATTTCAGAGTTCATTTGCATGGAAGTAGAACACTTATAGAGAATGGAAAGTTCAAGGGTATGACTACTTCTGTATATACCTGAGGTAGAATGGAGGGCTAAGTCATAGGAAATGAGTAGATTGAGGAACTGAGAAATGTTTGAGCGGATCTCAATATGTATTTTGAATTCCCTTAGTAAAGGGCAGGAGTTAGGGTGGGGAGAAAGACTGAGTCAGATACTGAACTCATTGAAGAAACAGAGTATCCTGGGGTTGGTAGAGAATAGCTAAGAAAATTTTGATTGCATGATGAATTTTACTGAGTGGTAGTGGTAGAGGGGTAGTCTAGATGTGGCAATAGAGAGCAAGGAGTATTCCAACTTCCTCACCTAGATCAGCGAGTTAGGAATGAGTGGAAGTCCAGTCAGTGATGGAAAAGGAGACCAGGGATACAGGGTAATCAGGAGGGAGCCAGGTCTCTGTGAGAACCAGAAAATAGAGGGTGAGAAAAGAAGTTTTCTCTCCACTTAATAGTATTTTTCTTTTACAATTACATGTAAAAATAGTTCTCAACACTCATTTTTATAAGATATTGAGCTTTTCTCCCTCCATCCCTCCCTGCCCTCCTTCTAACCAAAGACAGAAAACAATCTAATATAAGCTATACATGTACAATTGTATTAAACATATTTCCATATCAGTTATGTTGTGAAAGAAGAATCAGAACAAAAGGGAAAAACCATGAGAAAGAAAACAAAAGTGAAAATAGTATGCTTTGATCTTCAGTCAGACTGTAGTTCTTTCTCTGGATGTGGATAGCATTCTTCATCATTGAGTATTTCAGAATTGTCTTAGATCATTGTGTTGCTGGGAAGAGCTAAGTCTATCAAAGTTGGTCATTGCACAATGTTGCTGCTATTGTATTCGACATTCTCCTGGTTCTACTCACTTCACTCAGCATCAGTTCATGTAAGTCTTTCCAGGTTTTTCTGCTCATCATTTCTTACAGCACAATAGTATTCCATTACTTCCATAGATTACATATGTGCCACAACTTGTTCAGCCATTCCCAAATTGATGGATACCCCCTTCAATTGCCGTTTCTTTGTCACCACTAAAAGAGTTGCTATAAATATTTTTGTACATGTAGGTCATTTTCTATTTATTATGATGTCTTTGGGATAAAGATCAAGTAGTGATATTGCTAGATCAAAAGGAATACATGGTTTTATGGCTTTTTGAGCATAGTTCCAAATTTCTCTTCAGAATTACTATTTTCAACTCTACCAATAATGCATTAGTGTTTCAATTTTCCCATGTCTTCTCTAACATTCATCCTTTTCCCTTTCCGTCATATTACCCAACCTTATAGGCATAAGATGGTACTTCAAAGTGGTTTTAATTTGCACTTCTCTAATCAATAGTGATTTTGAGTGCTTTTCATATAACTATAGATAGCTTTAATTTCTTCATCTGAAAACTGCCTGTTCATTGATGCATTCACCAATGGGGGAATGACTTGGATTCTTATAAATTTGACTCAATTTCTGTATATATTTGAGAAATGAGACTTTTATAAGAAACACTGGCTGCAAAAAATGTTTCCCAAATTTCTGATTTCCTTCTAATCTTGGTTGCATTGGCTTTATTTATGCAAAGCTTTTTAACTTAATATAATCAAAATGATCCATTTTGCATTTCATGTTTTCTGTCTCTTGTTTGGTCATAAATTTTTCCTTTCTCCATAGATCTAACAAGTAAACTATTCTTTGCTCTCCTGATTTGCTTACAGTATCATACTTTTTGTTTAAATCACATACCCATTTTGACCTCATCTTGGTATAAGATGTGAGATGTTGGTCTATACCTAGTTTCTGCCATACTATTTTTCAATTTTCCCAGCAGTTTTTGTCAAATAGTGAGTTCTTATCCCAGAAGCTGGAGTCTTTGGATTTATCAAACAATAGATTATAATAGTCATTGACTACTGTCTTGTGTACCTAACCTATTTCAGTGATTCACCACTCTATTTTTTAGCCAGTACCAAATAGTTTTGATGATTGTTGCTTTAGAATATAATTTTGGATTTGGTATGACTGGGAGAGAAGTTTTAAGATGAAAGCAAGTATCTTAACTGTGGAACAGGAATTCCAGAGAGCACAATGAAAGGGGCAAGTATGGTCATGATTAGGACTTTATGGAATAGGGTTGAGAGTGATGGGAGTAAGGAAATGGGCAGTGGGGGATAGGAAATGGATTTGTACAATGCCAACAGGGTTTTGGAATCATTATGAAAGGGGAATTACAGGGGATAAGAGTGTGTTAATCATTGAGGAGTGAGTCTAGGCAGAATAGCAGTGGTTCAAAGGAAGTGAGAGAAGCAGATGTTTGGATTGTTCAACATCTTCACCCAAGATCCAACGTCATGGCCAATGGTGATGTGTCATGTGGGGTCCAAGAAGATAAACTCACAGCAGATAGGAAATGGCAAATGCAAGTCCAAGGAGAATCTCAGCAAGAGGCAGAAGCTGGTAATTTTGGAGTGGGGTGAGGGAGGGAATGAGATTTGATAAAGTACTTGGGCTGAAGACAGAGGCCACAGAAAAGCAGCTTGGATCTGGGGCTGGTGAAGGACTCCCTGGGAAGTCACAGGAGCAAAGAGACCACTAGGGGGTGGAGTGGATTCAGGGCACTGGTGGGTTCTTTGGGCCAGTTCAGATGGAAGCCAGGGCTATGTGAGTCTTGCTTCCCCCATTCCTTCCTCCACATTGGTGTAGTGTTTTGTTTCTATGCACCTAGAAATAATAAGTTCCATCCCTTCATTCACCCCATTCGTTCCTGTATTCTTTCCATCTCATTTTTTTTCTTACTTTAAGGTTGTCAGAATAGAACATCCCATTCTTGCTCCTGCCCCCTCACCCCCCAACCCTTAGGGCTTTAGATTTTCTAATTTAACTTCATGTCTCACACTGGGAGACTGAGGAGTCATAAGGGGCTACTTGTTTCTTCTCCCTCTAGTAGAAAGCAAACATTTCCTCATCCTACCATCTCTCTCAATTTGTCCAATATAGTTGCCTTTCTTTTCAGCTCTGGTCATTTTCATCATGAGTACTTGTAAGTCCTCTGTCATTAAAAGTCCTTTTCCCATGGACTCAGGATTATGTCCAGTTGTCCCAGGTAAGTTATGTTTGTTATTAACCCTTTGTATTTTTTCTTTTGGAATATCATATTGTAAGTTCTTCTTTCCTTTTGCTGTTGTTGAGCTGTTTTCAGTTGTGTCTGACTCTTCATGGCCCCATTTGGAGTTTTCTTGGAAAAGATACTGGAATGGTTTCCCATTTCCTTCTACAGCTCATGTTACTGATGAGGAAACTGAGGTAAAAAAGGTTAAGTAACTTGCCCAGGGTCACACAGTTAGGAAGTGTCTGAGGCTAGATTTGTACTCAGGCCCTTCTAGTGCTCTTTCTACTACACCACCTAGCTGAAGATGAAAAATGACTGGAATGGGGCTGGTCCTATAATGCCAACATCCTGCCAAGAGCCATCAGGACTGAAGAATATTATTTAATTCCTGAAGAATCATTTCTTCTCCTGCAATTTCTTGGTCAGAAGAAATGATTGAGGCCAAGATGTGGCCCTAGATTTGCATAGGTAATTCATTAACCTATTCTCCATCAGTGAACAGCACTGGACTTAGCAGTTACTTTTCTAGGGGTGAGGGTGGAAAAGAAAATTTGCTCCTCCAACCAAGGGATGAGCTGGTTCAAAGGAAATCCAATTACCAAAGAGAACCCAGTTGTTTACTCACATGAGTCTGGTTGGTGGTCAATTTGTACTTCTTTCAAAATGGGTGGCAGTGGTTTCCAAGCCTTTGTGAACTCTCTAAATGGAAAAGAAAACAGTACAAAATACAAAAGCATTCCATAATTCTTCACAATAAAAAATTGCAACACATGTTATTAATTTGAAATGAAGGCTTTATCTAAAGGGAAGAGAAACCACAGGAGGGCAATGTTTTAAGTCTTCTGCAACTCCATGTGTAAATAAAGCATTTAATTGCCATATATGTGTCAGTTATAATTATTCTTGTTATTATTACCGAAATACTCAGTGACCTTAATCATTAATACTTAATGACTATAGCTATGAGGATATTTCCTCCAATGACGTAGATCAAATTCTTTCCAGGCCTGTCCATCCAACACAACTCACCTCCCACAAGTTCACCACAGAGGGGCCACCCAGCACGGTGGGGGCCTTTCTCAATCGGCTTTGACATTACAAGGAAATCAGTGGAGAACACTGGGTGTCCCTCAATTATCCTTCACTCAGGTCCATTGCCATTATACCAGAAAAATGAGGAAGCTCTCAAGAGTGGAGCCTGTGGATCAAGAAAAGATAAGCCATTATTCCTTGGAAGATTACCTTCTATTTACTCTGTAGGTCATTTCACGTTCTTCTTTATTTTCATGTTTATTTCTCCCATTAAAATGTAAGCCCCCTGAGGTCAGGACTGTATTGGCCCTTCTTTGTACTCCAAGTGTTTAGAGGCCATTTAATCAATGTTGTTTAGTCATTTTCAGTCACTCTCTGTGACCTCTTAGGGCATTTTCTTGGAAATGTAATGTAGTGCTTTGCCATTTTCTTCTCTAGCTCATTTTAGAGATGAAGAACTCATGGCAAACAGAGTTCAGTGACTTGCCCAGGGTAACACAGTTAGTAAGCATCTGAGGTCAAATTTGAACTCAGGAAGTTGAGTCTTCTGGCCTTCAGGTGGGGTATTCTATCCACTGCTCTACCTAGCTGCCCCCACTTAGTAAACATTTGTTATCAATTGATTGGCCAATCAATAAGGTAACTAGATGGCCCGGTGAATAGAACACTGAGGCTGAAATCAGGAAGGCTTGAGTTCAAATCCAGTCTCAGATACTTACTATCGATGTGATGTTGGGCAAGTCACAACTCCTTTTTGTTTCAGTTTCCTCATCTGCAAAATAGTGATAATAACAGCAGCTGCTTCTCAGGGTTGTGAGAATTAAATGAAATAATGATTATAATGCATTTAGCACAGTGCCCAGCACACGATAAGAACTATATAAATATTAGCTATTTTTATTAATTGTAATTCATATTGATGGGAATAATAATTATATTGTAGGTAATTATATATAGATGTATTTAAAAGGAAATGGCTCTATTTTTCTCCTTTCTCAGCAAGTAGATAATACCGTGGATAGAGGGCCAGACCTGGAAGTAGGAAACCTCCTTTTCTTGAGTGCAAATTCAGCCTCAGACACTTATTAGCCGTGTGACCCTGGGCAAGTCACATAACCCTATTTGCCTTAGTTTTCTCATCTGTCAAATGAGCTGGAGAGGGAAATGGCCGACTACTTCAGTATCTTTGCCAAGAAAACCTTAAATGGGGTCAGGAAGAGTTGGATGGACTGAACAACAAGAATGATTTTTCTAGTGCCTGCCTAGTTTTTAAGAGTTCTGTGTTTTCGGTTTTCCAATGTCCTATGTTCCTGGGAACTTTTTCAAAAATGATAAAAAGTCATTTATTCACTTGATTTTATTTCTATCAAAATCTTTGACTTGCTTTCAGACATCAGTAGCTGCATTCATGCCTAAAGTCAAGGAAACCATTTCCTTAGAACAGGATTAAAAATCTAGATAGGGGAAATTCCAATTTCTGATTTTGTTTTACTGGTTTTTCTGATTTTTCAGGATGAGTTTTTGGGATGGGTTTCTTTGGATGGGTTATTTCCTAGCAAATCCTACCAAACTGTGAGACCCTGGATCTCTAAAGACTAACCACATAGGGACATTCTTATCTACGAGACTCCATTAGACACTCACTAAAACATGGACATTGGAGTGGTGACTACTCCTGTAGTTCCGAGAGGGCCAATGTATCCCCAGCTTTCTTTGGAGAGAGCATTGGTAACACTTTGTTTACTGATTGATTGCCTTCAAAGAGCTTTAGAGGGTCAGGGAGAAAAAGGTTATTGAAAAACACTCCTTACAATTAAACTGGAAGGGGCTACTAGGTGGAAGGAAGGGCACAGTAGATACGGCACTGGCCCTGGAGTCAGGAGGATCTGAGCTAAAACCTAGTCTCAGGCACTTACCATCTGTGTGACCCTAGGCAAGTCACTTAAAAAACTGTAGAGGACCACAGGCCAGTGAGACTCTGTCCCTGATGGCTGAATAAGCCCTCTCAGCTGAAGAGCCTGCTACCAGGCCTGCCTTGGTTCCCACTCCCCAGGCATTACATCCTTATGATAAGTGTGGTATACACCCCTGGCCTGGGAATGGGGATGTGTGCAGTGTTCTTGGGGGACAAACATGGTGTTGCAGCTGAAGGAGATTTTGTGGCTTCACTCTATAAAAGCTTGTGCTTGCAATAATAAAGTCAGCTCTGTTTTCCACCACTCTTGGAGTCCCGTCTCTTTTGTGCACTCTCTCTCTCTCTCTCTCAGCCTCTGGGTAAGCAGCTCTTTCCCGCCCTGCTGCTGGACAGCAGGGGCCTTCACAAAAAACAAAAAAACAAAAAAAAACAAAAAAACAAGTAAAAAAAAATACTTAAACAGAAGCCTTGAAGAAACAGAAAAACTCCATAGTTTAGAAATATAAATCTCAGTCACTCATTTCTGCAGCAGTGGCAATGACATGGGATTTAGAGGCAAATGGCTTAGTCTAAGTCCTGGCTTTGCTACCTGGATATGTTCTAGTCATGTGACCTCACACTGAGTAGTTTGAGCCTCAGTTTATTCGTCTTTAAATCTGACCCACTGAACAGGATTGTTGTAAGGAAAGCTCTTTGTAAATGAAGTGTTATATGTGAATAATTAGGATAGTTGTGTGCTATTGTATAGTTTATACCTGAGGCTACATGGTGACTTTTACTGTGGTTGTGCATATGTGCCTTAAGCCATCTGCTAAACTATGATTTTGATCACACAGGCAACTTAGCATAGAGTGCCTTTGAATGCAATAAAAATTAATATTTTGTTGGCCTTTATAAGATGTACAGAACAGTTTTCCTAAGAGTGACCCCATGAGGTAGGGAATTCAAATATTCCCTGCTAGAGATCTTGGGGAGGCAGTACAACAGTAGTCAGAGTGATGGATTGGGGAATCAGAGGACCTGAGTTCAAACCTCAGTTTTATTACCAGCTAATACCTCTGTGACCTTGCTCAGGTAATTTCCCTTCTCTCAGAACCATTTTCTTATATAAAAAATGAGGATTATACTAGATGACCTCTCAGGTCCCTACCAGCTCAAAAATATATGATTCCCTTTTTTACAGCTGAAAATAAAGTCAAGCCCGGAGAGGCAAATGACTCTTTTACATTCACTTGGTGAGCCTTAGCCATTTACTTCAATTCTCCTTATGTATAAAATAAAATGTTTGGCTAGGATGATCTTTAAAGATTCTTCCAGCTCCCAGCTGACAAAGCCATGAAACTTTACAATGCTATAGATCTGAGGTCAGAACCCCCTCTCAAATGCCCAGTAAATGCCAGTTTGCTCACAGGTGATATCAGAAGAGAGTGACCCTTTAAATGAGAGCTGCCTTGTTCCTTTCTTGATCTCTCCCTTGCCAGCTCTGTTTGGAGTCCAACCAGGACTCTTCTCTGTGCTCATGTCACTTGAATGACAATGGATTCTCCAAGTCTACAAGGTCTACAAATTCCAATATTTGAGTTCCAGATATTTCTTCCCCTGACCCCCATACACTCACACTCCCCAATCATTTGCTGTGGCATGCAACAAGTAAATGCTTCAGGTTCCAAGATTGCTTCAGAGATGGAAGAGACCTCAGAGTTTATTTAGTTGATTTTATTGTGAAGGAAATTGAGGTCCAGAGAGGTTGTAACTTGTCCAAGGTCAATAAATGGTAGTACTGGGTCTTGAACCCATATATCTTGACTTAAGACCACTTCTATGGGGGCGGAGCCAAGATGGCAGCATAGAAGCAGCAACATATTGCAGCTCTCACATAGCCACCCCAAAATACCCATAAAATAGGACTCTAAACCAATCCTGGAACTCCAAAACGCACACAAAGATACTTCCCACTAAAGTCAG
>CM053583.1:200632353-200678558 GCA_028627135.1 Pseudochirops cupreus
ATGTATTAGCTTAAACAATGAGGAAAAGTTAAGTCCTTTTTAAAAGACATTTTCTTCTATACTAAAAGAGAATTTTTGACCTCTGATGGTTTCTCCCACATAGACTTTACCATTTGCCACTCTTCCTGGCTCAAGAAAAAGAAAGACATTCTTATTCCCTTCATTCCCCCGTGATACTTTGGACTATTGAATCCCTATTAAAAAAAAAAAAGACCACTTCTATTTCCACTGTCACTTGACTGACACATTAGTTTCTAGAAGCACTTTATTACCCCTGTCTTCTTGGGGCTGCTTTCCATACTGCCAATTCCTGAACTTTCTTTAGCTGCAAATTTGATTTCATATATAAAGAAAGAAGGAAAGAAAGGAGGAAGAAAGGAAGAAAGGAGAGACAGAAGGAGAGAAGGAAAGAAGGAAGGAAAGAAGAAAGGAAGGAGAAGAAGCAGGAAAGAATTAGAGGAGGAAGGAGAGGAGGAAGGAAGGAAGGAAGGAGAGAAGGAAAGAAGGAAGGAAGGAGAGGAGGAAGGAAGAAATATTTAGTAAACACTTATTATGTGTCAGGTACTATGCTAAGTGCTTTTAACAAATATGGTCTCGTTTGACCCTCACAGAAAGCCTGGGGCATAGGTACTATTATGGTTCTCATTTTATGGTTGTGGAAACTGAAGCAGACTGAGGTTAAATGACTTGACCAAGGTCACACAGCTAGTAAGTATCTGAAGCCTGATTAGAACTCAGATCTTCCTGACTCCAAACACAGTGTACCACTATACCACTGAGCTGCCTAAATAAGAAAATTATAAACATTCATATAAGGTAGCTCAACCACAGCCTAGAGATTTCCAGCATTATAATAAGGAAGAACTGAGTTCATACCCTTGCTATGGACTAAAGTCACTAGGAGACCATGGTCTTAACTTCTTAGCTTCTTAGGTCATTCTCTGAGACAAGGTAGGTCATGAATGAGTTGCTAATGGCCATCAATGGAGGGGTGTTCATTGATAAAAAATTCTTTACCTCAGTGAAATTATAAGTCTACATTGGAAATTGAGAATAAAAAAACACAGCCTAAGATATATGAATATCTAAGACCTTTGATCTAGAGAGTGAAGGAGACCTTATAATAGTGTCCCCATTTTTGGACATATCTAGAAGTATTTAATCATTCTATTTCATGGACCCCTTTGACAATATGGTGAAGACTATGGGCTCCTTCTCTGAATAATGGTTTTAAGTGCATAACATAAAACAAAGAGGGTTGGGAAGGAAATCAATTATATGGATTTGCAGTTATAAAATTATGAAAGAATTTTAAAAATTATATATTCTTTTATTATATTATTATACCAAGTGCTGCAAGAGACCCCTTCCCATCTGGCGCTAGAAGTCCACTGAAATCCTTTCTCCTTGTTCTCAATACATTTGATTTGGGGCTGGAGGGGTTTTGAGAGGCAGGGGAGATTTTTAAGAAGGGGAATCACATAGTCACAGGTTCCAAATTCTAGAACTAGGAGTCATGTCAGAGGCCATCCAGTTCAACCTCCTCCTTCTCTGGGTGGGAAATGAAACCTTAGAGAAGTGACTTCTCCAGGGTCACACAGGTGAGATGACAAGGTGGGTTTTGAACCCAAGTTCTGTGACTCTAGAGTCAATGTCCTTTCTAGTGTCTCCCATTTTGTTCCATAGTGTGTTTATATGTATCAACACACCTGCACACACATACATGTGTGCACACATGTATATATACATACATATATGCACATATGATAGACACAGACAGATTTGATATAACTATTAAACATGGAACCACTGTAGAACATTCACCAGGTATGACTGCACAAGACTGATCTAGGTGTAGGAAATTGAGAAATTTCCTCGTAGGGAAAGCCTGCCTCCTCCATGCCTCCTTATCCTGTGTCATCCTTTTCCTTGTTTTTCTGGTTGACCTCCATAGAGCATCCACCTAATGTTGTGGGAGGCTTTGGGGGGGGGGTTATTTTCATATTTGGGGTGTAACTGGTACCTGGTATAGCCATTCTTGCTACTCACCTCCTCCATTCACACATCACTACCAGCAATACTACCAACAATGACTAGCTGGGCACAAGTGCCCTGGACAGGGCAGCATCCCCCAGAACACCCAGACCTCAAAGCTGTCATCTGGGGAAGTAACTGCTGTGGAGAAGGGGTCAACCATCCCAACCAACTGTTTTACGCAGGGCAGGCAAGTCAGCCTCACTTAAGTAGCTTGTCACCCTGAGGGAGAGACAGGAGCCAGGTGAGTCAAATCACTGCCACCACCTTGACAGCCATCTCCCCTCAGACCCTGATGGGGACAGTCCAGAACCCAAGGAACTTGGGAATAGCCATGCTTCCAGCCAAGTGTCCTTATCCATCACCCCAAGAAGCAGTTACTGGAGAGATGCAGCCTGGCCACAGGTTCTACAGAGGCTGTAGTACCACAGCTACCAGAGTCCCAGAAAGGAAAGTTCTTGCTCCCAAAGACTTTGGTACTGTCTGAATCCTGGCTCATCGCCAGTCATCCTGGACCAATGATACACATTGATATGATTTTATCAGTGGAAAGACTCTAAAGATTACTATCTATAGGACCATGGGATTTTTCTCTCTGATTTTCAACTGAAACCTTGTCCAGATTCCCCCATTAGAATGGGAGCTCCTTGAGAACAGGGTCTCTTGTACTTTCTCTTTATATCACCAGCACTTGGCAAAGTGTGTTGGGCACAGCAAGTGCTCTATCGATGTGTCTTCAGGGGTGTTTTTATACCAGCCGCTTCTTGCACATTCGAGTTGCCATTGGCAATATTTCTCTGCTGGCCTGTTACACACCATTGTTGCTGTTGTTGAGTCATTTCAGTTGTTTCCGACTCTTCATGACCCAATTCTGGGTTTTTGTTGGCAAATACATTGCAGAGATTTGCTGTTTCCTTCTCCATCCTCCAGATGAAGAAACTGAGGCAGACAGTGTTAAGTGACTTGGCCAAGGTCATATAGCTAGTAAGCATCTGAGGCCAGATTTGAACTCAGGTCTTCCTGATTCTAAGCCTAGCACTCTAGCTGCCTCTACACACACCATGTGCCTCTCTATTGCCTGTGGGAAAGGGGATATTGATACCATACAATGTGGGAAAGGCCAAAGACAGAAGGAGAAGTGTGGTCTTTAGTCACACGAAACAGCCTTACAAATGAAGTCATTTGGACTTGGTGTTTGAGTCTTTGATACAGGGATTGGAACAATTACCTTGGAATTCATTTGATGTTGTGGGCCTTGAGCCAAAGTAGATTGTCTTATAAAACAGACTCTTTAAGAAGCCTGAAGATAGAATGTTCCTTCTTTCCAAAGGCTGGTTTGGAGAAGTCATACACAAATTCTATCTGTGATGAGATGAAGAGAAAACTGGGAATGCTCAAACAGCAGGTCAACAGTTTGGGAGAAGGGTCTGACCATAATAGTGGAATAATAATGCTTTTGGAGTCAGAGGAGGTTTATAATCCTGTCTATTATTTACTACCTTTTGCTGTTGACTAAGTGACTTTGTCTCGGGAGTGCTCAGTTTCCTCATCTGTGAAATGGAGGATTGGTTTGAATAACTTCTAAGATCTCTTCCAATATAGATTTTTGATCCCTAAATGGCATATAGGATCCATCTTCCGTGGGATCTTACAACTGGTCACTCACCATTGGAGACGATCAGTTAGAAGCCTAGGGTTCTTTTTAAATGCAAGTGTTTGTTCAATTTAAGAATCATTGATTGAATAATCAGGGGCTTTAGAGATCATAGATTAAAACCTATTCTCGTTGGATCATAGATATGAATCTGGAAGGGACCCTAGAAGGTTCATTAGCCCATTTCTTTTATTTTAGGAATAAGAAAACTGAAGTCTGGAGAAATGAAGTCACTTTCCTAAGGTCATACAGCTTGTCAGTTATAATGGTGGAATTCAAACCTAGTCTGCTGACTCTAAACTTAGCACTTTTTCTGTTGTTTCCACTCTATTTTTTCATTTCATACTTGAGGAAACTGAGCTGTAGGCAGGAGAAGTCACTTGTTCAAAGTTACACAGGTGGCAAGGGAGTATGGGTATTCAGGTGGACTAGCACCTCTGGTATGAGGGTGTGGGGAGCCCTTTTCAGGGCTGCTCACCCACTTCTGTGTCCACTCTTTCCAGCTCTCACCTGTGGTCCCAAGAAGCTGTAGCATGCAGGGTGTCTGCATAGCAGTAAATTGTCTCAGCAGATGGGCTGAACCAGATTGAAAGTAACTGACAGGGCTCAATCCCATCAGTGAGTTATTGGGGTGTCTACCCCAAGCACATGAAGACTTCGCCCAGTTGGAATAGGCAGATGCAAACACTTTGTTCCAAAGGCCACAAGGATGGCAGGAGTGGGCACTGTGGAGCGCTTGGAGCTTGGTGAGACTTTGAAGAAGCCCAGGTCACACCCACTGCATCCTCGGCCATCATCATTCATCCCAACCATCAGACTTCAGTGACTCTGGAAGAGAGAATGAGGCTGATGATTTTGTGCTATCTGCCTCACTGAGATCTAATTTACACATTAGTAATTGCCCCATGATGCCATTGGTCCCTTTCAAAAAGGAATGAGAAGCAACAACAATTAAGGGGCAAAGCTGGGATTCAAACCCAGGTTTTCTGATTCCAAGTTTACTGTGATGTGAAGGCTAGAGAGAGGGGCATATGTGTATATCTGGGTTTTTATTATATAACTGCCATTTACATAATGAAGCACTTTTCACATATATATCACTTGATCCTCACCAAAAAAGGGCATTATTGTCACCATTTAATCAATGAGGAAACTGAGTTTCAGGGCAGTTAAGTGAGTGGCCATGGTCACGTAGCTAGTTAGCATACAAGTCAGAATAGAAAGCCAGGTCTCTGTTGACACCAAGTTTCTTGTTCTCCAATGCACCCCCTACTTCTCCTTTCATCTTTCACATTTCCGAGGTGAAGAGTGTCTTCTCCATGTCAAGGAGAGAAAAGGTTGTTTTCGTTCGTACTGGCTACAACAAACCCCAAAGGAGAGTGGGTTTTTTTTCTCTTGCTCTTTTATCATAGAGGCAAAGCATAACCATGCCTTTACTGTTCTGTAGCTCCCTTCTCTTGCCTTCTCTTCTTTCCTTTCTGTTTCATTTCCTTCCCTTTCCCTTTCCTTTCCCTTTCCCATTCAACAAGTATTTAAGTGGTAGGCACTGGATATCCAAAGACAAAAAGAAAACCAGAGAAAAGCAGGTACATAGATGAATAAATACAGAATATATCTTGAAATTAATATGGAGTATTTGAGAGAGGCAAGAGGGCATGGGGTGACTGGGATGATCCTTTCAGGAGGAAGCCCTTGAACTGAGCCTCAGAACAAGCCCTGGGCTGCTCAGCAGCCAGTGCACTTGGGATCCTGGCTCTACTGGCTCTGTTTAGACCATCTGATTCAGCTTTTCCAGGACTGAGGAGGTCACTGTGGAGCTGAAGAGAATCAGCTTTGAAGTTGAACAGTAATTCCAGATTCCTTGTCCCCTAAAGCACTACTGGCTGTGGCCAGAAGCCCTCTGTACTCCTGGTCAACCCTCAACTTAGCTTTCAAGCTTCCCTGTAATGTGCACCACATGTAAGAGAATCCCATCAATTGTTCTTAGGAGTCTGCAGTAATTGCCTGACTCGTGCATGATACAAAACAGTACTCTTATTTCTCATCTTCCCCTTGGGTGGATTGTAACATAACTCCCTGAGTTTTCACGGGTTGTATCTTTGAACCTAAACTGCTCTCTCTCTCTCTCTCTCTCTCTCTCTCTCTCTCTCTCTCTCTCTCTCTCTCTCTCTCTCTCTTTCTCTCTGTGTCTCTGTCTCTGTCTCTCCCTCTCTCCTCTTCCTTCCTTTCTTCCTTCCCTCCTTCCTTCCTTCCTCCTCTCCTTCCTTCCTTCCTTCTCTCTCCCTCCTTCCCTCCCTCCTTCTGTCTCTCTCTCTCTCTTTCTCTTTCTCTCTCTCTCTCTCTTTCCTTCCCTTTTTGTTTTTTATTCTGCTTGCTTTTATATAGACAGCAATTTTCAAGAATGCTATTGGCACCCAAGTGAGCTCAATGGCCTCAGGTGTCCAGGCAGACACATTGATTTAGACTTGCCCCTTCCTAACCACAAAGCTCTTTTCTCCCCAGTGTTTTTCTTTATCAACAGTGTTCCCAGCTCTTTGGATTGATGGTTTCCACCAATATGACTGGTGATACTGTGCAGAACTCCAGGTCAACACTCCCTGGAGATGAGCCTCACTTTTCCATTAGCAGAAATAGCCTAGACAGCATAAACTTCTCTCACTGAGGCTATCCCTGTGCCTGTGTGGTATTATAGCTTGAGCCCTGAAACATAAGAAATGTAAGGTTACTTCTCCAGCTAGAGGTTAAACATTTCTTTTCCCTATCTTCTCTATTCTATTTTTATTCTACCAATGATTCATTTCAGTTTGATCCAATTCAATTCAAATGGAGGAGCATTTATTAAGTGATTATTGTATTCAGGTGCTGGGCTAAGATGAGCATAAGAAGATAAAACAAAATCTTCTCTGCTTTTAAGGTAATTACACTATATTAGGATAAAAATAGGTATCTTTATACATGTATAGTAAATAATAAGAGTAGCCAGTATTTCTATATCACTTGAAGGTTTACAAGATGCTTAAAGATTTTATCTTGCTTAATTTTCCCAACTCTGGGAGGTAAGAGTTATTATTATCCCTGCTTTGTCAATAAGAAAATGGGGTCTCTACAAATATGATCTCATTTGATCCTCACAACATCCTGGGGGGGGGGCGCTCAATTATCATCTCAAATTTAAAGATGAGGGATCTATGGTAGGGGGACTGAGTGACTTACTGAGGATTGCACAGCTACAAGGTATCTGAGGCAGGAGGTGACAGCAGGCCCTTTGCTCTAACCATTGCACCACCTAGCTGCCTCTAGTACCAAGTAACTGCAAGGGAGAGAGTATTATTAACTGAATAGATCAGGGAAGGTTTCATGTAGGCAGTGGCATGTGAGAAAAGCTTAGGGATCTAAGCGGAGGCTATGAGGAAAGGATTCTATTCTAACCCTAAATCAACAAGCATTTATTAAGGGATACAAAGTTTTAGGAATGTGAAAACAAAGCAAACCAGTCTCTGTCTTCAAGGAACTTCTAGTCTATTAAAGGTCTATTGAAGGTCACAAGCTGTACAGATGCACGTCTGTACAAAGTAAATACAAGGCATTTTTTTTGGGGGGGGGACTAGCATCTGGGGGATCATGAAAATCTTACATAGTAGATGATATCTGAGCTTTGAAAGAAGCTAGTGATTCTAAGAGGCTCAGGCAAAGAGGAAGGGCATTCCTAGAACAGGGGACAGCCCAGGCAAAGGAATGGAGGTGGGGAAATGCAATGTTGTTTGTGGATAATAGGAAGAACAGTTTGGTTAGACACTTGGGAAGAAGAGTAATGCCTAATGTATTGGTGGATTGGTGCTGGGAGTTCAGATGTGGATGTCAAAAGATATGAAGGTAGAGATGCAACGTTTTATATGGGCAGAGCTCCCTCTTGAAAGGGAGCTGATTGTTAAAATTCCAGTGTAAGCATTTATACCTCGGAATCAGCAAATGTTACAAATCAGGCCTTGCTTTACTGTTTTGTTGATTGTCTATATTTAAAAAAAAAGTGATGGAAAAATATCAATAATGCAGATTAGACCTAAAAGTGTGACAGGGATACATTTTTTTTCAAAAAGAGTTGGTTGCTAACCATTTGCCTGCTCTCCTACATATACAGGGAATGGAAAGTAGGCCAGTTTGACTGCAATAGACTGCATGAAGCAAAGCAATGTAAAAGAAGCCTGGAAAGGAAGAAGACAGCTAGATTAGAAAGGATTTTACATGCCAAACTCGGAATTGTATATTTTATCCTAGAGGTAATAGGGAGCTACTGAAGATTTTTGGGTAAGGGAATAGTATGATGGAAGCAGCATAGATTTAGAGGGAAAAGGGATTTCAGAGACCATCAAGTATAATTATTTTACAGATGAGGAAACTAAGGCCCAGGAAGGTTGGGTTACTTGCCCAAAGTCACACAGGTGATAAGCACCAGTGATAGGATTTAAACCCAGCTCTGCCAATTCTCTGCTCTGTATCAGGTAGGACAGACTGCTTGATTTCTAGAACGCTACTTTGGCCATGAATGTAACTAATGGCCCTCAAATAATAATATGTCACAAATTGTGATGGTTTGGATGAGGAGTGTTCCTGAATCAGCCTCAGACACTTACTTAGCTGTGTGATCCTAGGCAAGTCACTTCATCTTGTTTGCCTCAGTTTCTTCATCTGTCAAATGAGCTAGAGGAGGAAATGGTGAACCACTGCAGGATCTTTGCCAAGAAAACTCCAAATGGGGTTCTGAAGAGTCACTCACCACTAAAAATGACTGAACTTCAAACGCTCCCTAAGTGTAGCTTGCAGCTCCTTTTCACTGAGATCATTGCTCCCAATGTGCTTCTTGCTAGCAGTCACAGATCCTATTGATTTCCCTGTCCTCATTCCCAGGCACAGTTTTCTCCTCAAAGGTAAGATGTTCATCCTTATAAGATTCCCTCCCCCCTCCCCACACTCACCCTAGCCATGTATCTTTTCCATGGTTCCTCTGTTTCATGCGGGCCCAATTCTAGGAGCTGGGATTTCTTTATAGTTCTAGGGGCAAATAGAATTGGATAAATGTAACCACGTGAAGGGAAGAGTGAAGACTGTGCTGAACCTGAATTCATGAAGACCTAGGCTCAGATCCTGCTTTTGACACTGACTAGCTATGGGCCTGTGCCATCATCTCTTAGGACCTCAATTTCCCTATTTGTAAAATGGGGAGTATGACATCTGTAGTTCCTATCCCACAGGGTTGTTGAGAGGCTCAAATGAACTTAGGTATATAAAGGGATAGGGCCTGGAGCTGTGATTTCACTGATGGGAAGAAGTCCCAGGTGAAGAAACTCCATCTACCAAATGCAGGTGATAGAGAGCTACCTAGAGCAATGAGAAGTTACATGACTTGCCAAAGGCCATCCAACCAGGAGGTACCAGAGGCAGGATTTGAAAACAGGCCTTCCTGGCTTTAGGCTGAATCTCCATGCATTCTACCATGCTCCTTCTCACTGTCAGTCAGCCAACTAGTATTTCTTAAGCACCTTCTGTATACCAGGTATTGTGCTAAGCACTGGAGATATAAAGAAAGGGAAAAATGGGCCCTGATCACAGGGAGGGCAGTCCTATAGGATCACATTTTCTTCTTTTATGTCCCAGAGCTTCTTCACCAAGAATACAACAAATCACTCAAAGTGAGCACAGGGCAAGGAACAGGTACAACTGGCCCCACTCGCCTGCACGTCTACCGAATCACAGTTACTCAGCAAGAATGTCATCCTGAGGCGGAGCACGCTTTTCTTCCTTCCTTCCTTCCTTCCTTCTTTCCTTCCTTCCTCCTTCCTTCCTTCCTTCCTTCCTCCTTCCTTCCTTCCTTCCTTCCTTCCTTCCTTCCTTCCTTTCTTCCTTTCTTCCTTTCTTCCTTCCTTCTTTCCTTCCTTCCTTCCTTCCTTCCTTCCTTCCTTCCTTCCTCATATTCAACCCCAACCTTGCCATTTTTGACTCAGTGCTACACTTTCACCAGGAAATCTGTACATACCAATACTCAATCCCAGTGATCTGATAAGACTGCCTGTTATTTAAAACATGACACAGAGGATGAAGAGTAGATACTAAATTCAAAGTACTGAATCAGAAGTATTGATGGCATGGGAAAATGAACATGAAAACGGCCTAAGAGTGACTGGAGGTATATGCTACAGAGAGAATCCTTTTCTGAAATCCATTTAGTAAGGGGTTACGAGAGGGAATCACCCAGTCACAGCCTAGTGGGACATCCCAGGCACAAACCTCTGAAGAAAACTTCAAAGGGAAGAGATCTGATCCTTAAAAGCTTAATCAAGAGAAAGTGGAGTTGTAGGAGATGAACCCAACTTCCCAGTTCCAGGTGGGCAAATGGAATTCTCAGGTATGAGTTATGACAAAACAGCCCTTGCCAGCACATGTGGATTTTATTCTTATTTTCTCACTTTTTTCCTCATACAGCCCCGGACTGTCTGGCTTCCAACATCTGACTGGATTTTATGGGAGGTCAGCACCTGGGATGAAATCATTCTGAAGCTCTATTGTCAAGAGATGAGAAGTGATTGGAGATTTCATTTAGGTTAAGTAAATGGAGGACTTGCCCAAGACATTGGATTCCAACCTACTTACAGAATAACAACTTTTTCATCTTTTCTAGATTATTTATCTTGGTCACATGAGAGTTGAACTACTCATCTTTTCAACTGAGTCTCGGAAGTTGTCTGGTACAGTCAAGGGACTTTTAAGTTCAAACCTCTAAGACATGAGGAATGCATGCACATTTTAGAGACAAAAACAAACATTTATTTCCTCTTTTATTTATTCTATCAATGATTGATTCCAAGTTGATTCAATTCAAATCAACAAACATTTATGTTTTTAAAAAATTATTTTATTTTTAATTTAGGGAATAAAACAAGCATTTCCCTACCATAGCACAATAAAAAAGAAGATTGAACAGGAAACTGCAAATCTACCATGCACAACTTGCTATTCCTTTCAAACACACATCAAAATTCTCATGGAAATTTCTTTTTCTTTTTTTTTCTTCCTTCCCTCTCTCCCTAGAGATTGTTACTATTAGACACAAATAGGTGTTTGTGTGTATGTACATATATATGTAAAATTATTCTATATATCTATTTATCAGTTTCTTCTCTGGATGCCAATAGCATCTCTCTTTATATTTCCTTTAAGTTAATTTGGGTATTTATAATAGTAAAAATAACTTATTCACTCAAAGTCATTCTTAAAACAGTGTTGCTATTACTGTATACAGTGTTCTCTTGCTTCCATTCACTTTGCTCTTCATCATTTCAAGCAAGTCTTCCCATGTTTTTCTAAGACAATTAAATTCATAATTTCTTTCTTTCTTTTTTTTTGCTTTTTTAGAGGGGGAAAGGCAGGGCAATTGGGGTTAAGTGACTTGCCCATGGTCACACAGCTAGTAAGTTTTAAGTGTCTGAAGTAGCATTTGAACTCAGGTCCTCCTGCCTCCAGGGCCAGTGCTCTATTCACTGCCACCTACCCACCCTATGAGCTCATAATTTCTTATAGCACAGTAGTAGTCCATCACAATCACATACCACAACTTCTTCAGCCATTTCCCAATTAATGGAAATGCCTGCAACTTCCAGTTCTCTGACAGAAATGAGAAAGAAAATATGAGTCCAATTCTACTTTAAGAAAATAAAATATCACAAAATCTTAAAGCAGGATCCTAGTGAAGAAGTGTGTGTATCCCTTCTCTGAGGACCAACCTACTTCACTTCAAATAGACTCCTCCCATCACTGGCCACATGTTTATCAGTCATCAGCCAGGTTTTAAAGGGGATGTAACCATGGCGGTAGAGGGAGAGACTGCCCACACTAAACACATTTCAAGTCCTGGAAGTCTCATGTCTGGTCAGTTGCTCATTTTGAAACTGTTCATTTGGTGTCCAAGGCATCAACAAAGCTTCCATATTTCCACCTTTTCTTCAATACTTCATTGTACCAAAGATTTAGTGTTAGAAGGGACCTGAGAGGCCATTGAGTACCACCCGTGCATTTTACATATGAGGAAACAGAAACCCCTGGAGATGAAGTGATGCCTCTAACTCAAACTCATATCCTTTGGCTAATTTAAATCAGAAACACACCAGAACTGATTCTGCAAAGAGGCTACAACTTCACTGAGATCATGATAATGAAAAGCTGTTTTGTTATGTTGAACAGGCATCATTCTGTGTAGCTCTTTATCTCCACCCAGAACAATGCCCATCTCCTGGAGACAGACAGTGCTGCCCTCCTCCCTTCTGCCTTTTGACTTGCAACTGCAGTCTCAGTATTTGTCTCAGACATCAAAGGGTCCCAACTGCTCAGAAAGGCTAAATAGCAAAGCTGGGAAGTACCATATTAAGATTTTTAAAGGCCTGGAGTGTAAGATTCTCATCACACTGCACCATGATGTCTTTGGAATCCATATCTAGGAATAAATTGAACATTAATCATTTAATAAATAATTATTGGCTGTTTCATCTGGTGATTGTTCTGAAACTCTGGAAAGAGAAAACATTTAGGGTTGGGGCGAGTTTTTAAAAATCAGTTCAGTGAAGGCAAAAAGAGGTTGTCATACATCCTAGGTTTGAACCCTGACTCTGTTACATACAGCCTGCATCCCTTATCCTCCTTGTGTTGTTTCCTCTTCTGTAAAATAAAGGTCTTGGACTACCTAATCTCTGGGACCCTTCCAGTTCTAAGGCCATGATACTATCTATGATTGTAAGTATTTTTGCATCCCCCTTTGTTGGTTGTGAACTTGCACTAACCTTTTACGACTATAAATGCATCAAGACCAAAATAGATTTCAATGTATTTTGAAATGTTCATAACGTTTAGAAGTTTCCAAAGGGATCCAGGGAAAATGGATACCTCTGCTTAGTCTCAGTGGTGAAGTTCTGTCCAGGTCAAACAAAATGGACATTCAGTTTGATTCCTTTGGGTTGAATCCATGAGGCAGTCACCGTGGGCATCTGATCCCCCAACTTTTCTTTTTTTTCTCCTCTTTGGCGAATTTCTGCCTGTTTCCTGCTTCTTCCCCTATGGATGTACATATTTGCCTGTACAAATGTCTTCATTTTGCCTGTGTAGTCAGGACCTTTATTCATGAGGGAAATAGTGGATTTTCTCCCAATTTGGCTTTTCTTTCTTGAGCTTTCCTTTTGCGTGTTTTCAGTTATACCAAGAGCCTCCGATGGCAATGGTGCCTGAAGCCTTCCTAGAGAATCCCTAGGGGTGTCCACAGAAACCCCTGATGTTGCGTTTACCCAGATCTTCTCAAGGCAGGTGATAATGGCTCCTCAGGCAGGAGGATGCCATCTTATTTAATGAGCATCTTAGAGTTGACCTCATGTTTGACCCTGACTGCTGTAGATATCTTTCCTTTTATTCTATTGGATTCTTCCTCCTGCCACCCATTGTCATCCTCAGCCCTGTGCCCTTTCTCTCTTTGCTTACTTTCCAGTCAGCAATAGAAACATTGCGGTGGGGTCCCTTATCTGCCTTGTAATTCCTTGATTTTTTTTTGTTGTTGTTAAGAGGGAAAGTGAATCTGAGTGAGCTATTAAGAGCCAGATATTGATTTAGGTCTCCCCTTCCAGCACTTCATGGCCCTGAAGAATCTGACTTGTGAAAGGTCAGTCACAAGGCCAGAATGTTATTCATTTCTGACCAAGAGTAACAAGATCTGGGTCCTTAAAATCTTTATTGACAGGAAGAAGACATTCACCCCATGCTAAGAGTTTGTCAGGCTCTCACTTTCAATTAGGAGAGGTCCAGCATTCCAGGTTATCATTAGCACAGAAACCTCTATGAACTAAGAAGGCTTCCCCAGCCTTAGGGAATGGGTCCAGTAGCCATACCCTACTCCAAACTACCAAATCTCAGCACAACAAGGGCATTTCAACAATCATTGTAAATGCAAGGGATTTTCTGTCTTTTACCCGTTCTTTAGTTTCTGGATTCAAAATGGCATCTAATCATTTCTGGAAAAGTCTAATATATGACTCCAATCTCATTACATTCCTCTTCAACAACAGAAAATAAGGGCACCCTTGACTTATGTTACAGGTCCAAAGAGAAGATTCAACATTCACTTGTTTCACAAGCTTTGGTTTAGGAATAAATGAAGATTTGTCTAAAATGAAATACAAAGGCTCTTACAGCCTCACTTTCCTTTCTAGCTAGCTTGTGGGATAAAAAAAAAAGAATAGAGAACATTTAGATAGAAGAATGAGAAAATCTCTTTGGATCCAGCATCATGGGTAGGAGAAGATTTCTTTGAGTACTGTGAAGTAATGTCCACTTTAGAATTCTCTAGTGGCCAGAGACCCCCTTTTAAACTATGGATATCACTTATACACTGCAACTTTCCCCATTGGGGTTTTACTATATCACAGGTTGACATAAGAAATTAAATGAGATTTTTTTGGAGCTTTGCAGAAGCTGCAGATGAGACACAAAGGACAGCAAACAACACAGAAAAAGTTTAGAAACTCAGAAATTCATGAAATGTGCATATAGTAGTGCATAATGTCATCAACCCAAATTTTACAGTAAGGTATTGTAAGCAACAGTAGAAGAAAAAGGAAAATACCAGCCTTCTCTTTTCACTATACCATATTGCTTTTTCAAAGAGAATCTTTGAGTCATCTTTCCATTTGACGACACCTTCCTTTTGTCTTCTGGTTTCACTTATTGCAATGGTATCAATCCTAATGGAGTTCACTGTTTCCCAGTAATATTTGTTGCTGTCCAGTCGAGTCTGACTCCTCATGATGCCTTTCGGGGTTTTCTTGGCAAAGATAATAAAGTGGTTTGTCATGTTCTTCTCTAGTTTATTTGATACACGAGAAAAGTGAGGCAAGCAAGGTTAAGTAATTTGGCTAGGGTAACACAGCTAGTAAGTGTCTCAGGTCAGCTTTGAACTCAGGAGGAGGAGTCTTTCTGACTCCAAGCCCAGCATTCTCTCCACTGTGCCACCAAGCTGTCCTTTCCCAATAATATGTCAATTTATTAATAATTGGAAATAGAGTACCCCAAGTTAGGATAATGTACATATTTGGTCATAAAAGTGATTCTTCCCATCCTCTGTCTACTTCCCACCATGGTCAGTGCTCAAGTAGAAGGGGCCACATATGACTGGGACAAATTTTGTACTTTTTTTTCATTTCCTGAATTGACAATTCAGGAAATTTGACCATGGCATGGTCAAAGAATTAATCTCTTCACATATAAACAAGTGGTGGTGATCATCTCCTAGATATACTCATGAATTCATAGATTTAGAGTGGAAGGGAGCTTACAAGCCATTTTTTTTCTTTGATTTTTGGAGGTTAAGTGACTTGCCCATGGTCACATGGCTAGTAAGTGTTAAGTGTCTGAGGCTGTATTTGAACTCAGGTTCTCCTGACTCCAGGGCCAATGCTCTATTCACTGCACCACCTAGCCACCCCTCTTGCAAGCCATTTTCTCATTTTACAGATGAAAGAACAGAGGCCCAATGAGGTTAAATTACTCACTCAAGATCAGGTATGTGATGGAATTTAACTGAGATCTTCCTGAACCAAAGTCCAATACCTCATTCACGATATACTGTTGACTCTACTTGACTTGGTTGGCCCTTGGACTGAATCTGTTACTAGAATTTTATGGGAAACTTTGCCAGAACTCCCCTTACCCTTCTTGGGGTCTAGCCTCCAACAACACAGGGCTATCTCCACACCAGCTTGAAGCCTAGAAGGAACTTGCATGGAGACTTCCAGCTCAACTCTGCAACAACATCCATAGTAAGAGTTCATGTTTCTACAGAACATTAAGACAGGGTTACAAAGCTCTAAGAGGCAGGCAGCAGTCATATTACTATACCCATTTTACTCATGAGGAAACAGAAGCCCAGGGAGGAGGAAGGACCCATCTGTTTTTCACATAGATAGTAAGTAGAATAGTTGGGATTTTCACCCAGAATTTCCTCACTTTAAAACCGTCTCTCTCTCTCTTCTCTCTGTTCCTGTCTCTGCATTCTCCTCTCTCTATATATCTATCTGTTTATCTCTGTGTTTCTCTCTTATTCTCTATGTCTCTTTGTTTCTGTCTATCTCTTTCTGTGTGTCTCTCTCATTCTCTCTCTGTCTCTTTATCTGTCTCTGTCTGTGTCTCAGTCTCTGTCTCTCTCATTCTTTCTCTGTCCATCTGTGTCTGTCTCTACCTCTTTATCTCTCTCTCTCTCTCTGTGTCTCTGTGTCTCTGCCTCTGTCTCTTTGTCTCTCTGTCTCTTGGTCTCTGAGTCTGTCTCTCTGTCTCTGTCTCACTCTGTCTCTGTCTCTCTGTCTCTGTCTCTGTCTCTGTCTGTCTCTGTCTCTGTCTCTCTGTCTGTCTCTGTCTCTCTGTCTCCCTGTCTCTCTCTCTGTCTCTCTCTGTCTCTCTCTCTGTCTCTCTCTGTCTCTCTCTGTCTCTCTGTCTCTCTCTCTCTCTCTCTCTCTCTCTCTGTCTCTGTCTCTCTCTCCCTCCACATTATACTATAAGAAGACACTGGAATGATTTGGGAGCACAGGCACGGCCAGAGGTAGTATTTCTGATACTAGAGGGACATTAAATTGAATCCCAAGGGTCAGGTAGGTAGAGATAAATTGGCTTTAGAGGGACCTCAGAGGCCCATATTCCTGATGCTCTTGTCAAGTCCCCATGCCTAACAGCAGTAAGTCAGTCCTTCTGGACACACTTGTTGCAGAATGGGAAAGCCAATGCCCTAGATATTACAGCCAGAACCCCCCATGGCCCAGATGACTACTCCCCAGCCCTTGATGAGAAAGTGAACAGGAAACAGGTAGAAGGATGGGGCAATGGCCCCAGAAAAGAGTGAACCAGCAATGATAAAATTCTTGGGCTAGCATCCTAGGATCAAGCCAGGAAGGTAGGGGAGGTCTTGGAGCACAGGGGTGTCAGTATTGCTATGGAGAGGAAACTCTAGTTGTTAAAATTCGGAACCCTGAGAGAAATCCTTAGCCACTTCACTGTAATCAAGGTTTAGAATATTATAGCCTCTGCATAAGGGGCAGCAAGGTGGTGCAGTGGCCAGAGTGCTGGACCTCACCTTCCTGAATTCAAATCTGGCCTCAGACACTTACTAGCTGTGTGACCCTGGGCAAGTCATTTCATCCTGTTTGCCTCAGTTTCCTCATCTATAAAATGAGCTGGAGAAGTAAATGGCAAACCAGTCCAGTATCTTTGCCAAGAAAACCCCCAATGAGGCCACGAGGAGTTGAACACAACCATGATGATGAACAACAACCTAAGTTTCTATACAGCAGGCAGGTTTCCCTCTTCCCCACTCCTGTAGGGCACATTGTGGTCTGGCTTTAATGCCTTCCACATCATCCTGAGAACCATCTAAACACATTTGGCGACATCTTTGAAATGCCTCTGGGTGCCATGCTTCTCTGTCAGTCTTCTCATCCCCTGCAGGGTTAAGGCTACAACAGCTTCTTTGTTGACAGCAGAGGCAGCAGAGGAGGATGAGTGTCTTGGGGCTCTAGGAAGGTCTAGCTCCGTGTTTATCTTTTTGCTGCACATCTGTAGAATGCAGCTGAAAGCCCCAACACTAAAAGCCCTGGAACCTCTCAGCCAAATCTGTGCAGTGTGGGTGTTTGGCAGGAAGGTGGGGGTGGGGGATCCAGGGGAAGAGTCTGGAGCAGGATGGGGCTGAGGCTGCTTCTGGAGGGCCTGCGTCATCAAAGCCGCATCTTCTAATCCAATTCCAATGGGCCACTCCCATGCCCTTTGAAGTTAGCCTTGCCAGCCTGATGTTTTATTGTTCCCTACAGTCAGCTTGCCCATGATGCATTCTGGGCCAGCTTCCGCCAGATGTGCAGCTCAGGGCAAATGATGAGACAACAGCTGGACTGAGCATACTTTCAAGTTTACATTTAATGGGCCTTTCAGAGATGTTTACTAAACTCAAATTCACATGTGCCCAGGGCAGGCTTGTTATAAAGTTGTATGGGGGCCTGCAAGGCTCTAATTCAAGGCACCTGGGAGTTTGGCTTTCTAGTATACTGAAGGCCTTAAAAAAAATAAGAAGACGTATTTGTGTGAGTGCATCTATGCTCCCTCCCACTAAGGTCTCCCTCTCTTGAAGACTACATCTTAGTCGGTATTTTTTCTCTTGCTAATTGTTCCATTTGCATGTACTTCTTGTCTCTCATTAAAATGCAGGCTCTATGGGACCAGGGATTCTTTCATTTTGCATCTTCATCATCTAGCATCAGACCTGGCACTTAGCCAAAGTTCAGTAAATGACTGTTGATAGATTGATTGAACCTGTATGTCAGAGATCTGGGATCTCTAAGGCTGTCACAGTAAAGGGGAAACGCCAGCTGGCCTCACTCAGCTGGAAGGGCTTTGGACCCTGGCCAGTCTGGCTACTAGGAGACTGATCGCCAAGTAATGACTTAAAAAAAACAAAAGCAAGTAATTCATTAAGACCAACTACTTGTTATGATAATAAAAAACAAACAAACATTGTCTTTCCTCTCTTCTCTACCATTGGGTAGGAGAGGAGAAAGAGAGAAAATAGATTTATGTTAATTGTTTTTTTTAAAATAGGGATGTGAGGAGTGCTACAGATGTGGAATACTGCATGCATTTTCAGAGGAGATCTCTGTTAATAATTTTATGATTAATATTAACTAAATAATGTTAATTATTGTACTTTGTTAAAAGAGAACTTGAGAAATGGAAATAATCTGTAAATGTCTATAATATAAAAACAAAAAAATAAGGCAGCAAAAACTGCAGTAGCAGGGAGGGTGATTAGCAATGGTGGAGGGTCTGTCCTTGTCAAGGAAGTCAGGAACCAATATTTAAGCAAACGACTCTAGGTCTTTTCATCCATAAAATGGCCTCGTGGGTTTTTAGAGCTGGAAGGGAACACCTTCAGACTAATTGAATTCAACCTCTTCATTTGGTAGGGAGTCAGAAATCAGATATTCCTACCACACACACACCCCCCTCCCAGATTTTCAGTAACTAAAAAGGTTTGAGATTACATGACAGAGGACAGGTGCCGAGATGAGCAGGGCCTGGATTCCCCTGAGATGATTTTCTAAGTGCTACTGACAAGCAGATGAAGTCAATGTCCACCTTAAAATCATATTCTTTATGCTTCAAATTGGCCCTGCTTAAGGCAGTGCTTCTCAGTCTTTTTGGTTTTAGAGTTTTTATGACATTTACCATAGCAAAAATTAAAATGTCTTAGTATTAATATGAATATAGTTTTGACCTCCCAGACCCCCTGGAAGAGTCTGGAGACTCTTAGATCACACTTTGACATCCTTTATCTCAAGGCAATGTCTCTTAATCTGCTGCCTCCACACCTGTCTCTGTCAGTTTCCTCAATTGTAAAATGAAGTTGATAATAGCACCTACCTCATGGGGGCATTGTGAAGATCAAATGAGATGATATTTGTAAAGGGCTTAGCACAATTCCCTAGTAAATGCTTATTTCCTTCCTTCCCTCCCCCCTTGCCCTCTCTCCCTCCCTCCCTCCTTCCTTCCCTCCTTCTTCCTTCCTCTCTCCCTCCCTCCCTCTCTTCCTTCCTTTCTTCCTTCCTTCCTTCCTTCCTTCCTTCCTTCCTTCCTCCTTTCCTCCCTTCCATCCTTCCTTACTTTTTCCCTCCCTCCTTCCTACTCCTTCCTCCTCACATAGTTGTGTAGAGTATCCTATGGAATATGTTCTCACTTTTATACAGTCAAAAAGGCACAGGACTCAGACCCAGAGGACCTCTGAGCTCCAGCATTGACCAGCTGTGTAACTAGCTTCAGACAAATCACTTATCCTTTCTAGGCTTCACTTTTTCATTTCTAAAATGGAGATAATTCTTCTTTTACCGACTACCTCAATAGTTATCTTCACGGAAGCTCCTTATAAACCTTAAAGTTCTATATTTTTAAATTTACATATTACATTAGATAAACTTAAGTACATTAAAAATGTGTCATTTTTGAATTTTTATTTTTTCATTGTGAGTTTAGTCAGCACCAAAAAGGAGAAAGTTTTCCAAATACAAAGTAGAAAAGATAAAGAACATTGTGTGAGAAACCACATATTGCTATTATATGTAACAAATTCAACTTGTTACTTTCAAAACTGTCTTGTTTGTTTGAGTTTCCTTCTGAACTTCCTTCTATTCTCTCTCTCTCTCTCTCTCTCTCTCTCTCTCTCTCTCTCTCTCTCTCTCTCTCTCTCTCTCTTTCTTTAAAGAGAAATGCTTCCATTACCTTCTTAGTTTCTTCCATTTTGGAAACACAATCAACAGCTCTCCAGTTCTTTGCTATTAGAAAGAGTGCTGTTGTGTAAAAAAAAAAAAATGTATGTGAGACCTTACTTTGTATCTTTGATCTTGTGGGAATATGCTCATGATCAACATTTTAGTCACTCTCTGGGCATAATTCTAAATGGTTTTCCAGAATTATTAAATGTTAGTGATGCTGGAGCACAGGAGAGACAAGGAATAGATAAATATTTGAGAATCATCTATAGAGAGACGTTAATTGAACATATCAGAGCTAGGAGAGCAAGTACACCAAGACTGAGGATGTTATGAAAGAAAAGACATGGGGTCAGGGAAGAGCCACGATAATCACAGTTTTATCAACCATGTGTTAATGTGTCCATCTTCCTACAACTCCTTCAGTACTGATTCCTTACTTTTGATCGTTGGCAGTTGGCATAAAGTGAAGCCTGAAAACTGGATTTATACTTGTCATTGCTAGTTATTTGGAACAATCTTTTCGTATGTTTATTAAGTTTGTAGTTCTTTTTTGGATTAATTATTCATATCTATTGACTACTAATCTGAAACTCACTAGGCATAATGGTATTTGGAAAGAAACACTTTAGCAAGTGGAAATGGACAAACTATAAACACTATTTTAATATCATTATGAAGGTAATGGCTGCTATTGTTCAGTTGCTTCAGTCACGTTAACTCTTTGTGACTCCATTTGGAGGTCTTCTTGACAAAGATACTGGAGCGGTTTGCCACTTTCTTCTCCACCTCATTTGACAGGTAAGGAACTGAGGCAAACAAGGTTAAGTGACCTGCCAAGGGTCACACAGCTAGGAAGTTTCTGAGGCCAGATTTGAGCTCAGGAATATGAATCTTCCTGATTCCCAGTCCAGCGCTCTATTCTCTGCACTACCTACCTGCTCCATGGGGCAATGGGTATGATCATAAATTTATTAGACATAAAAGTAGAAGATTTTCCCTTTCATCCTATTTCAGAGCGAACCATTTTTCTGAAGGAAGTTTCCAGATTTGACTCCAGAAACTAATTCCAACAGCAACAAGAAAGATGACTTCATGGAGTCCATGATGGAAAATCAGTTTTTGGGCAGTAACTGAACTGCCACCAAACTATACAATTTGTTTATAGTGCTGATAGAAAGATGTCATCCATTTACAATCCTGCTGACGATGGTATTCCTGGGGAGGTAGTGATTGGTTGTTTAAATATTTGTGCAAAACCTGAATCTTTCTAATGCAGGAAGACCTATTCTGTAATGTCCCCAAATTGGCCTGAATGACTTCTCAAAGTACAGTTGACTACAGCCAGTTACTGATCTATAGAATTAGATTGAAAGGAGCAAGGGAATAATCAAAATCTAGTAGACATTTTTCTGTATATTTTATCCAAGAAAAAAATAGGCCATAAAAGTCCCAGTTTGATTCCCTTATCCCATCATCCTGCTTTGCACAACCTGCCAATCTTTAACCCTGGGTCACTCCTACCATTTGCCTTTTCTGACCCCAATCCCATGCTGCTGAACTGCAGTGAAGGAAATAATGTAATCCTTACAACTGCACCCATTCGTGTTGCTTAATGTCACTTGGGTCCTTATTTCTGTACAGAACTTTTTGGGGCTATTTCTAGCTCTATTAATTGTTTTTCTAAATTGGATTCTTCAATTAGAAAAAAACACCTCCCATTTTTCTCCCTTCCTCCTTCTCCTCAATCTAGGTGGAAAAAGAAAATTATCACTCATGATAAATATGCATGGTCATGCAAATTAAATTCTCACGCTGACCTTGTCCAAAACTGTGTATGATTCATCCTGCCCCCTGAATCTATCGTCTCTCCATGGAGAGGTGGCTAGCTTGCTTTATCATCAGCCCTCTGAAATTTGTCCTTGGTTACTGAACACAGCAACTCATTCATTCTTTCCCGATTAACTTCGACACCCCACAGTGGTGTCTTAAAACTTCCACCTGAAATCGAATCTGCCTTTGCCAGCAGTGTGACCCTAGGCAAGCTGTGTCATTGCTGTTTGCCTTAGTTTCTTTATCTAGGATATTGGGGTAATAATAGCACCTACCTCCTTGGGTTGTTGTGAGGATAAAATGAGGTCATATTTGTAAAGTGCTTATCCTAGAGCCTGGCATATGGTAAGAGCTAGAGAAATGTTAGCTATTATTATTCCTTACTCCATACCTCAAAACACATCTATATCCTTATCCACCCTTTCTTCCCCCATTTTAGACTCTGAGGAAAAGGAGGCCCTTTTCCTTGACAAGGCTAATCCTTCTTCTATGCCCGTCAACTCATCTGTTTCATTTCTTCCAGCACTTTGTCTTCTGCATTATTCTCTCTCTGTCTCTCTCTCTGTCTCTCTCTGTCTCTCTCTGTCTCTCTCTCTCTCTCTCTTTCTCTCACTCTCTGTTTCTCCCTCTCTGTCTCTGTCTCTCTTTCTCTCTCTCTGTCTGTCTCTCTCTCTCTCACTCTCTCATATCTTCCACTGTCAGTTCAGCTCATATTTATTAGATGCCTGCTATGTGATTATCAAGAGACACATCACTAGGCACTAAGGTTAGGAATATAATGCCTCCTCTGCAAGGAGAGAAGAAAAGAATGGATGAGTTCCAAACAGACAAATACTGGCTCATCTCTTTGCCAAGGTAAAACCCTCTGATCCCATTCCATCTGTTCTCCAGAAGACTGTCCCCTATATTATTCCCACTCTCTCTCTCTCTCAATGTTCAGTCTTTCCTGTTTACTGACTGTTTCCCCAATGCCTGCAAAAATGCTCATGTCTCTCCCATCCAACCCCCACCTAGCGCCTCATCGGATTTGGCCATCCCTTATAACTACTGTCCTGTATTTCTCTCCTTGGCTAAATTCCTATAGAAAACCATGTACATGAGTCTTTTCCACTCTTATTTTTCTCCTAAACTCTCTGCAGCCTGGCTTCTAATCTCATTATTCAAGTGAAACTGCTTTTCCCAAAGTAAACCATGACCACTTAGTTATTAAATCTAATGACCTTTTCTTATCCCTATCCTTCTTGACTTCTCTGCAGCTTTTGACACTATCACCCTCTCCTCCTAGGGTATTCTCTTCTCTATGTTTTCATGACGCTGTTCTCACCTATTTCTCTTCCTATTGGTGGGATGGCTCCTTCTCAGGCTCCTTTGGCAGACCATCATCTGGGTCATACCCACCAACCACGGGTATCCCCCATGGCTGTATCCTGGACCCCTTTCCCTTTTCCTTCTGTATTATATTAATTAGTGATCTCTATGCACATAATTCCTAGATCTATATATCCAGTGCTGAGTTCTAATCTAGAATTTCCAACCGCATTGGACATTTCAAACTAGATATCCTGTAGGTATCTCAAATGCAACATGTCCAAAGCAACTTGTGCATCATAACTCTCTTCCCAACCTCCCGTCAAGGATACTAACATTCTCTTAGTCACCTAAGCTCAAAATCTTAGTGTTGTCCTTGGTTGTAAACTGGTAGTAATTTCACATGTCTGCCTAATCTGTCATCAAGTTTTGTCAGTTCTATCTTCATTACATTTGTCATATATCAACTCTTCTCTCCACTCACAGAGCCTTCACCCTGGTGCAGGACCTTATTACTTGAGGTCTAAATTGTTGCAATGGCCTGGTGGTTGGTCTTCCTGCCTCCAGTCTCTCCCCACTCCAGTCAAGCCTCTACTCAACCACCAAAATGAATTTCTTAAAGCACATTTCTGACCAGGTCACTTCTCTATTCACCATACCACATATGCTCCCTATTATGTTCAGGATCAAATGTGAAATATTCTGGCATTGAAAGTCCTTCACCAGCCAAACTTTTCCCACCCTTCCACTCTTTTTACATTATTCCCACTCACATATTCAGCAATCTAGTTACATCAGTTTGCTTGCTGTTCCTCCTCTGTGATATTTCATCACATCTATCTGCCTTTTCACTGGCTGTACTCCATGCCTGGAATGCTCTCTCTCTTCACATCTGACTTTTGACCTCCTTGAAGCCCCATTTGAGACAGCTCAAATCCCCCCTTTTACAAGGGATATTTTACAGATTTTGTCTTCTCTCTCCCACCTCACCAAACTTCTGAGATTACCTTCTCTTTAAGCAGTAAACATCTTCTTTACACATTCTTATTTGCATCTTGTCCCACCATTAGAATGTTAGTTCTTTGAAGGCAGTAGATCCTGTTTTTACATTTATTTGTGTCCCCAGCTCTGAGCAGAGTGCCTATTATATTGTAAGTATCTGTTAAATGTATGATTGAATAGACTGTTCAGGTTTTGATTTCTCATTCCCAAGACAAGGAAATATGAGCATGGTTTTTGGAGAGATGGGGAGGGTGGAAGAGCTGTTGGAAAAGAGTGGGATCCGTCCCCAAAGTGTGGTAGCAGCAGCTGCATCTCCAACAACACTGGAGCAGATGAAAGCAGCTGAAAACAGTTTCCCTCCCCAAGCCCACAAGGAATGGTGAAAACTGAAGAGGTAAGCAATAAGGTATTGGATTGCTTTTTATCAGTCCCTTTCCTCAGTGGCCAGAGGCTGGTAAAAAGCAGATGTGTTTCAAAGAATGTCCTTTCCTTATTCCCCTGCCTCTAGCCCTGTTTTACCCAGATCTGACATTATTCATTCATTCTCCTAAAGACTGCATGTTATTTACTTATTTTGTTTCTCATAAACTACTGTGGCCAACCCTAATGTGTATTTCCTTGTGGCCATTGGTTCATGTTACAAGTGTTGAGTGGACAGCTCCAGATACAGGAGATAGTAACTGTTCCTGGTACAGTTTTGCTTTCTCTAATTGGGGGAAGGTTGATCGTAATCCATTCATGTCTGAAGAACCTCTGGGTAGTCAGAGAGAGAAGTGAACACAGGTTCGTGCTTGAACTGTGGCAGTGGCTCTCAGGTTTCGTTTTTTGACCTCCTCTCCTTTGCTTGGTCTGCTCCTTCATAACAAACACACTCAGAATGCTACAGGAATCAACTTATATTTATTAGGATATAAGCCCAGCATAAAAAGTGCAGATAAGAAATAAACAAGATTTCAGGGTAAGTCATGCCTATTTACCAAGGGAAGGGGAAAGAAGCAGAGAGAGGAGGTGATTTCAGCAGCTCACGGTCTGGCAACAAATTGTATCAAAGCAGAACACTCCTTAAGCAGGTCAGTGAGCCACATAACCTGACAGCTGCTCATGAGAATATTGGTCCTGGGTGGCAGTTTCCTTTCTTTTGCAATTAGTTCGCCTCTGAACCTGATTTTAGGGCACCTCTGCCCTCCCCTCCCCAATATCCCTCCTTCATTCCAAATTTCTATGAGGGACCCAAAACTTCCTGGCATGACTCATCTTTTTTTTTTCTCTGACTCCCATGATTCTTTAATACCTCCTTCCAGATGAAACCACACTTCTCATCAACCTCTTGGTGATAATGGGACTACATGTTTCATAACTAAACTCCCAAGGACAGGATTTCTGGGTCTTTCTTTCAGTCTGCCCCATCAGGCTATGAAACTAAGTACATAACATTTTCTGTGGAACTCAGATGTCTGGCTCACTAAGAGCATCAAGTCTGGGGCTTCTTAGTGACACCTTGACTTATAGGGCTGCCACACCCTATAGAGTGAGGGGCTCCCTCTTTTCCACTGGCTCATCCAAATTCTGTACTGCTCTCAATACACACAGTATTTCTTTGTCTCTAGAGATGAGTGAAAACTCAAAAATCCCAGCAGTCTATTTGGGTCCAGGCCAATCTTCCATCTGGAAGGGAAGGCCTTACACAAATTCAAAAATTAAACAGTACTTGCCCACCCCAACCCTGATACAAAGAGCTTAATATTTTACTGGGGGGGGGGCATGTATAGTTTAAGTAAGTACAGAGGGCATCAAGATAATATAAAGCAATTCCAAGGAGTGAATCCCTTCCACACTGCCTACAAATCTGCTCATTGAACCAGTCCTTAAAAACCAAACCAAACCAAAACAAAAAACCCTTTTATTTGTCTCTCAGATTATATCAAATTTTCATGATCTATGTGTCCTCTCATTTACTACTCAATGGTCTCTACTTCCTCCCCTCCTACTCCTCAATCCCTTGTAATCTAGTCCCCAAACTATCCTGAAATGAGTCTCTTAAAGTGACCTAGAAATGTCAGCTGTTTTTAAGTTGATGATGACAAGGATAGAAAAAGAGCCCTGGAGTGGAAGGCAGAAGCCCTGAGTGTGGCAGAGGAACTAATAGGGCCTCTGCCGCTATCTTGCCTATGTGACCTTGGGCAAGTCACTTTCCAGATATACTCATTTCCTAACTTGTTGTCAATAAATAACTGGTGTGATTGACAGAGCTCTGGAATCAGATTTGGACAAACTATCTCCTTCCCGCTAGATTTCCAGACAGTCCAGAGGGCTCATTGGTCCTTGCTTCTGGTTGGTGAAGTGCAGAGACAAGACATCTCTTTTCTAGATTTCTGGACCAGCCATAGAGCATGGAAGGGATGACAGCCAGAAGGTGACGCCAGGTCAAACCACCTCCCAAGGTATCTAAGCTTGCCCAGAAACTTAGTTGTGGCTGTTGCTGAGTGTTGGACCAACCAAAAATCTTACCCTTGAATTCTTTAATCACCTACCTTCAGCAGCAAAATGTAACCAGAATTCCTTATTTTGACTCCTCAACACCTTCCTTCTCCCAGTCTTTCCTGTTACTTCCAAGGGTATGGTCATTCTTCCCACCCTCCAGATTCCTAACCTTGGTATCATTCTTAATCCCTCTCTCTTATTTAGCCTACACATCTAATCAGTTACCAGATTTTCTAACTTCTTTCTCCACAGCATGTCTTTAATACACTAACAACCACGATGCTAGTGCAGACTCTTGGTCCCTTTTTCCTGGACTATTGAAATAGTTGGTCTTTCCCCCTTTCTTCCTTCTCTCATCCCAATCTATCCTCCAGATAGCTGATTAAGTATTCTCATGAAACCTGTCTGGCCATGTCAGTCCTCTGTAAATAAATTCCAAGATCAAATATAAAATCCTTTTTTGACCTTTAAAGGGTTTCCCATCCTAGCCTCTTCCTAGTTTTCTAATATTCTTTCATCCTACTGCCCTCCACGATCCAACAATACTGACCTCCTTCCTTCCACCAGGGACACTGTTTTCCCGCTGGGTGACTGCGCAATGATTTTCCCAAAGACTGGAAGATTCTCACTCCTAACTTTTGACTTTTAGAACCCCTGGCTTCTTGAAAAACTCAGTTTAAGTGTCACTGCCTGGGGAAAGGTGGGGGGAGGGAGGGGAGGGGAGGACAGGTGGGAGGCGTGGTCTTTCCTCGATACCTCTGGGAAAGCAGCATTTGAATTTCAGTCTGTTGACTCAGTTCTGACCTTCCTTCCACTGCAGCTCCACTGTTTCAGTCTATCTTTGTAGGCTTGCCTGGCAATATTGATTTCAGAAGACCGAAAATAAAGCTAACACTTATAGAGAGATGCTGCCACAGAGGTTCAGAATTCGACCTTCATTTTCAGACCCCGCCAACATGTTCATTTGCCTTATGTGGCTATACCATTATTAGGAAGAGCTTGGGATAGGGGATGGGCATTTATAGGTAGTAATAGAGATTTACAAAACCACCACCACAACAACAAAAAACCCATCTATCGAGCACATAAAACATGAAAAATTAAATAAAAAAGGGCCCCACAAAGGACAGTGTTGTTTCTCCCTTTCCAGCACAATTGGTAGCCAGATTCTATTGCCTCCATAGGAGAATGGGGCTCTCCCTTGCTTTAATTCTACCCCCAACCCAGATTCTGGAGGAGTAATTCTATTTTGAAGGTTGTCTAAGGGGCCCTCCCCAGCAAGGGGAAAGGTTCTTTCTCTCTTCCCTCCCTCCTTCCTTCTTTTTCCTTCCTTCCTTCCTTCCTTCCTTCCTTCCTTCCTTCCTTCCTCCCTCCCTCCCTCTCTCTCTCTCTCTCTTTCTTCCCAGAGTATAAATGTGAATCAGGTATGGGTTAGGCAGTTTAATTTTCCCACATAGGAAAAGGAATGTTAAGAAATAAAGAATCAGAGAATGAGTCCCATGATTTGAGAGGCTTCACTGAAACATTTGCAGTAGAGTTGTGCCTCAGTTATTTACATTTGTCTGGGTGCAGACTCATCAATGCCAAGAGAACTTGTTGCTGTCCAGTGGGTTCTTTGTCTCTGTCTCCCCCTCCCTCCCCTCCCCTCCCTCCATCTTCTCTCTCCTTCTCTCTCCTTCTCTCTCTCTCTCTCTGTCTCCTCTCTCTTCCTCTGGGCTACTTTCACTCTCTCAGTTACTGCCTCTGATTCTGCTACAACTGCTCTGGGACCTAATCCACTGCTGCTCTGGTGTGCCCCAAAGGGAAGGATGCCAGGCTGCCCTTAGATGTTTCGAAAAGTTTTGTACTGAAGAAAAGAAGTCCCAGGGGGTGGTTAGGTAGTGCAAGGAATAGAGTACTGGCCCTGGAGTCAGGAGGACCTGAGTTCCAAATTCAGCCTCAGACTCATAACACAAAAAAACTAGCCATGTGATCTTGGGCAAGTCATTTAATCCCAATTGCCCTACCATCCCCCCTCCACAAAGCAAAAAAAAAAAAAGTCCCAAATAGGAACTGGCTTGATCCCATTCACTCAGATTTGCCTAGGAGGCCATGTGCTCACAGGCTGGTCCTGTGTGGTAAAGGGCACCATCCTTCTTCTAGAGCTCAGAGAATCATCCTCATAATTTATGGTCAACAAGAAGGAAAAGCTGAGGGGCAGAGATTGCTGCTGTGGGTGGATCCATGGAGTTCCAGTCCAGCATCCCATCAACCAAGTCCTCATGGTGAACAGGAAGGACCTCTCAATCAGGTATCCCCAAGGGGTCTGTTAGGTCTTATTAAATTTAATATACATTTTAAAATAATATTTTATTTACATTACAATTACATTAAAACAATTTTAAACATTTTTTTTTAAGTTTTGAGTTCCAAATTATGCCCCTCCCTCTCTCCCTTTTTCCCCTTCCCCTTCCTGGAGACAGTAAGTAATCTGATATAGGGTATACATGCACAATCATGTAAAACATTTCCATGTTAGTAATTTTGTACAAAAAGACTTGAGAGAGAGAGAGAGGGAGAGAGAGAGAGAGGAAGAGAGAGAGAGAAGCAAGGAATGAAGGAAGGAAGGAAGGAAAGAAGGAAAGAAGGAAGGAAGTAGGGAAGGAAGGAAGGAATGGAAAAATGGTATGATTCAGTCTGTGTTAGGACAATGGACTTAGAATCATTAACAAAACAAGAACTCTCCAACATACGAAGTGGAAGAAAGAAAAGATCCCATATTTGGTGTTTATTCTAAATTCATAAATAAAACAAGAAAAAAATTTTTAAGAGGCAAACCAATTCAGAAGCAATTCTGGTGACCCTTCCTGGAAAATCAGATCTCATCTCTTAAAATGACTGTGTGATTTCCCAGTGAAAGCACACTAGCTATCCTGGCTGTCTGATAGAATTAAGCTCTCTGAGAATACAAACTCCTCCATTATTGTCTATATATTGTCAGCAGAACATCTGGCACACAATAGGTTGCTTATCATATGCTTATGGATTGATGCATTGATTAGTTGAGTTGCTTGGAATGTAGAGGGGAGCAAGATTTAGCCAATAGGAAGAGGGAGGAGAGGCATAATGGAATGAGTATTGGCTCTGAGGTCAGAAGACCTGGGTTAGAACCCTGCTTCAGTTTCTATCCCTGTGATATTAGACAAATCATTCCATGTCTCTGGACTCAGTTTCCTCATCTGTAAAGTGAGGGGGATGGACTAGATGACTGACTCCTAAGGACCCTTTCAACTCAAAAACAGTGATTCTGGGAACTTGTAGCCTAGGAGAATTACCTGAAGACCTAAGTGACTGACTGGCCCGAGGTCATACAGATATGTCAAAGTTCTGGCTTGAACACAGGTTTTCTGACTCTATGTTAGATTGTATCCAATATGCAGCATTGTCATTATGATCCCATGGCCACAAAGTCAGCATCTCCAGAAATGCAGAGGGGTATAGATGCCCTACAGATGCCATATAGAGCACTTGGCTTGTGGTCATGGAGACCTGGCTTTGAATCTTAGCTGAGACACCAGCAAGCAAGTCAACCTTATCACTGTTCTCTCTGGGCTATGGTTCTGTCAAATGGAAGGCCATCTTGGTGACTTCTTAGGGCTCTCTCATTGAAATCCAGGAGGAGAAGGCAAGGAGTTGTCAGTATGGGGAGGAAAGGGAATGAGGACTATAATATCAAGTGAGATCTGCTTTAGAAAAGACTAGGTACGCTTTTTGTTGTTTCATGAGCTCTTGTAAACAGCATTGGAGGGAGGCGGTCAAAGGACTGGAGTTCAAATCCCACCCTTGCTACTTATGTGAACATGGGACAAATTGCTTCACTTTTCTAGGCCCCAGTTTCCTCATCAGTAAAATGAGGGGATTGGATTATGTGACCTCTAGGTAATGCACTGATGGCCTGATGAAATTGCAATTCCTTGAATTACCAATGTATCTCATAGACACAGATATATGATATCTAATATGACAATCATTTATGATATGATACTCTGATTTCTTGTGAGAAAAAAAATGCTGCTATTACTTCACCCTTTCATTCCAACCCAGAAAGAAAACACACTTTTTTCTCAGCATAAGTTTCTCAGAAAAGGCCATTGATATTAGTCAGTAGAAGGTATTATACCTAGAGCTAGAAGGACCCTTTGAGATGACTTAGTCTAGTGATCTCATTTTACCAGTGAGACGCCTGAGATTTAGAAAGAACAGTTAACTTACTCATGGCCAGGTAATAAATATCAGAGCTTGAATTTGAACTCAGGACCTCTGTCTCCATATCCAGGATGTTTTCCATTACTTTGTGTATACTCATGTCTCTTGACTAGGTTATTAAGGCTTCACCTAGCACCAGTCACTTCATACCTTGAACTTCAGAGGGTTCATGTATGAGACTAAAGATTTGGATGAAATGATTTCTAACATCTCCATGAGATTCAAATATTCTCTAACTCTCAGACACTTCATTGAGTCAAATTGTAAGGACATATATGAGTAACTTTAAATCCTTTGTTTACTCTCTTTCCTTGGCATGCATCACTCCCAATCCAGTTATTCAAGTCCAAATGTCTAATGAAACACAAAGTTTAGAAGCAGCTGAACAAGGACATGGACCCAGATCTACCCATTCTGCCTTCCCCAAAGGCATGGCCCATATACCATGGCTGAAGGAGTGGGACATGAGAGGCATTTTCAAGTACCTGAAAATCCATAACATGTAAGAGGGATTAAATGTATTTGATGAATCTTCAAAGGGCAAAACTTCTACCAGTTTCTGGTCCATTTAAAGAAAAATTTCCTTGTAATTTGGGGTCACAAGAAGCAGAATGAGCTCCTTCTGAAGGTGGTGATTTACCCAACCACTAGAAGCCTTAACTTCTCTTTGCTTTAATCCACCAGAGTAGGAAATGGCAAACCACTCCAGTACCATTGCCAAGAAAACCCCATAAGGATTATGAAGTCAGACATGAGTAAATGACTGAACAACAACAATTCTCATTAAGGAACATCCATACACAAAGCAATTAAACTTGACAAAGTAATTCAATTGGGTGGAGTTATTCTTTTGTTCCTAGGGTAAAAAGATTTTTTCCCTAGAGCATTAGGCTAAAAAAGTTAATAACTCTTTCTCCTCCTTTTCTTTTCTTTTCTTTCCTTTCCTTTCCTTTCCTTTCCTTTTCTTTTCTTTTCTTTTCTTTTCTTTTCTTTTCTTTTCTTTTCTTCTTCTTCTTCTTCAGATGCTTTTTTTTTTTTAAGGAAAAAAGGTATGTGGGGTCAGAGGAACAAGGTTCAATTCTGGGTTATACCACTTAGTAGCTATATGAACTTGGACAAGGCTCTTAACCTCTCTGGGCTTCTGTCCCTAATCTGAAAAAAGAGGAGGTTAGATTATATGACCTCAAAAGGTTCCTTCCACCTCCAAACTGAAGAGTCTGGGTAGGAAGAATCTGCCTTATCTTGACATTCCCAACTGCAAAGTGTAGTTAGTTAACTTCTGTGGTTTTTCTTTCTTTCCCTATTGCCAACAAATTAAGACTGAATGGAAGTATTTCTTTTTGGCATTGAAAATGGATGATGCAGGGGCAGCTAGGTGGCGCAATGAATAGAGCACTGGCCCTGGAGTCAGGAGGACTTGAGTTCAAATCCAGCCTCAGACACTTACTAGCAATGTGACTTTGGACAAGTCACTTAACCCCAATTGCCCTCCAAAACACACACAAAAAATAGATGATGTGTAAAATTAAGAAGCAAAATATTTCCTATTGTTTTAGTAATAATTTATAGAAGCATATATATGAGAAGATGAATTGTTTACATTTAGGGGAAAATGAGCTGAGCCTTGTCACTTGATGCATAAACTATAATTTTAAGGATATGTCTGAGACCCAGAAATACCAGTCCAGATAAGGAATTTCTAGAGAACCACTCTCTTCTGCCATGCTTAGGCTTCAACTGATTCCATGAAATAACCAATACATGTCACTACTGACATGAAAAGTGTACTATTTGCCTCTAGTTCAATTCTTTATAGAAACCTTTGGAGAGTTTGTGGATGATATGTTGCCCTAGGTAGCTCAAAACAAGACAGAGTGTAAGCTTCTTCAAAATTGGTATATTGGTCTGATAGTCCATTGTTGCTATGATGCTGCACATTTATCATTTGCCTTCATATTTGTGTGTCAGTGTGGGTGTACATGGTACTGTCTCTAGAAGAAAAACAGATGAGAATAAAGACAGTTGAGTGGTCCTATATTGCTTTGGTAGCTGAAAAGCGTAGAGATCTCCTATTTTTAGAAGTAGACACAGACCTTAAAAATGAGGACATTTTAAGGACATTGGACAGAAAAGTGAAAGGTCTGGAAGAATGTGCAATTAAGACCTCTAATGTCAAGGCAGGTGAGACAACACAGGAAGTTTTCCGAGTCTTGTTTGAGCAATTTGACTATGGAGAGATAATCATTCCTGGTAATTCATATTTAGTCTGCCCTCTGACAGTGAAGAACTGCCTAAAGATGTAGGAGTCCTTCTAATCAAAGGAGGTGTTACTACTGAGAAATTTAATGTCCAAATACATCCAGAAATTCCACTTCATCTAAGGCTGAGTCCCAGACTCTGTGTGGTAGGCAGATAACAAAGGCCTTGAATTGGCCTGAATTGGCCTGAATTTCTCTGGATTTAAACTATATTCCCCAGGAGTACGACACTAAGAAACTTACGTTTGAGACTTTGGCAAAAGAGACATTGACACACTGGAAGAACGCTGAGCCAGACAAAGTGATGAGACTACCAGAAAGCCAAAGGAAACCACTGTGGTAACACTAAATGACCTCCTGGTGGGATGGCCAGATGTTTCCTGACAGCAAAAGGTCAAGCACATTCTTACTTTAGGAGTGGGATATAGGATGTGCTTGAGGTGCAACCCATGTGGTCATTCTAGGAGATATCTAGGAAAATTCTTCTCCTTATTATGGAAGACTTCAAAAGCCATTTCAAAGTTTCAATGGCATCATTACAGAGTCCAGTAGCCATTGTGCATGGTCCACAGTGGTGGTGCCTAAGAAAAATGGCAAGAAATGAATGGTTATAGACTACAAAGCTTTAAACAAAAGAATTGAACGTGGACCAGTACAATTTGCTAAGGATTCCAAATGCCCTTGTTATATGGTAGGTGTACAGTGGTTGTCGGTCTTGGGCTTTTGCAATAGATATTAAATTCCTGTGGCTGAGGAATTCAATGAGAAGAGAGCTTTTATCTATCTCACTAGATTTGACCAGTAAAACCTATGTCTCAAGGTACCTGTTACTTTCCAATAACTAAAAGGAAAAAGTGGTTGGAGACATGAACTATATGGAAGTGGTAGTGTACCTTGACAACATCATCATCTTGATTAGTTATTGGAACAACACAAGTGGAGATGGATAAAAGCAGTGGATTCTCCAGAGGAAGTTAGTCTGTAACTGACAATAGACAAATGCCAGTTTTGCAAAGCTTCTGTTAAGAATATGGATAATATAGAATGTTAGTGAGGTAGAAACACTCATCTGGAGCAGGTAAAAGTTCTTCAGAATTGGCCACACCTCAACAATTTTTGAGTCTAAGGATTTTTCTAGGATCTTTTGGTTATTATCACAAATTTACTAAGAACTATGCTACGGGGTGGCTAGCTGGCACAGTGAATAGAGCACTGGCCCTGGAGTCAGGAGGACCTGAGTTCAAATCCAGCCTCGGATACTTAACATTCACTAGCCATGTGACCTTGGGCAAGTCACTTAATCCCAATCACCCTACCCCCTCCCCTCCAAAGAAAAAAAAAGCAAAAAAAAACCAACTATGCTGCTATTGCTGAATAACAGATAACCTCATTCATGCATTATTGTTGGAATTCTTAGTTTTTGAAGAGGACCATGATGTTAGGGAATTGATGATATGATTTGCAGGTTTTTTTCTATTTGAGTGAGGGAGAGCTGGGCAAGGTCACCAGCCTCACTTTCTCCCTCAGAGCCATTTGGGTCTAATGGCCAGATATTCATCATGACAACTGGAGATGACCCAGGAACCTATGGGAGGCCCTGGCTCTTTTAGGTTAAGGCCTTTTCACGTGCTTACTTAGAGTAGGGTAACATTCATTCAGTGAACAGGCCTCTTTAAAAAGTGAATCAGGGGGTGGCCCCTTTAATTAGAAAAAAAGAAAAAAGTCAAGCTGGAAGAGGAAGACCCTCAGGGTTGCTGCTCCAAAGAGAAACAGTTACCAATGACATTCACTCTAGGCCAGAAGGGCCCCCAATATAGCCTTAAGTGGAGCTTGGGCAGGGACCTATGGTCAGCAATAGGGGTAGCTAACTATAGCAGTGGATGGAACACTGATCCTGAAGTCAGGAGGATCTGAGTTCAAATCTGAACTCAGACATGTACTAGTTGTGTTACCCTGGGCAAGTCACTTAGCCTGAATTGCCTCCCCCCACAAAAGTCATTTATGCATTTAGCATCGAGGAGGTCCAGAACCAGAAGAGCAACAAATACCAAGTTGTCTTAAAATGAGTGCTTTGGCTACTCATGGGTGGGCAAATGTGCAAAATATTCCCAAGACTTATATATTCCAACTCCCTTACATGCACACTAGTGTTGATCCAGGAAGAACCAAGCAAAGCTTTCTTCTTCCCCACAGATGTCAAACTGTCAGGATTAGGAATTGGCCCATAATTAGAGAGTGATAATCATCAGAGATCCATCTGGTTCTCCAGCATAGCTGTGGCTGAGAGTGAGAGTCATTCCCTGACCACAAAGCTGGAGTTCTTGGCTTTGAAGTGGGCCATCAGTGAAAAATTTAAAGACTATGTCTATGGACCCAAATTCCAAGTGTGTTGACAATACCCCATTAACATATTTTGACCTCTGCCAAGTAGAATACTGTTTGCCAGAGGTGGGTAGTAGCACTAGCCAATTTTGTCTTCAGGATACACTATATTACAAGGAAGATGAATGTGGATTCAGATACTTTATCCCAAAGGCCACCAGACTTGGAAACTGTAATGATAATGGGAGAAGAAAAATGTGAAGTATATGTGATACACAGGGGACTGGACTACAGTCAAATGGAAATGTTGCTGAGAGTTCAGAATTTCCTCCAGACATCATGTCAGCTTTTATGAACCTTGTTTCATTCTAGACAACCTTATCTCAGTTGCCAGTGAGGGATTGTCATTTAGAGCAGAAAGCTGATGAAAGACAAAGGGGAGTGATACAAGCCTCAAAGCAAAGAAGTCATTCAAAGGGATGCAATTTTCCATAATCAGGAGTCTCCTTACTGTTGGGACAATGGCAGAAGTGGGAGCTGTGCAACTATTAAGGAACAAATTTTACTAACCTGAGATGGCTGCAGATGTCATCAAGAGTGTGAATTATGTGCCTGATATGTTTAAAGAAAAGTATTGCTAATCCATACCACATATTTGGACAATACAAGTACCACCAAATCTTTAGAATTTCTCTTTATTGATTTCTTTTCTTTGGAAGGAGATGTCAAATATAATGGTGGCACTGGCCAGTTGGAGTCCTAACTTTTGAGCATGCACATTTGGCCAGTCTCCTTCTGGAAGTGCTTGATGACCCAGAATGGGGGTGAAGTGGGAGTGAGGACTCTGGTTCTCCACTTCAGAAGGTGTACAAATATTCTGTTTCTTGTCTTACTACTGCATAGTGAAGAAAAATGTTTTTTGATTGCCTCCTAAACCAGAAATGAGTGTGACCACCAAGACTCCCAACAACTTAACCTTTGTTTCTTTTGTTCCCCCTTTATGGCTGCGCTCAGCTGAGGAAGATGAACTACATCAAACTTTTTTTTACTCCAAACGGCCATGAAACAGAAAGAATGGCCTCATGGACAAGCTTGTGTTTGACTTTGGGTCAACTCCTCTTTAAATTTTCTTTACTTTGGTATAAGGCCTTGTGAGACTCTGAAAGGTTGGAAGACCTGAGATCCAATAGAGTGACCATGCTAGGGTTTTCTGGAAGTTTAAAGGGGTGAGGAAATTTATCCATTGGCCATGCCAAATTAAGAAAGTGAACTTTGTGAGGGGAGAGATTTGGAGAAACAGAGAGAGAGAGAGAGAGAGAGAAAAAGAGAGAGACAGAGAGACACAGGGAGAGAGAGAGAGAGAGAGAGAGAGAGAGAGAGAGAGAGAGAGAGAGAGAGAGAGAGAAAGAGACAGAGACACAGAGACACAGAGACAGAGACACAGAGACAGAGACAGAGACAGAGAGAGAGAGACAGAGACAGGGAGAGACAGAGGCAGAGAGAGACAGAGAGAGACAGAGAGACAGAGACAGAGAGAGAGAGAGAAAGAGAGAGACAGAGACAGAGACACAGAGACACAGAGACAGAGAGACAGACAGAGAGACAGAGAGAGAGACAGAGACAGAGAGACAGAGACAGAGAGAGACAGAGGCAGAGAGAGAGAGAGAGAGACAGAGAGACAGAGACAGAGAGAGAGAGAGAGAGAAGGAAAGAAGGAAGGAGAAAACATCTTTAAAATATTTTTTTATGCATCACATACTGTGCTAAATGCTTTCCAAATATCTCAGTTGATCCTCTCAACAACCCCAGGAGGTAGGTGCTATCATTCCCACTTTATAGTTGAAGAACCTGAGCCAGATAGAAGTAAAGTGATTTGCCCAGGGTCACATAGCTAGTAATTGAGATCACATTTGCATTAGTTCTTCCTGACTCTAGACCTACATGCTAAACAATTCACCACCTAAATGTCTTGGTAGCAAACACTGTTAATTCTGGACCTACTCTCCCTAGGAGTTGCTATAGGGAAGAGTATGCCCCTCAGTGTTGTGGGGAATGCTTTGTATCTTCTGAGGAAATATCCCTTTGACAAAGCGGATTGATGTTAATTGGTTATAGTGGTGAGGACACACTAGTCACTGGGTCAATCAATGAGATTGAGGAAATACTAAGTATAACTGGTGATTGATATTGAGGAGAATATACCATAATGGAAGCTAGAGGCCACATATATTAAAAGACTCCTCGACCCTTCAGGGGAATACAAATACATCATATTTACCCATATTTGGTTGAGAGCTATGCTTACGTTTTGATTCTGTTTTTGAGTTTTTATTGGAAAAGGCAAATACATATGCATAAGTAGCTATCTAATATTTAAAAGGAAAAACCAAGGAAGTCTATCAACTATCTGTGGCTTCTCCTCAGAAAGGCTGTGATATAAACCAAAGACACAAAAGCACCCTTGTCAAGACCTTCAACAAGGAGGCTTAGTTTTGTTTCACAAATCTCAGTATTCAAGGGACTTGCACATTAGCAGAATGATGGAACGCTAACCATACAAAGTTCTTGAATAACAAGGTAATATTTACAAAATAGCCCTGAAGATTGAGAGGTCTCTTAAGGTAATTTAGCACAAGCACCCATCAGTCATAGGAGAGTTTATTGTCCTTTCTGATGCGCAGGTGGAGAGAAGTAATGGATTCCTACCTCAGGAGACTAAGCAAAAGAGACCATCCATCAGCGGGGCAAAGATGTATGAACCACATACGGGGTCTAAAAAGAATATTACCAGGGAAAAATAACATTACCAGACACTGGGTATTGTTATACAAGAACACTGCTTCAAATATGGGGGCAACCCATTTCAAACAAGGCAAGAAACTGAACCCAAGAGACTACTCTTTCTTGCTTACACTGTAACTATAGATACTCCTAGGGCATAAATGTTACTTCATAGAGACTGAAAGTATGGATAGCCAGCCTGATTTTGCAATAAATTCAGATGTAGAGAAGCAAACCTGAACCCATAGTGATAATGGTGTCCAGCCACACCATCTACTAGCTTGAGGGACTAGACTCATGTGGCCAGTCTTTAGACTGACTTATACCATTAGAGGTAAACCTGAAGCAATAATTATGCACATGCCCCAAAACCAATACTGGAGATTGCCTGTGCAAAGTAAGCCTTGTGTATCATTTCATGCTGCACATGTTCATTCCTGAATGTTTGAGTTGCATTTATGTGTTAGCTTTGCTATGTTTATTTGCACACGGGCTTGTGTTAAACTTGGAGAATAGCTATGTGTTAATCGTGTGCCCACTGTTTGTACATGTGCTGATTATAATTATGTTGGTTCTTTATTTGCTGTTGACATCATTATAGCTGATTAGTTTTATTCTGCTTTTTGTTGTCCCTGTTTCAGATTATTTACTTTGTACTATGGAAGTAAGTTGTCATGGTGAATAGAGAGAACAGCCTTTGAATCCAGAAAAACACGAGTTCAATCCTTGCTTCTGTGATGTAGGTTAAATGTGGGCAAGTCACTTAATCTCTCATTGTTCTGGGCAGCTCTCTAAGACTACAAGTTACAAAACAGATGTTGACCTGCTTGAGGATTCTCTATTCCAATTAAATTAATGGTCCAATCCCTATCCCCTATCTCCTATCCCTTCTTGTCACAATTCAGGACAGACAGAGAAAAGAAAGAGATAGATTTAATACTGAGGTTTCAGTCATATCCAACTCTTTGTGACCTCATTTGGGCTTTTCTTGGCAAAGACACTGGAGTGGCTTGCCATTTCCTTCTCTAGATCATTTTACAGGTGAGGAAACCAAGACAAACAGGGTTAAGTGACTTGTAAATCTAGTAAGTGTCTGAGGCTAGATTTGAACTCAGGTCTTCCCGACTCTAGGCCTGAAACTCTATCCATTGCCCCTCCTACCTGTCTCCTTTATAGAGTATTGTTTGGAGCTGACAGAGAAAGAGAGAGAGAAAAAGAGAGAGAGAGAGAGAGAGAGAGACAGAGAGAGAGAGAGAGAGAGAGAGAGAGAGAGAGAGAGAGAGACAAAGACAGAGACAGAGACAGAGAATTATAGATCTGTTGATAGAACTTTCCAGATCAGAGAGAGAGGATTGATGCCAAGGAACCCAGGTAGGCAATGAGTCAGCAATAAGGATAAGGGGGGTAAATATGAGTGATTGAACAGACCTGCTCACCACCTGATTTCACTCTACCCCACCATCTATTGAAAGGTTTCCAGGGACTGGATTGATTGATGTTAAATCAGTAATTCCACTTCCATGAAATCTGAGTCATTAATAATGGAAAACATACTCTTCCTCACTACCATGTGGAACATAGCCAAATGGGATTACATTGTGAGTGTGCAACAGCATGACAGATGTTTAGAAAATGCAGTCAGTGATCATCTGCTCTGAGCTCTACCCTCATCTGCTTAGCAGGGTTTTGCTGGGGTCTATAGAGTATAATTTGAATCCTCAGTTATAAAGACAATGCTGATGCTGCTGGGCCCACCAAGCCAGTCTTCCACAGCTGTGGCTGCTTTGATGCCCACTCAAGACTTGATATTTTAATTTCTGAAAAAGACATGGAGAATTGTGTTTGGAGTGTTTGAAGTGAAGAAATAGAGAAAGATCCTTAAGAAATAAGAAGTGCCTAGCCCTGACTCTCAGACACACTGGACACCAGGTTTGGCAAAGGATTGTTTTACCATTAAATTAATTCCCTAATGGCTATGCTATATTTTGTTGACTGGTGAACACAGTGGAAGTGAAACATGAATGAAGCTATGGCTTGTTAGCACCAGCAGACATTACACATGTTGTAGCATGGATTTGATTTTTTATTAATTATCCAAAGAGTCACAGCAGTGTCATAAGAATTAAGAACTGTGAGAGACCTTGGGAATTAATTTCTCCCACTCCCTTTTTCTATGATGAGGAAACTAAACCCTGAGGGAGAAGTGAAGGGATTTGCCATGAGAAATATACAGAAAAAAGCCTGGATTTGCACTGAGGTCCCCTGACTCCAGATGCCAGACTCTTAATTCATGATACCCTTGCTACAGGTGTTTTTCCCCTAAGGTCTGGGGACCTACATCTCAGTGTTTAAAAGACATGTATCAGAAAAGTTGTTAGTATTGATACTGGGGAAGTAGCTGCTTTCACAACAAGCCTCAAAGACCTCTACAAACAATTAACAATTTGACTTCTAAGTTTGACATTGTTAGCCATGCTAATATACACGGGAAATAAATCTAATTAAGAGGACCTCAAATTCAATTCCACCTCCCAGCAAGTGGGATGTGGGGAGATTAGCTCCTGTTTAGAAAATAGTACTCATGGGGTGGAGCCAAGATGGCAGAATAGAAACAGAAAAATTCTGTGAGCTTCCCCCACAACCACCTCAAATACCTAAATATGACTCTAAACAAATTTTAGAGCAACAGAACCCACAAAGTGACAGAGAGAAACAAATCTCCCACTGAAGGCAGCCCAGTAGGCCTACAGAAAGGGTCCATCTCAGCATGCTGGGAGCTGAGCCCAGCCTCATGTGAGCCCATGGTTTTAGCCTCAGGGCAGCTCTGACCAGCAGTGTCCAGAGAAGACTTCAGGAGAGTGAATCACTAGCAGCAGTGACAGTTTCCAGACTTATCAACCCATAAACTCCAAAGACAACATAAAAGGTCAATGTGGAATTCTGTTGGAACTGGGGGGGGGGGGGAGATGCAAAAGCATGGTCCAGCCCCTGTCCCCAGAACGGAGGAGCACTGGAGGCACAGCAGCTGTGCAGCTACCATGTGGCTGCTTCCAGAGCTCCTGGCCTACAGATCATAGGGGGACCAAGCAACCATACAGAGGGTAATTGCTCTTGCTTTTATCTGCTTGGATCTGTATTGCTGTCTTAGGTGGAGGTCCTAGGGTGTGTGACCAGTGAGTCAGCAGCTCCAGCAGCTGCAAAAGCCCCAGCAATTTGGAACAAAGCTCTCCTGTCTGGAAGCAGAGATCTATAGTGGCAAAGAGATCAAAAGTCAAGTAACTGAGTGGCAACATTAGCAAGCAGAGGAAGCAAAGCAAGCACAACAATCAAACCCTAGCTTCCTTTTCTGGGGAAAAAAGGATAAAAGCATTGAATGGGAGGAAGACAACAAAGTCAGAACTCCTGCATCGAAAGCTTCCAAGAAAAAAATATGAACTGTTTACAGGCCATGGAGGAGCTCAAGAAGGATTTTGAAAATCAAGAGAAGTGGAGGAAAAATTGGGAAGAGAAATGAGAAGGATGCAAGAAAAACATGAAAAGCGAGTCAACAACTTGTGTGAAGAAAATAACACCTTAAAAAATAGACTAACTCAGATGGCAAAAGAGGCCCAAAAAGCCAACGAGGAGAAGAATGGCTTAAAAAGCCTAATGTGCCAGATGAGAAAAGAATTTCAAAAGCTCAATGAAGAGAATAATTCCTTCAGAATTAGATTGGAGCAAATGAAAGTTAATTACTTTGTGAGAAATCAAGATACTATAAAACAGATCCAAATAAATGAAAAAAATAGAAGGCAATGTGAAATATTTCATTGGAAAAACCACTGACCTGGAAAATAGATCCAGGAGAGACAATTTAAAAATTATTGGACTACCTGAAAGCCATGATCCAAAAAAGAACCTAGAAATCATCCTTCAAGAAATTCTCAAGGAAAATTGCCCTGATATTTTAGAACCAGAGGGCAAAATAGAAATTGAAAGAATTTGCTGATCATCTCTTGAAAAAGATCCCCAAAAGAAAACTCCTAGGAATATTATAGCCAAATTCAAGAGTTCCCAGATTAAGGAGAAAATACTGCAAGCAGTTGGGAAGAAACAATTTGAGTATTGTGGAAACACAATCAAGGTAACACAAGATCTAGCAGCTTTTACATTAGGGGGTCAAAGGGCTTGGAATATAATATTCCAGAGGTTAAAGGAGCTAGGATTAAAGCCAAGAATCACCTACCCAGCAAAACTGAGGATAATGTTTCAGGGGAAAATACAGTCATTCAATGAAATAGATGACTTTCAAGCATTCTTGATGAAAAAAACAGAGTTGAATAGAAAATTTGACATTCAAATACAAGAAGCAAGAGAAGCATGAGAAGGTAAACAGGAAAAAGAAATCATAAGGAACTTATTAAAGTTGAATTATTTATATTCCTACATGGAAAAATTATAATTTTAATTCATGAAACTTTACTCAGTATGAGGATAGTTGAAGGGAATATAAATGTATATATGTATACATACATATATATGTTTATATAGGAGGGTATATGTGCATATGAATACATATGTGAGTGTGTGTATATATGTGTACATTATACATAGACAGAGGGCACAGGATCAGTTGAATAGGAATGGATGATTTTTAAAAATAAAATTGAGAGGTGAGAGAGGAATATAATGAGAGGAGATAGCAGGAGACAGAATAGGGTAAATTATCTCATATAAAGGAGGCAAGAGAAACCTGTTGCAATGGAAGGGAAGAACAGGAAGGCAAAAGGGAATGGGTCACCCTTATTGTCATTGAAATTGGCTTAAGGAGGGAACAACATACACACTAATGTGGGTATCTTATCCTACAGGAAAGTAGAGGGGAAAGGGATAAGAGGGGGGATGATAGATGGGAAAGCAGATTTGGGGGGAGGATAGTTAGAAGCACACACTTTTGAAAAGGGACAGGGTCAAAGTGGAAAATAGAACAAGTGGGAGGGCAGGTTAGGATGGAGGGAAATAGTCAGTCTTTCACAATATATCCACTATGGAAATGTTTTGCATACCTACACATGTGCAACCTATATTGAATTGCTTATCTTCCCAGTAAGAGTGGGTGGCAAGGGAAGAAGGGAAAGAATGTGGAATTCAAAGTTTTAAAATCAAATGTGTAAAAAAATGTTATTATTATCATTATTTTTTACACACTACTGGGAAATAAGATATACAGGCACTGGGGTATGGAGATCCATCTTGCCCTACTGGAAAGTTGGAGGACGAATAAAGAAGGATATAGGAGAGAGCAAATTGGGGGAGGGGGTATTCAGTGGGATTGCTGTTTTGGGGTAGTGGGTAGGGGAAAGATGGGGAGAAAATTTGTAACTCAAAATCTTGTGGAAATGAATGTTGTAAATGAAAAATAAACAAAAAAAAATTAGAAAAAATTTTTTAAAAAAGAAAACAGTGCCCATCCCAAAGTGGCAGGCTTTAGCTGTCCTAGCCCTGGCATCATTCATACCTGCCCAGCCCTATTAATTCTCTTGCCCATACCATTCCTTTGGGGACTCCTTTAAACCAATCATGGGAGTCTCCCTTCTTCTTAGCTGTGAAGTTTAATTCACTATCAAATGGTATGTAACCAAGCAGTTGCTGTGTCCCTTCAGAATGATAAGGAAGGCATACATCCTTTCCAGTCTGGGCAAAGCAGAGGCCAATTGAAATTGCACCAGCACCACGGACTAATGGATGATTTGTTTTTGCTTTACAGGAGGCTAAGGGCAAAAAGAGGTGCATCTCCTCTCTGGACTGTGATGGCTTGAAGATTCTCCTCCAGAATGAGAACTGGCAAAGTTGGGAATCAATAGATTAGCCAGCTGTGTGTGACCCTAGGAAGTCACACTTTGCATCTAGACTTCACTGGGCTTTAGATATAAAGAGAAAAGTATGGTGTAGTTGAGCATCAACATTCTTATCTTATCTAAAATTCTACAACTCTTGGCTGCCTTCCTACTTCCTACAAGGGACAACACAGGGCATTATCCTACAATTTATCTGTGTATCATAGAATCAAAATGTTGAGTGGAAAATAACTCAATTCTATGGACACACAATAAGACAATGACTTAGGACACTAGCAAAACATCATGAACAATGGGTGATCTTGGGATATAGAGCTGGAAGAGACTTTGCAAATCATCCAATCTAAAACCTTCACTTTCCAAATGGAGACATGAAGACCCAGAGAAAGACAGTCACTTGTTCCAGGTGGCACATCAAGTTTTAAAAGAATTTAAACCCACGTCCTCTGGCAGGGTTCTTTCCAAAATACTGAGTGCTCCAAAAGTCTGATTTTTATCAAAATGAGGGCATCTTGTATGACATTATCTCTTCTTTGAATCATAGGAAAATAGTACAGTTGTAAAAATTCAAAGAAAACTCTAAGTAATTAGTAAGATTATATACATTGCATATTTCCAGTTATACAAGTCAGCACATTCCACCAGACAGCTAGTTGATCATTCTTCACAGATCACATACTTCTCAGTCTTTTGTCATTCGGGGTTTTAATATGAATCATCCCATCCCAAGAGCTTCCATTAGCCACCTATCCCGATTGTTTCAGGCTTGGATTCTGGCTTAAGGATGCATTAAGTTAATGGTGCTATGTCCTTTTGATGTCACCCTTTAATCTAGCCCCAGAAAATCTCTCTAATCTGGTTTCCAGAGATAAACCATGACAGCTGACCTTATTACACACTGAATTTACCAGAAGGAACCACAAGACAAAGACTGAGGAGGTGCCTGACCCCTTTGCTTTGGTCCCAAAGAACACCATGATCCCCATAGACTTCCTGAGAGTATCTTTGTATCCTCTGTGGCTCCTCACTCCTCTCCTCCCTGTCCTCCATAAATACATTGCAGCTTGAGACTCGACTACACTGTTTACGTAGTCAGTCCAGGAGGAGCTAAGAGGGAGGCATTTCTGGGAGAGGAGTCTAGATCAAGCACATTTATTTTCCTGCTATCTCAGTACTCAGAGGAAGAAACAGTATGTGAATTGATGAAGGAGCCCTGCTCAAATATCCTGAGAAGGTCAAAGACAAAATGAGTGAATGGATGCATGAAAAAATGTATTAGTATCACTGTTTTGGGGTGGTGAGTAGGGGAAAGATGGGGAGAAAATTTGTAACTCAAAATCTTGTGGAAATGATTGATGTAAACTAAAAATAAACAAAAGTTAACTTTAAAAAAATGTGTTAGTAACAGCACTGTACTAAGCCCCAGGAATTCAAATACAAACAAACAAGATAGTCAATCTCTCTTTTCAAAGAGCTCACAGTGTAACAGAATAAAACAACATATAAAGGGGTTGCTATAAAGCAAGGAAGAGGGTAGGGTAAGGAGGCATAGTCGGGAAATGACTGAGAAGTGGTGTGGTGGGCTGACTCTGGGCAAGACAAGCTGAAATAATGAAAACTCACCCATCAAAACCCATATCCTGTTTGTGTGTGTGCAGACCTGTGGGTATGGGGCTCTAGACTCTTATACATGAGTTTTCTTATATCAATATTTTTTGTAATATCAAAAAACTGTAAAAAAAAAAAAAAGGGTGGGGTGGGGTGGGGAAGGAGCAAAGTGGTCCAGTGAATAGAGCACTGGCCCTGAAGTCAAAAAGACCTGAGTTCAAATTCAGCCTCAGATACTTGACACACTTACTAGCTGTGTAACCTTGGGCAAATCACTTAACCCCAATTGACTTGCCTTCCCCCCTCTGGGAAAAAAAAAAAAAAACCTGAAGAAAATTTGGTATCCATCAGTTGGGTGAGTGACTGAAGAAATTGTGCCTGAAAATAATGGAATATTACTGTACTCTGAAAAATAGCAAATATGATGAATGTATTGGAAGACTTATAGGAGCTAAGAAAATTTAAAGTATATAGAAACAACAAAATTTTATATATATATATATATATATATATATATATA
>CM053583.1:200679058-200698264 GCA_028627135.1 Pseudochirops cupreus
TTACAGGCTCCCAGCGAGGGCATTTTCACTGATATGCTGCCATAGCCCCTCAGTTTGCTCTCCCCCTTGGATGCTGGAGGCATGATGAGAACCACAGTTCTACTTTCCGGAGAGCTTCCCAGCTTGCAAAATGCTTTACTTATTTTATCCTCACAACAATGCAGAGTAGGTGCTATTTTTTATCCCTCTTTATAAATTAGGCAACTGAGGCAAACAGAGGTCAAGTACCTTCCTTGCTCAAGTTCACACAGCTGACAAGCACCTGAGGCACGATGTAAATTCAGGTCTTGCTGTCTCCAAGTCCAGCACTCTATCAACTACAATACCTAGACTGGCATAGGGTGCCTGGGCATTCTCATCAGAGGACCTGAACTAATAACCTGGAGAGAACTCCCTCTTCACTTTCACAGACTTACTAGAGCTATACAGCAACATAATGTTGTACTGAAAGAGTTTTAAAATAAACGCAGCTGGGACCCATTAGGAGGGAACTCTTTCTTCTCCACTGGGGGATAGATTGTTACCTCAGTGTCAGTCAGTAGGGCTTCTTTTCACACCTCTCTCCTATATAACAATAACAATACTAGTTGGCATTCACATAGATCTTTAAGGTTTGCAAAGCACTTTACACAAATTATTGCAAATGAGAAAATATTTGTAACATGCTTAGTATAGTACTGGGCATATAGTAGGTGCTTAATAAATGCTCTTTTTTTCTTCCTTCTTTCCTTCCTTCCTTCCTTCCTTCCTTCTTTTCTTCCTTCCTTCCTTTCCTCCCTCCTCCTTTCCTCCCTCCTCCTTTCCTCCCTCCCTCCCTCCTTCCTTCCTTCCTTCCTTCCTTCCTTCCTTCCTTCCTTCCTTTCCTTTCCTTTCCTTTCCTTCATTTCTTCTTCCTTCCCTTGCTTTCTTCTTTTCCGCTCTCTTTCTTTCCTTCCTCACTTTATTTGAGTATCACAATAACTTTGTAAGAGGTTATCCTCATTTCATTATCTTCATTTCACAGACGAGGAAAATGAGGCTGAATGAAGCTCAATAATTTCCCCAGGGTCACACATCCAGGAAATGTCTGAGGCAGGATTCCACTTGGAGTCTTTCTGACTCCAGGCCCAGTCTCTATTTACAATGCCATCTCTCAGCCATTGTGAAATTACAAATGCTGAGAGTTGGGAGTCAACTCTATCAAAGTAAGAATCCCTTCATTCCCAAGTCCAGCAAAGGACTGTCTAGAACTCACAGCAATCATTGGCTTTTGGTGCTTCCCAATTTGCTCAGCACTTTCCATATGATATACAACCCTGTGAGATAAACGCTATTATTATCCCCATTTTACAGATAGAGAAACTGAATCTGGGAATAGTTTAAATGACTTTTCCAAGGTCACACAACAAATAAGGGTATGAGGCAGGATTCGTTCTCAGATCACCCTAATTCCAAGTCTAACCACCTTATTATTATGTTAGCTGCCAGCAGTGGCTGTTGGAGGTGGCAGGACCTTTGAGGTCATTGAGGGATGGAGAATCCCCCTTTCCACACCCCCAGGTCTTTACTTGAGACTTCTATTCATAACACTTTCCCCAGAACTAGATTCATTGTAATTCTGGAGTAGGAAAGAATATTGGGAAAACATATGGTGAGTTGCATCTTCTCCCGGTCTAGGAAAGAATATAGTCCATGCCTTCTTAAGCCAGCAAGGGACAATGGAGCTCATTGTGTACATGTAACCATAGGCTCCTGTAGACAGACTCTTCCTGTCCAAGCCCACAATGTATCTAGATTCTCATTAGCATCACCTTATCCAGACTGCACATGGGCATTTTCATGGTGGTGTTCCCTTGCACTCACATCAATCATTCTGTCCCCTCTTCCTAAACCTTTCTCCACCCTTGGTCACCACTTAGCACCCCAAAAGCTAGCATTTCTTTATACATTCTTGATTACCTCTGCCAAACTCCCCCTCTAAAGGCCTCCACTGATGGCTCCTTTGGACATGGAGGGCCCTTGGATTCCTGAAGGCATTTCCCAGTGAGGTCCAAATGTTGGCATCTCCTTACATATGGGAAAAGCTTCAAGTCTGGGTTCAGCTAATGGACAGCATTTCTGTTCTGCAAAGGCCAACTTAGACAAGTTTCAAAGGACTCATAATTTCACACCATTCACATATGGAGGTTTGCAAAGTATCTTATGTATATGATGTCATTTGAGCCTAATAGCCACCCTTTAAGTTGGAAATAGAGAAGTTCCATGGAACAATGGATAGACTGTCATGTCTGGAATCAGAAAGAAGAGTCTTGCAGAGTTCAGATCTGATCCTTACTCCAGGCTCAGTGCTTTAGGAGCTGCCATGAGTTCAAATCTGACCTCTGACACTTATTAGTTGGGTGACCCTGGCCAAGTCACTTTTTTTTTTTTTTTGCTTTTTGGAGGGGAGAGGGCAGGCAATTGGGGTTAAGTGACTTGCCCAAAGTCACATGGGTAGTGAGTGTGTCAAGTGTTTGAGACTGGATTTGAACTCAGGTCTTCCTGATTCCAGGGCCGGTACTCTAATCATTGTGCCACCTAGCCACCCCTGGTCCAGTCACTTTTAACCGTGTTTGCCTCAGTTTCCTCATCTGTCGAATGTGCTGGTGTAGAAAGTGGTAAACCTCTCCAGTATCTTTGCCAAGAAAACCCCAAATGAGGTCACAAAGAGTTGGACATGACTGAAAACAACTGAACAAAAAAAAGTTATTAATAAACCTATTGTTCTACTTAATTTACAGAAAAGAAAACTGAGAATTTGGCAAGTTAAGTGACTTCCCCAGCGTCACACAGGACAGGCATCTCCTAATCCAAAGGCCACTATTCTTCATGCTGTTCCATAATCAAGAACTCTAAAGTCAGTACTTCTTAGCTATGTGACCATGTCACTTGATCTCTTGAGGCTATTTCAGTACAACAGAGATAGCCTCTGAGGTCCCTTCCAGCATTAAATCTATAATCCTATGATCTATGAATTAAGTCTTAGAAAGATGGAAATCTATATGAATGAGTTGAACCCTCATCCCAGTGAGTGGTGACCCTGTAAATCCTGAATTACACCATGGATCTTTGAAGCATTGAAGCAAGATCCAGAATCCTAACTGTGGGCTTCTCTAAGCACACAGTTGTATATAATAATATAAAAAACTATACTCTGGTTTCTTCATCCATAAAATGGGAATGGTGTGATCATCACTGCTACCTATCAAATTTACCAATGTCTAGAAGATTAATGAAATATGTGAAAAATCCAAAGTTCTCCCAGACCTTCAGATGAAAGGTCCACATTGGAGACCAGGATATGGTTTTAATCAAAGGGAAATTTACTCATCCAAAAACTCTTCCAGTGAGATTCCTAAACTCTAAAAGCCCGCCAAAACATACATTGGAAAGAGCTGCCATCTGGAAGATGCTTTGTCCCTCCTTCCCAAACACCCCCATTTCAATTCGAATGGGCCCCAGCTAACTCTGTGAAATCCCCCAGTCAGCCTTTTTCCTTGCTCCTACTGCACTGAAGCTTCTTTACTGATTAGCCTGTTCCCTTCATAGAACTCTGAATCCCTTTTTAGACATAAAATAGTAATGTAGTCACACAGTTGTGTTATAGTTTCTAAAGAAAGTGATAGCCTTCCCAAGATTCATGGAAAATTTTATTCCCCTTCACTTGCAACAGAAAGAAACAAGGGTTATGGGAAATCATAGATTTTAAATTGGCAGGAACCCTAGAGATAATCTCATCAAACCTACTCATTTTATGGATGGGGAAACTGAGGCTCAGAAAGAAGGAAACTAGTTACTTAAGTTCTCATGACTCCTGATGAACAGAATCCATGTTCAAAGCCAGGTCTTTGGATGAACAAATCTTATGCTGCTCTTGATAGACAGTGTTCAGTTAGATGAACTTTGGATTTCTCTTCCCTTTCTTCACCTCTATAATCCCTGACTCTAGGATATGTGAAAACATGTTTTGGTGAAACAAAAAGTTCCCTGGCCTGAATATCTGGAAGAGTCAGATTCAAATCCCACCTCAACTATTTATTTAATATCTGTGGGACCCTAAACAAGTCACCTAACCTATGTGACCTTTAATTTCTTCATCTGAAAAATGGGAATTATAATGTCTCCTCCCAGCTAGCGGTCACAGTACTAGGCCTGGAGTAGGAAAGATTTCAATGCAAATGTGACTTTAGACTCTGGGCAAGTCACCTAAACCTCTGTTTGCTTCAGTTTCCCCAACTGTAAAACAAGATGAGAATAGCACCTACTTTTCAGGGTTGCTGTGAGAGTCAAATAAGAGGATATTTGTAACGTCCTTAGTACAGTGCCTGACACACAGTAGGCACTTGCTTTCTTCCTTTCTAGGGTTTTTGGAGCATCAAATGAGATCATGCGCTTCACAAATCTTAAAGCAGAAAGGCAGTGTCAGTTACTCGAGCTCTTATTATTGTCCACGTTTCCATTTATTGATCTTCAATAACGGGCCAGATGCCAGGTCGCACCCACAATGGGAACCCTGTTTATGTTCTTTGTTAATCCATGAAGGCTGGCCCCTGCTCTCTCTTTCTTGGGAAGCATTTTCTCTCAGAGCTACCTTCCAGACAAAACCTTGCTCCACCTCTGCGGTGGCAGAAGTGCATCTCTGCTTTTAATGAAACCTTTGTCACTTGAGACACTTTAATTAGTTGTTCCACCCATGGAGGTACCTCAGATGGGGAAAAGAAACTTCCCCATTTGCTTCAGATGAAGAGAAATTTAGGAGTCCTGAATCTGATTCCTCCAATTAATGCTGGCTGAAAAAAGGTAGCTAGTTTGTTTTTTTTTCCTTCTAAATTCATGTGAGCAGAACTATGTAAAAGACCAAGGCAGACTGGAAATGATAGAATTTGTTCATTCTTGGCCAGCATTAAGCAGGAATCTGGAGCATCAGAGCCCCCAGTCTGAAATGAGATTGACAGAGAAGCAGGTGAGATGGGCCCCCTTCTAGCCTGACCTAATTCTTGGTTCCCTGCAAAACCTCAGAAGAGTGTGCAAAAATCAGCCCAGATGAAGGCAAGTGGGATGTCCCTGGGCTGTGCTGAGCCATTAAGAATAGTGTGAACCAGGGAAGGAGACATCAAGGTAGTGCCTGGCACTGGTATATCCAGGCAATGGTTGGGTCAGGAAAGAGTAACAGTGAGCTGAGACTATGCTCCTGTCTGAACTGAGGCAGGGCCATGGTTCTATAGAATGTCAGCTCATTGAGGGCAGGGACCATTAGATTTGTTTTTCTTTATAGCAATCCTCAGCACCCAGTAGAGTGCTTGTCACAGGGAAGAGACTTAGCAATATTGAATTGATCCAAATATCTAGGGCCCTATTCACAGAGGCTAAGTTTCTCTTTGTCTATCCACGCCAAAATACTTTGGTGCAGGAGAAGAAATTCTGGCTTTGGGACTAGAAGACCTGATTTTAAATCCTGTCTCTGATACTGCTTGGATATATTTGGGCCAGTCATTGTATCTCTCTTTGCCTCAATTTCCCCATCCCAGTCCTTGTCTGGAAGGGGGCCACCTACTTCTCCACCACCAGTATTAAACACTAACCAACTGCCACCAATGTACAGTTCAGCCAAGGGATGGCAGTGTCCATGGTCTGGTTTCCAGTTCAATTCTCTACAGTCTTCCAGAGTTACTGCCTAGCAACTGTTTCTGCAGATTCTGAAGTCCCCTCTGGCTCAGCAACTATAATTCCTAAAGACCCTAAAAAGAAAGTTCTTGCCATCAAGGTTTTGGCACTATCAAATGGCTGGACTTCAGAAACAATTATGATTTGATGAGTGGAAACAACAGTAAATTCACATACCCACCTATTTTGCCACTGCACCTTTAGGACCAGGGGACCCTTTCATATAACTGGCAGCTGAAATCTCCTATGTGTGTTATTTACCCACGTTAGAGTATGTACTTCTTGAGATCAGGAAGTGCCTTGCTTTTCTATTTATATCCTGAGTGCTTAACCCAGTACTTTGCACGTAATAGGCAGTTAACACATTTTTCATTCATTCATTTTTTAAATTTATCCACTCATCCATCCATTTATTCATTCATTCATCTATAAAATGAAGGAGTTAGATTAGATAATGTCTAAGACCCATTTTAACTTTTAATGTGAGATGATCTCATGATTCTTCCTAGCTTAAAAATTCTATGATCACATGAAAAATGATTATTTCCCTCAAACTCAACATAAAAAATTATTCCATGTTCACAAATCTCATGAGTGATGACCAAGGGATTCTTCCATGAACAGGCAATCAATTTCCCTTCTTGACAGGCAGGCTTTGATCAGGGGCTATGATGAAGCCAAGTGAAAAAAAGACTTCAATCTAGAGACTTGGGTCCCAATCCAGGCTCTTTTCTTAACTGCTCTAACTCTGTGACCATGGGCAAAACCCTTCCACTTTTCTGATCTTCATTTTCTGTATCAAAAAAAAAATATATATATACAGATGCTAATGCTCACACTCCCTACTTGTAGGACTTGTGAACTATCAAATGTCCCTTCCATTACATTGTCCTCACAGCTTAATTTCCAGTAATTCATTCACCAATGAAAGCAATGGAATACAGTCCAATCATAGTAAAAACAATTCACATTGATGTAGTAGTAGTTTGAGATTTACAGTCCAGTCAGCGGAGGAAGCTGCTCATTTGAAATGCCATTTTTTAGACTCTTGGGAACAGAGGCACATATGGGGTTAATTAGAATTAAGTCTGCCTCCCACCACTTGGGCTGCTTTTGGCATATCCCTCAGAAATGATACGTTAAGTCATTTCTCAATACCTGTGGTCACTGGATCACCCAGTGTTGGAGGCAGAAGGGACCAGAGAGGCCAGCCATTGTAGCTTGTACCTGATGGGAATCCCTTTGGAATCATACCCAGCAAGTGGTCATCCAGCTATCCTTGAAGAGAGAGCCTCCTGAGGTCACTCAACCTCCTCATTTGGAGTTCTAGTTGTTGGGAAGCATTTCATCATACCCAGTCAAAGCCTCACTCTCTACTTTTTACCCTTTGCTCCTCATTCCAGGGTCAATGTCTCAGTTCAACTACATACATAGATCTACCTGATGCTATAAAGGAGTTCAGAACTAACCTAACCCAACTCTCGTCTTATAGAAATGCAGGTGACCATTCTCTTTCTATTGCTTCAGTGGTTTCATTCTTTTATGAATGAAGATGTACTGTGGAAGATGTAATATAGAAGATACTGGACCCACACCCAGAAGGACTAGCACAGTGGAAAGAACCCTAGCACTGGAGACAGGAAGGTCTGAATTCAAATTCTATCCCAGATATTTATTGGCTGTTTAACCTTCAGCAAATCGCTTAAACTCCCTGAGTCTCAGTTTCCCTATCTATATAATGGGGAATTTGGACTTGATGGCTTCTAAGATTGCTTCCACCACTAGATCTAAGTGCTTGTGAAAACCAAGCCCCATCACTTTGTAACCCCAAGAAGATCCTGCCCTTCCTTACCTGTATATCTCCCACCAAAATGCCTTCAACTCCATTCTTTCTCTTCCATCCCATAACAGTTACCTCTAAAACTCTGAGGCACGTCTGTTCCAAGTTCCTTTAGTTTAGCGTGAAAAGTCACTTCACTCTCCTTCACCAAGTGATACTCCCTGACTATAATCATCCCTGCCTTAGCTTGCCAAATACTAATCTTAATACTGAAACAGCTCTTGACTGTTCCAAACTAATTGTAAGAGAGCTGACAAGTGTTCCTGTTACCTGTAATACATATTTATGACTAAATCCAACTAGGATCTATATCCAGTTCATTAGATTGTAAACTCCTTGAAGGTGAGGATGGTACTATTTTTCTTCTTTCTACCCCTGTGCCTAGCATGGCATCCTGAATAGAGTAGGGGTTTAATAAACATTTATGGAATTGACTTGAATGGACCCCTTTGCTTAGATATAATATAAATATTTGTCCGGTGCAGAATGGTAGATAGAGAGAAGCCTCAGAGCCAGGAAGACTTGGATATGAGTCATATGTACTGACTGTCATGATACACACAGGCTGTGTGACCCTGGGCAAGTCGATTCATCTCTAGGCAGCTTTCCATGATTCTAAGCTACAGGAAAGGTGCCAACCTGTACTGGTAGATGGAGTCTCTTGATTTAGGAGTTTCCTATGTCAATGAAATCAAAGGTTCAGTTCCTATTGCCATTCAACTATATGAGAGGCAGGGTTGCTTTCTGTATACAGTGGCTAAAAAAACAAAAACAAAAACAAAAAAAACCTTAGGTTCAAGTCCCATCTCTGACAGCCAGTAGGCTGTGAAACCTTGGGCTAGTCATTGGTATTCTCAGTGCTCTAGCAAACACCCTGTAAGACTGAAGGCTCCAATTTCCATTATTATGGGAAGTTTCTCACCATGAGCCCACATACCAATTAAATCACAATTGGTTAAAAAATTATACATATGTATGTCTACATACACATACTAGTAGGAAATTGTAAAGCATTTCTAGTCTAAACAGTTCAAGCCAACAAATATTAAGCTATGACGTAGTACTTAGTAGTGGGTACTAAAGGATGAAAGAGCATTGCCCTTGATCCCCAAGTGTTTATAGTTTTCTCTGGTGTCCTGTTTTGCATAGCCATCCTCCTTCCTTTTCTGTTTTTTACCTCTCATCTTCTGCCCTTCCTACATTTTTCTTTCCTCCCCTCTCCCCATCTCTACTCCTCTTGCCAAGTAAGTTCTTTGAAAGTTGGTCCCAAGTCACCAGTGAGCTGCCTACTGTTTCATCTACTGTCTCTTGTTCCCTTTATCTTTTTTTTTCCTTTTCCTACCCTTTTGTTTCCTTTTTCCTGCTGCACCTTGGTCCCCAGTTCCTGTTACTGGCCATCCCCATTTGACCTTCTCTTTTTCTCTCTACATCTTGGACTATCTCACCTTGATTTGACATATGCCCTTCTATGCCTCCTCATTGCCTCCTTTCCCCCTGCTTTCTAGCTCTTCCCTCCTTCATCTCATAATCTAGTTTTCCTTTCAAGCTCCCTCTTTCTCTTTCTACTTAATACCCCCTAGTTTCTCTCTTCTTGACAAAGAGGATCTCTTTTTGGTGATGACCTGTGTGGGCTTTCACAGTGACAAAAGTGGTGGGGGTGGTGAATGCTAAGATTTTATGTTGTAGTGCATTAGACCACCCCTGTTTCTATTCTCTGATTTTTACTAAGGAAGAATATTTGATTGATATGTACTTAATCAGCCACAGAGGGTATAATATATACATTTGGTCACTAGATGGCACTCTGGCTACCTATCAGTAGTCTCAGCACCAACTCGCTACTTTTGCCCTCTTCAGAACTTGCTCATAACTAAATTGCTGTAGGTTCCCCAGTGAATGAATGAATGAATGAATGAATGAATGAACGAATGAAGCATTTGTTAATCATTTATTATGTGTAAAGCAGCGGGCGAGACAGTCTTTACTTTCAAGGAGCTCACATTTTAATGAGGGCATTGGACACATATGGAAGGTTTCAGCTGCAAATCAGATAGATGTAAAGGTCCTCACCCCCTTGGAAACATATGGTTATGCCACTTCTTTAATATTATTTAAGTGGATAGAATCAGGTCAGTTTCTGATGCTGTGACTGTGTGGAGGACTTTGTGATAAGGACTTTTCTTACTGGGTCTTCAATAGACGCGGTCATGGCACTTGCAGGAGACAATGGTTGTCCAGCTTCATCTTGAGGGCAGTAAGCTTAAAACATGATTGATGTGATCTGTAATGTGATGTGATGTGATATGACATAGTGTGGTCTCAGAAAAATGGCATGTTAGGATAGATTTTGTTATGCTATAATATGATGTAGTGTATATGATATATGACATGCTATGCTATATTTTATGCTAAAATATGATATCATGACATAATTTGGAATATATTCCAAACTACGAAAATACAAGTTCCCTTTCTTCTCCAACTTGTTGAAACTCCATTGACATAGACTGGATTAATTCCCTCGATTATACCCCCCCCCCCAACCCCACAGGATTCAATAATTTACCATAATGGCTATATGGTTTATGACAGATAATCAAGTAGCCTAGGAAATCCAAGCAAACAGTAAAACAAGACTTTCAGATAGTGAGTTTCAGGAACTTAGCATCTTGGGAGTAGTTAGCCTTTTGTTCCACCCCTCTTCTTAATTATTCTGGGAGCTGGATGTAATGAAAAAGGATTAAGCAGGAAGCTATAAGGGGGGGTCTTCCTCAGCAAGCTCTAAAGACACAGGAGAGAAAAAAAATTGTCTTGTCAAGTTAACATGCATTTATTAAATTCTTATTATGTGCTGGGCACTATGCTAAGTTCTGGGGATACAAACCCAAGAGAAAGAGGACAGCCCCTTCCTTCAAGGAGCTTACACTGTAATTACATTGTAGGGGAACAACATATTGAAGGAGCTAAGAAACTGGGGGAGGGGTGAAGAAAGAGTGAGAGATAGCTGGTCTGGGGCCTGCCTCAAACTGGAGCTTCCAGGAGGAGCTCAGCAATGGTGGTACGGGCCAAAGGGGCAGAGAAAACCTACAGGGTGAGAAGGCACCTAAGGGATGGTGAGAACATCCAAAGATTCACAGGGAAACCAGGAAAGGAGTGGCACTGAAATTCCACTTGCTGCCACAGTGATGGCAGTTGCCAACTTTGCTCTGATCCAACCTGTATTTTGCATTGGTTTACTTTTTCTTTCTGTTTCCTATAGTATGTCTTGAGTTCATGAGTATCATTGTAGTATAATGTCACTCCTCACTGTCTACCTTTACTTGAGGGCAGGGTAGTGGCCACAGACCTTCTCTTCTGCTTTCAGCCTGTTGGCATGAAGGAGCCCAATATCAAATTCATAAATCAACTTTTTCTTTCATTCTTTATCCCAGTCTGTGAAGAAAACCCTGGTAGGAAGTATTTCTAAGAGAAAAGGAAGTGGAAACCCAAGGTCTCTGGGAAACGGATGCCTGCACAGACATGGGACTTTTTAATATGTGTTCCTACTTGAATACCCATCATCTTGACCTTTACATGGTCATAGGTCTTTGACAATTGATCACAACACTCATTCATCACATTTTATCCTTTGTGCTTTCTACCCTTCACCTTAATTAGATTTCAGTCTCCTTGAGGAACACCTTGGTGATCTCACAGCACCTAGCAAAGCTGTTTTTAAAAAATCAATTCTGTGTTTCTGAAGATCATACCTGAACCACCCAGTGGAGAAAATGCTACTTGGACAAAAGTAGCAACTGTAGCATAGAGTGGGCTGTGGTTAAGTCTTGGTTCCTTAGCAATACTAGACAATATCCTTATTTCTTTGAATAAATTGCAATGACAGTCTTTTATACTTTCTTCATTCATTTAGGAGACCAGATGATATTAAAATCATGTACTGCATCTTGGCACATGGTAGACACACACTTAATTGCAGCTGCTCAATGGGAATACTTCTTCCCTAGCTCCTTTACAACTTTCTTTTATGTATTGTCTTTCCCCATTAGAATGTAAGCTCCTTTAGGGCAGGGATTGCCTTACTTTTTGCTTGTATTTGTGTTCCTAGAATTTAGAACAGTGACTGGCACATAATAAAGGCTTAATAAGTGTTGATTGACAGGTTGATTGCTGAAGAACATGGTATCTATCTTCAAGTATTTGATGGGCTGTTGCTTGGAAGACAGACTTTTCTGTTTAGCTCCAAGGTCAGGACTAGTAATAATGCAAAGAAGTTGCAGGAGGAAGATGTAGGTTTAGTCAAAGGAATGGTTAATTTCCTGGGTATTAGCACTGTTCGGAATCAATATGGACTACTTCCTAACACAGTACTAGCTCTCCATTCCTGGAAATCTTCAAGCCAAGGCTGGATGTTTATTCAGAATGTTGTAAGGACATTCCTTCTCAGGGAGAGATTAGACTCCATAGCCTCTGAATCTTCTTAGAAGCCTGAGAGTCCATTCTGCTGTGACTGATTAACTCTTCATCAGATTTCCTTCTTATACAAATATATTACACTGTTTCTTTTGTAACTCCCTGAATACCTCTTTTTCTTCCTTTCCTTGATCTTTTCCCACTCACATTGAACATGAAGGTTTGGCATGACGGTTGTTTCATATTCACATATGCATAGTATACCTGACCACACATTATATTTCTCAGACACACAAAATATTTGATTGCTTTGTATACATGATAGCCATTTATTTAATGTTTCATCATTTGAATGCCCATCCTGAATATTGCCTACTCTGGTTCATGATTCATAGATTATAAATTCCCTGATTGCGTTCACTAGGGCTGTTGGATTGGCTTTCTGGGAGAAGAATGAGCAAATAAAACTATAATTAATATATGTTCTTGATAATAATATGACAAAAAGAGAAAATCATTCCTTCTGCTTTGAACTCTAGGCATTAGCAGGGGTCAGAAGTGCTCCTGGATTCTGTTTAGTTTAGTTCATAGGACCATAAAATAGCATTTGGGAAGGACTTTAGGAGGAATTAAATTCAAACCTCTTATTTTACAGGTAGGGAAACTGAAATCCAGAAGAGTAGGTGATCTGCCATGGAACTGTGAAACAATAGTTATGTTCAATTAAACTTTTTTTCTTGAGAAGTAGTGGGTCCCTCTGTTGTCTGACATCTTTAAGCAGAAGCTGAATGTCCACTTGTCAGGAATTTTTAGAAGGATTCTTTTCAGTAATATGTGGGACTAGGTGGCCTTGAATGCCCTTTCAACTTAGATTCTTCATGGTTCCTTTATATGCATGACCCAAACCAAGCAAGATGTTGGTCAATGACATTTTATCTTTCTGCACTTTCCTCTCTAATTTTTCATGATTCTGCAAGGTTCCTTGATGTACGTGACCTGGACATTGGTCAGACATCATGTTATCTACAAATAATCAGCATTGAACACAGTGATTTGTACACAGGAGGTACTCTACAATTGTGTTGAATGAGTGAACAGGTGAATGAATAGCTAACACTATAGAATCATTACCAGGTCCAAGGGGAAAGCACATTGAATTTACTGAATCTTCCTACCAAGACCTTCTTTTCTGCACATGTGCATGTAATATGGACTGGATTTAGTTCTGACCTCTAATGGAAGTCACTAATCTTCCTTTTCTTACAGTCTTTGTCTTGTCACATCTTCCATCTCACCATTTCATGGAAAATTACTTAAACCAAAGATTTTGTCTTATTTCTAGGTTTTCTCCAAATTGGGAAAAGGCACTTAATACATAATATGAATCAGATATGGGACAGGTATTTATTTCCTACACACAAAAGATAAAAACAACTCATCCAGAACATTGACAGAATACCTTAAAGAAACCTATAACAATTGTTACCTTCTCTATCAGATTGATACTGAAACCGTTCCCAGACATAAAGTAGATTGTGATATTGCCAATTAGGCATTTTACATTTTACCCCAAAGCTACATTGTCTTCTAAGATGGCTATGTGATCATACAAGGCAAGACTTGAGATTGGGCTCCCTCTGTTGGTGGTTGTCTTTTACATTGGAGAAGCTTCTCTTTCTACTAATCAATTTTACCCCATGGATCCAATGGACTTTCAGACTTCTCAGACTTGCAAGATCACCTTTGACACTTGACACATTCATCTCAAAGCTGATGTTCAACCGTCTACATAATACAAAAAATACAAAATAGAAAAAGCAGCCAGCGCCCAGGCCCAGACTCAAGCTCACCTAGTGGAGTGTTCATTTAGATGCAGAGTAGGGAGACAGTGGCCTCTACCCCTCCATTGATCAGAATAGTATGAGCAATAGAGGGAGTGGCAGATCTCTTTCTCTTTTAAGGGTCCACTGATTCATCAGTTCCATTGGCTCAGTAGTCAAAAGGAATCTCATAATCATTTCACAATGCCTAATACCCTTCTGTACTGAGTCAAATGAATAGTCAGTCATTCAAGTGCTGAGCCAGCCCCCAGCAGAAAGAACAACTCTGAGAATGCTTCCTGGGATAGACCTTATTATAAATGAGTGGAATTTTCTGTTCAGATTAAGGTCTTTTAAATGACCTCCTCCAAAATCAGAATGAATTTTCCAGGTCCTGACAGATTTACATAGGTATTTTTTTGGGGGGGGGGGGCTCTAGAAACATTCATTGAATGTTTCTCTATTATTGGTCCCTCAGTTATACAACATGATACCAAGATCCAATTTGTTTTTCCATATCCATTGCATTTTTCTCATCTTCTAAGTTGAGAAGTAAAATTTTCCAGTTTCCAGTTCTATGCAACTAGAATTCTCCTAGATTTTAATAGGGGTGGCAAAATAGAAAGTGTCTGAATAGCAGACAGGTGGTGCATAGGATAATAAAGGACCATAGATTTACAGCTAAAAAGCAAGCTAGGGGTCACTGAGTCAAATCTGTCATTTTACATATGAGTAAACTGAGGCCCAGAGAGGTTAAGTGACTCTCATATTTGATAAGTATTTAGGCAAGATTTAAATCCAGGTCCACTTGCTTTCAAACCCAGTACTCTGTCCACTATACCTCACTGTCTCTCAATAATAACATTAGTAACTAATAAAGAAATTAGGAAGATGAAAAGAAGGAAAATAAGAAAGCACCTTTGAAGAAATCTCTCTCTTTTTTTTTTGCTTCAATTATAGATGGGCAAATCTTTTAAAATGAGAATTGATAAGGATAAATAAACTTCAACTTGTATTTGTTTAAAAAATACAATCCCCTGGGGCAGCTAGGTGGTGCAGTGAATAGAGCACCAGCCCTGGAGTCAAGAGGACCTGAGTTCAAATCCGGCCTCAGACACTCAACACAAAGCTAGCTGTGTGGCCTTGGGCAAGTCACTTAACCCCAATTGCCCTACCTTCCCTCCTCCAAAAAGCAAAATAATTAATAATAATAATAATTTTAAAATACAACCCATAGAGTCTCAAAAAAACCATTCAATGACACACTCTGGCCTCTAAGGTAAAATGACAGTTCCTCACTGCGGTGTTTGAGGACTTTCACAAGCCACCTTGCTCTTCATGAACTATTGTTCCAACTTTCAAGTGAGCTAGCCTGGAATAGACTCTGTCACTCCATCTTTCAATTTGGCTTTGACTTCTGTAATTAGAATCCACTCTCTCCTTCCTTGGCTTTACTTTCCTTCACAATTCACTTCAGATGCCATTTGCTCTGAGAAGCATCTCCTGATTTCTCTAATTGCTAATGCTTTCTTCCTCCCAAATTATATTACATTTACTTACATTATGTTATTTTCTATTCCTACAGTACAGTAGAATATTACCCAGGAGAGTGAGGGCTGCTGATTTTGTTAATCTGTTTGTTTTTCTATCCAAGAGTATAACCTGCAAAGAAGGCACCAACTAACAAAGTTAAGGGAGTTCCCTGTGCTACCAAAATCACAGATCTGCTCTTTATTCTCACCTCCAAGTGCTTAGCACATTCCCTTGCACACATTTAGTGCTTAATAAATGTTTGCCAAATAAGGGAAACAGTAACACATCCTCTCACCTTTAATGCATTAAGGAATCATCCACTAGCAGGCGACTCTATTTCATTGGGCACTAATTCCCCCCAATCATTTCAATGTTTCCATCACAATTTATTATCCAGAAAATAGCTTAACCTTTTTAAATGACCCAAAATAATGGGATTCTTCTTTTCTCCACAGACATAATGAGAGTTGAGCAGTTGTGCTTGGAAAGCAGAAGGGCCCCTGTTTCTCATTACCCTACACATGCAGATTTGGGACTTTACAGTAAAGCAATTTGTCTTTGATCTGCTTTTATGATATAATCAGACTTGTCACGGTGAAGTAAATACTAACACATTGTCTTTTTCCCCACCCTCTGAACACAAGACTTAAAAGCAAAGATATGCCTTAGTGCTATCTAATCCAATTCAATGCAATGTTATAATGGCCAGATCTTGATAGCACCACCAGCAGAGTTGGTAGCTCAAAATAATGGTGGCATGTATCAAGAGAAGTCTTTTCTCAATTCAATTTCATTGGGGAAATACTTCAAATAGAAGACTAGTCTAAAAAAAATTCCACAGGATTTAAATGGATGGGGAATTCAGTAAGGATCTATGAAAGTCCTACTATGTGCATGAAAGTCCTACTAATGTTTGTTACATCTGTAAAGCAATCCCTGCCCTTGAGGACCTTACATTCCACTGAGGTCTTGGGGGCTGGAGAAGGACGGGTAAGTAATTCTATGTAGCTAACTGAGTGTTTATCGGTTGAATGACTTAAAGAAAAATCAAGATCTGAGGGCAAAAAAGGACAGAACTTTAAAACAGTCCTTACCTTCAAGGAACGGAGTCCTTGAAACACAATTTTATCCAGTCCCTCAGCCTCTGGGAGAGATGACACTGGAGTCACCTCAGAATAATCCATGTAACCCCTATTTCTTGAGCATCAATGGAGGATAGGAAATAGACATTCTTTCAGTGATCATCCCTTTACCTAAGCCAGTAATAGATATTTGCCAGTGAAGAAAAGGAGAAATAATTTACCCAAAATGTGGGGACTCATTCCCTTATTATTTTTATCAGCTTTCATATTCAGGAAAAAAATCCTCACAGCTTAGGGTTTTATTGCTCACTCATTGTTCTGAAAAGGACATATTCTGGGTTTTTTAGTTAACATAAGGTTGTGGGGAGATTGCTTAGATTGTGTTGACATGTTTGATATTTTTTTAAAAATTGTGAAACTGGAATCAATGCTTCAATGATTCCTGAAGTTCCAACACTAAACTTCTAAAGACCTATACAAAATCATAATGCCTTTTCCCAGGTCTTGATAGATTGATAAGTGTGATATCTGAGCTGAGTGGCTTTCTTTTCTTTTGGAAGCCAGAACTGTTAAATTGTTTAAGTGGTAAATAATTGACTAAATCCATTTACTTTAATATTTCCACTAAAAAATGGTAGATTCAGACTTGTTAAACTGGCTATTTTCCCTCCCTTCCCTAACTTCCAGTATGTGACTAGTGGTTGGTCCTGATTAACTTAATTTAATTCCACAAATATTAAGAGCCTACTGGATTCAGTCACTGTACTAAGAGTGTAAGATGAAAAATCAAAGAAAAAAATAGCTTCTGCCCTTGAGAAGCTGAATTCCACTTGAAGGGGTGCTTGTGGGCAAAAAGTACTTAGACTAAGTATTGTGTGTGTGTGTGTGTGTGTGTGTGTGTGTGTGTGTGTAAGCTTAAATATAATTTCAGGGTGTAGCTATAAGAAGTTACCAAAGAGTATATTTTGGTTAAAAACTTTTCTGTCTTCCTGGAAGGAGGGAAAGAAGGAAGGGAAGATGAAAGAAAGAAAGAAAGAAGGAAAGAAAGAAAGAAAGAAAGAAGGAAGGAAGGAAAGAAGGGAGAAAGAGAGAAAGAAAGAAAGAAGAAAGGAAGGAAGGAAAGAAAGGAAGGAAGGAAAGAAAGGAAGGAAGGAAGAAAGGAAGGAAGGAAAGAAGGAAGGAAGCAAGGGGGAGGGAGGAAAGGAGGAAAGAGTAGCCATAAGGAAGTTTAAATCATCAGTAACTTAAATTGGGCCAAGAGTGACTCAATTATTCTTTCTTCCAGTAAAATCTAGATGCAAGTATCACCTAAACTTGATCCCCAGATCCAGTCAAATCGAAATTCTGACTTTATCTCTTCTCTCTGTCAATTGAATTCACTTCAACCAACACCCATGAAGTCCTTGTCACCAGAGAAATAAAGATGAAAAGCAAAACAATTCTTGCCCTTAAGGAATTTATAGTGGAAGGGTGTTGACAACATAACTAAGTTGTTGTTTAGTCTTTTTCAGTCATGTCTGACTCTTTGTGACCCCTTTTTGGATTTTCTTTGGCAAAGATAGTGGAGTGGTTTGTGTTTTCCTTCTCTAGGTCACTTTACAGATGAGGAAACTGAGGCAAGTAGGGTAAGTGACTTTTCCAGGGTCACACAGCAAGTAAGTGTCAGGCTGGATTCGAACTCAGGTCTTCCTAACTCCAGGTGCAGAGCTTTAACCATAGTGCCACCTACCTGCCCTAATATATAACTAAGTAAAGTACCAATCAAGCATCATCACAGATATTGATTATAGGGTATCAGATATAAAATGGACCTTGGAGATTATCCCACTCATTTAGCAGATGAGTCTCTTTGGACTCAGAGGGATTTTGATTCAACTGATATCCATAAGTAGCAAGAGGCCAACACCAAAGTCTTCTCAATCTTAATCCCAGGCTCTTTCCATTAAATCATGCCACCCAGGAGAAAGTCAAAGTGCTCTAGAAAAAGGTGAAGAAGGGGTCACTTTGGAATCAGAAGACCTGGGCCATTCTCCTATCTCTGTCAGTGACACTCCATTGTGATGTTGGACAAGTCACTGGACTTTGGTTTCTTCTGAAAAAATAAAAGTTGTTTAAAAATTTTCATTTACAAGAAAACAAAAACAAACAAACAAAAAAAAGGATTTGAATTAGGTAACCCATAAGACCCCTTGCAGCCTGGTTTTTTTAAGGTATGGAAGGGAGTGGGGCAAATGGAAACTTTCATGTTGCAAGGATTATAGCAATCTTAGCATTCAAAGCTGGGTGATGGTTTCTGGGGTTCTCTAGTTCCGGTTCAATAGCTTCATCTTACAGGTCTTTAAATATCAAAGTTCCCAGCAACCAAACTGGATATTAACACAGGCCTTCTGATTTTAGACCCATTACTCTTTCTCTCTCCCCCCCCCCATTTATTTATTTTATTTTTAATTTATGGAATAAAGCAAGGATTTCCATGGAAATGTGAACTGATCCAACCATTTTGGAGAGCAATCTGGAATTATGCCCAAAGAGTTATTAAGCTGTCTGTACCCTTTGACCCAACAATACCACTATTAGGTCTGTTTCCAAAGATGATTAGGGAAAAAGGGAAAGAACCTATATTTCTTTTTTTTTTTTTTTTTAAATTCTTTATTAAATTTTTTTGAGTTACATCTTTTCTCCCCGTCTTTCCCCCGCCCACCACCCCAAAACAGCCATCCCAGTATTTTCCCCCTCCCCCAGTCTATTCTCTCCCATGTCACTTTTTGGTAGGGCAGGATGGATCTCCCAACTGCAGTGCCTGTGTATCTCAAGTTCCAGTTGGATGTAGTCAATAATA
>CM053583.1:200698764-200720443 GCA_028627135.1 Pseudochirops cupreus
GGGGAGGCGGGCGGCCCAGGCAGAGGAGGGGGAAGGAGGGCGGCTAAGAGCTTCACTAGTGAGTGACACTCGGAGCGCACACACTCGCGCTCCGCACTGAGCCGCCCAGGGGAAGAGGAGAGCAGAGGGAGCACCCAGTCCCGCAGCTGCCGCTGGCACCAGGGCATCAGACCGTCGGGAGCTCAGCTGGCTCCAGACCTTGTGTGCTGCGCAGCCCGCGACCGTCCGACCGTCAGTGTTTGGGAGTGTGCACCGTCCGGACCCGAGCATCTGTCCAGAGGCGCGGGAGCCTGGGCTGTTGCCGCGGCCGCCGCTCCCTCGGCCTCCTCTGCGGCTTCAGTCGCTGCCTCGGCTGCCCCGGGCTCCTCCTGCGGGCTCCGCAGCCTCTCTCTCTGGCTAGCTCGCTCCTCGCTCCCTGGAGCCTTGGGTGCTCGGGTCGGGTCAGCAGCACCCGCTGCGAACAGCAGCCGACTACCGCTGGCCTCTGCGCTGCCTCTGCAGCCTCTGCTCCAGCTTGAGCCCCTTCCAGCCGGGGCTCCGAACGGCCCGGGGTGCCCCCCGAGACATGTAAAGGGACCTGCAGCTGCCCAGGACCTTGGTCTGCGAAGCCAGCAGCAGCCGGCGACTGCAGGAAGCGCGTCCTCCCTCCTGGGGCCATCCGGGAGCCCCGGCCCAGAGGCGGTGGAAGTTTGCAGCGTCCTCAGCAAAGTTGGGACGCTGCTTCTGGGGAGGCTGCTGCTCCTACCACAGCCCCAACAGGACCCTGGGGGTCGGCCTGGGCGCTAGAGTTGGTCATCTCGGACGCACCGAAGTCTCCCTCACTAGTTCACCAAGAAGCACCTTACTTGGAGAGAAATTTGTGTCCTTCTGTCTCAGGACAACCCTCCCAACAAACTCCACATTGAGAGGTAAGTCCGAACCGGAGGGCAGCCTGCCTCATCCACCCTGAAACGAAGCCCCTGAAATACTGTGACTACAGGATCAGACCAGACACACACACTGTGCTCTCTGGGCTCGTCCCTCCACAGTTTGGGGCGAAAGGCGTCTTTAGATCCGTTGGGGTCCCATAGGCGGTGGGGGTCAGAAAAGTGAGCTACTAGCTTGGGGTAGGTGCGTATGGGGCCCACACCCCTCCCTTGGCTGGGCCCAAAGAGAAGCTTAGGAAAGAAAGGGGGTTATTTGGGCATTCAAGGTGCGGTGGAAGGCAGAAGGTAACCCCTAGGTGCGAGAGGGTCTGCGAGCTATAAAATTGATAGTGGCGGAGTGGAGGGGGCTGGGTTGGTTCTCTTCGAGGCGGAATCCCCTGGGGATGAACATAGAAAGATTAGGAGTTCGGAGAGGGAAAGGACGCCCCTCTGGGACTCTAAGGACGGAAAGGGTTCTGGTGCCTGCTGCAAAGGGCAGAGGGTGCGTTGCTCCGGACGGCTAGCTGCCACTTCCCTCCCCCTATTTAGGATGGCTTACTTTCTTACCAAATAAAACAACTCACACTGATTAAAGGGCGCTGCTTGGAAGTAGTGCTTGGCTTTGGGGCTGGAAAGACACCACCAGCCAGACCGTCCCTTTTCTCGAGGAGCTCGCACCGCTTTTTCCTCCCAAGTGTTGGAGATGTTGACGGGGTAGGGTTCAAATTTGTCTCGACGTGAGGTAGGAAAAAATCATAGATTTAGAGCTGTTAATAGGTCCAACTTCTCAGTTTTACATATGAGGAAACTGAGGCTCAGAGGCAGTGCCTTCTTCCGGGTCACACAATTAATAGGTGTCTGCGGCAGAAGTTTGGGGCTAGTCAGGGATGACACGTCCCAGGAGGGGAGGGAAAAGCTTCCCAGGCGGTCTTCTCTAGGTGCCTAAGGCACATGGGGGAGGTGGGCAGGGAGTGCTTCTGAGGGTATCCCCCTTTCCTGCTCACCATCCTTCCTTCCTTCTGCAGCCAAGCCTATACAGGGCAGGTACGCTGGCAGGAATTGAAGGATGACGGGGAAGGTGTGTGGATGTGGGTGTGTGGGTGCGACAAAAGAAATCTAGGTGCCAGTCTGGACTCCCCCTTTCCATATTGCCCGAGCACGCAAGAGCAGGGCAGTAGGACAGGGCAGCAGGGCAGAGGCTGACAGAAGACCCTGCCACCCCATTATAGGACCCTGCCGGGAAAGAGTCGTCAGTTTCCGTAGTACGGTGTTTAGCTAAGCAGATTCCTGGTCTTGCCCTTGCCTTTGCCACATTGGCCCCCCGCGCTGTTTCTAGCTGCCCTTTTATGTTTTCGCGTCCCCAGGGATCCCAGCCTCTGTTGTTCAGCACTCTCAGAGCCCAGCTGAGCTCCTGGAGAAACTCAGCAAAGGGACGCCCTGGGCTGAAGGCGCCAATTGCCTTTTCTTCCGAAACTGGGTATGAAAGTGTGTCCCGCGGCGTCCGCCCTCCCCCCTCCCTCGGGAGGAGGAGGAGGAGGAGGAGGAGGAAGAGGAGGAGGACGCCAGCGAGGTACCAGGGAATCCGACAGGACCCCTCCTTCTCCCTCTCCTCCTCCTCCTCCTCCTCCTCCTAACAGGGGGCGCCCAGGCACCATCCCGGGAACAGACCTCTGGGGGTAGCTCGCCTAGTCTGCATTTTTTTTTTCAGTATTCTCAGAGAACTTCGTGGGGCTCCTTGATGGCTTTACTTCTCTCCTTCGGCTTGCCAGACGTCACAGGAAAGGCTCTTTCTTCCCTCCCGCCTCTTCTGAAGCTTTCCTTCCCAAACAGCACCACTTTTTCGTGGTCTTCCTCGTCTTTCTTGTCTTTCTTGTCTTTCTCTTCCTCTCCTCCCTACTCCCAGTCCCTTGACCTCCGCTTCTCCTCCTTCTCCCACCCAAAGCCTCAGAAAAAGCCTGGGATGTTTTTGTGAGGAAAAAAAAGACTCCTTGTCTCCTTTCCACACACCCTCCCCAGTCCGGTAGAGATGCGAGTAAAGTGTTGATCCCAGGTGCGTGTAATGAGACTGGAAGGAAGAATGAGGGAGCGAAACACAGAGAGAGATAGGGACAGAAACAGAAAGCATCAGAGACCGAGAAACAGAGACGTATGAGAAAGAGAAAGACACGGAGAACATATATTACTGATTATTATTTGTTAAAAATGATAATGAGACAGTGACCTTAAAAGGGAACTACATTTTATATTCAGTTGATCGGTTGCTGCAAAGTTGTCTAAGTGATTTCTGTGAAAATATCAGGAAGATATTACTTTCTGACATCTTTCATATGAGATTACTTAACCAGTAGAAAAAAAACAAACAAACCAAAAAATTTATCATTTTACCAAAGTGAAAAATCCACCCAATTTTAAATTCCGGGTTTTGCTGGCAGTTTTATAAACTGTCCTCATTTGCCTCAGTCTCTCTTCTCAAAATTTAAAAACTGGGCAACATAATTAATTAGGGAGGGTCCCAATTCCCATTTTTAATCTAAATATATTTGGAATTCTGTTAAAATGTCCCTTGACTTAACCTTCAATAATGTTTTTCTCCTAGCTTTTGGGGGACAAGAGGGTGGAGTAATTAGCCATAACTGACCCAGCAGCTAGACAAATGAATACTAATTCATATTTTTCTAAAAAAAAAAGCAAAAAACTTTCTATATCCATAGAAAGAAAGAAAAAAGCCCATTTAAGCTGCTGGCTCTCACCCTCCCCTGAGCCTAACTTCAATGTCTGTCGTTAATCTGTACCACACTCTCTAAACATAACAACTTACACACAGCCTGGTCTAGGAGATTGTTTTCATTTTTATGTCAGGTCTTTTTATTCACTAAACCTGGATGTCAAAGCATCAGGCTAAGCATTGCAATAACACTCTGTTTTAATTAGTAACTATCATTGAAAGAAGAAGAAGAAGAAGCTAGAATGCTGTAATGGGCCCAAATTGCTTAGAATTATATGTGGTTTAAATTATGGCTTTATTTCAGCAGAAATAAGGCAATGAATAGAAAACATCCCTTAATCACTTGCAGATACAGCTTTTATCTCCTAAGACAGTAACAAAATACATAATTGAAGAATCTCTTTTGGTTGTAGAAGATGGGGGGGGGGGATCCCTCAGTTTATTTGTCCTGGACCTATTTAACATTCATGTGGGAAAGTATGGTGCTTTCTCAAAGCTGGGTAGTTTATTGTTACAGGCAAATGTAACTTTCTGGATAGCCACAGCAGGTCAATTATTCTAAGGCTAGAGATGGAGCTTCATCAGCTCGTTGAGGAACCTGGCGATTTAGCTTTTAGCTCTTTTCTTGCCCAGGTTCCGTTTGTGTGGTGGGAGGGGAGGGAAAGGAGTAAAGGAGAGAAGAATGAAGGGGGGGGTAGTGCTATTTTTAAAACTTTAATCAAGTAATGTTTGATGGGAGGGGGGATATAGGGTGGATTGCTCCTCTTCCATATGTTCAGAGATTTACTTCATGAACAATTTCATGTCTAGCAAGCTAAATTGAACTTTAAACACCACTCTCTCTCTCTCTCTCTTTAAATATCGTGAGTGTCATTGATCCACAGTGTCCAGAGAAAGAGAACTCAGAATAGAGAAGAGGAGACCTCTGATGACAATGTACTTGTGTGTGAATCCACACTTTTCAGAGGGGCTGAAGGACTCCATCATTCCTGTGCTAGAAATATTGATGAATTTGAGTTTAACTCTCTTAGTAGTTTTCCTTGAGAACTCACTAGGGGGTATCAGGGGACAAGATGTGGGCCTTGCACCATTAGGAGCTCCAACATCTTCCCTTCCCCCTTGTCAAGTTTTCTTGTAAGCAGCAGGCACCCTCCCTGGCAGCAGGTGAAAGTGTGAACTTTGCCAGAAGTGGATTGCCATCTGCTAGCTGCTAGGAAGAAGAGAAGAGTGAACATTATTGGCCAATACTGTGTCAGAATTGAGAAATATTATCACCCCAACAATTTATATGGACTTGGGGCAGGGCCTGGAATACTTATTTAGAATTCTGTTTTTTTTTTTCCTTAATCTTATTTTTTTCTTCATCTTAGAACCTATAATCTTTTTTTTTTCTTTTTAGAAGAAGCAAAGCTGACCACAGATTATAATTAATTGAAATCTCTATAGGTTCTACCAAAATCTTTGCTTTGAAAACTAATATTCAACTTTCTACCTTCTCTCTCACATTAACTAAGCATTGCTTTCAATAATATATTTTTTTTTCAAATACATTTTGGACTCCACCAGTTTTAAAAGTGAGTTCTGCTTTATTACTGTGCAGTATTACCAAACATAATGACGGCCAGGATTGCTTATATTAATTGCCAATAAAAGGAAAACCCCAAGCTCCTCCTACCTTTTCTTTTAAAACTAATGGTTACATCTCATGCCTTGAGTCACAGGAGAGTACAACTGTTCTTATAATTTTGGAGTGGCTGCAGCAATTTGTGGGATGAGATCCATGAATTCAGTTACATTTCAAGTCAACAGAAACTGCCCTGGGTACCTTTAGGCCTCCAGGAGCATAGCTAGCATCGGCTGCAATGCAAACCAGGCAGTTCAGTGCCAGGAGCAGCCAAAACATCCATTGGGCATTAGTTCCCAAATGTACAGCCCAAAGAAGATAACAACTACCATTTTTCTTTCCTTCTCCTTAGTGCGAACAAAATAATTTACCGGAGCTCTAGCCTAGAAATCACAGAGGAATTTGTTCCAGATGACATCTGTAAAACATGATGGAGGGAGTATATGTTTTAATTTTGCCAAACAAAACCCACAGCTTGTTTTAACATCTTAAAATATTAAAAGCATAAAACCTGAAGATGGGATAAAAGACAGGCAGTACAATGTTTCAGTAGGGGAGTGTGTGTGTACATTTCATTGATGAAGAAGCAATTTTAAGCAAAGAACAGCTGGGCATTGGGCTCTGTTACAAGGTAGATAATGTCCCTCTCATTCCACATTTCATTTGGGATTCCATGGAAGTCTTTCAGCTTTATATTTCTAACAAGTGTGGATCTGTTTGAGCAATCCTTCAATCTTTTCCTGAACTGTTTTCTGAAATTTCTTTTTAATAAGTCTGTAAATAAAGATTGGATTAAACTCCTTCATTTTCCTTAAATTAAAACAAATATTTCTGTGGTCAGTGCCGGGTATGGTAGGGACTTCATGATGGATTTTTTTATGGTCCAAACCCTCACCATCATTTCCTGAAATTAATATTTTCTTAAAGCAAGAAAACAGACAGCAGAATACCTATAGAAAAGCAACTGAAGTCCTTGGAAATCTCTTGAAAAATCAAGTAATTTTTTAAAAAAAGAAAAATCAAGTAATATCTTGCCTTGGGGTTGTATTTATATATTTTTTGTGTTTGCAAAGAGGAGAACAAACAGAAAGACTTTCTAATGATGGGATGCCATGGCATTTGGGAGAAACCTTGGCAAAAGGCATATTATAAACTGACAAATCAGAATTTAATTTTTCAGGAGACTTTCCTTCTAAGTTAGAAGAGGAGTAAATTTATTGACCTCATTGCAAAATGAAGGAGATAAAGTTCGTACCCATGCACTGCATTTGTTACAGGGTTAAAGTAATTGTTTTTTTCTAGTGCTTATATCAGCAACAGTGAGATCTGAGGAGATGAGGAATGAAAGAATAGTGAGAATTTTCCTCCTTGGTTTTATCCGTTTTGTTTAAGTGGAAATTGAGCCTCGTGTTCATTCACCTCTGCCAGCTGTTGCCAAAGAACACATCTGCCATAATCTTCTGCTCTCTAAAGAGGTCATAAAAGAAAGGGAGCCAATACAAATGTGGTTTTCATAATTACTTCAAATGTCTTTTAAAGCAATTTTTATGCTTCTGAGAAAAAAAAAAGTATAAAAAGCCACACTCTGAGGAGTAAAATTGGCCCCTGGCATTAGAAAGCTAGAGAGGAAGAGCTCTCTGTTCTTTGAAAATTGTCACCACATGAATCAATCAGAGATTTGGAGACTTTTTTGCCCGTGTTGATGAATGATCTGGGATTAAAAATGAACAGACTCAATGAACAGCAATAACGCATCTTTGATGGAAGAAGCATAATGTGGATGGGGGAGTTCAGTCATGACTCAGAAATGTATCTACTAGAGCAAGGAGGTGAATGAAAGTACAAGGGAATTGATTGGTTTAGGATCTCTCTATCTATTGTAGATGCTGGTAATGGTAGTGTTATCTTCAAGCTGAAGACATGATTCAGGAGACTGCAGTGATGGGGTGGGGTCATTCCCTTGCCTACCTCAGATTCTGACTGTACTAGGAGATGCCCCCACATTATACTTTTAATTCTGCATCAAAATTATTTTCCAATTAAATTGATAGCATTATAGAATTCCATCCCATCCTCATATTAACCAAAGTGGCAATTAAAATGGATTTAGCCTCACTTTAATAACTTTATTGGATATTCTTAAAAATACAGAATCACACTGGTCTTTTGACATATGGATATGCAAGTGCTCATAGCAGTGTGATCTGCTTGAAAGAGTGATTTGATGGAATCTGAAGATCTTGGTTTAAGGCCTAGCTCTGGCACTTCCTATCTGTGTGGCCTTGGGTATGTCACTTAGACTTTCCATGCCCCAGGTTCTTCATCTGTGAAATGGGAGGGGTTAGACCAGATGACCTCTTAGGTTCCTTCTAGCCATAGATCTGTGATCCTGTGTCACATATTACACATGTCCCATCACCCATGTGTTCAACAATACATATATGCTTGTATTCAGACATAAAATATTATGCATACTGTATATATGTGCAAATATATGTTACATCCCTATGTTGTCTGCATGTCAATAGGACTTAATCAGTGTTTGGGTTTTATATTCTAAAATAATGTCTGTTCATTCCTTTAGTGATAATAACAGGGATCATTTACATAGTGTTTATAGCATGCACAACTTTTCATTCAATATCCTATTTTAGGATCAGATTTTTTTTCGGATCAAATTATTTGATGCATAAATAGATCTGATAATTGGGGAGATAATTGTTTTCAGATACAGTGACTGACCAAGGTCAGAGTCAGCAACCAAACCAAAACCCCCTTGGTAATGGGAGAAAGGGGAAACAAAGATTTTAACTCCTTTACCACAGTGCTTGGCCCATAGTAGGAGCTTAATTCATATTCATTCTCCCTCTTCTTCACATCTTTCCCCCTATCTGTGCCCTGTCCCAAATGGGATTGTCATTGAGAACGGATGGGTGACCTTCAAAAATCTGTTCAAGGGCATGTCATTGAAATATAACATGTTAATGATAAATAATAGTTTTTGGCTGGATAAACAGCTTTATTGTATATAATTAACATTTTAAGATGAGAGCTTTTTTTTTTTTTACTTAGGATTAACTGACTTTGGGAGGAAGGAATGGTCTATGGACTTGGATGGAAAAATGTAGATATTTATTTTAAAATAATTGGTTTCCTTTGTAATCCTGTGTATTTTACTTTTTGCACTTAATAGAGGAGTGCTTAGCAAAAGAATAAGAAGCCATGAACAATACCATTTTCACTGAACTTGAGGCTGATCCAAGGGGGTGGAATTTAAGAGGCCTCTCAAATTCTCTTCTCCCACTTTATCATTGGTGCCTGAAATGTACTCCATCTCCCACCGCCTTTAGAATTTCATTCTGTTGGGTTGATAATTTTTCAGACCTTAGGAGTTTACTTTGCAAATGAAAATGGAAGGGAGGACTAGTTGGTATATGGCTAAGAGTATAGCCCTGCTTATTAAAAAGTCCAGGATGACGACTAGAGCTGGGTAAAATAATGAAGCAGGAGATACTTGTCTTTGGTATCCCTAGGCTCCCCTCTGAGGAGGCTTTCCCCACCCTCCACCACGGTATCAAATTCCACCCTCCACCCCCTTCAGAGGCCGTATGCTCCCTCTCCTTTTATGAAAACCCGCTCTCTGCCCTTTATACCCTCATGTCAGCTACTTCTTAATGTGCATCTAAGTCCCTGTGTTAATTCTCCCAGGGGTATCTCCATTTTATGCCTTATCTCTAATTGTGGAGCAAAAGGCTTATCCCTTGTAAAGGAATGTCTGGCCTCCTTAATTAACACTGCAGAAGCAAGCCCTCCTTGGGACTTGCATTGAAGCTGCCTGGGCACCCAGCAGGGCCTGAATGGCAGTGAAAAGGGAACTCCAGGACAAATTTTACCTATTGTATAACTTATACAAGGGTCTTGTCTGTTTATTGATGTAAAACATCCCAAGGAGAGACAGCTCGGTGTGATGAAAAAAGCTCCTGATTTGATGTCAATGCACCCAGTGTTAATCTCTCAGCCTCAGTTACTCCATCTGTAAAGGAGGGGTAGTGCCATTTGCATCCTCTACCTCAATCCATCAGTCATGATTTTCTGTGTCAGTACTATGTGCCAGCCAAGCACTATATTACGTTCTCAGAAGGGAGATAGTTCTCACCCTCAAGGAGCTTCCAATCTAGGGTCAACTCCAAATAGGATTATTGTGAAGAACACTTTTTAAAATCCTCAGGATCTGTGGACAACCTCATGAATGAGGTTTTACAAATGCAAATGAGGCTGATTCTTTCAGAAATCTGATTTTTAAAACTGCAACTGATTCAGGATTCCCTGCCTGTATTCTGAAAAGTTCAATCTAAGAAAGGGCCTGATTTTTTCAATGACTATGTCATGTCAATAGGATCTCTGATTTTTGCATAAGCTCCCAAGCATGGAACATGGTAACACTTAAAAACAAAACCAAACAAAACTATGACATGAGCAGAATTATAGGACTGCAATTTTAGGGCTGAAAAGGTAGCTCTAAACAATTCATTTGAATTCCCACATTTCAGATTGGTCTGGATGTGTGGGTGTCTGTGAACCCGATAACTTCACAGACAACCCAAGTCAACTTTTATTTTGTAACTAATTCTGCAATAGAAAGGCAAGGCCCCTCGGCTTTTTACAGATGGGAATATTGATTTACAAAAGTGGTGATGATTTTGTCATTGAGGCTAGATTCCCAACTGATAAAAGCTGAATTCTGGGCTTATGAGGAGCAAGGGAAGAACAGGGAAAAAAAAATTAAGTCAGACCAATTATAAATGTTTCTAAGGGAAAATAAGGCTGTCCTGAGATTTATTGCACAATGAGTTTCCTTGTGCTGAGACAGTGCACTCATAGCTCCTTTTGGAACTGACTTTTTTTCAGAGAGATGAAATATAGGTCACATATATGATCACATTAAGTCTCTGCGTGAAAAAGAAAAAAACATCCAGATGTTTCCAGATATCTAGATGCTAGGCATTTTTTGGACAAAACATGGATGATTAGTTTGAATTCTCATTTTTTATCTTGGCATTTGATACTGTGTTAAAAGCAGTCTTACTTTGGAGGAAGGGATACATTGAGAGTTTTGGCTATTTCTCAGAACAGGAAGAAATCTGCTCCAAAGATTGAGATGTTTGCCTTTTGTGAAATCAGAAAGAAAAAATGTAATCCCAAACTTCTCATGGTTGGGTTGTCAATAAGCCCTTTACAAATGGGATTCCTCTTCCTGTTGCCATACTCTTGCAGGGGCTGTGCTGTGTACTTGAGATGCACTTTCTCCTCACTTCCAAATCATAGAATCCCAAGGTTCCTTTGAGGCTTACTTCATATGCCAGTTCCTATGGAATGTCTTTTCTGATCCCCTTGTTAGCACAAGAATATTAGAGACTGTTAGTGAGAGAGTCACCGAAAGATTTTATATTCATTTATCTGTTTATATGTATATATGTGTATATATATATGTATATATATATATATAGATATATATATACATATACACACACACACATATTTGGTCTCCTGCAGTAGAAACAAACTTTGAGAGGTCTGGGATCGATTCTACGTTTTTCTCTTTGATGTCACCAGTGCCAAGAGCAGTTATCGGCAAGTCTATAATAGATCTCTTCTTAACATTTTTTCTAGGTCGGCTGTATTTGGTAGTACACACTTTACTTACCTTTCCTAATTTTTCAGTGGGACAGTATGAGAAGCAGCTGTAGAGAGACACAATGTGTAGAATGCTGAGCCTGGAATCTGGAAGAATCCAGTTCAAATTTGGACTCAGATACTTACTAGATGTATGACCCTGGACATATATGTCACTTAGCCTCTATCTGCTCAGTTTTCTCAAAGATAGAATGGGATAATAGCAGCACCTACCTCTCAGGGTTGTTGTGAGAACAGATGAGATAATATTTCAAAAGGCTTAGCCCAGTGCTTGGTCCCTAGGAGCTGCTGTGTAAATGCTTAGTCCTTTCCTTCCCCTGTTGTAGTATGGCTTTTTGCCCCACTGAATCATTTAATTATATAAATTCCATTCTATTTTCTGTTTTTCTCAGAATCTGCTACTTGGGCAAAGTTTTCCATCTTATGTTTTAAATTATTTATTACCTTCATTTTTTTTTTGACTTCAGCGTTCTAATCTCATTTTCTCTTGCTTCCTTCTTCCATGCACTCTTGGAATCTTTATGGCCATGCCATCCTCTTTTTCTAAAGATCTACTTGTACCTATTGTAAAATTTATTTGCTTCTGGATAGAGTTCTTGGGGTTCTTATAACCCAGAGGTTTCTTCATTGTACTTGAGTTTCCATATTTTTTTATCTCAGTCCCTTCTATGGTAAATTGTTCCAGTACTAGATTCCTCTCTCTCTTGCACTCTTGAATGCAATGGACAGGTCCTATTCCTTCTGTAATATAGATGTTGCTGGTACTATAGTTGTGATTGGAATGGCTGGAACCATGCTCAAGCCCCTTCCCAAACCCTTGACTTCTACCTACATCTCCTGGTGGCCCAGCATGGGTGCAGGCTTTGGCCTCATCTCTAGCTCCTTTCCCTCATGCATTACTCAACTGGAAATACCAAGGAGACACAGTAGGCACCATCTTCTGTTGTGACCTTCATGAGCTACAGTTGGAGACCATGCTGGTCTCAGGCCTCCTGTTGGCTCAATGATACGTGTTGGGTTGGTTCTGTCTCCTGTTGTGCCTCCAAGAACATCCCTACTTTCAGAGCTCCTATACCCTCCCCCCCCACCCCATGCCATGTATTGTCTGGCTCTATATCCCTCCCCAGGGATGGCCTGGTTCCAAACCTTCCTACAGCTCCCTGAGGCTTGGGCTCCGATCCATCTCACTTCAGGCCCCATTTACTTGAGACTAGGTTGGCTTTACCCTGACCAGTACATTGCCCATTCACAATGCCCATAAACTTCAGGTCTCATTTATCTGAGACTAAGATGACTACACACCTTCCACTCCCTCTCCCCAATGTATACACACCATACCCTCACTTAAAGTGACCACACACTTCTACCCATCTTCTTCTGCACTTCTAGACTGAATGGGAGAATTTACTGTTGCTTCTTTTTGATATATTGACTCTTCATCTGGAATTCTTTTAAATAGTTGTTAGAGTTAATGTTGGGGGAGCTATGGCCACAATCTTCATCTTAGCCAGCCACCCCAACATCCCTTCCGGTCAGAACTGTCTCTCTCTGTTGATAACTTTTCCAACCTTGCTGTAAATTGCTGCAGTTTACCTTGCTGCTTTGTGTATGCCGCCATCTTACCTATGGCCCTTAACTTGCAAAAGGTATTTACATATATTGGGGAAATGGTATTGCTGTAAATTCTACTTGCAGTTTGTGAAAAACTATGCCATGTCCTTAAAGTCCAAAAATACTTCGAGTCTTCAAATGTATTTAGAAATCTCTTCTGCGTATGTGAGCCTCCTTAATCTCTTAATCATGGGCCCCTCTCATTCTGATTGTTCTAGTGTATTAGAAACTGAAGTGTCAAGATTCGGGGACAATCCTAACTCTTTGAAGAACACACTCCCTTCTATCTTGTCCTAGTGTTCATCTCTACGGAGTTCAGCTGCAAATTTCATGTTTCTCTTTCTGCAGCTGAGAAAAACTGGTATTTCAATGACTGGACTTTCAATCATTGGACACAGTAATATTCTTTCAAATTCCAAGACAACATTCAGGATCTTATATCTTTAAAACTCATCTAGTTTCATTTAATCCTTTGATTTCTGAATGAAGAAGTAGAAGCAATGGGACCATTGAATGTGTTTTTCTACAATGTTCCTTTCTCTTCTTTGGTAATTAGTGTGCTGGTATTTTTTGTAGTTCATTGTTAAAAACAAACAAACAAACAAACAAAAAAAACCAAAAACCAAACAAACAAAAAAAAAACTTTTCCCAGCAATAGATTCATTTAATTGGGTCTGAGTTCAAGTATTTACCTGTAAGATAATAATAAAGGAGATTTGGAATAAAGTTGTAAAAAAGCATTTGACTAGAATATTTTGGTTCTTGCCAAGAGTGACGTTGGAACACTCCCTGAATGTGATATTATATGAAAAATGAGTATTTCTATTGTACCTCTCTCTTTTTTTTTCTTTTTGGATGGGGGATGGTAGGGCAATTGGGGTTAAGTGACTTGCCCAAGACCACAAGGCTAGTAAATGTTATGTGTCTGAGGTCTGATTGGAACTCAGGTCTTCCTGACTCCAGGGCCAGTGCTCTATTCACTGCACCCCCTAGCCCCCCTGTACCTCCCTTTTTAAGGCCTGACTTAGAAGTCAGCTATATGTCAGACTTATGGTAAAAACAAAATGGATGTTATATAAATTCTTTACTTTTGCACTTGGGATGGACAGTGATTCTGAATAATTGAGACCTCCCCCCCCCAAAAAAAGAGTTACATGCAATTATGCAAAGCAGACCTGAAAGGAGTATCCTCCTGACAAATTTTTATAAAATTATTTATTTTCTTAAAATAATGAGATCTCAGATCTAGAAATGGGAGAAATCCTAGAGGCTGTATTTTCCAACTCTCTCTGAGTCAGTTAATGCATCATTAAGTGCCTTCTCTGTGCCCAGCACTGTGCTAAATCCTGGGAATACAAGGAAGGAGCTGAGACAAAGAGGTCGAAAGAAAAACATCCGAGAAGAAGAAGCTGGGGTTGGAGATTACCCACTGGGGGCGGGAAGGGGAGCGGGACGAAGTCCTGCAGCCACCTTGGGAAAGGTTCAGAGCTGATTTCCTTGTGCAGAATGAAGAGTTTCTGGAGATGGTGAAGTCCAGGAAAACAGGGGAGGGAGGAAATGATGAGAATTCCCTGGGTACCTCTTTGTAACTGACAGAGGATCTGCGAGCAACTCCCAGATGTCTACCGCCCTCTCCAACCAAAGGGAACGAGGGGCTCCGGGGTGTAGAGGCGGTCTGAGTCTCAGAGCTGATTCCATATTGCAGATTGATGAGTTTCTGGAGATGATAAAGTCCAAGAAAGCAGCCAGGCGGGACATTTTTAGATGAGCCTGAGGGACATTATGATTTGCTTAAAGTTATACAGGTAAGAAGCAAAGTGGTATTTGACTACAGGCATAGTAGTCCAGACTATAGGCATTTATTTAGTGCTTACTGCGTGCTCAACCTTGTGATAAACACTGAGAATACAAAGAACTGCCAGCCCCCCTGCCCCCCCCCCCCAAAAAAAATTCCACAATGCTCTCAGGGAGCTCACAGTTTAATGGTGGAGACTACAAACAAACAACTATATAGGAACAAACAAAAAATATAGGCAGGATGAATTGCAGGTAATCTCAGAGGTAACGAAGTAACATTAAGGAGGACCTGGAAAAAGATTCTTGGTGTGACTTTCGCTGAGATTTTAAAGGAAGCTGGTTTGTTTTAAATTGAAAATAAACTCCATTAAGTTGTGTTTGTTTTAAACAAATGGTGATAAGCCTTATTTACATTTTCAGACTTGGAATTGAAATAAGATTGCTTTAGGTAATCTTCTAAAACAAATAAACAATTGAACAACCTGGTAGTGCCTCTGAAATGTTAGATATTGTCACTGTTTTTAAGAATATATATATATCTATATACCTATATATATATGTATACACACACACATATAACTGTATATATTTTATATATATATATATACACACACATATATACATATATGTATGTATGTATGTATGTATGTATTAGAACAGTTTTCAAACTCCAAATAAATCTAGCCCAAAAATACACAGTTTATTTTAAATATGTAATCTTCTGAATCATTCTGACATCATAAAAGGAAGTGGCTAGAACAAACTGCTTGGTCTCTAGACTTCTGGAATCCTTGTATTCAGGGTTGTATTGCTGGAGTCCAGTGACCACACAAAGAGGACAGAATGTTTTCCATTTGGAATCCTTGATACTTGATGAAATGAAAATGTCCAAAACTGAACTTTCTTGTGATTGCTACTCTCTAAAAGAGCAGGACAAAATCTGCTTAATTAGTCTGCTGGGATAAGACATCATCATTGAATATTATTTTTATTTTTCATGACGCTTTTTGAATAATTATATGATGGTAATATGGCTGTATTTGCATATTCAATAGAATCAAGTCCCCTTGAACCATCTGGTCTGGTCAGTCACCAAAGATATGTGGATATGGAGATTTCCAGGTTCTCTGATTCTTATCTGTCTATTAAGATTAGCCATTTCATAAGAGACTGACAAAATCAATTCCATTTTATATGTACATAGTGCATTGTGACTTTCTCCTCAAAATGTGACTTGGCAACCCTGAACATATCAAAGTTGCTTACCATATAACATCAATAATTAGGTGTTTGTATCATACTTTCCCTTTATTTGAGCGACAGAATCCCAGTGTCTGATTCCTGTTAACATGTCTTCTGTCATGATAGCATTGATAAGTTCACTTACAAACGAAATTTCATGATTTCTCTGAAAATGTGCTCAAGTATTTCCAATAAAATTGCTTTGCAAGTATCAACATTTTGTAAGAAAAATCAATGAATGTAAAAAAAAAAATTGGAACTAGTTAAGAAAATTTTCATTGAACCAGAAAGATGCTGACATTTTAAAATCATTGGAATCCATTTGGAAATAGATATAAAATGGAGTTGCTCAACTTTTATTTCATAAAGTAACAGAGGTGTCTGTAGAGAGACTTGTGCATGTGTTTTAGGCACAAGTTGCAAAGCACAACTCAGACAGCTCTCCAGGTTTCAGGAACACTCTGCTTCCCAAGTAATAGCAAACAGGCAATTTTCACATAATCGTTTTCTCCTTGGAAAGCTGTGTATTGTATAATGACCAGAGCAACTTTCTTTTGACCTGAACATTGACCAGCTGCAGCCTGTCCTCCCCCCTCCTCTTTCCATTTAGTTGTTGGTTTGTTTAAAACTCAATTTATCCTTTTCTTGGTTTGGAAGGAGGATTGGCAAGGCCCAGAACTGAATCCTTCCTTCCATCAACTGTCGGGAATTTGTGACTTTGTGACTTTCCCATTTGCTGCTTCTGAGCCTGCATAATTTCCTCCTTTTTATCCTTGAGCTATTCACTGAAAAGGACAATACAGATTCCCATCTTCCAACTTTAAAAAAGGAAATTCCCTTGCTGCAAACTTCAATCATCTTTTTCTCTATACAAATTATTAAAAATTAACATTGAATGAGAATTGTAATCACCTAAACTCACTAAATAAATATTTATATCTAAATTAATTAATTCCAGTGCATAAAAGATCATAGTCTTTCCCCCTATAAGCCCCGATAAGTCCTCATTTGAATTCTTTGATCATTCATTCTTATTCAGGTTTCCTCTTATGTTTGTGAATAGTGAGTAATCTTTGCTCCTAGTTTTCCCATAACCTTGCATGATTTCATAAAGGTCTTTTCAGATTTCTTTGTACACCTCGTGCCTCTCAATCTTAATTGTGTTATAGTACATTTCGTTATTGTGTCACTTCTTGTTTAACTTTCGCACAATTATTTGACATTTGACTATTAAAAACTTTCATCTATTGCATATAACAATGCTATGCAAATCCTGGAACAGATAGAATTGAATTTTATTTTCTGCTGAGGGAAGATTTTTTTGGGGGAAGGAGGAAATGTTTTTGATGATAATATCCTGACATCTTAGGTCTAGAGCTGAAAGAAACCTCAGAAACTGAGGCCCAGCTAGATTAAATCACTTATCTAAGTCACAAAATGGGTACTTTCAGGGTTTGTTCCCAACAACAGAATTATTGGTTCAAACGATAGGATTTTTCCTCCATCTTTTATTGTGTTGCGAGACCTCTGTCCAACAAATTTGCGGTTGGAAGGATGATGTTGATGCTAATTAACAAATGTCAGAGCCATTTTATATTGGCAAAAAGCTTTAAACATACTATTTCATTTTATCCTCAATATAGCTCTTTAATGTAAGTTATTATTATCTCCATTAGACAGAACAATGGATGGGTGAGCCATCATTTTCAGGCTAACCTGGCAACAAGCCTCACCCTTGAATTTCGTTGCTTTCCACTGTGTTTGTGCGTTTGATGGCCGTCCTATGTTACCTCTAAGCTGCTTTAATTGGCATTGTTTCTTCTTATTGAAGTTGAGCATTTTTAAGGTGATTGTTAACAATTTCCGTTGGTTGCCTCCTTCTTGAATAATACTAGGGGCTAAGCCAATTCTCCTTTGGCTTTTATTTCAGCATGTGTATTTTGAAGAGTGAGAAACAGGGTGGAGTAATGGATAGAGCATTGGACCAGGAGTCAGGAAGGCCTGGGCTGGACTCTTATCTCAGCTGTGTGACCTTTTGCAAATCATTTAACCTCTCTGGGCTTCAGATTCCTCAGGTAAAAAAAAAAAGTGGTTGGACTAGATCTCTAAGGGCCCTTTCAACCTGACTTCTGTGATGCTGTGATCCTTTAATCCCACATTAGATTCCCTAATATGGAAATTCTAAAACTTCAGCTAAGTCAAAACAAGCTTTGTCTGTTAGAGGATGTGATTGGCCTTAGATGGACCACATCAAGGTTATCACAGACAGGAGGAAGAGTGCCCAACCTGATGCCTCCTGGGACAGACTTCTGCTGTTTCTATTCAATCTCTAATCTAATAGGGACCTAACCTTTCACCTGATCTCCTGGACAAATAAACCATGATTCTCCAGCAGAATCAAACTGAAATCTATCCCTCAGACAATCTGACTCTGGCTTGCTCCCCATCCCTTATCTTCCCATTCCTCTATAACCAGGGTCATTTTGAAAAGCCCTACTGATCAGTGTTCCAAACAGAGGTCATTTTGCCTTTTCTTTACAATTTGATTTTCAAGAGTACATATTTAAAATGTTTAGGAAAAAAGAGGCACTTTGGTTAGCCCCCAATGATGGTAGTATAAGTTGAAGAGCCTTAGATGAAACTTGTTGATTTGATCCTGTCCAATCTTAATACATCTTCATCTAATACTAAGAGGATTTATCAGAGGGCCTCTTTCCCCAGAGATCTTGTTTCTTCAAAGGTTCAAATAGCATGTGCCCAGATGGTACTTTGAACTTGTAACCTTCTGTCCTTTGGTGCTGGGAAAAGCAGAACATTCTCCTTTTTCTGCTTTTAGAATTTAGCAACATACCACTTAAGCTCAGAGGGAAAAATCATTGATTTGGAGATAATGCGAAATAGCATACTGATGGGATCCCTTTATTAATTTTTTTGGCAAACTTAAGTGTGCACACAAAGTATAATTCTATGTATGAACCTTGCGTTTATACATGTTCAAATTCCAGTTCAGGCAATCCAACAAGCATTTAAGAGTTTACTAGTCTACATCATTGTGCTGTATGTTAAGAAAACAGACAAAACATTCCCTATCCTCAAGAAGCTGTCTCTCTACTTGGGGCAAGGGGAGGAATAGAGCTGATAAACAGATACAAGTAAATACTCTATAATCTGAGGAGGCAGTAAAGACCAGTAAGTACAGGGAACAGGGATAGATCTCTGGAGAAGGTAGCACATGAAACATGCCTTGAATGAAGTTGCAAAGTTAAAAAGACAGAGGAGAAGACAGCCCATTTTTCAGACCTGGTAGGAACAGGGCAAGGCAGAATGTGCTAATATTCAGAGATAGGATTTATCATACTGAATTTCAGATAATTTCAAAGTGGGTCAATTAAATGGGAATAAATAGTGTTTGTAAAGGATTTATATGAGGAAAGCCTGGAAAGGTAGACTGAGTTTTAAATGTCGAGTTTCACATTTTATTCTAGAGATAATAGGAAGTTATAGAAGGTTATTCAGTAATGGAATGGCATGATTAGACCTGTGCATTAGGAAGATTATTTCATCGGCTGTGTGGATGGTGGATTAAAGAGGGGAGGCAGGTGCAGTCTGGAAGTTCATGGGTGAGGTTTTTGCAATAATCCAGAAATTTTTTGATAATTCTTGCCAGAGTTTAGTTTATCACATCAGTATGACTATGACAACTGTATGCAGTGCTTTAGGGCTTACAGAGCATCAAAAAGTGAATTATGCAACGATTTATTAGTTTCATTTTCTAGATGAGAAACAGAGGTCTAACAAGGTTGTGACTTGCCTGTGACCACAGTAAATGTTGAAGCTGCTATTCAAACCACAGATTCAGAGTTCAGTGACCTTTGCAATAAGACAGTTCTTTTCATACAATGCAATGAAAATTGAGTTTAGGGTGAGGAGACTGGAGTTAGACTCTCAGCTCCTCACTTCCCAGGCTGGTCCTGTGATTTTGAGGTGGATTACCTTCCCTGAATTTGTTTCCTCATCTGTAAAATGGGAATAATAGAAGTTTCTCCTAAGTTCAGTCACAGGGCTAGGATGAGAAAAAAAAATGCTTTATAAGTCATGGAAAGGTTACCATGATTTGTGGTCAGGATCCAGAAGGATCTGACATCTTTAGTATCACGTTGGGGTGGGGACAGCTAGGTCATGGAGTAGATAAAGGACTGATCTTGGAGTCAGGAAGACTCATCTTCCTGAATTCAAATATGACCTTAGACACTATCTAGCTGTGTGACCATAGGCAAATCACTTAACTCTATTTGCCTCAGTTTCCTCATCTGTAAAATGAGCTGGAGAAGGAAATGGCAAACCACCGCAGTAACTTTGTGAAGAAAATCCCAAATGGGATTTGGAAGAATTTGCACATAATTGAAAAATGAGTGGGAGACAACCCCAATTAAACTTCTCATGAAGTCTAGTTGAAAAGAAGGGAACCCTGCGTAACTGACTAGAGAGAATGTAAGAGTAGTAGGATCATAGGATCTAGAAATAGAAAACATCTCAGAGATCATGAAATCTGCCCGATCTCTCCTTGTACATGTAATAATGAGTCAATGTTGTGGAGATGTAGTGTGTTACTGAGGTCCTCTGACTCCAACATTGGGGCCCTTGTCTTCTATGTTATCTGTATTCTATATTATTCTATTGACTTTGAATGTTTTCTGGGTGGAGGGTGGGGCAGAGCCTGGTTGAAATAATGGCTACCTTATCTAATATCATGCAGACATGATGTAGGATCTAGCTGGTCTTTGACCAAATGATTCCTGGAAATACAGTTAGCCAGGTGAAAATGGACCACACCACCAGGGCCTTTATGCCACAGGGCACATGGGTCCCCACCATTGAGTTCCTCTTAACCAAGGCCTTACTTTCCCTCTGCCAGACCAGACTGCCAGTCAGTTGCCAAATCTTATCTTTCTTCCTCTTACATCTCTTGCATCAATCTCTTTATTCTGAAGGTTAAACCCTGGTTCAGGCTCACATTACTTTGTCTGGACTATTTCGGTACTTAAAATTGGGCTTCTTACCCCAATCTCATCCAGCTTCCATTCATTATTCATACTCCTACCTGTGTGAATTTCCTGAAGTGCAGGTCTAACCAAATCACACCTTATTTTAATTCAGTCCCAACTCAGACTTGTCTGGTGCTTCTAGCTATGAACTGGAACAAAATTAGACATGTGTAGACCATGTAACAATTAACAAAAGAAGCATTATTTATCTAGAGCAGAGAAAAGATACAACATTCATTCAGTTGGGTGTTCCTTTTACTTGTCCTAAAAAAAAACCCTTTCAAGTTTCAATGGGTTCACCATTAATTTTCAGAAGCTGAATATGGGATTATTCCAGGGAAGATCAGAAGACATCCTCTTGCTACACCCTTTCCTTGAATAGCCCAGAAGAAATGTAATTAGCAATGGTGGCCATTAGGGCTACTTCAGGCTTTCCAAAAAGGCTGGCCCTGACTTTGCTCAATAGGCTTTGTAGTGGTTTCTCTCTGTCAGGCACTGTGTTTTTTTTTTTTTCCTTTCCTTTTTTGGATTCTTGCATAGAATATTCAGTAGATAGCAAATATGTATTGACTTATTCACAAGGTACTGAGAATGAGCACCTAATCATATAAAACATAAGACAAGAGGAAAAAAATCACCTTCTATGGAAAAGCTCCATGGAGTAGTGGCTGAGGTTTTGTACTCAAGTAGACCTGGGAACAAATCCCTCATGGGATATTTTGTTACCCTGGGCAAGTCACTTGACCTCTCTGTGCCTAAGTTCCTTCCTCTGTAAAATGAATGAGTCAGGCCTGATGTCCTCTAAGGACCCTTATAGCCCAAAATCTATGCTCCTATGGGATGATGGACTGGTGATGTGATAATGCTATAGAGGAAAGGTAGATGGCCAGAGGACTCTACCAGTAGCCTTGAATTATTGGGGGGGAGGCGGGGAGGAAGAAGGCTTCCAACCTTCTTGGACAGTTGGGTAGACTGTCTGTGGAGAACTTTCGGGAAGAAATGAATATGGGTTATATAGAATTAACAGACATGGATG
>CM053583.1:200720543-200736368 GCA_028627135.1 Pseudochirops cupreus
GCCCATGCCTTATTACTTTGTGATTGGGCAGTAGGTCAAGAGGGTTGTGACATTCTCTGATCCAGGAGAAGGCTATATATACCCTGATGTGAGGTTTTGCTTTGGGGCTCACTTTGAGAAGAGTTGTGTCATTTGGTCAGATGAGACTCTGGGAAGCTGTTGAGCCCCCCAGCTTTGGAAACCCAGATATTGATGCTTCCCTCTCTGGTAACTGAATAGATATGGATGTGATGGTCAGATAACTGGAAGCCCGTCTGCTGATTTCTTTCTTTGTCTACTTGTAACATGTGCTTGTAACTTCTGCTTGTATTCTGTTTGCGTTCTCTGAAGTTCAGGGTGCTGACCTTTTCCTCTGAACTAGGTAAATGATATATGTTTGATTGATTAAAGTAAGACTGTTAACGCTTTTTGAATTGCTTTCCTTTAGAAAAACAGATCTAAGAACTTGTGCTAGCAGCCACCCTGGGTATGCCGGGGTGCTTGCTGATACAAACTCCCTAATCAGAGACCATAAATCCATTTACGTATTTGACTATTTTTGACCATAGGTTATCTTGGTGAACATGGCTTTTGTTGTCTCCTACCAAACCAAGGATTTAGGGCTGAAAGGGGTGTTAGAGATAGATGGTCTAGTCTCTTTATTCTTTAGAAATCCAGACAGGAGAAAAGATTTGTCTAAGATTATATGGATATCAAGTAATAGCGCAGGTGTTAATTCCAGGTCCTCTCACTTCCCATCAAGACCTTTTTACAATACCATAATGCTGGGTATTTCATAGCGCAATGTCTGGTATATTAAGTGCTTAATAAATGCCCTATCATTTATCTGTCTGTGTGTCTCTACCGACCTATCTATCCATTCATCTATCTCTCTATTATCTATCTAGTTATTGTTTTTGATGTTTTCTATTTTGACACTGTTTGAATATATTTTGGCTCCTTCCTAAGAAAATATTAAGCCCTCTAAATTACTCCTCAATTTCAAACCTATTTTCATCTTCCAGCTGCATAATTGACCTCTTTCCCACCTTATCTTATCTCTCTCCTGATCCTACCATCCACCATATTTGAAACTGTCATGTATGTGTGCATATGTGCATGTATACATACATACATATACATACACACGAACACAATACATACATATACACATATATATGTATGTATAAAGATTGGTTACTTGTTATCACTTTTCTATCTCCACATACTTTACTTTGCATCAGTTTACATAATTCTTCTCATGTTTCTATACATTGTTTCCATTTACCATTTTTTACAGTTCAGTAACATCTCTCTGTTATATTCATGTAGCACAACTTATTTTTGCCACTTGTCCAATTCATGGACATTTACTTTTCCCCCTCCCAATTCTTTGTTACTGAAAAGCATTGCTGTGAGGCATTTAGTGAATATTTCTTTGTCTTTAACCTCTGTGAGGTATATGCCTAGCAGTGGGACCTCTGAGCAAAACGTATGGACCTTTCATTAATCAAAAAATCCAATAATTCATTACGGCCCCCCAGAATGTTGGGACAATTTTTCAACAGTGTATTAGAGCGTCTGTTGTATTACAGCTCCTTCAACTTTGACACCTTCTTTCTTTTGTTATATTTGTCAATTTCCTTGGTGTGAGATGAAACCTCAGAGTTGTTTAAATTTGCAGTTTCCTAGTTATTGACAATTCTGAGCATTGTTTTTAGTTGTGAGTTGGTTTTATTTCTCTAGAAAATTGTTCATATCCATTGGGAAATGGTTTGGGGGCTTATATATGTTACTGTTGATTTCCTATACATCTTTGACATCAGGCCTAGATTAAAGACATTTGATGAAACTATTTCCCTTCATTTGGTAGTTCCTCTGGTTTGACCGTATTATCCCACAGTTTTAATGTACCACCTCTCTGATGGGAGATAGGAAACAATTCGGTATTCCTGTCAAGCCATGATAAGTCATTACATTGTTAAAATCTTGGAAGTCTTTCACTCTCCTTTGGAAGTCTTCTTAGCCTCCCAGGTTGATGATCGTTAGTGGTGTGATGAATGAGCATAGCATCCAGAAAAAAGCTCCTGATCTTAAATTGAGACCAGCTTTGTATCTCAGCTCTAACACGGGAATTATAGCACGTATTTGGGAGGTAGCATGGAGTGATAGAGAACTGGTCTCAAAATGAAGATTTGAAGCCAGTTCTCAGGGCACTGCCATGTACATCGGAGGTTGGCAAGGTGGGGGAGAGTTCTGCTTCCTTTCATGAAATTAGAAAGTCTCAGAGTTGATAGGGAGCTCCATTCCAAACCTGAAGAAGAATTTTCACTCTAATTTGTATGAAAAGTGGTTCTCCAATGCAGCTTTTGTTTGGAAGTCCCCAATGGGCTGTTCCATTCGTCCTCTGCTTAGATGCACAGAGTGTTCACTTGGGTTACTTCTGTCATATCTCATATTTACATCAAAAATGGAAGCCAAGGGAGGGAAGGTTCTTGGACTTGAAACCAGGAAGAAATGATCTTGATTCAGACATTTATTTAGCTATGAGAAAAATCACTTGATTCATTCATCCTCAAATGAATGGATGAATGAATGAATAAATGAATAAATAAACAAATGAATTAATGAATCAATAAATACATGTACACAATACATGCATACACACATTTGCTATTTCAATAGTGCAGAGGTGGCCTGAGTTCCCATTTGTCATGCCAATGGAAGCTAACACATGTGCATAGTTACCAAGCCAAGCACTCCTTTGCTTCCCAAGAGTCTAGTGCATCGGTTCTCAACCTGTGGGTTATGTTCAATTTGTAACAATGAAAATATATCCTGCATGTCAGATATTTACATTATCAAATAACAGTAGCAAAAATTTATGTAGTAGCAATGAATATAATTTTATGGTTGGGGGTCACCATGACATAAGGAACTGTATTAAAGGGTCACAGCATCAGGAAGGTTGAGAATCACTGGTCTCGTGGAAGAGAGCATATCCATGACAAACATGCTGTTTTTTTGTTCTCTATTTTCCTTTCAACTACAGAAAGGCCTGGAAAATTTAGGTTCAAAATTTCGTATTAATAGGAAGTCATTTGGGAAGGTAGATGCATGATTAATAAACAAGATTTTTTCAAGTTTGTTTTTAATACAAACCCCAAATACTCAAAAATAATTCCTTGGAGTTGATTTGGAATTATTCTTTTTGACTCTAAGTGTTATGTTATTAAATCTTGAAGTGATAGCAAAGCACTTTACACCCATGAACCAATTTAATTCTCCTAATAAACCCATGATATATTATCATTCTCAGTTTATTGATCAAAAATTTTAGTCTTAGGGAGGCTACATGAACTGCCTAGAAAACTGAGACTCTGGGAGTTTTAGGATGTCGTAGGTCCTGAACCCCAGAGGTAGGATTCAAATCCAGGGATTCTTCTCTCCTAGTCCAATGCTCAATTCAAAAAACCTCCTTGTCTTTCATTAGGGTGGGGAGGATTTAGATGGCAAAATTCTTAGGCTTTTCATTGGTCTGAGTAGACCTGCACCTGAATACACATGTTTCTTTCACAAAGGCAATGATTTCTTTGATCCATTGTTATAGATTGATTATTACAGATTTCTTATCAGATGTGGACTGGGGGGTTTAAAAAAAAGGAAATGCCCCAGGGCTTTAAAATAGACATTGAAAAGAGTTAAGTAGTTTTAAGATGCTCTAGGAAAGGAAGAGGACTATATAACCCAGCAATCTCTGTGACAGGCAGTCCTTGGAATCAGCCTCAGTGAATTATAGGCAGGCACTCACTGTTCTCTGTAATTAAACATTCAATTTTATTTATTCCAGATGGATTTCCTTCAAGTAAATTCCAATTCCTCTGTGCTACTTTTTTTCTCTTCTTCCTCCCTCCTCCCCCCAGTCCCCCAGGGACAGGAATGGGTCAAGTTAAATCAAGTCAACGAACTTGTATTAAATGCCTGCTATGTACAAGACACTGTGCATTTTAGCTCAATTTCTAGTCCTTCTAAATTGCAAATTGTTGTTTAAGAAACCTGATTTTTTTTTCCTGAGGAGCAAATCTTTGAGTGCTTATGCAATTCATCTCAATTGTATTTTCCCATTTGCCCGTCATACTTGCCCAGGAAGACCCCAGGCACATAGATTTAGAGCTGGAAGGTACACGAGAGGTCACCTAACCCAAAGCCCCCATTCAAGGATGAGGAAACCGAAAACTGTAGAGATTAAGTGATTTTCCCAATCACACAGGTAGCAAACAGCAGAATTGAAACCTCTCCCTTTTCCCCATTTTGCAAAATTAAAACTCCTGTATGGAACTTGTTGCTAATTTTATACATGTTATTTATATATGACATATATGTATATATATACACACACACACACACACACACACATATATACATACATACATATATATATATATAATGTTTACATATTCATTTTCTGCAAGGAATTAGTGTGGTATTAGTTGGGAGAGGGAAATATTTTGTTTTTTTACAAGCTTGCATTGATCTCATTATTCAAAGGATGAAAAAGCCATAATTATTGGAGAGGAAAAATTTGCATTAATATAAATAAATTGAAGAATGCCAAGAAGAGTCAGAATGTTTTACTGATGATATATGTCCCATGAAAATTTGCTCTGATACATTGGCATTTTTTGGAGGTAGCCTTCAGTTTTGCAATATGAAGCCAGTGGAGGGAAATTCAGAGTAGCTCTTACAGAGGATTTGAAGCAAAAAGAAGCATTCAATTCCTGCTCTCAAGAAGCTTACATTCTACTGGAGATATCCGATAATACACAGTTAAATAAATATAAAATAGCACAAACAATTTGAAGAAGGAATGAGTGCTATTAACTGGCAGAGGGAGAAGGAGAGAGGATGAGGAAAGGTCTCCAGAAGAAGGTAATATCTGGGCTGTGCTTTCCCAGATGCTATGGATGCTAAGAAGTGGCAGTGAGAAAGTCCAAGACCTGGGAACAGACTGCATGTTGCTGTATGTCCACCATTTGAGGACCGACCTAGCTAAGCTCAGAGCTGTTCATTCCCAGGTCAGATGTAGGTTGATAGATCTTTTGGGCCATTCCAAATCTCTGTTTGCAGCAGCACAGAAATATTCCTCTGGATTATAGGTATTATCAATTTCTAACTTGAGGTGACTTTAGATGCCTTTGAGTCCAACACTTTCATTTTACAGATGAGTAAACTGAGGCCTTGGTACATTAAATAACTTTTTCAAAATTATGACTAGCAAATGACTTAGACAGAACCTGGATTCAGGTCTTTCTGACCCCATATCCAATGCTTTCTCCACTATAGTACTTTGTCTATCAGATACTATAGGTAGAAGAGGCTATGTCGCACAGTGGATGTGGTCCTACACTTGTTATCAGGTAGACCTGAGTTCAAATCTTGCATCAGACACTTACTAGCTGTGTGACTCTGGGCAAATTACAACCTCTCTTGGCCTCAATTTCCTCCTCTGTCAAATGAAAGATTGAAATCAGTGGCTTTTAGGTTCTCTTTCAGTTGTAAATCTATGATCTTAAATCCTATGGTTATGCAGTAATGTAATTCTACTTTTATACTGTAAATGAAATAATTTTTCTTTTCTGGTTTTACATAAATTTTCATTTTTAAAATCACACATTTAAACATCAACATTGCATGCCATCATTTCTCATCTCTGTGTCTTGGCATTGGCTGTACCCCTTTCTTGGTATGCCTTCCTTAACCTTTTCCTCTTGGATCCTAGTTTCTGTCAAGGTTTAACATAAGCAACAGCTTTGGCTTGAGGCATTCTCACCATTGTTCCTCCATCCTCCTCCTCTTTGCCCTGGGAAAGTGATTTTCCCAAGGTTATAGAGAGTAGAATTATAATTTGTTGTTTAACTCCAAATTCAGTCCTCTCCTCCTATACCACTGTTTCCTTAATCTTTCATATTTTGAAACAATAGCAATTGATTTTTAAAAATCGGATTAGATTTTCTAACAGTAAATTGAAGCAATGGTATATAAAGAGTCAGCCTCAGAATTAGCAAGACATGGTTTCCAATTACAGGTATTCATTGTATGATCCTAAGCAAGTCATTTACCCTGGACTTCGTGCACTGTTATTGGTCCACCTTCCTCCTCTTCACACATCTCTCTGGTGATATCTTTTCTGCTCCTTCTACCATGTAATCCTTTCTTGGTGATGTCTTACAGCCTTTTCATGCTCACTACATGCATTTTTCTATTGCTTTTTGGTATTCCCTGTTTTGAAACCTGTTCATTTCAAAGTGCCAATATCTCTCGTAGCTGTTGAGGAATTGCAGGTATAAAAAGGAAGTAGATGTTTGTTCCATTATATTTCAAAGATATATTTTTCCTGACTCCATTTTTGGAGTAGAGGTATTGTATTTTGAGTTCCTCTCATTTTGGAGCCACTGAAGTTTTGAGTAGCTGGCAGAAAACCTGGATTTCTCTAAGTACTTTATGGGGTCACTGTAACTTTGGCCAAATCCATTGGTGCCCAAAATGACTGCTGATACGAAGTCAGCATCCTACTTACTTTCTGCTCCAAGACATTAGGCAGTTGGCCATGTCCTGCTGACTTTTCTTCCCCATGACACTGGTATGTTTAGCTTCTGTTTGCCCCTTCCCCAAATGTCACAGAAATATTAGTGTCATCATTCTTCTGTTTTGTTTATCCTCTTTAAATACCATTGACTGGGGGCAACATAATTCAACAGATCCTCAGTCTGAACTCAGCCCAATTCCATGGCAATTTGGTGGAGCAGTCGATAGAGTGCTGGGCCTGGAGTCAGGAAGGCTTGAGTTTAAATCTGAATTCAGACATTTACTAGCTGTGTGACCCTGAGCAAGTGACTTAACCTCTCTCTGCCTCAGTCTCTTTAACTGTAAAATGGGAATAATGATAGTGCCTACCTCCCAAGATTGTTGATGATCGAATGACATCATACTTAAAAGGCACTTAATATAGTGCTTGGCATGTAGGTGGATCAATAAATGCTTGTTTCCTTCCTTTCTTCAGGGAGCATTTATGCATCTGGCACTGTGCTAGGCACTAGAGAGATGAGAATGAAACAGCCCTGCTCCTGAGGAGTTTACCTTTTATCAAGGTTAGGTAGGTGGTGGGGGTCCGGAAGGGACAGCACATGCACGAATAAGTTAAATAAAAATCATTTCAAAATGTCATGGTGGGGAGGGAAGAGCATCTCCTTCTGGGCTGTGGGAGGCATGCTTGATCCGGTAACAGTCCTACTTACTCCGTGTACATTTATGCTACTCAGTTTATCTTCTGGCTACCATGACCTGGTGTCTATTGATTCTTTATTCTTCTAGTAGTCTTGTGCCTAATATTCTTATATGTTCTATGCACCATTCTATGCCTATAGAATCTTGTCCCCAGCATTCTTCTTCCTGTCTCTGGTGAATCCTGTCTGCCAGCCTCAAAGAACAAGGACCCTTATTCCTCTTCCTATATCTGAAGTTGACATGCTTACAGCAGCATATTCCTGAAAGAAAGCTGACAAGGTTACTGTAAATACCAGTGTGCAAAAGGCCCTTCCCATATCACTTCCTGGACTTGAGCCAGACTCTGCCCAGGATCTTTTCATCGCAAGCTTTAGCCCACTTGTCTCCTTGGCTGACAAAATGAATCATGTTGAATGAGTGGGTGAGGAGTAAAATCATTTAAGATGAAGTGATACTTATGGTGGAGGTGAGAGATCACTTTTCACTGTGTGCCAGAAGTAAACTTTTTAAAGATACCCTTGTGACTCTATCATCTTCCTTTTGGAAGTTTCATTTTGAGAGGATCTAGATATAATTTCCAAAAATGAGAATGTCATAGTTGAGAATGGAATTTTAACCCAACTAGGGGCTGGGTTAAATTCTTTTCATAATTTTCTATCTAAGCAGTTCACCAGAGGCTGTGTCATTAGATCATAGTGAGAAACACTCATTATTAGACATCCTTGGAAACTGATTAGAGCTTGTCAGCTCAACTAGAAATCGTATCTGGCACAGTTCTGCAATTTCTACTGGGGAGGGGAGAAGTGATTGGATCTATCACTGCTGGATTTCCCAGTTCCCCCTTTGCACTCCCAGAAAAAGGGGAGAGGGGGAAAACAAAAGTATTAAAAGTGAAATAAACTCTAGTTCAATTTTACTGTTGACTAAGAGGAAACTGAAAATCAGAAAGAGGAAAGGATATACCATTAGAGGGCACTTTTGCAATCCTAGAGAAGAAAACTCTACACTTTGCTTTGTGTTTGTTCTTAAGAATAAATGCTTTAAATGGTTATTTGAAGTGTCTGGTGCTTGCATTTACTATTTGAAGTGCCCAGTGCTTACTCCATAGTGACTGATAGCAGGGAAACATTTTCATTTTGTATTAAAAATGATTTAATTAAATATCTGGATCTCCTGTCAAAGACAATCAAGGTAAAGTTTTATTTTGAATAAAAAATACATTGGCAATAATTTGCATTTGAGGAAGAGTGTTTACAGTTTTACAGATACGTTTTGTAAAAATAACAAATCAACCCTTGACCTAATTAATGAGCTAATTATCCAGTGCTGTACAAGGGAGAAGATAGTAAATTTTCTCAGTAATATATGAATTTCAGAAGGTCATCTTTTTATATTTTAATTGAAATTTGACATCATAAAATGCCTATTAGAATGGGCGCTAGAAAGGAAGAAAATAATTGTATTTTTAGAGACCACTAAAGTAGAAGATACTTTGAAATAATCATTAATTGTATAAAATGTTAACTTATTAAGGCAAAGATCAAAATTGATCATCAGATTAGTTAGGAGAAAGACAGTAATGTGGAAAAATTCAGTTTTAAGTTGTAGAGGTCATGTGGTCTATACCCTTAAAGTCTGGACAGCTGAAATGACCCTTTTTGAAATGGTCATATAGGCAGAAAGTAGCAGGGTTGGAATTCAGAGCCAGGTACTCTGACACCAGATCTAGTGTTCTCTTCACATCATGGTGGTTATGTAGCATCATGGAGGGAACACTAGAACTTCAGTCAGGGGAGACCTGGGTTTGACTCAGACCCAGGCACCAAAGAGCTACATGGTCATAGACAAATCATCACTCAGAGTCTCAGGTTCTTCAACTATAAAACAGAGTGACTATTGACTATTAATCTTTGTACTGACTTCATGGAGCTGTTGACATTTTTTTGTGGGGGGGGTGGAGGAGCACAGGGTCAATTTGAGAATTTTGTTTACTTTACCATACATGTTTATAATTTTTTAAAATTTCTTTTTCAATGGGACTAGCAGAAGAGATAGAAAAGGAGAAAAGATTTTCATTGAAAAAGTAAAATTTAATTAAAAATAATCATCATAGAGCTCAGATCTTTTAAATTTTATTTTAAAAATATAATTTTATATAAAAAATCAAATTGACCCAACTAATCAATTAAATGTACCCCTGGGCATTTACCTCAGTACAAAAGTCCCTACAGTTTAAAAAAATAGCTTCTTTTATCTCAAACAAGAATATACAGCAGTTTCTCTAAGGAATATTCCCCTGTTGGATTAATAAAGAACCATTAATTAGAGAAGTTCTCAACTAGGAGTAAGGAAGAACTGGCTTAAAATCTTGTCTGAGACCCTTCCTAGCAGTATGACCTTGAACAAGTCACTTAACCAGTATCTGGCTCAGTTTCATCATCTGTAAAATTGGGGAGGGAGAACAAATGATTTCTAAAGACCCTTCCGGCTCTAAATCCATGATCCTATGAGAACTCATTGTATCAAAGCCAGACTTTATTAATAACTTGGATAAAGTCAGAGAAGACACATTAAATTAGCTGAAGACACAAAGCTAGGAAATATGCACAATGCATCGTATGGCCGAGATAAGGGCTCAGAAATGATTTCAAAATGCTTAAATGTTGCATGGTAGACTCATGTCTTCCTCCATGGTTCTGTGGATGTGATTCTGAATCCCATAGGTGGCTGTATTGACAAAGGTATGAAATCAGTGACCTTTGGAGGCTCTGTGTGTATTCATCACCAATGGAAAGGAAATCCAAGAGCTCTGTCCACAGTGGATAGAGTGCTGGGCCTGATATCAGGAAGACTCATCTTCCCAAGTTCAAATCTGGCCTCAGACACTTTCTAGCTGTGTGACTCTGGGCAAGTCATTTAACCCTGTTGGCCTCAGTTTCCTCCTCTGTAAAATGAGCTAGAGAAGGAAATAGCAAACCACTCTTTGTCAAGAAAACCACAAATGGGGTCATGGACAGTCAGACATGACTGAAATGACTGAACAACAACACTTACTCCCTCTTTGCAGGATGGTGCTGCTTCCCTGGGGTGTTCTCTGGCTGCTGTTACCGCTTGCTTCCTGGGCCCAGAAGCTACCAACTCGTGATGAGGAGCTGTTCCAGATGCAGATCCAGGATAAAGCACAGTTTTATGATTCGTCAATGTTGCCAGATGGAGCTGAGATCAGCAGCTATCTCTTTAGAGACACATCGAAAAGGTATTGTCCCTGTGGTTCTCTCTGTCCTTGCATCTGCATAAAGCACCCACAGAATACTGTATTTGAGATTTGATCTAATAATGATAATAATAAATAACATTGGTGCTTTAAAGTTTGAAAAGCCCCTTTCCATGTTTCCTGTGATTCTCCCAACAACTCTAGGAGGAAGATGCTATTAGAATACTCAGTTTTCAGATGAGGAAACTGAGGCAGCCAGTGGCTAAGTCACATAACTAGTAAGTAGCTGAGGCAGGATTAGAATTCGGGTCTTCCTGATTCATGGCTCATTGCTCTATTAACTGTGCTGCCTGGTTGCCGTAGGTTTGATGAATGGGCACTGCTTTTGCTTTCTTTATATCATCCATGCTTAGCACAGAGCCTGGCCCACAGGAAGCACTTAATAAAAATGCTTACTCTGCCATCTACCTGTTTCCCGTTCTACCTTATCCATCCAGAACTATACCAGTTATATCTCTCTATGTGTTTCTCACTATCTATCCATCCAAGCACTCACCTATTCCTCCATCTAGCTATAATTCAGAGAAATAACTCAGATTTATAATTAACAAATATTTACAGCTATAATTTGTCCAATTGGAAAATAGTGTTATCTTAACAACTTCAATTCAAAGCAGAATGAATTCCATCTAATTTTCTCCACTATAGAGAGAGCAGTTTTATATTTTTAAGAGTGTCATTGTTTTCCTCTCTGACATATCACTCTGCTGCCTCATAACAGCAAACAAGGTAAGAACATAGTGTGGAAACTGAGCTACAGAGAAGTCACACAGCTTGTATTTGAGGGGAAATTTGAACAAGTTCAATGCTGCATTCATGACACCGTCCTGCTCTCACTCTGAGGCTGACTGCTTGTGCGACATGGAACAAAAGTCATACTTCGCCTCTGTGGGCTTACGTTCTTCAATTCTAAAGTAAAGGTTTTGGACTAGATAGCCTTTAGGGTCACTTACAGCTCTAAACATCTATGATTTAGGTTGGAGAGAAATGGTTATTTGCATCAGCAGAGGGAGTTTCCACACTGAGAAAATCACTCATTAAAAAAAATATATTAAAGATAAAAGATATTGTTAACATGCAATTTAAGTTGGTTTTTGTTTTGGGTTGTTTTTGCCTTTATCCTTTGCCAAAAGCAAACAGTCATTTGAGAACTACATTGTTAGAATAACACTATTTTCCAATTGGGCAGCCATAAAAAATTTCAGCGGCAGCATTTTCTTAGAATACATTCTAGCCTCAACACCTTCATGGAGAAGTAGCAGTCTGATATAATAATGAGGTGACATCTGTAAAGTATTTTAAAGTTCACAAAACTCTTTCCATACATCTCAATTTCACCCTTTAAACAAACAAAGTGGTAGTTGACACTCCTGTACCCATCTTAGAGATAAGTCAATGGGCCTCAGAGAGCTTATGATGAATCCATCATCACACAGCCCAAAACAGAGATGGGATTCGAACCCTGATCCAGCAATTTCTCCCTTGAACCATGCTGTCTCTGCTGAGTAATGCCTTTGATAATGAGTCCTGCCCCTGGCTGAGCCTTTAACACAACATCAATTTGCAAATACAAGACCTATTGTCTAAGTCACCAGTTATTTAAAAATAGTTGAGTTTCTCACCATGCTTGCTCTAGCCCCCAGAATTGAGAGTCAGCCTGCTGGCAGAAGCCAGGCATGTTACTTCTAGGCCAAAGCTGTCCAAGTCATACTTGATGGATCTGTCATCCCATCCCAGTGGTGAAGACCTCCAAAGAGACATATTGTAGCCCATACATGCCTGCACACCCTGGGAAACTCTCCTCCATGACCTGTCATAAATTTGCCAAAGAGGCGCCACCAGTATGATGGAGGCCTTCTTCCCTCTCCTGATATTAAAGAGATGTCATTGGAGAATGTGTGCCGACCACCTTTATCTTCCACTTTCATTCCATGGCAGAGTCTTACAATGTACATTGCTTGCAAGTAGGGATGGTTTCGTTCAATCTGTTGGTATCCAGTGCCTGTCAAATAGCAGGTGCTTAATAAATGCATATTTATGTATTCCCCCCAGGTATTTCTTTGTGGTTGAAGAGGACAACACCCCTCTATCTGTTACAGTCACACCATGTGATGCCCCTTTGGAATGGAACCTAAGCCTGCAAGAACTGCCTGAGGAAGCCAGTGGAGACAGCTCAGGTGAGGAAGAAGAGTTGTACTGTTATTCTTCCTTCCCTGGACGGACCTTGAGCCACCAGAATCCCAATAAGAGGAGGACAGAGCATTTGGCTCTCTGATAAAACAGCAGGGACCAGTGGATTTGGGAAATGCTGGTCAGCACTCCAGGGAAAAAGAGGGACCTTCTGATCTCTTAAAAAAAAATAACAGAAATATATGCACAAAATATGTGTATATATATATGCATATTAATGTGCACATGTAAGCATGTAAATACATGTATGCCAGAGAGTGGCTTGATCCCCTTATGGTAGAGCCCCTCAAGCCAATCTGGGTTCCTATTTAACTCCTATATAGCGGCAGACAAGGTGCTGCCCATCCCTTGAAGTGTAGGAGCATTCTTGACCGCACAGACCTTGGCTTCTGCATTGCAGACTCCTGCCTCTGCCTTGGCTTTGGCTTCTGCCTTGTGGGCCTCTTCTGCTTTGGGCATGTCCATATTGTTCCTCTTCCTCTAGGTCACTTGTGTTTCTACGAGAATTCACAGCTTCCTGCAGCTATGAGAAGAATTTGTTTTGTCTTCATAATTTCTTACAGCCCGCAGATATTCCATTATATTTGTGTACCACATTTTATCTAGACATTCTCCAAGCTAGGAACATCTATGTTGTTTCTAAGTCTTTGCTAGCACAATAAGTGCTGCTATGAATATTTTGGTATATTTGTTATTCAGTCACGTCCAACTCTTTGTGAACCCATTTGGGGTTTTCTTAGCAAAGATACTAGAGTAGTTTGCCATTTGTTTCGCTAGCTTATTTTTACAGATGAGGAAACTGAGGCACAGGGTTAAATGACTCACCCAGGGTCACACAGCTAGTTAAGTGTCTGTGGTCAGATTTGAACTAAGGAAGATGAGTCTTTCTGACTCTGGGCCCAGTGCTCTATTCACTATACCACCTCACTGCCCCTATTTTGGTATATGTGGGACCTTTATGACTGTCTGCTCTCCTCATAGCATATGCTTAGCAGTGAAATCCCTGGGTCGAAAATTGACATTTCATTCACTTTGTTCACCCTATTCCAAATGATGTCACAGAAGGTTTGGACCAATTAATTCACGGCTCTAACAGGGTATTATGACGTCTGGCTTTCTGAAAGAGAGGGACTGTTTGCAATTGGTCATTTTCATTGTCATCACTGTCAATTAGAAGTATTGCTTCTAACACATTAACTGTGTGACTCTTGGTAAATCACTGAATCTCCTATTGTCCTATTGATGTATTTTCTGAGAACAAAAATTGCAGAATCAATGCCAACCACCATTACCAGAAGGCATTCCTTCCTCTGAGAGTTTCCTCTGTGATGAAACCATGGATCCAGTCTCTGTCCTCCATTCTTTTATTAATTCAGTAATCACTGTATTGGTTATACAAATGTATAAATGTGATATAACCTAAAGATTAATACTATCGATTTATAGAAGCCAGTTCTCCAGGGTGAACAGTAGGTCTCCACGTGAAGGAGATTAGATTATTTCCTTCTCCAACTGTGCAACTCTGCATGATTTGACAAGGATGAAGGGAAGAGAGAGACAGAGACAGACACAGAGAAACACAGATACAGAGAGAGAGAGACAGATAGAGAGAGATAGAGAGAGACAGAGACAGAGACAGACACAGAGGGACAGATACAGAGAGACAGAGACAGAGGTAGACAGTGTGTGTGTGTGTGTGTGTGTGTGTGTGTGTGTGTGTGTGTGTGTGTGTGTGCTGAGTCAACTACAAATTTATGATTTCTAATCTCAAATGGGCCCTCACTGAAACAAGGCAACTCTTTCACTCATACTTAATCGATCCCTGACCCCCCCCCTCCCCCACCACTTCCACCACAGTGGCTGTTCTAAACTCTCTTGTTTTCTTCAGGTTTCCTATGCCCCTATGTCTCCTATCCCCCTCAGAGCTAAGGACCACAAGCCCTCCTTCACTGTAAAAATTGAGGCCATTCCCCAAGAGGCCTCCTCCCCTGTTCCTCATGCTCCATCCCTTCAACATCTTGGGTCACTTCTCCTTCATCCCTGTCTCACAAAGACAAAGCCATCTCCATGAACATATAATCCTCTTCTCTCTTATCTTCTCCAGCATGTTGCTCTATCAATTCCCTCCCCCCACCCTCTTCAATCTCTCTCCTGTCTGCAAACACACCCATCTTATTCCATCCTTAAAAAAAACAACAAAACAAACAAAGCCCTGACTTGATCCAGCCATCCGTGGAAGCTAACGTGCTAGGCATCTCTCCTTCTTGAAAAAGCTGTTTCTGCTTCCTCTCTTCTTAGTCATTTCTAAACTCTTTGTGCTCTGGCCTCTAACCTTCCTGTTTGGCTGAGACTGCTTCCTCCAAAATAACCAGGGATCTCTTCATTATCAAACCCAATGGCCTTTTCACAATCCCTGACTTTCTTGACCTGTCTAGGCCATTTGGCACTGTTTACCATCTTCTCCTTCTGGCCATCCTCTCTCCTCTGGGCTTTCATGACCCTTCTCCCTCCTGGTTCTCCTCCTGTCTGTCCGACATCTTTTTATCAGTCTTCTTTGCTGGCATATCTTCTGCATCATACTCCCTAACAGACCACATATCAAAGAGCAAATTCTGATTGATGCACAAGTTTGACCGGCTGTCTGCTGAGCTCCCTTTGAAGTGAGAGATCTTATTATTTGGATTTTGTCCTCAAGTCTAACCCACATCAAGTTCCTGCTCTAAATAACTGCTTAATAAATAGTATTGATATAGTAACTTGAGCCTTACAAAGTACTTTCCATCTTTATTTCATTTGATCCTATGAGGTAGGTATCATTTCCCTCCATTTTATAGATGAGCAAAGTGAGGCTGGGGGAGATCAAATGACTTTCAAAGGGTCACACAACTAAGCAAATGTTGGAAGCAGAATTCCAAGTTAGGTTTTCTTGACTCCAAGTCCAGTGCTCTATTTACTGTGCTACCTAGCTGCCTCATTTCTTCCTTCCTTCCTTCCTTCCTTCCTTCCTTCCTTCCTTTCTTTCTTTCTTTCTTTCTTTCTTTCTTTCTTTCTTTCTTTCTTTCTTCCTTCCTTTCTTTCTTTCTTTCTTTCTTTCTTTC
>CM053583.1:200736868-200790593 GCA_028627135.1 Pseudochirops cupreus
CTCTCTCTCTCTTTCTCTTTCTCTCTCTCTCTCTCTCTCCCTCTCTCTCATTATTTGGGACAGCTAGGTGGTACAGTTGATAGAGCACTGGGTTTGGAATCAGGAAGACTCATCCTCAAGAGTTTAAATCTGGCCTCAGATACATACTAACTATATGACCCTGAGCCAAGTCTCTTAACCCTGTTTGCCTCAGTTTCCTCATCTGTAAAATGAGCTGGAGAAGGAAATGGCAAACCACTCCAGTACCTCTGCCAAGGAAACCCCCAAATGCGGTCATTTAGAGTCAGACATGACTAAAAACAACAACTATCGATCAGTCTTCTATCTTAATAAATAAAATGATTTTCATTGAAAAAAAGAGACATGACGAAACCATAACTTCAAGCCTTTGTTTCTTTTCTTCATCAATTCTTCTTGGAGCTTTTCCCATAGAAACTGATGCATATATCAGGTGTCAATGTGAAAACATTCTTAAATCATAGGCAATACAAAAAAAGGATATGGCCCAGATTTGGCCTGCCAGTTAGTTCGTCAACATTTGGCATAAATCATTAGAGTTTAGACTTGGAAAGGCATGGCAAGGATCATTTTGTTTAATTCCCTTTATTTTGAACAGCAGGAAATTTAGTTAAATAGAAGTCAAGTGACTTGGTCAAAGTCACTGAGACACTATGTGCCAGAGCTGGGGTCTGTACCCAAGTGTATTGTGCTAGGCTCCAGCTATTTTTTCCATAAATTTGCCTTTCTGTTAGCCACTAAATATGGACAGTTTGTCTTATCCTGTAGGAGACATGAGGAAACCTGCCTTTTACAACCTGTCTCTGGTTGTGTTTTCTAGGTGAACCAGAGCCATTGGAGCAGCAGAAGCAGCAGATAATTAATGAGGATGGCACCGAGTTATTCTCCTACAAAGGAAATGATGTGGAATCTTTTGTTTCTTCAAGCTCACCATCTGGCTTGTACCAATTGGAGCTTCTCTCCACTGAGAAGGATACTCATTTTAAGGTCTATGCCACTACTACACCAGAGTCTGACCAGCCCTACCCTGAGTTGCCCTATGACCCACGAGTGGACGTTACCTCTCTGGGACACACCACGGTGACGTTAGTATGGAAACCTAGCCCCACAGCCTCACTGCTCAAACAGCCCATTCAGTACTGTGTGGTTATCAACAGAGAGCACAATTTCAAGAGTCTCTGTGCCGTGGAGGCCAAGATGACTGCTGATGATGCCTTTATGATGGCACCCAAGCCTGGTCTGGATTTCAGCCCATTTGATTTTGCTCATTTTGGATTTCCTTCAGAAAATGGTCCTGGCAGAGAGCGGGGCTTCTCAGGCAAGCCAGTTCCCAAGCTGGGGCGGCATATATACTCCAGGGCCAAAGTGGACATTCAGAAGATCTGCATTGGGAACAAGAATATCTATACAGTGTCTGACCTGAAGCCCGACACACAGTATTATTTTGATGTGTTTGTGGTCAAAGTGCCCAGCAACACAAGCACTGCTTACATTGGCACCTTTGCCAGAACCAAAGAGGAAGCCAAGCAGAAGACAGTGGACCTAAAAGATGGGAAAGTCACTGATGTGTTCATCAAGAGAAAAGGCACCAAGTTTCTCCGGTTTGCTCCTGTCTCATCCCATCAAAAAGTCACCTTCTTTGTCCACTCCTGCCTGGACATTGTTCAGATCCAAGTCAGGCGAGATGGGAAACTTCTTTTGTCCCAGAATGTTGAAGGCATCCATCAGTTTCAGCTTCGGGGGAAACCGAAAGCCAAGTATCTCATTAAGCTGAAGGGTAACAAGAAGGGTGCCTCCATGCTGAAGATCCTGGCGACCACACGGCTCCATAAACAGTCATTCCCCTCCCTCCCTGAAGACACAAGGATCAAGGCCTTTGACAAGCTCCGAACATGTTCTTCAGCCACAGTGGCCTGGTTGGGCACTCAGGAAAGGAACAAGTTTTGCATCTATAGGAAGGAAGTGGATGATAACTACAATGAAAACCAAAAGAAAAGAGAACAGAACCAGTGCCTAGGGCCAGAAACGAGAAAGAAATCCGAGAAGGTTCTCTGTAAGTATTTCCACAGTCAAAACTTACAGAAGGCCGTGACCACGGAAACAATTAAAGGCCTCCAACCCGGCCGATCTTATCTTATCGATGTTTATGTCATTGGGCATGGAGGGCACTCAGTGAAATACCTGAGTAAAGTCGTGAAAACAAGGAAATTCTGCTAGTGACTTGGCATCAAGAAATAAACTTGGGGGAAGTCAAGGTGAACAGTACCCTACTTTACGTGTAAACAACAGACTGTCACACAGCTGAGGGAAGTTGTGGCCCGGATTTGTACTGTGTAAGAAAAGATATCAACTTGTATATTTATGCTTACCTTTGCCATTGTCATATGGGACTGGGCCAGGTGCTCCTGGATGGCATCTGGAAGAGATGTATCACCGGGTGGTCCAGCTCCCCACTGGACTCTTGGTTTACATCAACAGCTGCAGGAAACATGGAAGGAATCTTCTGCCATCCTTTGCTCTCACACTGCATGAACTGCTTCTAAGTTATCTTATTACTTCAAACTCTGAAAGATGTTGTTCATTAGGTGCACACACACACACACACACACACACACACACACACACACACGCAAATGCTCTCTGTAGATCCTAGGCTGTCTGTAAATTATTTTATAAAGTCTCGTTTTAAATGTCGGTGGTTTTATGATTGTAAACTATTACATTTTTGCTATGTCTAATCACCAACCTAATATCAGCCTGTACTCTGGTAGCTTTCATCACAATTCCAAATTCCTGTCTGGTTGAGTTTGATGTTTAAATGCTGTACCATGTACAAAGCTGACATATCTTATATTCCTGTACATAAAATTAAAAATCTTAGATTATATATCCCTCCTCTTATTGTTTTCTCGGCAGGAGAAACTGCCTCCTGGTGGAATGAAATTTCTTCTCTGGCCTTTCTGTAATGTAGCACCTAAAATGGCTTTTCCTTTTAGTTAAGAAGGCATGTTAAGTCTCCCTCACGTTATGGATGCATTAACGAAAGCTGTTAAGATGTGTAATTTGACATTGAACAGAAGCCAGCTGCCGTGGAAGTTGAGAACTCTTCCAAATAATTGTTAAAAGGACCAGACCTGTCAGCCAGACACTGTAGCTCTACAAACATTAAACAAATATGGCTCAGGACCTAAAATGGATCCCTGCCTAAACATCTGTCTTTAAGGACAATGGATGGGTGTCCAAAGGGATTTCCATTTGCTTAATTAAAGATTAGCCAAGTGATTATTTTGATTTCTCGATAAAACAATTCAGTCACTTCCAATTGAGCCTGTACTAAATAATGGAAACATTGCAGCACTCATTATTGCTTTTGTTTTTCAATAGCATTTTACTGTAGTTCTGGAATGCCTTTTTAGAAGATAGATTAAGATTAGGGCAATATTTAGATCCTTGCAATAGAGAAAGAACATTCTGGAATGGCATAGTTGATCCCCATATATATGTATAGATACCTATATATATGTATTACTGGACTGGGGGTTAATACCGATGGGCATTAGTATGGAGCATTAATCTGGGGCAGCTAGGTGGCATAGTAGATAAAGTGCTGGGCCCAGAGTGAAAAAGACTCATCTTTCAGAGTTCAAATATGCCTCGGAAACGTCCTAGCTGTGTGACCCTGGGCAAATCACTTAACCCTGTTTGCCTCAGTTTCCTCATCTGTAAAATGAGCTGGAGAAGAAAATGGCAAACCCCTCCTGTATCTTTTCCAAGAAAACCCCAAATGGGGTCACAGAGAGTTAGATGTGACTGAAAAATGACTGAACAACATCATTAATTTAATACTTTAAGATCAGAAAAGCACTTTGCGAATACTATTTCATTTTAGCTTTGCAGTAACCCTGGGAAGTAAAGGCTATTGTTATCTCCATTTTACAGATGAGGAAAGTGAAATGGACAGATAGGAAATGACTTAGCCAGGGCCACACAACTAGGAAGTATCTCAAAGTGGATCTGAACTCAGTTATTTCTTACTCCAGGTTCAGTGCTCCACTGGTGTGCCACATAGCTGTGGAACATAGGGTTACAGCCTCAGTCGTGGCATTAGCCAGCTGTGTGACTGTTAACAAGTCTTTCAATCTCTACGACTCAATTTCCTTCTCTGTAAAATGAAGTCGTTCAAATAGATAATTTTTAAGGTCCCTCCCAATTATAATATTGTTTGGTTCTAAATGCTAAATCACTGTCAACTCTTTGAATGATAATTTGTAATTGTATAATCACTTCCCCTAGCCTTATATTTTCCCTATGGGGGAGTATCTTATAGCACAGGTGGTACAGATGGTAGAGTGAGTAGCTTATGGTACCTTCAGGTGCCATACTATATGGTAGAGTGAGAATCTCACAGTGCCTTCAGGTTTGGCCCCCACCTACATACATTATGCTTGGAGAGAGAGCAAACTCAAGATAGCTCACTACTGGTGCTTGACTAAGATCAGAAAAAAACAAAACAAAACAACAACAACAACCCAACACCCAAAAAAACCCATTCATTACTTTCATTCAAAGGAAGCAAAGTAGTGTGGAAGTATGAGAAAGACTTTGGCCTTCACAGCAAAAAAAATGATTTTGAATCTGGGCTCTGTTATGTCTTAGCTATAAAACTTTGATTGAGCAACAATCTATTAAAACCCTATTACGTGCAAAACATTTTTCCTAGGGGTGAAGAGGAAAACAAGGGCCTTTTTTCTCAAGGGGCTTCACTGGAGATTGGGGGTTAGGGGACCGGAAAAGACAGTTTGGGAGCCATGTAAGGTTGAAGGCTTTTTAATTTTTTATTCTGATAGGAGACATTGAAAAGCCTTGAGTAAGGAAATGATGGGGTCAAATATATCTTTTAGGAATATCGATTCCTTCACTTCAGATTTCCTCCACTGTAATATCAGGGTAATAGTAATGGAACTCACTACAGTCTCATGAGATTATTATGAACTAATTAATTATTAAAAAGTTGTTGAACACTTTCCAAAACAGTAGTGACTTTAGAGAGACATTGGTAACAAATCTAGACATATTTCCCAAAAGGAAATAAAACATCTCTCCAGAGATAGCTTTTCTTAAAGATAAGTTTTGGAAAATAACAGTGACAACAAATTAGGGGGGTTTAATGTATTTAATAAGTAAATAGGACCTGAGTTATCTGGCTTTGACACTAAACCCAACATGGGGTCACGAAGAGTTGGACATGATTGAAATAACTGAACAACAATCCATACCAAAAGTCCTTGATATTTCCGCCAATGTTCTACTTCAGAATGAGAATAAGAGAGCCATGATTGGCTTCACTTTCAATAAGTTCTATTCTAGTGAAGAGTTTGAAGTACTTGGTGCCTTTTGAAATGAATTTTTTTGAATTAGAATGCTATTGGGGCAGAGCTTCTGAAATAGATAAACACAGAAGAAATTATTTGGGAAAGATTAATCTTAATACCTTAATCCTCTCATTGTCTCCCTACCTCACACTGAAGGGCAGAGGAAAGAAAACTGGCTTTGGAATCAGATAACCAGAGCTTAAATCCTGCTTTTGGAACTCTGTATCACTGGGCAAGTCACTTAATTTTTAAGCCCAGTTTCTTTACTTGTAAAATGTGAGAATCAGACTAGATGACCCAAGAGAACCCTTCCAGTTCTAGATCCATGATCCAAACTCTTCCACTTTGCCCAAGCATCCTTTTTCTAGGGGTAACAAACTTTTTAAGAATCAGACCTTTTCCCCTCCATCTGACCTTCTGGCCCTATCATCTCCTGGGAATGGAATAACTTCTTGCTCCCTGAGTTCTAGCCCATGCTCTACTACTAACTACTCTTAAGATGCCCAAGAAGTACAGTGATAAATCCAAAGTCATTTCTCTCTCTTGTAAAATGAAGGGGTTGTCCATGATGATCATGGTCCCTTCTAGTTCCCAAATTCTAGAATTCTAAATCCTAGGAGCATAAAATGTGGAAGACTTGATTCCAGCAAAGTACTTTATATGTAGATAACTGAACTCTAAGATTTTTCTCAGAAACAAGCCATTTGTCCATCAAAGTCAGAATTTTACATTGGTTACCATATTTTTGTATAAAGACATACTTTAGTAGTAATGATGATGATGATGATAAGAGTTCACATGTACAAAATCATTTAAGACTTGCAAAACATTTTACATACCATTTATCTTTTGATCTTCATATCAACTCTGACAGATAGATGCTACTACTGAATGAGTACATGGATGGATGAATGGAAAAATAAATGAATGAAAAAAACATTTATTAAACACTAAGTATGTTTTAAACACCACTCTAAATGCTTTAATTATAAAAGTAAAAAAAAAAAGTCTGACTTCAAGTAGTTTACATTTTAATGGGAGAACAACACACAAAGAAGAGGGAAGAACATTTTGGTGTGGAAAGAAAGGGATAGAGAATGGGGCCAAAGGTGTTGGCACAGGAAAAATGTCATAGTTGTTTGATTATTGTTCCTGGTTCCAGAACTGGGTGATGTTCATCCTTCCTTTTGTTGAGGACCAATGACATTATGGGGTCATTTATTGACTTGTACGTGAATTGGATTTAAGTGAGGCAGTGTTGCACAAAGTCCTTGGCCTCACTTTCCCAGAGTCATTGAAGTTCAGTGGCAAGACAAAAATCAGGACAACTGGAGATGGTCTGGGATGCAGTGGATGACATTGGCATCTTTGATGCCTGGCCAAGCTCTAAGCACTCCACAATGCCTGCTTCAGCCTCATTCATGGCCATTGGAACAAATTGTTCTCATCTACCCATTCCACCAAAGGGGAAGTCTTCACATGTTTGGGGTAGACATCCCCCTAGACATATTTGACACCTGTTGGTTACCCTCAATTTTGTTAAGCTCACATGCTAAGATAGTTTTACCAGGGTCGCCACTGTGCAGGCTCTAGCTTGTTGGAGTCACAGGTAAGAGTTGGGTGACAGGTAGACTCCAAAGGTAGATGAGCAACCCTGAAAAGGGCTCAGCAAGCTCTCCCACCATAGATGCTAGTCTTCCTTGACCACTCCATATGTCACTTACTAAATAGGGTGTTTGTGTCTCAATGCCGTTTGTTAAAATATGTCTAGTGGCTATATCTTGTATAGAAACATCTCATATCTGAAAATGCTAGCTTGTGGTGATTAATCAATGGAAATGAATTATTTTGAAAAAGTTGATTAATATTTTAGTTAATGTTTCCTTTCCTATTCACTTCACCACTTATAAAGAATGAGTTTAATTGACCTCACTAATGATATCCTCATTGCCTTACTCCATGCTTCCTAGACTTCTTATCTCAAAAAGAATCCATAAATCCATACTAAACATTAAGTTGATTTAATTCATGTCTGTTACCCAAAGAACAGCCTAGCTAAGTGTGAAAAACCTTAGAATCTCAGAGTTAGAAGAGACCTTAGAGGTCATCTAAAACCCTACTTAGAATGCCTTTTACAATGTCTGCAACAAATGCTCATCCAACCATTGTTTGAAAACCACTAGTGAAGGGAGAATTGGATGTGGAAGTAGTAGGGTATTGGCAAAGCATCTGGAAAGGAAGAGGCAAAGACCAGACAGTCATGAATAGAGTGAAGCATAATTAGGGCTTTTCCTAGAATAGTGGCCTATTGATAACTCCATTTTATAGATGAAGAAACTGAGGCTAAGAAAGTTTAAGTGGCTTGTTGAGGGTCATGAAACTAATAAGCTCAGAAATCCTCTGAGAGGAGGATTCAAACCCAAGTGTTCCAGTACTTTATTAGTACTTTATTCACCCAACCTGGGGATGAGTCTTTCCAAATGGAATCCACTGTTCCTTGGGTAACATTTGGAGTATCCCTGAGTCTGAACCTGAAGTCTTCTCCACTAGGTTGGAATATATAGAATTTGACAGAGCCTTCAAGAGCACAATGGCACCTCCTAACCATGGTTGAGCACCAAAAAAGGACTTCTTTGGAGATTTATAAATACCTTATGGATAACCCAAGGGATCTTTCATAATCCCGTTGAATTTCTTTTTTTCCAAATTCTTTGAAAATTAATAGCATGCTGATAATAAGAAAAAATGTCTATCAAATCTATCTCTAATTTACTACTGTGCAATGAGATTTTAGAAACTCTTTGGTCAGCTGGAGTCAAGCCAGAAAAGAAAGTGCCATTCTAATTTCTCCTTAGTTTAGAATTGAAATGCAAGATGGACAAAAGAAAAGTGAGAGCTAAATAAGGTCTTGAGATGACTGAAATGAATCTCTTGTGGGTGCACAACTCTCCACCATTTGTCCAAGTATCCTCTTCTGATGTTCCAATCATTCACTTTCCATACAATACATTTATTCCTGCTGATACAAAGAAGGTCACTCACCATCAATCCTGATTTGGTATAGTTAACAATGACAGAGTAAGAAAGGGAGAAAGGAAAAGGTTTTTCTCTTTAAAGAGACAGGAAACATTTTCTCCCTTTACTGGAAGTTGAGGTAGAATGCAAGTATAATTAATTCCTTTCCAATTATTTGTCTTTGTTTATATATATATATATATATATATAAACTTTTTGTAGCTGTTAAAGACTTCCTTTGAGCATCCTGTCAAATGAATTCCCAGATATTTTACATATCACAAAGCAATTTTGAATAGAATTTCTTTTGTTATCTAATGTAGTATTACTCTGCTAATTATCCCATCCCACTTAAAGTAAAAACACTTTTTGATTGAATCCATCAATCAGAACTGAATATGAATAGGATCCATATATCTTCTCAAATGGATCAAAGTCATTGTTTGAGAGACTTATCCAATGAAGGAGCTATTTCAGAACCAGATCATAATTCTGAGTGTCTGGAAACTGAGAGGAAAAGTAATATAATAATATAATTATATTATGCTGAGGTAATATATTGTACTGAGGTAATACTGAGCTAGAAAAAAATCAAGAGCCCAGGAATAAATAGATAAAAAAGAAAGAGAAGACAAGAGCAAAAGAGAAGGAAATACCAAAGAGAGTCCTTGACACTAGGCATCTTAGAGGAGAAGACTCAGGCTGGTGCAACCAGTTGTCCACATACTAAGAAGTGAGGGAAGTCCTGAGAAAAGATCTATTCTTTCCCCAACCTCCCTTACTGGAGTCTGTCTATTCTCAGATGTTATAATACAATCTGTTGTTTTGTCGCCCTAATATTTCCAAGAATCTGACTTTGTTCTCAACTATGAAGATGCCAGGGCCTAATTAGAAATAAATATGAATGAAATTGAGGAAGTGAATCCAACTTCTAGATTAAAAGCTGTGAGTTCATTCATCAAAGGCAGTGAGGTGGTGCAGCGGATTGAGTACCGAGTCTAGCATCAGGAACACCTTGGTTCAAATTCTGCCTCAGACGCATACTAGTTATGGGACTTTGGGCAAGTCATTTCTTCTCTATTTGTCTCAGTTTCCTCAACTAAAAGCAAAGATAACAAGAGTAGCTATTATTATAGGATCAAATGGCACAGTATTTGTAAAGTACTTAGCACAGTGCCTGGCACTATATAAAGACTTATTACAATTGTTTTTACTACTGAGTCATCATTGTTAGGAAAACACCTAACACATAGGAAGAAGTCTGGTCCAACATTAACTGCTTCCTCTACCATATTACATAACTTGCATCTTCGCTGGTATTTCTCCTTGGATTCTAATACCATGAGTCTTGAGTCACAGGTGTGAGTCATTAACCTGTTGAATGATCTAGGATGCAGATCTGGCCCCAGTATGATTACTGCAGCTTTCCCACCTCAACTCCCAGTGATAAGAGACATTATTTCTCCTTGTTGCCTCCACAATGAAAGGTTTAATATCAGGAGACCTATGAAGTCTGGTTAAAAAAAAAAATCCACTCAGCTACTATAGTTACTTGCTGTACTTCAGGGTCCCATGGCAACCTTGTGAGCCAGGGCTACACAAATATTGACCTTTGGATCCCTTTTTTTTCAGTTCTATGGTGAAAGCATAAATGACATCGAAATATCCCACTAAATCATAAGCATATTATGTACAGAAAATACTATATGATGGTTTTGAGTATCAAAACAAAAAAAATTGGTTTATGTTCCTGTGTTGGGATTCTCAGCAGAACAAGGAGTTCTGTTCTGGATGTATCTGAAGAGTGACAGAGTGCTCTGATATATTCTCTTTCCTAAATTATTTGTTTTGAAAGTCTCTTGGTGACTCTCCTATATTATTTTTAAATAGTTAATTATTATAATTTTAAATCCTAAGTATTTTAATTAACCTGTCCTTTTCTACTCCACCATTGAACAAATTTAAAGAAATAAAGCACTCAGTACATAGTAGCATAGTTCAGAAAAACAAATCCCCACATTAGTTATATCCCCAAACTGGTCTTTTTGTGCATTTTGAGTTCACAACGGCTCTGTCATGAGAGACATGCTTCGTCTTCACTGGGCTTGTCCATCCATCAGATTCCTAATGTCTTTCAAAGTTGGGTTTTTTCCCTCTATGTTATTATTATTATTGTATAAATTGTTCCTCCATCCTTTGTGGGTGTCTCTTAGTTCTGTTCACTTACCAGCACAAATTTATAGGGGTCTTCCTAGTTTCCTTTGAAACTGTCTATCTCATCATTTATTATGGCACAATAATATTCCATTACATTCACAATCTGCTTAGCTATTCTCCAATAGGACAACAGTATGCTGGCTTCCAAGGTTGGGTTATCACAAAAAGAACAGTATAGTTTTGTTTTTTTTTTTACGTATAGATCCTTTAGCTCTTTCTTTGATTTGTTTGGGGTCTATAGCAGTGGGTCAAAGGATATTCAAAGTTGTTGTAACTTTCTTGGCATCATCCCCAGAATGGTTGGACTAGTTCACAGCTCTACCAAGAGCATGCAAATGTACATGTTTTCCCCTATTCCCTACAGATGAGATACACACACAAAAGCTGAGGTAGTCCTTGCTCTCAAGGAGCTCATTTTTTAATAGGGAGACACAACTTATCTAGGAAGCTTTAGTTGCAAGTTGGAGGGATAGGACCCATGGTCCTAAGGGTATAGTAGCAAGGCAGATGATGATACTTCCTTATTATGATTTCCATTAATAAATTCTTATTTATTTCAGATGTTGAACCCCACATTCCCTGTAATGATCACTGTGAGGGCTGGACTGGAAGCTGGACTAGTGGTCTGAGTTGGGGGTGGGTGGTTCTGCCACTCTCAAGGTACATGTTGTTTTTTTTTTCCCCCTTTATTGGCAGTTGGTTAACAGTTGGTATGGAAGCTAGGCCCCTTCTCTATAGTGATTTCTCCCATAAATAATGTCTGTGGGACCTAAGGTATGAGCATGGCTACTGGTTTGGAGGTGAGCACTGGGTACTACTATGCCCAAGGCTCTTGGGTTTGGGGTTTTGGGCTATCTCCATCAAGGTAATGTTCTTACTTTACCAAGAGAAGAAGCAAAAGTATCCATTGGACTAGCATAGAACATATCTCCAGAGTCTGCCTGTGGTTTCCTTGCTGCATTAATTTACATTTTTCTTATTACTAGGAATTCAGAGCATTTTTTCTTATTATTCATGATAACTTAGATTTCTTCCCTTAAAATTGTTTTTTCACAATCTTTGAGCAATTATCTACTGGGGAATGGCTCTTATTCTTATAAGTTTGAATCAGTTCAATGTAGATTGGAGACTGGCCCTGAATCTCTGCTCTGTTCCTGAGATCAGAGCTCCATTAGCACTGTTTGCTCCTGCACTTGTTCCTTACTAAGAACACATCTAGAGTCCATGACCAGCTCTTTTCTGCCCCAAAACAAAGCAACCTAATAACAACTAAGATATTTATATAGTGATCACTATGTCCTAAGCACTGGGCCAAGCACTTTACAATTACTATTTCATTTGATTCTCAGCCTTGGGAAGTAGGTGCTATTATTATCCCCATTTTACAGATGAGACAAATAAACAAAAAGAGTCAGTTGTCCTGGGTCACACAACTAACCAATGTCTGAAGCTGGATTTGACCTCAGGTCTTCCTTACTACCAGCCTATCACTATATACTGAGCCATGGAGCTGCCTCCTCCATACTCCATGATCACTTTAATGGAATGTAAGAGGGGAGGAGGAAATATTGTCTCAGAAAAGCAGATTTGGCTTAATACCATTTTTTTTTTTGCTATTCGAAAGTGGAATATATGATTCAGTAAGTTGTTCATCACTGATAGCCTTTAATCAAAGGGTGAATGGACATTTGTTAGGAAGAGTCAAAAGGATTCCTCTTCAGAGGTCTCTCTGGTAGTGTTACAATTCTATAATTCAATAAAGGACCCAGTCCTTTCCCTCACCTCACTCTGAAAAAAAACACCACACATCATTTCTTTTAGGAATTTTAGAGAATTCATAATTCTAGATCAAAGTCCTTTTATGATCTCCAACCATGGTGTGGAGTTGACATTTACAGAGGCTATGCCAGTAAATGCCAAGTTCTGGTATGTCTTATGATTATAGTATCATAGAGTTAGATGAAAAGGGGATCTGAGGAATGATCTAGCTCAGTTCCTTCATTTTACATGATAGGAAACTAAATAATAATAAAGGTGAGTGATCCATGATAGTCACATGGATAGAAGACTTATGCCAAGCTTCAAGCATGTCCTCAACAACCTATGCCTGTCATCTGCAGACCAGTCTAATTGAACTTGAAGATTGTTGTTGAGTTATTTCAGTCATTTCTGACTGTTTATGTTATGACCCTATTTAGGATTTTTTTTTGAACAAAGATACAGGAGTGGCTTGCCATTTCCTTCTCCAGCTCATTTTACAGATGAAGAAACTGAGGCAAACACGGTTAAGTGACTTGCCAAAGGTCACACAGCTAGGAAGTGTTTGAGGCCAGATTGGAACTCAGGTCTTCCTGACTCCATGCCCAGCTCTCTATCCACCACACTACCTAGCTGCCCTAACTTAAAGATATCTCTCTCTACAATGGCTAAAGAATAGAAAATTTTATAGATTTAGGAACTCTGAGAGACTTTGTACTAAGGCACAGAGGGGCTGTGATTGTGTTGCTAGAGTGACCATGATGGTGAAGAAATACATGCAGGTCCTCAAAGAATTTCAATAATTATTCAAATCAAGCAGAGTGAAAAAGAGAGCAATATGTGGTTTCCTAAGGTAATTTAGATTTCCCAAGTTCCACGGAAGAGGTTTAGAATATCACAGGGATTTTTTTTAGGTGAGTGAAGTTAAGTGACTTGCCCAAGGTCACTCAGCTAGTAAGTGTCTGAGGTTGGCCTTGAACTTGGGTCCTCCTGGTTCTAGGGCTGCTTCTCTATTGGCTACTCCAAGCCTCCAGATGCTCCTCTTTGCCAATGACATTTTGCTTAATGTAATCAAATCATGAAACCTTGCAGATATCAGTAAATGAGATACATTATCACTCAAAAGGAGTTGGTTTAGCTATCCACATTGGAAAATAAAATCAAGTGAATATGCAGTTGGGTGATAATATACATCTGGGCAAACATGAGATGGAAGAGGAGGAAGAGAACAGGATGGACTGATGTTGGACATTGGCAGGTAGTTCAAGCATTATTTCTCTTTTTTTTCTTTATTTTAAATCTGTGTTGAACATGATGTACAGAGAAGCTGAGTGACCAGCCTAGTATCATAACCAGTAAGTTGAGAGTTAGACCTTGCCTCAGTTCTTCTGACTCCTTCACCAGGGCTCATTCTTCTAGACCATTCAGAAAAAGCAAATTCTCTAAAATATGCTTCAAAGGAATGGAGAATTGAACAAGTCTCATTCTCTGTTTAAGTACATAATGGTTTGTAATGTTCTAAGGAAGATGGTTGTTTCTCCATCCTGTATATTTAGGGACTCTCTTGATCATCTCTCAGATAAAGCCCAACTTCCTCATTGGCATGGATCATTTCCTCCATTGAGTTGGAAAAATACAAATCCCATTTACACAATAACCACCAATGCTGGCACCCAGATACTGTCTGAGACTTGGGGGGGTCAGAACTTAAAAAAAAATTAAACCAAATGAAAGGCTCTTGTGTTCTTTTATTTTGTTTCCAACTTGTTGTTGATTGCTTGGAAAGCCACCATTTCCAGTCCATTGCTTTCTAATTCATTCCCGTCCAAGGTGTTATTTTGTATGGGCAACACTCCTGCGCTACCCTGCCATGGCTGTTGATTACTCTGTAATTAAGGCCCCTATGGAGAGGAGAGAAAGCACCCCTTTCACAACACTTCCTTATTCCTTTGGGTTTTCATTCCCATTGGAACATTGTTTAGACTTGTCCTTTGGAAAGCCTTTCACTGGGCTCTTTTGGCTGTGAGGTTGTTTTCTCAGAACATTCTGAATTTGGGGACCAAAGCAGATGCCTTCAGCTAATGTGCTATTGAGACAAGAAAGATGATGTTAAACAAAACTCACTGCAAAGGGTGTCACCAGAGTGGTGATTAATGCTCCCTTTTTCAAGTCTATACACTTTGCTCCTCTACTGAAATCCTTCTCCATGGCAAGAAGTCACCCAGAGTTCTCAAAGACACGCCAGGAGAGACAGGCTTTGGGTGGAACCACATAGTGCAATGGACTTAGAGCACAGACCTAGGGATGGATTGGATGTTTTCATTTGGGGACCAGTCTAATTTCTTTCGAAAGGTTCATTACTCACATCTGGCCACATGGTATTTTTTTCAGTCACTACAAATCACAAAAGCCGTCTGGAAATCTACATCAGAGAATATAGGTTTTGCCATACATCACAGTTTAAGAGTTGTTTAGGGGAGTCCCTGTGCAAAAAGACTAGTTTTCTAATCAAGTTAATGAGATTATTGGGTATGGACCTCTGTCTACACAGCGCTTCTTAAACTGTGGGTTGTGATTCCCAAATCTGGTGAAAGCAAAAGGTTTTTGAGCATGCAGTAACCAAAAATTAATTAAAAATCAAACACGTAGAGAATCCTAGGTGTTTCTGGCAGCACTTGCCTGTGTCGCACCATGCAGCTCCCCTGCAGCCTTGGTTCTGAACCCAAAGGATATGTACTTTGCACTGTGCATGCTTTCAGACTGCTCAAGGACAACTAATGCTGCTGAATCTTGAAAAGGTGTCTCAAGTAGAAAAAGTTTAAGAAGACTTGGTCTATGAAGCAAAACATGCTATTGTTCTTTTTCATGTTTGGTTTTGCTTTTTTTTTTCTCCAATGATCACTCATTGGTTACAACCCTTCTATATGACCAAACTATTGTACAATGTGAAAGTATTTGCAGATCCTATACATGATTGCATGCCACCATGGGGAGGGGGAAGGGAGGGAAGAAAATCTGGAACTCAAGGGATTATGGAATTGAATCTTGTAAACTAAAAGTAAATAAAATAAATTAATAAAAAAAATAAAAGAAGATAAAAAAAAAGAAGACTTGGTCTAGAGGCACCTAAGGTGCACCTTTTCATAAAGCCTGCTGAGACTGTTTTTATCATAATCGGGTTTCAGAGATCAGGGCTATCTCCCTGTGGTTAGCTGCCTAAGAATCCATTGTCCTCCTTCCCATTCCCCTACAAAAATGAACTCTCAGACTTCCCTTTCCACTTTAGAGAGATAAGCAGCTTTACAGCAGTGAGGACATGTATTCTGGTGTGAGACAGGGCATTGCAGAACTTTTTCTATGTCCAGGAGCAGGTAATAGTAATTTGTTGCAGAAACATATGACAAGCCACATGCATTTGCCCAGATGTTCAGAGAGGAGAGTTCTTGGATCTTAGGTTTCTGTCTCCCTTTGGCTTTTCTTCTTCCTTTTCTGAGCACAGGTCAGAAATTGGAGACCTGGTAGTGGATTTCCCCAGCTCAAGAGATGATAGCAAGTGGGCCACTAAGAGATTTCTTGTAAAGGGACATAGCAGTATGGGCCCTGGGCCCAAATTGAAGAGTTCTCAAATTTGAGAATTCTAGGACTGGACCTCTGAATAAGAGAAATAGCAAAAGAGATTTACCTGTATATCGCTTCCTAGAGAAAGATGAAAAATCACCTGTGTACTCCTTATCTGACACCCTAATTAGAAAATAAAGACAGGAAATTACTCACTGTAAGTATGCTGGAAAAAATTGCTTTTTCAGCACCTCCCAAATTATATTTACCTTCTGGGGGAAGTTAAACCACAGACTTGTACTATGAGTCTTGGAGGAAGTGTTATTGATCCTGTGGGAGAAGGGGGTTTCATCAGAATAACATGGGATTGCCCTCCTGGGAACCCACCTCAAAGTCTAGCTCTCTTCCAGGCAGAGTCAATGAGCCATTTGAATGCTTTATACTTTGCTTGGTTTATGGGTTTCCATGAATGCAATACATCTTTGACATACTTGGGGTGGGGATAAAATAAAGTCTTTCCTGTGCCTAATATGCATTTAATTTCCTGAGTGCTTTTTGAGAGCTGGAGACTTCTTTTAACCATATTTGTGTAAACCAAGGCACTCAAATTAGGAGTCTATCTTGATGAAACTTCAGGAAGAAGCTTGATATCAGGCCCTTTGGATTAGACCTAGTCCATGTGAGCTCAGAACCTTGGGGTCTCGTATCACAGGTTACAACAAAATCTCAAACTTAGAAATGGAAAGGACCTCAAAAGTCATCTAACTCAGCTCATGCTTGAAAAATAATTCCCAATACAACACATTAAATAATGGCTCATTCTTCCTCTATGTGACATTTTCAGCTGAGGGGGACTCACTAACTATTGGCAGCCCATTTCCTTTATGGGTTACTTTTCTTTGGGAAGGTTGTTAGTTCCCCCCACCCATGATATCAAACCTGAATTTGTTTCTTGGCACCTTCTACACTTTGCTACCAGTCCATCACTCTGCTGCCAAGCAGAGGAGATTGAATTTCTCTAACCTTGAAAGGACATCTCTTCAAATAACTGGGAACAGATATCTATTACGATACCCTCTGTACCTTTTCTTCTCCAGGCTAAATATACTGAGTTCCTTCAGCCATCAACTCAAGGCCCTTCACCGCACTGGTTGCTCTCCTCTGGATGGTCACTAGCTCATCAATGTTCTTCTTAACCAGTGATGTCCAGAAGTGAATCAATTGGTACTGAGAGGCTATTTATCGTTGTTCTTCCTTCATTCTCAAAGGTGACCAATGACATCAGGAAGGTAATGTCTTGACTTGCAAAGTGAATTGGATTTGAGTGAGGTAGAGCTGTGCAAAGTCATCAGCCTCACTCTCTCTTCCAGAGTCATCAGAGTCGAGTGGCAAGATGCAGGTCTAGATTACTGTTGATGGCCCAGGATGCAGTTATCCTTTCCAGCTTTGAGTTAAACGTGATGAGCATTTAATCTCTTCTTTTATCCAAATCATTGATAAAATGTTAAACAACCTAGAGCCCAACACAAGTACCTGGGCTATTCTGCTGGGGACCCCCTGCCCCACTGACATAGAGCCACAAACAACCTCTCTTTAAATCTGGCTGTCCAATCAGTTCTGCTTCCATTTCATTGTGTTACCATCAAGTCTGCTTTTCCACAAGAGCAATACAATACACTTGTCCAAAACTCAGATAAAACCTAAGTAACCTATATCCACAATATTTCCCTTACTTATTACTTCAGTAATTCTATCAAAAAAGGATCTGGCTTCAACTATTATGGATGAAGCTATGATTTTGTTATTCTAGTTTTCTAATCACTGCTTCCCCTTCTAGATGTTCATCAACCATCCTTCTAACAACCTACACACACACACACACACACACACACACACACACATTAGCTGTGTACATAGATAGATAGATATAGACAACCTATATATCTATTAGCTGTCTCTCCCATTTTTGTGTGATTTACAGCCTGGTGGAATACTAGCCAAGCCATAATTGATTTTGATCTGTTAAAGTCAATGACATTTTAACATGATAACTGTTTTATTTTTATATTTATTTATTTTAATATGACACATTTTATTTTTATTTCATTCATATTGGTTTAATGTGACAATGATTTGGTCGTTCGGATTTATTACTTGTATTTTATGAATGGAGGGCCTAACTACCAAAATCTACATCATGACAGGTCCAGTGGAACTTGGCAGAATTAGTAGGTTAGTATCTTGTTGGCTGTCACTAAAGATGTACCTAAAACAGATTACTTCTCTCTGGAGTGATGCTGCAAAGAACCATGGCAATTAAATTGGCTTTAAGGTAGGCAATATGACACTTGGTGGATTAAAGGGTGTGCAATCAAATTCTGGTGAAGTTGCTCATTACCTGAGTGAAGTAAGTCAATTTATGTTTCTGGGCCTCAGTTTCCATATTTGTAAAATGAGAGGATCTTATAGATGACCTCTAAGGTACCTTATGATCTAGACTCATCTGGTCATTTGAAAAATTATAAAATTGTGTCTGCTAGACATAAAGTTACTTGCTTAAGGCCATATAGTTATTAACTCTACACCCAGAAGTCAAACCCATGTGTACTTACTCTCTTAGTATAAAGATCTTTGGACTCTGGACTCCTGCCGCACTGCCTTTACTGGTGACTCAAGAGTGGGGATTCTAAAGCTTATACTTGGTATAAAGATGACAAATGTCATGGAGGGACCCTCAGAAAGTATTTTATCCAAGTGATTCATTTTGAGGTAGATATGGAGGCCTCTTGTTGCCCTAGGTCACATGGGGAGTTAATAGGTAGGATTAGTAATGAAACGTAGGTTCTCTGATGCTAAATTCAGAAACCATCTCCTTCTAAATGTTCAACTACCATCTGCATATATGACTTGAAAATCTATGCGCTCATCTCTGCCCTCTGTCCTTTGGTCCTTGCCTACCTTACATTTCCTCCAGCTGGATTTCTTCTTGCTATTTCAGCCTGCATGTGAGAAGACAGCTGCTTTCCTTCAGGACCCTACCCTGGGCTGACCTTTACCTACCAAGGTAGTTAGGGAAGATCTGTACCAGGCTTTGAAACCCATCACAGAATGAGGTTAATCCTTATATTATCCTAAGCAGCCATAAAGAATCTCCAGGCTACAAGCTCTGCTGATAACCCCCAGATGGAGGATCAAAAGAGGAAATTACACCAAGTCTGAACTTGTTTCACAGATAAAAGAACACTTCAACAGCCATGGGTTTCTTGGGGGTAAACACATTCACTTTAGAGTATCTAAATGTTTTTAATGAGCAGATTCAACACTCACTCCATCTGAAGGCCAACACAAGCCTTCAAGAGGCTTGTCTGGGGAAACATGGACCCAACAAATGGCATGCAGTATTTTGGAGGACTTTCATCACAGCAGTTTCTGGAATTTTAATGAATATTTTGATTTCATGTGATAAAAGGGAAAAATGTGTTAACTACAACACACATACCAGATCTTGAAATGTGCCATCAGAATATCAATAATATCTTTTGAAGAACTAAGTAAAAATCATCTAGGGGTTAATGTATAAAGGAAGAAAAGGTCTGTTTGCAATGTGAGCTAAATAGCTTTCTAGCCTGGGTCTGGTTAATGTCATGTCCTTCACTTCTGGGAATGGTCTCCCCAGCTCAGGCTTGCTTATGCACAGCTCCCAGAGTGTTCTTGCCTTAATAGCCTTTATTGTTAAAAAAAATATATATATATATGACCTTCCACTTGTCATTCTAGATAATGCTGGTGCCTTGAAAAATAGCTGCCAATCTGTCATGGCACTGGACAGATGGACTCAAAAGGATAGCACCCAATGGCAACAATTTGACTATACAGCAAGCTCTATGCCTTTCTATTTTGAAGAGGTCACACAATTTCAGGGATATCTCTTCTCATTTGTATTTTTCTCAACATGAAAACAAATTATCAGTAATCATCAGTAACGTGTTAAGAGCAAACCATGTGTCCATATTCTGGTGCTGGGGGAAGTAGAAATGCCAGGGAAGACTTTAGCTCCTTATGTAGCCACTACAATGGACTCGAACATACAATATTTGTGTAGGAAGCATGTTATATGGGAACCAGAATTGGAGTTAGAGTCAAGAGACTTCGGAAGTTGGAAATCTTGCTACTTTCTAGCTATGTGGCAATGAGCAGCCCTCAGCCCCAGTTTCTCAATCTATAAAATATTTATGTGTGTCTGTGTATACACAGAGATAATATATTATATCATTTATATAACTGGCATAAATTGTATATTATTAATATATTATGTTATGAATTACAAACGTATAATTCCTATGTATAGATATATAATTAATATAAATTAATATAGTTTCTAGATAGTATCTATATCTATAGTAATCTATAAACAAAGACACCAAGGTTGGCCACCAAGGTTGGCCACCAAGGTCATCCACTGCATCCTGGGCCATTGCTAGTCATTCTGATTTTTGTCTTGCCCCTGGACTTCAATGACTCTGGAAGAGAGAGTGAGGCTGATGGCATGGGTTGTACAACTCTGTCTCACTTAATTCCAATTCACATGCAAGTCAAGATATCATCCCATAATATCATTGGTCCTCTTTGAAAATAAAGGATAGATAACAAACAATATTCTGATAAGAGAAGGCCTAGGTGACTAATTAGATTAGGAGACCCATCAATGGAAACCCCCATACAACCAGTGAGACTGGGAGATCTATTAGAACAGCGGTTCTCAACCTGTGGGTCATGACCCCTTTGGGGGTAGAAAGACACTTTCACAGGGGCCACAGGGTTCACCTAAGACCATCGGAAAACACATATTTCTGATGGTCTATCCATCTCCAGGTGGATGCGCCTACATGCAGATACACCCACATATGAGTCTTAATGGGTCGCGGCATTAGGAAGGTTGAGAACCACTGTATTAGAAGAATCTGAGGCCTGCCCAATAACTCAAATTCTGCTGTTAGTGACAGCAGTAGCTGAACTTGAGCTTGGGCCAGTGAAGCAATTTAGCAGGCTGGTTGACCTAGTTCAGCACTGAATTGAAACAACAGCCTAGAAGAAAACTGGCCAGTTAAACAAGGGAAAAGACATCCTTTGGATATATCATACCCAGAACTTGGTGGGGATTCCAAGTCCTCCTTGGAGAAAAAGAATCCTAGGGCCATGACAAAGTACTACCCTCCTCTCAATCAGGGTGGAGGATGCTTTGAAGCAATCATTCCAATTTTGAGCCCACTCTCCCCAGGAATTCTGTGCAAAAGGGAGGGTGTACACTCCCCCTTTGTGAGTTCTAATATTGTTATATCTTCTTTGTAAATACCATTTTGTAAAAGTTCATATCAACTGGCAATGAATATTGGGGAGAATACACCAGATGATGATTGATGAGAGATACTAGTAGAAATTCTAGTCCCAAAATTAGCCGATCACAGACTGTGAGGGGAGAATTAATTAGCTGCCCTCTGGTGACTTAACCTGCCAGGACAAGTAGGGGTTGGGCAAATGATTCTAGAGAGGGGTGCTATCTGTGGTGTAATAATTGGATCTAAATCATGGAAGGTATTGTGATGAGAAAATCAGATCTGGGGAGCTCATTATCAGATTTAAGTCCAGATCTTCAAGTTGTGTAGGTAAAGCATTAATGAGAATTAAAGCCTTAACTGAGAATTTTTGAATCTGGGACAACCCTAAACTTCATAACAAATAAAGATCACGTAATGGGCCCTCCAAGACCACGGGGTAAGACCTGCTACTGGGTAGGGGGACAAGTTGGGGTAGGGATGTGGCAACTCACAAGTGAATATTTGGTAGCATACTGTTATAACAAATTCTTGCTAACTAGTTATTAAGATCTATTGTTTCTACAATCCCAAGGAATGCAAATCATTTTAGAGATTTCTAAATTTGGAACCTTAGGGCAAAGTCCCAATAATATTGTCCTGATAATGGTTCCAATTTTTATTAAGAATTTGTCCTTTTAAAAGAGGACAAATATGTAATCTGTAATATTACACATATTTAAGATTGAGTGGAAATAAGTAAAGAATGATAGTATTGCTTGGGCTTTCCTTGAACCTATTGGCTCAGAAATTTGCATAGGGATATAATCTTCTTTAAAAATAATGTTATGTTGTTGCCTTTTTCTTTTTATCATGACAATTATTCCCCTTCCTACCACCATCTCTACTGAACCCTCCTTTGAAACAAGGAAAGACAACTGATTCGACCAACCAATAAACAACTTTCTCTGTCAGCCTATATGACGTTCCATGACTTTATCCTCCTGCCTCCCTAACGAGAGGGAAGTTATCATCTGTTCTCAGGGACTAAGGCAGATCATTACATTCATTAGTAGCTCAAAGTCTTTTTCGTGTTCTATTTTTCTTTACGCCCACTCCTGCCTTCTCCAACATAACACTCAACTCTCCATAGCCCTTATTTTTTTCTTATCATCAATCTCTTCCTGTCTACTGACTCCTCCCCTGCTGTCTATTAACACTCCAGTATTCCTCATCCTTAAAAATACCCTCACTAGGGAGCAGAAGGAGTAGAACATTGTATACAATTACAAGCACATCGTATCTGTGATGATTGACTCTGATAAAGTGGGCTCCTCTCAGCAGTACCAGACTGTAAGATAACTCAAAAAGACTCACGATGGAAAGGGCTATTCACTTCCAGAGAAAGAATTGCAGAGTCTAAATGCAGATGGAAGCAAACTATTTGCTCTCTCTCTTTTTTGTTTTATTTTGTTTTATTTCTTCTTCCTTGTTGTTCATCCCATTGGTTGCAGTTCTTCTTTACAACTTGTCTAATGTTTGATGTGAAAGTATATGTAGAATCTATATCAGATTTCATGGTACTAATGGGGGGGAGTTGGAACTCAAAACCTTGTGGAACTGAATTGTTGTAAACTAAAAGTAACTAAATAAAAAAAATACCCTCACTAGATCGAACCATACTCATTAGTTAGCATCATATTTCTCTTCTTCCTTTCAAGGCTAAACTTCTTGAGCTAACTGTCCACACTTGGTGATTCTCCTTCCCTTTTTCTCACTCTCTACTAAACCCTCTGCAATTTGGATACTGACCATATCATTTGACTGAAACTGTACTCTCCTACATCACCAGTGAGCTTTGTTTTATTTCAAATCGAAAAATCTTTGCTCAGGCCAAATACTCAAAGAACCATGCAGCACTTTAGACTGCCAAATCACCCTCTTCTCCCATCATAGACTTATGGGTTCATCATCCCATTGAGGATGACTCCAGATCTATGTAACAAGTCCTACCATTCAGAAGAGCTCCAGTCTCACATTTCCAACAGCTTTTGGACATCTTGAGTTGATCCTAAAGGCATCTCGAAATCAACATGCCCATGGTTTTCTTCCTAACTCTCCCTTTTTCTAAATTCCCTATTCCTCTCAAAGATACCATTATTCTTCTAGTCACTCAGCTCTGAAATCCCAATGTTATCCTCCCCTCCTTTCTTGAGCTTTCTTGAGCTCACTACTTGCCAAATCTTATCATTTCTTCCTTTACAAAATTGTTCATATAAATCTCTCTACTCACATAAGCACTACCCTGCCCAGTTCAGATCTCTATCATTTCTCATTTGGCATACCTCATTAACTATCTAGTTGGTCTTAGAACCTCAAGTCTCTATGCATTCCAACCTATCTTTCATTGAACTGCCAAAATGATATCCCCAAAATGGAGTCTAATTATATTTGTTCAATACTCAATAAATTGTGTTTCTCTATTATTTCCAAGATTAAATAGAAAACATTTTATTTGACAATTAAAGTTTTTCATAATTAGGCCTCTCCTTCCTCTTTTCAATTTTTTTACATTCTACTGTACTCCATGATCTAGCCGCATTGTTCCTAGAACATGAAACCACATCTCCTGTTTTTGTTCTTCATGCCTTGAATGCTCTCCCTTCCAGTCTATCCAGTATGTAGATCTCCTTCCATATCCCAAATTCATTAAGCTAGATCTTTTCTTGTACTATCATCCAATGGGAAGAAATCTTCCACCCACAAACCCAGTGCTTACTCCATACTCAGTTCCCTCATTTTCAACATACTTACCCAATGAGGAGGTGCCCCACTTCCTCATACCTAACACCCATTCAGAGAGTTCCTTCCCAGTGTATTCATTCACTGGTGAAATATCCTCATCATCTCTCATATACAATACTTATCAGTCATATCTTTTCTAGTGTGCTTACTGTTTAAAGGATAATATTTTAGGCAACATTTTAGGCAACAAAAATGAAAGACAAATGAGAGGAAGGAGAAGATTTCCTATTTTGACTCAATTCAATGAGCATCTGTTAAGGCACTTGCTAAGTGCCCAGCACTGTGCTAGGTGCTGAAGATTAAAAGGGTTAAAAACCCTCCATGCCCTCAGGATGCGGAGTTTCCAATGGTAATTGAGAACAGGTCTTACTGATATCAGATTTCATGTGGGGTAGCAAATGATTTGTAATTCTGGCTCAAAACAGGCCTCCTGATAACCAAAAAGTAATTTGAAAAGTTTGCCCAAAGATGTTTTACTTCAAAACTTAAAAAGAGAATGTTAAAAATTATTTTTACATGTAATTGGGAGAAAATAATATATTATTTTTAAAAGCCATATTAAGACACTATCTGCCTATTAAAATATTCCTGCCTTTGCCAATTACATTTCTGTCTGAAGCCAAATTTTCTTTCTGTATTTCAATCTAAATATCATATCACAATAGATTGAATGCAGAAGCAGATAGGAAAATCCAGACATTAAAGAATTTTCCAAAAATATATAAAAACAATTCCATTCTTCTCACTAATTTCTTATTGTAGAAAATACAGTTAGCTTTATTTTTTAAATGTTTCATGTTAAAATGTAATGGGCTTATTATTGTTATTTCAAAATGCTTTAATAAATATTTTTAAAATAAAAAATGTTTGCCCAATATGGACATCAATTTAGAGATAAAAGTGGTCCATTAACATTTCTAAAGGGTTTTTTAAAATAAATAATGGCCAGAATTAACTTGCTAACTAAATTCAAACTTTTAATATAATTTCTTCTAATTACCAATGTTGTCTGTGTTTATTCTGATGTTTGTTTTGCTTATAGCAAGTCAAAAAACATGAAAGAAAAAGCAGCATGTTTTTCAAATGAAGAAAAAGCAAACATCATGCTAGATCTTGGAGGGAGGATACTAAAGACTAAAAAGGCTTGCTTTAATGTTGACAAAAGATTTGCTTAATTGTTTCAGAAGAGATTCTGTCTTTGACTTCATTTTAGGGGCTTGAGAATCTGTCAAGTAACATGTGGTTTGTGTTGATCTCACATCAATCCAATTTGTTCCAGGCCTCATATTTGTAACTGTGCAGCTCCTATTAACATCAGAGTAGGAGCAAGGGAGGGAAGACAAGGATTAGGCTCAAAATTATGACTTCAGGAAGTAGTTCATAATTCTCAGCCCTTCCCATAATCCTGCTTATGCCCTACAGTGCTACCAGATTGGAACATAACCTATGGTGCTACTCAGGCACAGAGAACTGTAGGCGAAGAGGTCCTGCTGTCAGAATGGAATCCTTTCCTCTAGAGTACACTAAGGACCAAAAGATATTAAATCTCTCAGAGACTACAGTCATTGTGGAGCAGAAACTATTGGGAGAGGGTCTAAGAACTAGGATCAAGAAGTGAACGAGCATGTGGAATTTGGATTAGGTCTTTCCACAGAGCAGAGGACATGATAGAGAAAAGGGAGATGAGACTGGTCACTGTGGCCATCACTACTACTGCTGGCCCATCAGCCCAGTAGCATAGACAAAGTGGATAGGGAAGAGAGAGGCTGAGGAAGGGATTTGATTGGATTCTGGTGAGTAGGATGAGTGAGGAGGAAAGCTGACAGATGCTGAAGAGAAAGAGTAAAGATGGATGGCCAGCCATGGCTGGGTTGAAAGTGGCTGGGCTCCACCAAGGCCAGATGGATAGCTGAAGCTACATACAGCAAGAGGAGTGTACAGTTGGTGGTAAACTTCTGACCAAGATTTCATGTAAATGATGAACTTGCTCTTTCTCTTCTTTCCTCCCTTTTGGTATAATAGGATGGATGGCTAATCCGTTTTCCCCTATTTTTTGTGATTGTTTATGATTCTTTATTTGATTAGTATGCAATACTGATTTGTTATAGCTTCATTTGTGTTTCCTTATTTGTAAATTTGGAGTGATCAAAGAGAGAAAGAGTGACTGCTTTTAGTATAGAGGTGAAAGGAAATTATTAGTGAATCTGCATATCAATGTGTTTTGGGAGAGATATGAGAGAATGATATTGATTTATTAATTTTAATAAATGCTACTAGTGGGTAAACCTGAGTCCAGTGCTCTTGCCCTTAGGGGAAAGTGAGTTAGTTGCCATTGTTGTTTGGGAGGAAGGTGATGATGCTTTCTCCATTGCTTCCAGACTCCCCTTCATAGTCCAGTGACACTGGACTCCTACCTGTTCTTTGAGGAAGATCCTCCACCTCTCACCTCCAGTCATTCTCTCTGGATGTCCCCTGTGCCTAGGAAGGGCTCCCTTCTCTACCCTAATTATTGGCTTCCTTTAAGTGCCTACTAAATTCCCACCTCCCATAGGAAGCTTTCCCCAGCCTCTCTTAATTCTAGCACCTTCCCTCTGTTAATTATTTCTTATTTATCCTGTATAAAACTTGCTTTGTATGTATTTCTTCACATGTGGCCCACTCATTAGATTGTAAGCTCCTTGAGAGCATAGACTGTCTTTTGCTTCCTTTTGAATTTCTAGGGCTTAGCACAGTGCCTGGCACATAGTAGGCACTTAATAAATGTTTGTTGAATTGAATTGAATCATAAATCCAAAGAAAAATCTCAGTGTTGGAGTGGCATTAAGGCTGATGACTACAGAATAGGTCCAGCCCAGAGGCAATAGCAAAAGACTAATTGGCTGAGTTGGTAATCCCCAGATGGGGATTTCACAGGAGCACTCCAAAGAAGGGAGCACCTCTCCTGTTTATTTTCATGTTCATTTGATAAGCCTCCACACCCTTGTGGTACAAAGGCTCCATTTCTTGTAATTCTTAACCCTCAGTGATGTTTCAAAGGGTCATCCTCATTTAAAATGTGTTGCTTTGGATGTCCTACATGTCCTGAAAGAGGTGATTACCAGAAAAGACTGGTGGCACCTTCTAGAGTCAGCTCTGAAGACAGAGGTAGAGTCCATACTCCCCACTGGTCTGCTGGTTCCATTCATGTTTATATGTGTGTGTGTGTGTGTGTGTGTGTGTGTGTGTGTGTGTGTATCTATATATATCTATATATCTATATCTATATCTATATCTATATGCACACATGTATATATACATCTATATGTATATATACATATATGTGCATGTGTATAAAGAGAGAGAGAGAGAGAGAGAGAGAGAGAGAGAGAGAGAGAGAGAGAGAACATACAAATAATAAGTCACTAAGTAAACTACTCATGAAAAGTAGTTCTTGTATCGAGGTAAATTAACAGACTACAATACACTAACTGCCCTTACCCCTCATGAGCATTTCTCTGCAACTTCCTAGCATGAATTATTTTCTTTCAAAATTTGGCTTTAACATGAAAGATTTCTGTAAATGATTTAGAGTGAAATAACCAAAATCAGGAAGACAATATCCACAGTCATAGCAAGAATATAAATGGAAAGACCAGACAATCTTGTAATTAGAAGGACCAAGCAGAGTCCAATAGAATTGAAAAAATGCATTTAGATTCTTCCTTTACAAAGCTGGGGAATTATAGATGTAAAATATTGGATATATTGTCAGACAGGATTGATAACTACTATTGATCACTGAGTTTGACCAGAGTTTTGTTGCTTGTACGTAAAAGAGTAAAATAAAAACCTTACTGAATTTACATTGTTGCAGTAATTATGTAAATTCAGAGGAGACACATGTATCATTTCCCTCTATTTGAATGCAAATAGTTTATCTTTGTTTAGTCTCTCATCATTTTTCATTCATGCTAACTTTTTGTTTTGCTTCACCCCAGTATTTGCACTTCAGTGTTTCCCTGCAGCTCTGGTCTTTTCAACAGGAATACTTGAAAATTCTTTATTTCATTAAAGAGCCACTTTCCCCCATAGCATTGCACTCATATTTGCTGAACAAGTTATTCTTCATAAGCCCATATCCTTTGTTTTCTGGTACATCATAGTCCAAGCTCTTTACTCCTATATTATGATGGTTGCTAAATCATGTGTGGTCCTGCCTATGACTTCTTGATATTTAAATTCTTTCATTCTGGCTGCTTGTAGTATTTTTCCTTTGACATGAAAGCAATGAATTTTGGTTCCAATTGGAATCTACCCACATTATATTCCCCCACTATGGGTCTGAAACTTTCTCATGCCTTGGTGTAAAGCCTCTCCCTAGATAATGGAGTAAACTATGCTCAGCATATTCTTGGTCTGACCTGACCCCATTCCCATTGTCCAAAAATCTCTGTCTTTGTCTTCTTATGCTACGTTGGGCTAGACAGCTAACTCACTTTGACTTTCTGTATTTCTCCATCAAGAATCAGTGTGGTGCATTTTCTAGATCTTTTTAGAGGAGTTTGTGAAGGGGAACTCTCTATACTGCTTCCTTCCACTCTGCTATATTGGTTTTGCCTTTTCAAAAGCATTATTTATGATGAGGCAGTCTTTGGTGGATAAGTAATGAAAGGAGATAAAGAAGCATTTTTCAAAAGAATTGAAAACTATTACTAATCATATAAAAGATTGTTCCATATCACCAAATAATACAGTGAATAGAACTCTGATCCTGGACTCAGGAAGACATTAGCTCAGCTCTGGCCTCAGATATTTCCTAGATGTGTTAACCAGATCATGGAACTTATCCTCTGTTTACCTCAGTTTCCTCAACTAAAAAAATGTGATAATAATAGCACTTACATTATAAGGTCATTGGGAGCATCAAATGAGTTAATATTTATAAAAAGCACTTAGAACAGTGCCTGGCACATAGTACATAATATATAAATGCTGTTTCCCTGCCTCTAATAATAAGACAAAAGCAAATTAAAAAAAAAAAAACCAAAGTCCAACAACTTGGTGTTTCTTCTCACAACCTCAAGATTGATAAAGATAATAAAAATGAGAATAATCAGTGCTTGAGAAGTTGTAGGCAAAATGGGTACATTGATATGCAATTTGAAATTATGTGAAGAGATTAGAGTATCTATATTCTTTCATCCAGAGATCTCATTGCTAAGCACACCCTCTGAAGGAACACATACAAAGAAATGTTACATATATATCAGAATAGTTGTAGGAAGAATTTTTGTGGTAGCAAAGAATGTGAAACAGAGTAGATGTCCATACATTGGGAAAAGGCTGTGATATATGCATTATGGAATTTCATGGCATTGTAAGAAATTATACATATGAAGAATTGAGAAGTACATGGGAAGATACATGAACTGAAGTAGTAGAAAATAAGGAAATAGGAAAATTCTATGTATAATGATTCCAATAATGTAAACTGAAGAAACAAAAACAAAGAAAACTGAGTGCTCCATAATTATCATGACCAATTTTGTTATTAAAGAAGAGATAAGAAAATCTTTCCTTTCCTTGCAGTGGTTGAGCAATATGGATATGCAGAATCTCATATATTATTATTAACTTCATCGATTGTTGACTTGATTTATTAAATTGCTTTCTTTCTTTTTTAAAAAATTCTTTGTTATAAGAGATAGCTAGTTCATTGGGTGGGGGAAGAAAAGTAAGCATTTGGGAATGGTTATGTAAAAAAAACAATAAAATATATCTTTTATAATTTGTTTAGTGAAGAATATCTCTCAATATTTTAGATTTGTATCACTTCATTATAGATTTTGAATGTTTGATTTTTGTCAGAATTATTTAATAGTTTTCTCCCTAGAATATATTATTTTTTAAAGTCCATTTATGTTAATTTTCATTTTTCAGTGAGGAAATCAACATTTGAAGAAGTTGTGAGGAATAACTACCATCAAAGAAAGAGGAGTCTGAAAGCAAGTGAAAAAGGAATATGAAGAAAAAAGGCTAAAATTACCAAAGATTTTAAGAGAAAGAAAATTCCATCTAAAAACCTAGATTGGAAATAAATAAACTAATATAGAAGTTACTAAAATTCAGTGGATGAGTACAATGATCTCAAAAAGATAACAAGTTTTGTAAATAAATACTATAAGAACAAGGAAAGTGAATTAAGGTTTGATGAAACATAAAAATGTGAAGAATCTCAAGAAAACACTAAACAAAAACACGTTTGGAAGTGATTCACAAGAGAAATTAAAAACAGCAGTATAAATTAGAAGAAAATGAATTTCAGAACTTATAACTTGTACCACAAAAATAAACAACAGAGTAGAAAACAAAATTAAATCAACTATGTTGATTCTTTCCAAAGAAGTAAAAAATAAATAATTGATTTGGAATAAAAAATATACATAAATGCAAGGTAATCTCAAAGGAAAGAAGCAAAAAAAAAATATTAAAAGAATATACTATCTCTATACAAGCAAAAGATACTGATCTCAAAGACAGTTTGCACAGAAACAATGCCAGAAGCATAAGTTTCCCAGAAGAACACACAAATTAAAACACTGTAACAACAACTACAACCACCACAACCAAACTCTACAAAGCAAATAATAATAATAAAAAGAGTGTCCCTCCACCCTCTGAATATAGAAAACAATGCATGACTCAGAAGAATCCATAGAGTGCTTTTGAAAAACTTGCAGGGACAGCTAGGTGGCACAGTGAATAGAGAACCAACCCTGGAGTCAGGAGGACCTGAGTTCAAATGTGACCTCAGACACTTAATGCTTCCTAGCCGTGTGACCTTGGCCAAGTCACTTAACCCGAATTGCCCTGTCCTCCCTCTCCAAAAAGCAAAAAATAAAATAAAAAAATATTTGTTTAATAAAAAAAGAAAAAAAAAGAAAAAATTGTAAACAAATGAACAAACTACATGTCAAGGTCCAAGACACATAGTGGCTAAGTTTAATAATTCCTAGCGCATGCTAAGCAGTGAGGAAAACCAAATTAAAATATAAAGGAAATAAAGTTAATATTGTAGAAAGAGTATTCTGTATCCTCTGGAAATCACAGAAAAGAACAGAATGCTAGAGGATGTCCCAAGTCTTAGTGTAGTTTTTAAGCTTTTTTAAAAAATAAAATAACTATACAAAGACTTTTGAAGCATAATGTATATTCCAAAAAGCAACAAAGATTAGATAGTATTTAAAAATACAGACTCAAAACTTTCCATCCATCATAAAAGATGAATGTCCGGTAAAAGGGAAACATTTGAGGCAGGCAAAAACATGATAAAATTATGATAAAATTCGTAAGTGTGTTCACCTGGCAAGTACACCACTAAACGATAGACATCCAAGAAAGATAAATAAATAAAGCTACCAAGGAAACGATAAGCAAGAAAATAAATTAACTCTCCCTGGAGATCATTTTTAAAAAGAGAAAGAGTAACAAAACATGATTTATAGGTTTAAAAAAATAAGAACTATTAAGATTAAAAAAAATATACAAGGGAATAAAGGTTAAAGTTGAATTTAATGAAATAAGACCCGATGGTGGAAAAGTAGGCCCCAAACACCATGAGCCAAATATCAAAAGCCACTGTAAATCAATCACTCTATCTATTTATCTGTCTGTCTGTCTATCTCTCTCCATCTCTCCATCCATCTGTCTCTCTGTCCCTTTTTCCATCCATCTATCCATCCATCCATCTATCTGTCTATCTATCTATCTATCTATCTATCTATCTATGTATCTATCCATCCATAAATCTCTTTGTCCCTTTTTCCATCCACCTACCCATTCATCCATCTATCTATCTATCTATCTATCTATCTATCTATCTATCTATCCGTCTGTCTGTGTGTCTGTCTGTCTGTCTATCTATCTATCTACCTATCATGGGATAAAATTATAAAATGTGAGGGTATATAAATGGAGAAAGGGGAGATAGACATAGGGGAATATATTACATACCCTAGTCAAATACATGTGCTAATAATTAAGGTAAAATAACTCCAAAGTACCTCAAAAAGATGAACTACAGGAGATGGTGAGAGGTGGCTAATGGGAGGGATTTAAACAAAAGGGATAAAATGGAGACATTTTAATCAAGTGGTAGGAGAGGATCCCAGTAAAGATGCCTATGGGGAACAATGTCTGACTTTAATGGGACATGGAGAACTTATGAGGGAAGTAATGAATGAGAAGTTGGAAGTTGGAACAACATTTCCTCTAAGAAAGGCTGTAGCATCATGGGCAATATCCTGCCTTCAGAAAAGGGAAATCTGAACAATTAGAATTAACCAGCAGAGAACAGAGGGGATGGGGTCTGGTTAATGGCAGATGAGGAGAATAACCATGAAGGAGGGCAGCAAAGAGAATTGAACACACAAACTGGGATGCAGTAATTTTTACCACAACACACTGTTTCTACACATAATTCCCCTCATGAATTGGTAACTCAAAAAGTGAGGCAAAACAAAATTTAAAAAAATGTGGAAAAATCTCTAAAGACAATAATAGAACTTCATTAAAAGAAGAGAGAGCTCAAGCTTCCTATTTCAGAAGCTTTAGCTCCATGAGGAACAAAAATTGGTTTAGGAAGTAATAAACAAGGCATAAATCATGAATCAAAGAATAAAAGATTGAAATGCACATAAAGGGAAGAGAATTAAGTGAACAAGAATCAGAAAGTATTTTTAGAAAAAAAGGTACAAGAAAAGAAACCAAGAAATATAAGAAGTTACAAGGACAGATGGGGGAGAGATTTTGATCTCACCACTTAACTGAGAATGGTAAAAATAAATTTAAAAAATGAGGGTGTCTTAGATAAATATTAAAAATATATTTTAAACCAATCCCCCAAACTAGGTGATGAATTAAAAAAAAAACTAGAGGGGGAAGTGAAGGAGAGGAAAGAAACTTTGAAAATAGGGTTGCATCAAAGTTTAATCAAAACTAATTATGAGGTCAAAGAACTAAAATAAAAAAAGGAAGGGGAACAAAAACAAAATTTAAGAAGAACCAAAATATTACAGACACAAAGGGAGGAAAACAGAAAACAAACTCTCATAACTTTAAATGTGAATCCGTGAAGTAATCCAGTAAAATAAACTGATAGTTGGCTAAGAAAACAACACCATACAAACTCTTGCTTACAAGAAACACATCTAAAATAATAAAAAAAAATACATAGAATAAAAACAAGAGACTAAAACACAAAATACTTAAGCAGCAGAAGTATCTAAAGTAAAAAGAATTACACACAGGATAGTGGATGAAGCCAGATAAACATTCACAACACAGGAAATTATCCTATACTTAAAGAGCTCATAAATAACAAAATTATATTGGTATTAAATTTACAGGCAACAAATGACATAGTATTGCAATTCATAAGGGAAGGCTTAACTGAATTAGAGAAAGAGAGAGCAAAATAATAAGATTAAGAGTCTTTAATGATCCCCTCTCAGGGTTTCAGAAACCTACAGAAAGATAAACAAAAAGAAAACCATAGAATGGAACAAACTTTCAGAGAACACAGATTTAAAAGACTTATGGTACCTTCTAAATGAGACCACTAATGAAAATACATATTTCTAAGAATGATATGGTACTTTTACAAAAATAGTCTATATATTAGGACACAGAAAAGTGCAAATTACTGGGGTAAAAAATACTAAACACATCTTATAGGGGCCAAAATGCAATAAAAACAATAATCAGTTCAGAGATGACCAAGAAAAGAGACAGAACTAAATGGAGACAATAATGAAATCATAAATAATGAATAGATCAAGGAATAAATCAAAGAAATGTTAATGGCTTTGTGAAAATGAATGATAATTGTTAGATCACATACCAAAATTTCTAAGATGGAGCTAAAGCAGTACTCACAGAAAAAAAAATGTCCTTAAAAACATATTAACCAAATAGAAAAAGAAAGGATTAATGAACTGAATATGCATTTCAAATTTTAGAAAGTCAATGAATAAACATATACAAAAAAACTACAAAAGAGGATATGTTAAAAATAGAGAAGAAATAAGTTGGAACAAGAAAAATATAGAATGATAAATAGAATTAAATGTTGGTTCTCGGGGGGAAAAAAAAAAACAAAGAAAATTGATAAACCTTTGGTCCAGATTAAAAATAAGGGGAAGAAAATAAAATTGTCAAAATGCAAAAAACCCTCCAAAACCCAATTCCTCCAACCCCCCAAAAACTCCATAGTTAAAATTATAAAAAATCAAAATAAACAAAAAAGAATTATTAGAAACTACTGTTATTTTTCTTAACATGTACGTGTGCTTGTCAACACATATATGTTAACAAAGCTGAGAATACAAAACAATAGAGGAGTACCCATAAAAATATAAATTACTCAAACTAAAAGAACATTCCTTAGAGGTCATAAATAATCCAATCTCATAAAAGGAAATGGATCTGGTTTTAAGAAAAAAAAAAACCCAAACCCCCAAACCCTACTTCAATCTGATCTTTGGGATAGACTCAAAATTTGTCTCATATCTACAGTGTTGATCTCACAAGTTCATATCCAACTTTGATTCTGGAAAACTAGGATGCTGGACCGCCCTTAAAATGACCTTTCAAATTCATCATGTCAAAATGCCCCCCTCCCTTCATCTAGAAAGAACAAATTCAAAAGGACATGTAAAGAGGTTCACTTCTTGAGGCCTTTGGCCTTAGAGAGGGAAGAAAGCCCAAAGGACACCCCCTTTCAACACGCTTTCTCATTGATTATTATGAGAGAGTCACTGTGATTCCCCATTCATTCAGATATGAATGAAGCAAAGAGAGAAATACCTTGAGCCCATAGACCTTTTTAAAGATACACAGAGTCCTCTCTATCCAGCCAATGATAAAAAGGTCCTTCCAACCCAGTAATTTGACACCTGGAATGAATAAGATGATGCTCTTGCTTTCTTTTCTTTGAAAAAAACTTGTATTGATATCTTTGTTTTGACATTACCTATATTTCCCTCTGTATTTCTTCTTCTCGCATCTTCCAGAGAGTCATCCCTTATAAGAAAGATTTTTGTAAAAAGAGAAAAGTAGATTTACCAAGATTATTCAAAACACAGAAAAAAAATGTGATATATGTAATATCTCATACCCCTGGAACCCTATGTGTTTTTTCATATCTTTTATTAGGAGCTAAGCTTGGTGTTTGAAATTTTTCAACATTTAGTCTAAATTGTTTTGTGTTTCATGTTCCTTCCATTTCCAGTGTTACAATTGTGCTTATTGTTTAATCCATTCTATTTACTTCATTTTGCATCATTTCATATGTTTTTGCTTCACTACATCCATCACTTTTTTAGAGACAGTAATTCTCCATTACTCTCATCAGCAAGTGCTTTGTGTAGAAGGTGGTCATGAGCTTACCTTGAAGGAAGTGAGGGGTTCTCAGAAGCCAGAGGTAAGGAGAGAGTGCATCCCAGGCATGTAGCATGGCCAATGCCAAAGCCCACATATAGGAGATGGAGTACCATCCCTGAGGAACATGGCGAATTTTGTTCCAGTTTGACTAAGCCACAGAGTGCAGGAAGGGGACTAATGGATAACAAGAGCAGAAAGATCAGTTGAGGTCAAGTTGTGAAGGGTTTTAAAAGTTAATCAGAGGAGTACATATTTGATCATAGAGACATTAGAAAGGAACTGGAATTATTGAGTATGGGAATGAACTGGTAACATGTACACTTAAGAACAATTACTTTGGTAGTCATGTGGAGGATGCTTTGGAGTGGGAAGACCTGAGATATGGAGATAAGTCAGGAGGTTATTGCAATAGTTTAAATGAGAGTTGTTCAATACCTGGACTAAGGTGGTATATACAAAAGATACAGAACATGTTGTGGAGGCAGAAACAAGATATGACAAAATTCACTGGGCTAAGTTAGGATAAGAATCCATGGCTAAGTCACATACCTGGGGATTAGTAATACTCCTCTTATTTGAAAGTTAACCTATCCAAAAGGTAGGATCATATGGAATAGTATAAAAAACAAAAATAATGCTGAAAAGAACTTCAGAATTGTTCTAGTTCAAACCTGGTGTTTGATAGATGAGGAAATTGAGGTTCAGAGAGAATGTGTGACTTGTCCAGGTTCAAACCATAAATATCCGAGGCAGGATTTGAACCCAGTTTTTCCTGACTCCAAGTCCAATATGGTATCTAGGATGCCATGCTGCCTCTAATTACTTGCTGGAAAATATATACTGTAAAAGCATACATACATTTATGCTTAATTATATTTACAATTGAGCCTTTTCTCCTATGTTAGAATCTTTGTGTATTGTAAATTCTATCTCCCTCTCCTTGAGTTAGGATTCGTGTTTGGATTTCCAATGGAGAAGTATAAGGACATCACTTAGAGGTTCTTTGATCCTTATATGAAATATCATCCCAAGGCCATCTTATAGTCAATGGCCTCTAGAAAACTCAGGCTCCTAGTAATTGGCTACAATCTTGTCTGCATATGCAGTTGTAATTGGTTCTCAAATTAATTGACTTTTACCACTAAAACCAATCAAAAGTTATTCCCCTGCTTCTTTAATTATAGTTTCATATATATCCCAAAGGGACTAGAGAAAGAAGAAGATGACCTATAAGTACATAATTATTTATAGCAGCTCTTTTTGTGGTGGCAAAGACTTGAAAACTAAGGGGTGACCCTTGGTTAGGAATGGGCTGAATAAATTAAGGCATATAAATTTGACAGAATAGCATTGCTCCATAAGAAATGATGAAAGGAACCATTTAAGAGACATCTGAGAAGAATTATATGAACTGATGCAAAGTGAAGTGAGCAGAAGTTTTGTTGTTGTTGTTCAGTCATTTCAGTTGTGTCTGACTCTTTGCGACTCCATTTGGGATTTTCTTGGCAAAAATGCTGGAGTGGTTTGCTATTTCCTTCTCCAGCTCATTTGAAAGATGAGGGAACTGAGGCAAACAGGTTTAAGTGACTCTCCCAGGATCATACTGAGGACAGATCTAAACTAGGGAAGATGAGTCTTCCTGACTTCAGGCCTGGTACTCTATCCATTGAGCCACCTCACTCCAGCATACCCCTGCCTATAATATATACTTTACAGTGTTATTGTGAAGTGAAAATGAAGACAGTGTGTATATAAAGTGCTTAGCAAACCTGGGTTATATACATTTCAACTATTATTATTTCCATCATATATGATTAGGGCCCAGCTCAACTAAACTAAAAGTAACCTGTCTTGTAACTCTTAGGGCACATGCCAAGGCCTGTTTCTCCTCTTTGGGTGAGGCAAAACAAGTAGCATTACCTGGTTTTCCAGATATTTGCAGGCACTATCCTTCATTGTGCGCTCTTGCAAAGTGTCTTCATGTCCAGATGAAAGTTGAATCTCCCAAGTTATCTGTTGGCCCAATTCTTATAAGGTCCCCAGAGGGCAGGAGTTGTGCTTTATGGGTTTCTGGAGACTCTACTCCAGGTGCATGGAGCTGGAAGAAGGAATTGGAGGCTTGCCCAGCTTCCTCATTTCCTTAGTCCTTTATCACTGCCTCCAGCTGTCTAACACAGCTTGCTTAGTTGCAGCCTTTCTTATCTCTAGAGGGCCTTTTTTGTATCCCTTCCAATCTCAAGGGGTGTGACTGAATCAGCTGTAAAGTGAAGGGACCCATCTCCGTAGGACACTCAGACCAAGACAATAAAAAGGCCTGGGCTTCAAAGTGGCTAGTTTGACTCAAAGGATCTGTCGCATACACTTTCTTATCTTTGGGCTTCCTTACTTCTGGCAGCTTTCCTTTCCCTTTGATTCCTTTGATTGGCAATCAAGTTCCCTGCCTAAATCAGACCATTGTTTTTAGTGCCCCAAGGGTACTCCTGTAATTAACATAGTCTAGCTTTTATATTTCTCCTGTTCTTCTCCCAAGGAGGAGCTCACCTTCCATGGTAAAAATTATCCAGGGGTATCAATGAATCTTTGTAACATTTTTAGCCATCGTATAAATTTGAATTGATTTATGGGTCACCTGCAATGCTTGTTTTTTTGAGCTTGTGATATGCCATGGTGTGCAGCCATATGTCATCTTAAGGAAAGCACTGGTGTTAAAAAAAAAAGTTGTTTTCTATTTTAAAAAATGCATTCTGATAGCCCACCACTCTTCAAATGTAGGCCTAACTTTGTTACTCCGCAGTATGTGCCCAAGATATAGGGAACAACTGGCTAACCCACTGACCTGTTTGATCAACTGTATGACATATTTTTCATCCACTTTATTTTTCCAGTGTGGTTGTTACATCAATCTTTTTTTTTTCCAAATGACTATGGATTTCACTGTGAAGACAGTATTCCAGGGCCAAATGCAACTAATATAAGGTGACATATGAAGAATAATTTAAAAATTCCAACCTTGGTAAGGATTGAATCCTATTTGGGCTCTGTTCCTGGTGGCAAACTTTGTGACTAACAAGTACGGGTTGGCAATATGGTACCTTACTGAAAGTTCACTAACTCTGAGTTGAAGAACCTGCTGTTGTGACAAATCACATAATTTCCCTGATATTGTGTTTCCCAGTCTGTATAATAAAGATATTGGACTGCCTGGCCTCTTGGCTCCCTCCTAACTCTCTAGCTGTTCTAGGATTCTTTAGTCATTAGCAAGATCATATCTTCACTGATGTCCATAGTTAGTGGATGGTGGAACAAAGCTTTCCCTACAGACACAGCTGGCACACAAATTTCATTCTAATATACAGATTCACAGAGAGAATCCACAGATTCTATTGTATGGAAAGAGATCAAGACCTTACACCATTTACCAAGATAAGGTCAAAATGGATATATGACCTGGATATAAAGAGAGATTTTTACAAGAAAATTAGAAGAAAATGGAACATGTTACTTATCAGACTTACATATAGGTGAATAATTTAGGAATAAGCAAGAGATAGAGAGCAAGTTAGGTGTAAAATGGATCACTTTGATGACATTAAATTAAAAACAATTATACAAATAAAACCAATGTAACTAAGATTATAAGGAAACCAGGAAATTGGGAACATTTTTATAGACAGTTTATCAGATAAAGGTCTCATGTATAAAATATAGAAGGAAGTTTGTCAAATCTATAAGAATAAGAGTCATTCTTCAATTGATAATTGGTCAAAGGTTAAATAGGCAACTTTCTGAAGAAGAAATCGTTATTGAATAGAGAAATGCAAATTAAAACAACCTTGAGATATGATTTTATACTTGCCAGATTGGATAAAATGATAGAAGGGGAAAGTGACAAATGTTGGAGAGGATGTGAAAAAATTGGAACACTAATTCATTGTTGGTGGAATTGTGGAAATATGGAATTGTGAAATGAGGTAATCATTTTGGAGAGCAATCTGGAATTATGCCAAAACTACCTATACCCTTTGACCCAGCAATACCACCACTTGGTCTATTTCCAAAGATTATTAGGGAAAAAGGAAAACAATCTATATTTCCAAAATGTTTATAGCAGCTCTCTTTGTTGTGTCAAAGAACTGGAAATTGCAGGGATGCACACCAATTGGGGAGTGGTTGAACAAATTGTGCTACATGATTGTGATGGAATACTACTGTGCTATAAGAAATGATGAGCTTGATGATTTCAGAAAAACGTGGAAAAGCTTGCATGAAATAATGAAGAGCAATATGAGAACCAAGGAAACATTGTGTATATTATTTTAGGAATAACTTTGAGCAAATAAGTTATTTTGACTATTATAAAGACCCAAATTAACTAGAAAGGACATATGAAGAAAGATATATCTACACCCAGAGAAAGAACTGATAAATAGAAGTATGAATAGAATATTTTAGCATATGTATCAAACACACACACACACACACACACAGAGCTATTTGTATTTAATGGTAGTTATATTTAGGGCAGAGGAGAGAAGGAAAAAAAGAAATTTAAATGATAATTTTGTTGTATATTTGAAAGAAATAGAAAGTTTCACACAGTAGATTTACCACTTCATGTGCAACCATCTTTTTTACTGTGCTGTTTTATGGAAATGCTTCTTTTATTCTATAAATTAAAAATAAAACAAAGCAACAGCAAAAAAGAGTTTATAAGATTGTATTTTATTCAACTCAGCATAAAGTTTTGAAAAAAAATTAATGAGATGCAAATCGTTCCTTTTTTAAGGTGCAATTTTGGACCTATGACTTCATTGGCATAGGAAGCTCCAAGTGTGGAAACTCCCTCCACCAATGCAGATCAACAACTCCAACTGGACTTTAACTTACATTCTTAGAGATTTGCCTAGAGAGGAGTGTACTGAGAGATTGAGTTTCTCTTCCTTGGTCACATAGTGTAAGTTAAGGTATGACTCTATCTCAGGTAATCTGAAAGACATATTGCTGGCCTCCAAAATTGTTTTGATCATACACTCCAGTCAGTAAAGAATCTTTGAGCTTGCATCACCCAATGTATGTGGTTACTTACTTATAAATCATCCATATATACTCTAGCATTAATGATTCTATATGTATATGTATGTATTCTAAAACCTTGAAAAGACAAGAAAAAAGTGACATAACATTTTGTAATAGAGTCAATTCAGAGTCCCTGGAGTTTATTGAATAGAAGAGTGACCATGGTCAGACACTAGTTTAAGCAAATAAGTTTGCCAGTTATATGGAAGAGAAATTGAAGAGTGGAGAGGTGAGACAAGGAGCGCAGTTGGGAGGTTGTTGCAGTAGTGTAGGTGAGATTGGCTGGAGGTCTAAACAAGAGTAGTAGCTGTTTGAATAGAGAGAAGTGGGCTGATGGTAAACATGACAACATTTCTAACCTGGATGACTGGAAGGATGGAAGGGATGAACTCAAGAATAATAGCAATTTTTGGAAGAAGGGTGGCTTTGTTTTTTGTTTTTTGGTGTGTGTATGGGAAGCAATAATGCAACGAGCTTTTTGATCTGTTGTCAATAATTCATGCTTGTCCATCATGTGAAACTCATTCTATCCCCCATAAAACAAAAGGGGAGGAGGCTGGCTTGTATTTATCAGTCACTGCCCTCAAGCACTAAGCCTAACCCCTTTGGAGCGCCTGTTTCAGACATGAGGTGATCTAGGGTCAAGGATAGACATGCTGATCATGTGTGAGAGATTCTCACAATGGCACAAGTGCTTCTGCATGTGCCTATATAATAGTTAGCATATTACTGGCCCTCATAGTTGGAGGCAAGCTCAGGATCAAAGGGATTCATAGCTCATAGAGCAAAGCAAGAGAGTGATTGGGCAAACGTTAGGTTGGTGTGGGCACAGAGTTGGAAACAAGCCCCAGCAATTGTCAGGAAGAGTGGAACAAGAGCCGTCTTTCCATTCTCTGGTTGGCTCATAGTATCCTATATCTAAAAGTAGACAGGATCTCAGAAGGCATCAATCCAACAACCTCATTTTAAAGATTAGAAAACTGAGGTCCAGGATATTTAAGTGACTTGCCCAAGGCACATAGGCATTAATCATCACAAATGATGTTATGGAATGTGCCTGAGAGTCCAGTCCCCTGGTACTTTAGGTTCAACAGCAGCACAAAATGAGTGGCTCAGAGGACCATTCAACAGTTAATGGAATGAGATATTCAACAATGTTCAACAATGATAGGCACTGAGAACCTCATTGAGCTGACTCAGCTGAGCAAAATTCTCATTGTGATCCATCAGTCAATTATCTGAGAATGCTGTATTTCCTTACGGTTGCTTTGTACTTAGATGATCACTAAGCAATGTCAATAGTCTGAGCCCTTCCTACCCTGAGCCAACAAAGTCTTGAGAACCGTTTCAGTTTCTTAAGGAAAAGAAAACAAACAAACAAACAGCTTAACTTTCATGTGGGAAGAGTTAGGATATTGCTCCTACCAAAAGTGAGATTTCAACCAAACCATTCTCTTGACTCAAGAACCAGTGATCTTTCCACTGTTGAATCCACACCCTTTGGGATCAGGCCAGTTCCCTTCACTTTGGACCCTCACTTTGAAGACCATTGTTTTATGCCACGTAGTTTCTTTATAAATGCCTTATATTTGAATCCAATGGCACTTGGGAACTATCTTTTCTCTCTATGTTTAACTCCTTTAATTTATGTGGGGTGGAAGAAGGTAGGGTGGGGATTTGGGGAATACAGAGAAGAAAGAAATAATGAAAATTGAAGTGGGGTATGAAAAGTTTCATTTTCCTGACCTAGAAGAAGTCTTGATCTACTCTAGTTAAGCTAGGTTCTTTCTCGGATATCAGTGTAAATGCAACTTACTTTTATTTGGCATAAGTTTACCACCTCCAGCTTTACAGAAGAATGGCAGCCCCCCTTGGGGAGTTTGGCATTGGTCTCCACTGTATCTCTGAGAGCTACACACACCCTTTAAAGGTATTAGACAAAATATAGGGGGTTCCTCATTTGCAAAGTTCTTTAGTGAGCTTTTTATTATGAATAAATACACTAATTTAATAATTTAGGGACAGATAGATGGCACAGTGGATAGAGTTTTGGTTCTGGAGTCAGGAAGACTCATCCTCCTGAGTTCAAATCTGGTCTTGGACACTGAACTAGCTGTGTGACCCTGGCCAAGTCGCTTAACTCTGATTTCCTCAGTTCCTCATCTGTAAAATGATGGAAAAGAAAATGGCAAGCCATGCTAGTATCTTTCCCAAGAAAACCGCAAATGGAGTTACTAAGGTAGGACACAACTGAAAATGACTCAATACAAAATTCACTGAAAGCATGTGGGTCACATTTACAATTACAATTTAAATATTTTAAAATGTTGACCATCACTAGATTAGCACTGAATAGGTGAACAAAAAGTTGGATCTTAAAGAAGTTATAAGAAATAGAACCATGACAATGTATCAGTCCTACCTAACATCTCACTCACTTTATGAAGACATCTTTCCAGACACTTAGATCATATATAGAAATGACACCCAAATGAGAACTGTTTGTAGGTTATCATAAGATAAAGTGTTGAGGACTTTAGTTATTTTTAAAGGGATAGGATGAATCAAAATCCAGGTAGGGAAATAACACCTTATCCATTAAATCACACTTCCCTTCCTCCCTGACTTACCAAGCACTTCACAAATATTAATTTATCCTCACTTCTGTCCTATATCCTATTATCATCTTCATCTTTAAAAATAGAAAATACCAAGGTCCATTAAAAGTGACTTAAACTAATATTTCAGAGAAGTAGTAAAGTTCCAACCATTCTTGGGGCTGGGTATAAGGTTGTCCTCTTGTTAACCTTGGTTCTTTCCTGCTAAATGTTGACTATGCAACAGTACAGAATAAGAGCATACTATAATAGCCATATTTCTGCACTTAGAGTCAGTGATGTAGGTTAAAGTCCTGTCCCCAATAATTACTATTCTTTTTGGCCATGAACAAACCACTTAACCCTTCTAATCCTCAATTTCCTCATCTCCAAAATGGGGCACCATGGTGTTTGGATCACAGTGCTGGTTGTAAAATTAGGAAAACCTGGATTCAATCCCATCACTGAGTCTTTCTAACTCTGTGGTCATGGACATCTCTCTCAACTTCCCTGAGTCTTAGGTTCATCCGAAATTAGGGATAATAAAACCTATTTTAGTTGCCTCTCAAAGATGTAGTGAGACAATATAGGTAAAGCATTTTGCAAACTTTTAAGTGACCTATTAATATCATAGGATCAGGAATTTAGAACTGAGAGAGCATTGAGAGGTCAAGTCCAGCCTACTTAATTTCACAGATGAGGATAATGAGCCACAGAGGTATTGAAACTTATCCAAAGCTTCTATACCCTAATAGATTGATGCATGTAGTAGTAATAATATTATTAAAATTAATTGTTGATTATTATGTGTTAACTATATCATATTTAAATAATTTATTTGTAATATATCATTAAATGTATTATCTTTGTATTATGTAATTTGTGTAAAAGATATAATATTTATTAAATTCTTTGGACATAATTGCATATTCATTATTAAGTAATTATTAACTATTAAGTAATAAGTTATAATCAATTATCAAAAATATCTGTTAACATTGTTATTTAAATAATAACTGATCTTGATATTACATTTTAAGGGTAAGGAGGACATTTCCATAAATGGGGGTGGGCATAGATCATCAGGACACACAATTGATTTTTCCCCAGCCCAATAGATGATTTTTCAGAAGGCAACACAGCAAGTAACAGAAACAATGAAAGATAATGGTCTTCAAGGAACTGCAAACAATTACCTCCACTTTCTTATCCCTTTACAAAATATGAAGAAATTCTTCAGGAAAACTTAATGGAATCGAAACACAAGTAGCTCGATTGGTGGAAAGATTTCCATGTACCTGGTGGTCCTTTAAAATACAATATACATTTTTCTAAGGAGTCTTTCAAGATAGTCCTGAAGAATGTAACCTTTAGCAGTGGAGAATAGAGTCAGTGTTAGAAGAATTCAGTTTTTGAGAGGTGACCATTCCTTATTCCTCTACCTGAGGGTGGGGAGAATTCTCTCTTTTCTCTGCTCCAATTTACCAAGACATCTTGTAACTGAGTTACTCTTCCAATAGAGACATAGCATCAGAGGTATATTGCTAAATGTTTAGTAATCAGTTCTCTCCCTGAAAAAAGTATAAATGATACACTTTTAAGTTTAATGTGCATTATTAACATTTTAAACCATAATTTTCTTAAATTTATAAATCAACAAAACAGTAAATCAAGCCTTCTTTTGCAGCATTTGTCAATTTCCAAAGTGTAAATGTTCACATGGATAATTCACTGATTGGCTATCTTGTCCCAGTACAAGCATGCTCCACAGGCAGCTCTGAATAATATTAGCTCTGTGAGTCAAGAGCCTGTCTTAGCACTCTCAAATGTAAACAATTAAAGGAACTCAGCTGAGCGACTTATTTATCTGAGACATACAAATGGATCAGCATAGTGATACCACAAGAAAGGAAAGGATAGCAAAGCCCTACATAGTCTGAGGAGTAACTGACCAGGGGTCCGAATGGGCCCCTCTCCTACTTTCCTCTGTGTTTGCCCATTCTTCCAACCTTTATGTAGGTGTGGAGAGTAGACTCCTGATTTATGCAAAAGGGAGATGTTTTGTCTATATTATTATGATGTTGCCTTAGAAAATGTCTTTGCTTTGAGCCAATTGTGTCACCCAACTGAATATTAAGGGTAAATAAACTGATTGGTGCTTGTAATCTATCAGTTTTGGAGTTGTGGACCCACAGAGTATCTTAGATCTGAGAGCAACCACATACCACTCTCCACGTGAATCCCAACCTATGAATATGAGTTGGGGGAGATCTACACATACATTATTTCATTTGACCTGTACAACAATGCTATGGAGTGGGTAACTATATTGGTTTCCCTATATTACCAATGAGAAAACAAGTTCAGAGATCAAGTAATGTGTGTATGATCACGCCGCTAGTGATTGCTGGAGGTGGAGTTAAACCTTCTGACTCTCCATGTCTTGTGATCTTCAGCCCTCTCATTTTGGAGATGCAGAAACTGAGGGCCAGAGAAGGAAAACAACTTAGAGTGATGTAGAGCTGGAAGGGTGACCATGGAGTCCAACCCCCTCATTTTGGAGATGAGAAAGTTCAAGGGAAGTTAAATGAATTATCCAAATTTCATATGAGTAGCAACTGGAAGAGCCAGGCTTTGAATTCAGCTCCTCTGATGCCAAATCCAGCATTCTTTCAAAACACCGAGCTGGCTCATTTCTTATTGTTCTTGTGTATATCCAAGGATTGTTTCAAGGCTCAAATAAGATAATATTTGAAAAGTCATTTATAAACTTTAAATACTCTTTATATATCAGTTATTATTATTATTTCAAATATATTTTATTATACCAATGGATAATTTCCCCCCTAAGGTATTTCCTTGAAATTCCACCATAAGTTGTTTTAAAAATAAATGAGAGTCAAGGTTGTCCCGAAAAGATTCTCCCAAGCTTTTAGATGTTTTACATCTTTGTTTTTCTTCCCCCTCCTCCCACCTTGGCCGCATTAGATTTCTCTTTTAACTTTATTATCAGACTTAAATAAATCATCAAAGCCATTGGGAAAATCTTGCCCTTTCACCAGCTGCAAACTCTGTGAAATTGGTGGTGAACTTATATTTCTTCTCTACGTCCAATTCTTGCACAGCCAAGTTTGGATTTCTAGCTAGAGTGTAATCCCTTTAAGAGGAGAATTTAGGCTGGGGTTCTCCTGACCTTCATAAAACTGTACTCTATGGTTTATGATAGTGACAAACCTCCAAGACTGAGTTATGACCTTGTGTTCAAACTGGGAATAGCCACAGCATGATTCTACAAGTTATATCCTGAGTGGGTGCACTTCATCTCTTTACAATGGGATATTTTATTTTATAGGGCTTAAAAATAGTTGGCAAAGAAGCAAGGAAATGTTCTCCCCACCAAAGATTTGAATTCCTTTTTCCTCTAGTTTTCTAAGGTAATTATTTCTTCAAGTATGGTATTACTGTAGCTTCTTAGACTGATGAAAAGTACTTAAAGCTGTCAGATTAGTTTTAGAGTAAGACAAATATACTACCTGGTTTGTGAGTCATGTTTGACCTAACATTGTGAACCTTTCCCTCCTGACTTTTCTACCTCCTGAGATCTAATACAATGTGTAAATGTCATTCTCAGGATCAGAAGATTTTACTTTTTAAGATGAAATGGATCCTTAAGATCAAATCCAAATCCCTCACGTTTTGGAGAAGGAAGTAAGAAACAGAGAGATTAAGTCACTTATCTTACCATCCAGTAGAGAACCTGGATGGGAAACCAGGGAGTCTGAATCCATAATCAATATTCTTTCAATGCTTGTATGCAGCTGCAAATCACAACAACGAGGATAAGAATATCTGCAGAATTTCTCATGGAGCTACAGGAGAGTTTAGAGTTCAAGTCCAAAACTTTCACCTTACAGGTAGGGAAACTGAGTCCTGGGGAAGTCAATATTTAGACTTACATTTTTGTATTCATACATGTATAAAATGTGTGGGTATACATGTATATAAATATATATACACATATATGTATGCATGCACACACATGTGTATATGTAAATAAGCCAGCTCTGATGTTGGTAAAACTTTTTTCCTGAAAACAACTTTGTTACGTAGATAATGTATTATTATTGTTATTGTTGTAATTATTATTATTCCCATTGTCCAAATAAGGAAACTGAAATTCAGAGGTCCAGTGACTTGCTCCTGCTGACACAGCTAGCATCAGAAGCAGAAGTCAAATTCAGGTCTCCTGACTCCAATCCCAGAACTCTATTCACTGTGCTATATTGCTTTTCAGAGACTTGACTAGCTAGAAAATGCCAGTTCTTAGAAATGGCCTCCCTACCCAGTCTTTTATTTTTTACACCAGTGAGATCAGATCTATGCAAGAAAGAGGATAATGTTAGCATTATTAAGAATGGGATATGGAAAGAAGAGAGTGGAAGTGGGATGACCTGCTAGAAAACAGTTGAACTAGTCCAGGGAAAAGATAAGGATGATTTGCACTACAATGGTAGCAGTTAGAAGAGAAAGGAAGTGACAGAAGACTGATGTTATAGGGAGAAAGAGGAGTTAAGTACAACACCAGAGTATTGAACATGAGAGACTGAGAGAATGAGGATTCTTACAAAAGAAGCAGTTGTCAGGAAGATGAATACGCACAGAGGGAGATTTTGAAAAACTCAGTTTCAGGCATATTAATTTATTAATTTTGAGGTGCTTTCCCATTATTTATTATTTAAACATTTTTATGGCCTGGAGCCAATATTCCACAATATTCCACCACCATTGGGTGCTTGTTTAGAACTCAGAAGAGCGGTGAGGACTGGAGACTTTTGAGTCATTGGCATAGAGAGTAGTTTAAGCCGAGGAAGTGAATTAGATTGGTAAGGGTGATGACAGAGACAGAAGACAATGGGTCTAATGATTAACTTCAGGGAATAATCTATTATTAAGTATTAAGGAAGGGGATAAAGAGCTAATGAAGGAAAGAGAGAAATAATATTCAGTAGGGGAAAGCCAATATATCAATGGCTAAAGAAAAATCAAGGAGGATAAAAACCTTAAAAAAAAAGATAATTGGATTTGATGATTAGGAAATCTTTGGTTCCCTTTGAAATACTGTGTTCAATAGACAAGAGAAAGAAATCAAATTGCAAAGGGATGAGGAAAGAGTTGGTAGTGGTTAATTAACCACAGATACTTTATCAAGAAATTTATCATTGGATATAAGGAAAATAATAAGATAGCATTTAGATCCAGTAGAAGGTTCAAGGAAAGGCTTTTTTCAGATTAGGAAATACTGAATATGTGTGTAGTCAGATGAGCAAAAGTCAATGACAGGACAGAATTTGAAGTGGTATGAGATAACCCTTAAAATGGGTCCCAGAGAGGTGGAGCCAAGATGGTAGAGAAAAGGCAGGGACTCACCTGAGCTCTTCCCCAAACTCCTCCAAATACCTTTAAAGAATGCCTCAAAACAAATCCTAGAGTGTTAGAACCCAGAAAAGGATGGAGCAAAACAATTTTCTAGCTCATGACAACTTAAAAGGTCAGAAGGAAAACTCTGTTGCATCAGGGTAAGAGTAGAGTGCAGTCCAGTGCAGGCTGCACCAGCTTAGACCAGGCCCAGCAAACCAGAAGCAGGCCTTGGGGACAACTGGGTCAATAGTAGCAGTGATGGTTTCTAGACCTCTCAGTCCACAAACAGTAAGAGTTTCAGACAACTGGTCAAAAGATTAGAGGAGTCCCTTTGCTGGCATTAGAGGCAACTCTAGGCAACTAGAGGCATTGCCCATACTTGAATTTGGGCAGCAGTCCTAGGTCTCAGTCCCAGGGCAAGGAAGAGCACGAGTACACAAGAACTTGTGACTACTGGGGGCTCTGGTCAGAGTTCCAGGTAGGAAAAGAGTGCTTGTGGTCACTCACAGATCAATGCACAGTACAGGAGAGTAGTAAACATACCTCTCCCTAGATTATACTATTTTGGAAGAAACAAAAACTTAGAGATACTCAGAATTACCTCTGATGACAGCTGCACAAAAAAACCCTGAAGCTTAGAATATTGTTCCCTCCACTCCAGAAAGCAGAACCCCACTTTAGCATAGAGTTAAAAGTCAAGAAATATGCTGGAAAAAGAGCAAAGAGCAGAAGAAAGATCCTGATTATAGGAAGTTATTATGGTGACAAGGAAGGCCAAAGCACAAAATCAGAAGACAACAAAGTCCAAAGCCTCAAAGAAAAATATAAATTGGCTCCAGGCCTTGGCATAGCTAAAAAAAAGGATTTTAAAAATCAAGTAAGAGAGCTAGAGGAAAATTTGGAAAGAGAAATGAAAGTGATACAAGAAACTCATGAAAAAAAAGAGTCAATAGCTTGGTAAAGGAAGCACAAAAAATACTGATAAAAACAATTATGTTAAAAAACAGAATAGGTCAAATGGTAAGAGAAGCAAAAAAAAAAAATCTGGTGAAGAGAAGAATGCCTTGAAGCAGAATTGGTCAAATAGAAAAGTGGTACAAAAGTCCACTGAAGAAAAGAACTTTTTAAAAAATGAAATTGACCAAATGGGAAAGGAGGTACAACTTTTAACTGCAGAAAATAATTTCTTAAAAATTAGAACTGGGCAAGTGGAAGCTAGTGCCTTTATGAGATATTAAGAAACAATAAAACAAAATCAAAGGAATGAAAAAATAAAACAAGGTCCCAGGAAAAATGAGAGGGAATGGAGTCATGTTCAAGTAGAAGTGACAGTGAACAATGAGGTTGATACTAGTAGAAGGAATAGAGGGAATTCATGCTAGTGTCTCAATCATTTCAGTGAAATGGGAGGCAAAGTCAACTTTTATGAATGTTGGGGTTGGGGGAAGAAGAAAGAAAAGATTTGACACAGTTACCACAGATAATGTGATAAAAATAACGAAGCATTAAAACGAAAGCTCATAATTTCAAAGCTGATTATGTAGGAATGAAAAGTGGAAATAGGAGAGATGGACAGGGAGAATTGGGATGGATCAGTAAACCAAAAGTCAAGACAAAGGTGAAGAATAGATCTAGTAGAGTGGGATACAGGCCAAGTTAAGAGGCTGTGGGTTGGACCAGAGGCTGCATCCCACAAAGCAAGAATGGAAATTGACATATAGGGAACATTCCTTTGAGTGTGGGCCTAAATTTCCTAGGTGACTTCCTAGGAAGCATATACTTACTTCTGAAGGACTTGTTGCTTTGGGCTAATGCAGCAAGATCTGTTGTGGTCGTTTTAGTGCTCCAGTCTGTATTGATCAAAGGAGAAGGGAGGTGAAGGCTGAGACAATGCTATGGCAGGTAGGTCTGGCTACTGAGCCAGGAAGAGTGTTGCACTAAGTTGGTCTCAAAAAGGTGATGATTCCCTCCTCTCCCTCTCTTCCTTGGGCTCTGCAGATGCTGCCATGGAATGATAGGGCTTCCCAAAGAAGGGGGGAAGGGCTGACCCTCCTTTGCCTTAGCAGAATTGTGATAATTCCTGTATGACAGTTAGGTCTGGTGTTCAGTTAGTCAAGTTTAAACCTAAGACTGTATCTTTCTCTTCTACTTCGTGTCCTCCATCTGATTGTAGGTAACTGAGCATCAATCTCAAGATAGAAATGTCTATCTCAGAGACAATCTCTCAAATTCAAGAGGTCAGGATATCTTGGGTCCTCAGTCAGTTCCAGTTACATAATGAGAGGTTGCTTCTGTAAGCCAGCATAGAATTTCATCAAGGAGAAGAAACCATTGGCAAGAGGGTAAGTCCAACTCCTTTCTTGGTTCACTAGAGGACATGAACCTGCAGGGAATTATTTGAACAGTACAGAGTTGAGCTGAAATGAGAGATGCTGATTCAGGAGCCCTGTGAACCACCTCTCATTTTGATGGTTTTAAGTTGCAAATTACTTAGAGTGCAATGAAAGTTACATTATTATGGCTATTTATTTAAGTTTTTCCTGTCACTTGCTTATAATTCTTTTGTTTAGAGAAAATGAATAGCTCTCCTATTATACCTGTCTGATGCTGTATATTAATTACCTTTCTGCTGCTGGTTATGGGGAGGAAACCTAGACACTAGTCAAAATGGTTTTCAATAATTTCCCAGGGCTCCAGGGTAGGGATATAACATCCAAATTATACACAGGGATTAAAAAAAGAAAAACAACCTATGCCTCCTTTTAGTTCATTAGGCTTACTCATAACTGAACCTGGTATGCATTTTATAGGACCAGAACTATTATGTCTCCTTAATATAGAGGGACAGCATGCAGTGACTCAGTCCCCAGACCCAGAAGCAGTTTGTTGTTAAATGTGTGTGTTGAATGTAGAAAAATTTCAAGAGATAGTTCAGTCTCATTTATAGCCATGTATGTGCATTGTTAAAGTGAAATAGAAAAGAAAGTTATTAAAGCTAAGGAGAGATTGGAGAACTGTATTAAAGTCCTTGGCAATAATGGAAGGCAATATTGTGTAGTGGAGAACCATGAGATGCCTACGGTATACATAAAGAAAATTAGAAACAAGAATGGGAGTGGAGGGGCTGAAGTGGGAAATTCGGTGTTGAAATTCCCTGTAAGTATTTTGTTGGGACAGTTCTCAAGGGAAATAGAATAGGGAAAATTTTGCCACAACCTACATCGAGTGCACTGTGTTTAGATTTCTGCCATGGCCAAGTGGTGTTCATGGTGTTTATCTATGATGAAAGTGCAGCCTGTCTCTTTCCTAGAATAGAAGGTAAAAGGGCTTGAGAAGTCCATCTTTACTCTCTAGGCTGTCTGTCATGGACAATATAATTTTCCTTAAAAGCAATACAATAAGGGTTTCCATGTGAAAACACGAAGTGAGGAGAATTAGCAGAATCCCTGATCCACTGGATCAATTTCTCCACCCACCTGATGAGGTTATAGGTTCTGGACTTTTGTTTGGTTGTGTCTGAGGGTTTTTTCCCTTGAAATGTTACTTGTCCACTGGGTGCTTGCTGAGGGGACTTAGGCAATTCCAATATAATTTGTTGCTCAAAATTCAAGATTCTAGAGTCTTCTCTTTCAATTGCTTTTGTTTTTAGTTGATCTACTGATTTTTAAAATATAAAATCATTTAAAAATTGTGTCTATACACTTACCTACTGAGTAAGCATTGGGGGGGTACACTTCCTCCTACCCCAATCATGGGAAGTCTCATAGAGAATGAAAATTACATGCCATATGGTTTGGGGACAAGAAGGAAGAGAGAGTCCAGAGGATGGACTCTTTCAGGTGATGTAACCCTGCTTCCACAACTATGATGGAGCTAAGGAACCAGCCAGGTCTTGTCCTTCAATAATAATAATAATACAGAATTTGTAATCTACAGGATTCAAGTTACCTCAGAGTAAAGGTAAAGGGGGAGGGTGTTGAATTACCCCCTTCCCCCATAGAAGAGATGAAACAGAGAAGAGAAACTTCACTCCCATGACTTTCTTGTAGAGGATGCCATATGTACTATCAGACTTAATTGATTTGTTGGTAAATTTCCCTGAACTGCTTTCCAAACCCTCTTTCTTTTTTATTCTTTGTTTGGGATATATTGGGGGAAATGAAGGTGACATAAGAACAAAAGGTACTACAAATTTCAAATTTGTATTATAGCTGGCAAGTCTTGAAATAATGGGTTTCATCTTATTCTCTCAATCTCTGGGGTGCTTTGTGACAGTGTTGTGTCTTGTTCTTTAAATAGCCAGGAGAAATCCTGAGAAAGCTTGTTTTTTTCTTCTGTCAAATTTCCTCTGCAAGCATTAAACCCAAAGTTTCTCGAGAGCATAATTTGACTTATTGAAGATGGTTTTATCTTATCTACCTCTGAGTTCTTATGAATGCCCAGTTTAGAACCCTTGCTTCAAATGAATGTAAATAAATGATTTTTTTTTTTAAATGGCTGGGATGGAACTGATCCTAAACCTAATGCAAGGCAAAATATGTCTGCTCTCCAATTTTGGTGCCAAGACACATTTAAACATCATCATTCACCCCCTCCCCCCGAAGTTGTTGTTGTTGTTGCTTTTGTTGTTGTTTGGGAAGGGGGGGAGCAGAAGGCAGGTTTTCTCCTCTGACTTCATGGAACCCTTAAAGAAGTGAGAGACCTTTTGAAATCTAAATTGAGGCTTTTAGGAAATAGGCTGTACATATGCGTCTGGTTTTTGTGGAGGGATACATCAGCTGACCATTTATTGCTGCCAAATATGTCAAACAACCTCTTTAGGTAAGAAGATAAAGGGATTAGTTCTAAGGTTAATCTGGTGTCTAATGGATGTGAATCCCCAAGCAAATTGAGGTCTGACCTCACTGGAAAAAGCTTGAGATGGATTGAGGAAATGATTTCTTCATTCCTTGTCCCTAATCCAAATCAGTCCTGCATGGATTCCATTTCAGAATGAAGAATCCCAAGGTCTTTTTCTTCTTCTTTTTTTTTTTAATTTTTTTATTTTATTTTAATTTTTTTGAGTTACATATTTTCTCCCTGCCTTTCCCCCGCCCACCACCCCAAAACAGACATCCCAGTGTTTCCCCCCTCCCCCAGTCTATTCTCTCCTATGTCA